>OZ020258.1:10095550-11295550 GCA_963971285.1 Astropecten irregularis | reverse complement strand
TGAAAAAAAAGTCTAAAAAAATAAAGATATCAGTACAGTATTCCTTTGTATGTTCATGAAAGTTTTTAGTTTATTGAAAGGTTCTTCACAATGCCCATTGTTAACATTATACTTAATTATGACTAAAATGATTGTGCATTTATTAAAGGTAGTATCATACTTTGGTAGCACACCGAAACAGAAATCTCTACAGATTTACCTATAACTTTTTGGGGTATAAAGATGGTGATGGTAGAAACATACTGTTAAAATGTTTCTGCCTGAAATGCTGTATTTATTTAGAAAAGAGTAAAACCAGTGACCAAATTATTTTTTATCTTTTAAAGTGGCAGTTTTTCACTGTTTTCTCAAAAGGTGGGCATCGTATGGGACTGACATTTTCACAGGTGACTGTTACTGTATCTTCCTTGATACTTTTACCCATGAATCTGTATTTATTTGATAAAAACCAAAGTATGATATTACCTTTAAGCACCAAATTTTCCGTAAGCACCAAAACCATGGTAAATAAAATCAGTATGCAAGCCAAAACTCCTTGTGAATGTTATGCTCAGCAAACAATGGCGGCCGAATACAAGTCAAAAGCAGTAAAAATCACATGAAAAGTCTTCCTTGATCAAACAGGACTACCGAAATGCCTGAAATGCTGTATTTATTCAGAAAAGAGTAAAACCAGTGACCGAGATTATTTTTGATCTTTTAAAGATCAAAAATAATAGAGAAAAGACTTAAGAAATACTGTGGCCGTTTTTCACTGTTTTCTCAAAAAGTGGGCACCGTATGGAACTGAAATTTTCACAGATGACTGTTACTGTATCTGTTTTGGTATTTGTGCCCATGAATCTATATTTCTTTGACAAATTCAAAGTATGATACTACCTTTAAGCAAATTTTGGCGCTTAAGCAGCTCTATGAAGTTGGCCCCTGGTTGAATTAGACCTACCCATAAAAGGCCTTTGTTTGGGACAGTAATTGCACGACACCTTCAGGCATAAGAAGTAAATGATAAATAAAAGTCAGTAAAACCCATTAATACAATTTGGAATAAACAGTTCACCAATTTTTATTTACAAATCTAAGAATCAATTAAAATCCCGGTTTCAACTACCAGAAACGTATATTCTGAAATTTCGACATTGGCAAAATTACTTTACATGTCAATAATTCGGTCCATATTAGGGCGCCCCTTTTTAATTCTGTGGTTCTCATTTCCGACCGACCCATATTTTGGGCTTCGACCGAAGAAAAAAACACTTTTTTTGCCGCCGACCCTGTCAGAATGGCATAATATAAAAAAAAATGAAAAAAAAGAATTCCCAGAATTTCTGGAGACAAAATTTGTCTCCAAAAATTCTGGAATTTCTTTTTTTCTTTTGCCAATAGATCTCAAAATTTTATACCTTTTATCACTGAAATGATACAGTGAATAATACAGTGAATACAATGAACATCATTTTCTTTAGGTTTTTGTGTATTCAGCCAGGTTTTTTTTTCCAACAAACATTATCTTTTTTTTTCGACCGACCGACCCTCCCTCAAGCAAGGTGAACAAGAAATGAGAACCAAAGTTATAAAAAGGGGCGCCCTTACGGCCTATTGATTCGCTTAATACAAGCTCCGCATGCTTGTAGTTTTTCCACCATGTTTTCGTACCCTCGATCCAAATGGTGTATACCAAATACTCGCGTCTCGCCCATCGCAGCAAGGGCGGTGAGAACCAAGGCCGCGCCTTGTAAGAAAAATGTAAGATTTAGCATTAAAAAAGCGTGTTTCCTCAAAACGACCCAAGACCGTTGATTTATAAGCCCTGGTGACCATACATCCTGTATTTATTCTTAAATGTTTGAAAGTGTGCCAAAAAAAAAGAAGGCCTAATTCGGTCCATATTATGGACTATTGATTCGCTTAATACAAGCTCCGCATGCTTGTAGTTTTTCCACCATTTTCTCGTAACCTCGATCCAAGTGGTGTATACCAAATACTCTAGTCTCTCCCACCGCGGCAAGGGCGGCGAGAACCAAGGCCGCACCCGCTCGTAAATCGGTCGCCGTTACATCCACCCCGCCCCTTAGAAACGGAACGCCCTCAACGGTAGCAGAAGTGCCATGCACTTGAATAATGGCGCCGAACTGCAGAAGTTCTTGAACGTGCATGAATCGGTTTTCGAACATTTTCTCAGTTACCGTGTTCGTGCCTTCGCAGAGCGAGAGCAGGGCCATGAAAGGTGCCTGGAGATCGGTTGGAAAACCCGGGTAGGGTTCGGTGGTGATGTCGGTGCTTGATAATTGGAGCCTTGGCGAGGGAAAGTGAACACTGATATCACCTGATGATGCTTCTTCCTCGATGCATAAGCCTGCTTGTTGTAATGGCTGCAAGACAGATTCAAGATGGTCGATCCTGGTATTCTTCAGGAGTAGTGCTCCACGTGTCATACAACAACCCATCATCCAGGTGGCAGTCTCCAGACGATCTGGTATGTTCTGGTGTACCCCAGGAGTCCCGTGAAGTTGTGCTTTGCCGTGTATAACTATCGTCGGGGTACCCAAACCCTGTATGCTCGCTCCCATGTTGATTAAGAGCTCTCCTAAATTGATGATCTCTGGTTCTTGTGCAGCCTTCGTCAGTGTGGTTGTGCCGTCTGCAAGACAGGCAGCCATCATGAGGTTTCCCGTCGCGCCCACGGAGACCCTGGGGAACTCCACCACAGCTCCGCGGAGTCCACCTGGCGGTGCCGAGGCCAGTATCCAGTCGCCTTCTACCCGTACGTCCGCTCCCATCGCCTGCAAACCTCGGAGGTGAAAATCCACGGGTCTCGCCCCGATGGGGCATCCACCGGGGAGGGGGACATCTGCGCTCCCGTGGCGTGCCAGCAGTGGCCCCAACAACAGCACACTAGCCCGCATCTTCCTCCCAAGTTCATCGTCTACCTTCCCAGTAACAATCTCCCTGGCGTGTAGGGTCACACCAGTATCCCCCTCAATGAAGTCCACAGCAGCACCGAGCTTACGGAGCATCCCAGCCAGAGCACTGCAGTCGGACAGCGTCGTGGGCACGTTACCAATTCTCACAGGTGAGTCTGTAAGAAGGCATGCACACATCAGTGGCAAGGCAGCGTTTTTAGAACCGCTGATAGTTATCGTGCCATCCAAACGGTTCCCTCCAACAATCCGGAAGTGATTACCTTTTCTCGTCATTTTCTCGATTTTGCTCGAAACGAATGCCATTATTCAACACCTTAGCCACTGAATAATTGTGTTCTTTGCCGCTGTATAATGTATAGGTGCGCACTGGGCTGGACAACTACCACACTCTATACTTTCCAGCTCTGTCATCAGCACACCAGAAGCACTGGGCTAGTTTTAACCAATTCAATGCACTGGGTATAATCACTAACTCAACTCGGGACAGTAATATATATCACCAACATGTCGAAGGTCGTACGCAAATCCCCTTTACATGCTTGCATTTATATAGAGACATGCTTAAAATTACTGAATCGTAAGCTAGGCCTACCATCTGACTGAAATTTGTATGATTTCTTTTAACATGGCGACCGTACCAAACAGTTTGAATAGTATGATCGATCTGGTTGGCTAAATCTGTATAGGCCTATTTTCTTTTATGGTAACTGCCAGGGGCGTAGGATAGGGGGAGGGGCATAGGCATAGATGTAAAATGTCTAGACACTGTATACATTTTATGCATACATAGGCCTATAAAAATACGGCCCAGCCACGGTCTGAGGACCTGTTTACGCCACTGGTATATCGCGTACATTTTGTGCTTTTCTAGTTAATTGTATGTTAATAATTGGATTCCAATTGATCCTTATCAGGTAGGCCCATACAATGTGGTATTCCATAATTGTATTATTTTTTTTTTTAAATAAGATAATTGGAAGAACATATCCATTGCAGTGCACTCGAATCAACGCATTTGAACTTTTTCTTTATGGCGGATGTGATCATAACCTGAGCTATCTTTACCTTTTCCTGTAATATTGTGCCCGAAAAAGATTCAATATTGAACACGTTATAAAACCATTTACAACACAGACTTTATACCTGCTGGGGTCGATTTCACCACACTCGTCGTACCGCAGGACTTGTGATGCATTGCATCCCTAGATATGGTTATCCAAGTGCGTAACTCCAGTAAAGATCAACTTGTATGGCTTCGTGAAATCAAATGGACCCATGTGCCATTGCGGATTACCCCCAGGCTATATACTCTGTCATATGTATGTGCGCACTGGTCCGGTTAACACCACCACACAAGCTCTATTTTTATCACAAAAAAGGATGATTAAATACACCGACAGCACAAGGTCAGTTCGACCTATTTTCACAAAATAATACTCAAGGGGAAGGACGCATAAATCGACCGACCATGTCCACTGGTAACACGCACGCGACTCGTGACAGTACACCCAAGCCCACACATCCGCGTCGAAATCCGCTATAGAGTATAGACCTATGGGGCCAATTTCAAGGCCTTACTTTATAGCACAACAATTTGCTGACCATGAATTTTCATGAAATTTCTGTCTTAATAAAAACAAGATTAACAACTAAATGTCCACGTGTCGTGTATCACTTGTGATTGTTCCTTGGCTGTTGTTCGCTGACCATGAATATCGAATTGAATTTGTAATGGTGGTTTGTTTTACTGAGTAAGAAATTTGGTGCTAAGCAATTGTTTTTGTGCTCAGCAGTTCCATGAAATCGGCACCTGCTCGCAACAGATACGTAGGCCTACCGTACTTAAAGGTAGTATGAGTATCATACTTTGGTAAGAAACCAAAAACAGAAATGTTCACAGATTTACGTATAACTTACAGGGTATGAAGATGCTGGTGGTAGAAACATACAGTTTTCCGCCTGAAATGGTGGATTTATCCATAAATTAGTAAAACAACGACCGAAAATCTTTTGGATCTTTTAAAAGATCAAAATTAAAAGAGAAAAGACTTAAAAAATACTGTGGCCGTTTTTCACTGTTTTCTCAAAAAGTGGGCACCGTATGGGACTGAAATTTTCTCAGATGACTGTTACTGTATCTGTCCTGATATTTTTGCCCATGAGTTTGTATTTCTTGGATAAAAACCAATGTATATTAAAATGATCGAACCGTACCATTTCTATTTTCAAAACAATGCGAGACCAACAGTTTGCTCAACCTCCCTATTCATCTTTATGGTAATCGCGTATACATTAATAGGCTTTGCTATGAACATTAATGTTAATAATTGCCAACCATCTGGTCTTCATCAAAATAAAAAGTCAACCATTTATGCAACGTAGTTTTCCCTATAAACTTTGAAATATAACATTGGATTCAATTTGAAGAACGTTTCCAAAATTGTTCATTGCATTTTGGAAAATGTTAAGTTTTCTTTTGCTTGCTGTGCATGCCGTGCAGTTGACCCACAGTTGCTTATCATATTAGGGTATTTGCCTTGTGTGACACGTCCCCAAGGTTAAAATGCCAAAATAATCCACCACACTTATGGCGCTTATGATTAGGGCTCCCCTTTTTATAGCTGTGCTTCTCATTTCTTGTTCACCTTGAGGGAAGGTCGGTCGGTCGGACAAAAAAAAAGTTTGTTGGAAAAAATCTGGTTGAGTACACAAAAACCTGAAGAAAATTATGAGAAATGTTCATTGTATTAACTGTAATCTCGTTTGAATAGGCCTATGTTTTTATTATTTCTGTGACAGAAAGTATAAAAATGTAGGCCTGCTGGCAAAATTTGTCGAAATAAAAAATTTAAAAATTGTTTTTTCTTGAATTTATATTATGTCATTCTTGACAGGGTCGGCGGAAAAAAAAAGTTTTTGTTTCTTCGGTCGGGGCCCAAAATATGGGACGGTCGGAAATGAGAACCACAGTAATAAAAGGGGCGCCCTTATGAATACACAATTTGCAGGAAACACAATAACACATTGCGACCAGCAGTTGTAAGGGTGCACTACACTAAATAGCTCGAAAATAAATATTCTGTGTACCCTCAAATGTTTTTTTAAATATGCAATTTGGGGGTCATGCAATTAATGTATTGGGATTGGTGTGATTATGACGGGTTATCACAACCTGGGGGTTCAGTGCTTCAGCCTGTTGTGGAGACTTGAGAAATGTTGGCTTAAAATGTGGCCCTTTATTGTTTTGAACGTGGGGGGTAAAATCTAGCCCTTTATTGTTTTGAACGTGGAGGAATGCGTCATGAAAACTGGTAGCAAGTCGGTCACGGAAAAGGGGGGCCATATTTTCGGGGTGTTTTAATTTTTCTTGCGTCAATTAGCAAAATATTGGATTGGCTAACAAACCAAAAATTGAAAGGAATAAGGTAGATGAGGGTTCAAGCTTTGTTTTGCATTCTTGCACCAAACACTGAGAGACTCCTGGATGGGATTTTTTTAAACTTTGAAGTTGAGGTATTTTACACCAAAGTCAATGGGACACTATTTAGTGTGGTACATACACCCCTATGAAGTGGTAGTGAGTAGAGTAGTGAGCGCCCTCAAGCGACGGGTTATCAGTATTATTCCTTGCAAATAATATTTCCTCTTGTCTGTGTATAGTTTGGTAAGAGGCCATTCGATCTGTGAAATAGAGGGGGCTATGCAGGCTTTGTTTACTAAATAATCACTATAGTAATGCCTGGTGTGTATCAACCGGAATATGTGGGCAATTGAAATAATGACATAGGTACTTGTCTTCGTCGCTAGACATATACGAACATTTGACAATAGTGCGGGAACCTTAAAGAGGATGTTCAACAGTCACCAAACCTCGCTTTATTTGTTAGAACTATAATCATTAAATATTACTTGACATGAGAAAAAAAATATTTATCTCACACTGAACACAGAAAGAGAGTCTTTTTTGATGATTTTTCTCTCAGCATGCTCAACCCGCAAGCTGCCCCAAAATTGAAACTGTCTGAAGTGGGCACCGTACGGGACTGAAATTTTCACAGATGACTGTGACTGTTATCTTCCTTGATAATTTTGCCCATGAACTCTGTACTTCTTTGACAAAAACCAAAGTATGATACTACCAAGGATCGTGCTGGGTGTATAGATGTTGCAAATAATCGTGCGTACCCGTCTTATCACATGAGGTAGGCGGAGAGGATTTGCGAACATTTAGATAGTTATATGCGCATGTTGCCTGGTAAGCAAACCCTGATGTGTATTGGTGGGTTGTTGTTTTGTTGTAAGTGTAGCGAAGGCCTCGTAACATGAACTTTGTAATGCAATATTTATCTTCCCTCAAAATACTGTTACGAAAGAAAAGAAAAAAGAGCTGAATCTCGAATTCTTGAAGGGGGCAAAGTTCAGCCGCGCAAGGAAAAAAGCAAGCTTTCTCGCTGATTTGATTATGATTGGGGGTAATAATTGAATCTGAAGCCGAGTTATTTTGGGTTCGGATGAACAGGCAACTACTTGACATCGCAGCGGCTCGGCATGGTGTCCCGGTCTCGGGTCAATTCGGCCAGCTGACCCCTCATTGGAAAGGGCACCTTGTCGGTGCAATGAAAAAGATGGATACCTGATATTGAGGCATTATTGGAATTTAATACTAAGTAATTACACTTATTTTCTTCCATTCAGGGGCTGATATCCCAGGGCGGATCCGACGGTGAGCGTGGATTAGTAGAGCGCGATCGAGCGGACAAGACACAATGTATTGATATCTCAATAAATGGGGATGTATGTGAAGTGTTTAGCTAGTCAGTATATAGGCCTATAAGGGACAGAATGAGTTTTGAGAAATTGAGAATATGTAACATCGCATTAATTCAATCTGAAGTACAAAAAGCCAACACTAACACCAAGACCATGCACCACCACCACCAAGACCAAGACAAACACCATGCAACACCAAGACCAACACCAAGACAAGACCAACACCAACACCATGCAACACAAAGACCAACACCAAAAGACCAACACCAAGACAAGACCAACACCAACACCATTTAACACCAAGACCAAGACCAAGACCAAGACCAAGACCAACACCAAGACCAACACCAATACCAACACCAACACCAAAAGACCAACACCAAGACAAGACCAACACCAACACCATGCAAGACCAAGACCAACACCAAGACAAGACCAACACCAACACCATGCAACACCAAGACCAAGACCAACACCATGCAACACCAAGACCAACACCAACACCAACACCAACACCATGCAACACCAAGACCAACACCAACACCAACACCATGCAATACCAAGACCAAAAGACCAACAGCAAGACAAGACCAAAACCAACACCATTTAACACCAAGAGCAAGACCAAGACCAACACCAAGAGCAAGACCAAGACCAACACCAAGACCAACACCAAGACCAACACCAACACCAAAAGACCAACACCAAGAAAAGACCAACACCAACACCATGCAAGACCAAGACCAACACCAAGACCAACACCAAGACAAGACCAACACCAACACCATGCAACACCAAGACCAAGACCAACACCATGCAACACCAAGACCAACACCAAAAGACCAACACCAAGACAAGACCAACACCAACACCATTTAACACCTAGACCAAGACCAAGACCAAGACCAAACCAAGACCAAGACCAAGACCAACACCAATACCAACACCAACACCAAAAGACCAACACCAAGACAAGACCAACACCAACACCATGCAACACCAAGACCAACACCAACACCATGCAACACCAAGACCAAGACCAAGACCAATACCAAGACCAAGACCAACACCAACACCATGCAACACCAAGACCAACACCAACACCATGCAACACCAAGACCAACACCAACACCATGCAACACCAAGACCAACACCAAGACCAAGACCAAGACCAAGACCAAGACCAACACCAACACCAACACCAACACCAACACCAAGACCAAGACCATGCAACACCACCACCAAGACCAAGACCAACACCATGCAACACCACCACCAATACCAACACCAACACCATGCAACACCACCACCAATACCAACACCAACACCATGCAACACCAAGACCAACACCAACACCAAGACCAAGACCAACACCAACACCAACACCAACAACAAGACCAAGACCAAGACCAAGACCAAGACCAAGACCAAGACCAAGACCAAGACCAAGACCAAGACCAAGACCAAGACCAAGACCAACACCAAGACCAAGACCAACACCAACACCAACACCAACACCAACACCAACACCAACACCAACACCAACACCAACACCAACACCATGCAACATCAACACCATGCAACACCAACACTTAAAGATCGCTACCCGCTTGTTAATATCGATGTTTGGCAAGGGGTTGTTTATCAAAGCATAGGAACGCAGAAACACCAATTATTAATCTAATTTAGGTAAAGCTAAAATCTGACTGACCAGGGGTGCATAAAGGACCTAAAAATGCCTGTAGGTGTGGGCGTAAACACGGGAGGGAATGTGGGTGGGCGGGCAGACAGCCAGCCAACTAGACAGAATCGGATAAATTTCACCATGGCCCACTGACTTGCATAACATTGATTGTTTTTGTTTTTGCTTTACACTGATTTTGTTTTTAAACACATTTCCCCCAAATTTGAGTCTGTCTGCATTATTCGTGTTTATTTATTGGTATTTTCACCTCTTCCAATGACAACGAATCACAATTGCATCCCACGCACATGCCAGGCCAAACCACAATTATTCGAAAAATGCCGAAGCCACGAAGATTGGCCATTCAAAGTTATTCCGTGCCAAACAAAACAATCAAACACTATTAGTTCCCAGTGACGGTCGTACCGAGCGTCCAAAAATAAACCCAAGTCCTTCTTCAGAATTAAGACGGGGATGCCTTCCAACGGCGCAAGGGCAGGACTAGACCGTCCTATAGTCGAATGTTTCCGAAACGGCTCTTGCCCCGTACTCGTTGCAGGAGATATCCCTCAGTTCTGACATCCACGCTTTGCAAAACAGACACGGGTTAATGTCGACAACTTGAAGAATCTCAAGTATTCGGGAAATTCCCTACGGAATCAGCCGTGTGTTTCTTCTCCTGGCTTTGAGTTTTTTTGGTGCGCTGGCTGATCAGCGCGTAAATTGACGCACGTATGGAGCTCTTGCAGAGTGTCTGTCAGTTTTGATTCCACCAATTCCGCTCGCTGCCAGTGTCCGTCTTTTCTCTGTACCAAAGAGGCTTGTTTACACAGGTTGAAAGCAAATGGTGCAAATAGGAAAAGAAAACTAGAAAATAAACCACGTGAACTTAAAGTTGAGACGAGAGTTGAAAGGATAAAATGACTAGTCGAAACGTTGAGACCTTATACGAGAAGTGCGAACGAAATAAGAAGTGCGAAAGTACGAAAGATTCTTACATGGTGTTTAGAATTACCGGGAATGGGTCATTAGGGAGACTTTCTCATTGGGTCGTGCACAAATTTTACTTACCTATTTCTAAACATCCTCCAAACCAATGAACTTGAAATTGACATATGTTCATATTGACCGCATTCTCTGTCTTCTATTAAAATATGGACAGTAAAAACCTTGTCTTTAAAAGGTAGTCTCCCTTTTTGCAGATGTCTCCCAAACAGACATTGGTAAAGAGAAAATGGTCTTTTTAGATGTTAAAGGTAGTATCATACTTTGGTTTTTGTCAAAGAAGTATAGATTCATGGGCAAAAATATCAAGACGGATACAGTAACAGTCATCTGTGAAAATTTCAGTCTCATACGGTGTCCACGTTTTGAGAAAATCGTGAAAAACTGCCACAGTATTTCTTAAGTCTTTTCTCTTTTATTTTTGATCTTTTAAAAGATCAAAAATATTTTCGGTCGTTTTTTGACTAATTTCTGGATAAATACACCATTTCAGGCAGAAACATTTTAACGGTAGGTTTCTACCAGCACCATCTTCATACCCTGAAAGTTATATGTAAATCTGTGAACATTTCTGTTTTGGTTTGTTACCAAAGTATGATACTACCTTTAAGGTTATAGGAAAATGGAGTTAAATGTTCGAAGACATTCATTTACACATTTTTCTGATATTGAAGATTAACTTAGAAATGTATTTCTTTTATTGGGAATATATTTCGGATTTGAGACATTAGAAAGTGGAGGTAAAATGCATAAAATGTTTGCACTTCGGCGGTATTTCTATCATAATTGCACTGTTCAGTGCACACAAATTTGCTAACCATCAAATTCCGTCTTAATAAGAACACAATTAAGAACCAAATTTCCATGTGTTGTGTATCACTTGTGATTGGTCTTTGGCTGTTGTTCGCTGACCATGAAAATCAAATGTTTTTTTGGATGGCGATTTATTTTATTTGGGCAAAAAAAAAGTTTGTGCTAAGCAATTTGTTTGTGCTTAGCAGCCCTATATTTGAGGGTTTCCAGATGAACATGTAGATAACGCGTGAGGTGTGCGGTTTTGGCAAGGTGAAAATGGTTTCCGTTTTGAGTGTCAGTAATGTCCCTCTCATATGAAGTATAGTTGTTACAAGGCAACTCTGAGGCAACCAAATTCATTTGCATACAAAAGGTAGACTCTTGTAACGATGATCTTACTACCCAAAGGAAATCATGTGCAAATTGGAAGGGTGATTTTGTTTGTTTTCCCCTTGAGTTTTTCCATGAATTTATTGCTTGTAAATTTCTTCGTTGTGTGATGTGGCCTCGGGGTTCTTGATAAGAGCCGTTTCTGCCTTAATTCGACGTTGCGAATATTGCACCATGTTCGTCTCCAAGGGAATGCCATCTTGCTGGCAAGTCACTCAGTTATGTGACAGTGACATGACTATCTTAAGGAAATCACTCAGTGTGCAAATTGAAAGGTTGACTTTGTCTTCTCCTTGAGTTTTTCCCATGAATTTATCGCCTGTGAAATTTTCTTCGTTGTGGGACGTGGCCTCGAGAGTTCTTGAGGAGAGCCGTTTTGGTTATTTCGACGTTGCGAACGATGTATCTTGTTAGTCTTCAAGGGATGGCCAACTTGTTGGCGAGTTAGTTATGTGACAGTGACAGTGACCTGGCTATCTTAAAGAAATCATGTGCAAGTTGAAAGGTTGATTTTTTTTACCTGAATTGATTGCTTGTAAAAATGTCTTCGCCGTATGTGACATGGCCTCAGGGTGTTTTTGTTGAGAGACCCATTTTGCCATTCGGTTATTTCGACGTTGCGAACAGTGCACCCTGTGCGTCTTCAGGGAAATGGCATCTTGATTGGGAAGTTTATGTGTTGGAATGCGAGTGATCCCTTATGAGGGTGGAGCGTGGAACTTGAGTGCAAAGATGCAGTGTGGAACTTGGGGGAAGGTCCATTGTCCATTCTCGGTCTAAGTTGTTTTTACTAATTTCAGGATAAATACAGCATTTCAGATGGGAAATATTTGAACGGTATGTTTCTATACCAGCACCATCTTCATACCTTGAGTGAAAGGGGATAACTAAAGCAACTCAAGTGAGGGTGTCCTTTATGTTTGCTACAAAGATTGGAAAAGGCACTAAATCTTGATTTCCTTGAAAAACCCAGCATCTGATGAACCAAGATTTCCCATGGTGATTGTTCGCACTATTTACGAACTGTTGAGTCCATTTTCTGTCTCAAATTTTTTTGGAGGCCTTGAAAATCCTAAATGCTCCCTTTAAAGGTTCATCCTTGCTCGTGTTGGTTTTGTAAGCCGCATTCAATCCAATCATCTACCTTTCAAAATGCATATCATAACAAGCCTGTGATAATTTAAAGGTAGTATCATACTTATATATATATATATATCATACTAAGAAACCAAAACAGAAATGTGCACAGATTTACGTATAACTTACAGGGTATGAAGATGGTGGTGGTAGAAACAAACCGTTAAAATGTTTCCGCCTGAAATGGTGTATTTATCCGGAAATTAGTAAAACAACGACCGAAAATCTTTTTGATCTTTTAAAAGATCCAAAATAAAAGAGAAAAGACTGAAGAAATACTGTGGCTGGTTTTCACTGATTTCTCAAAAAATGGGCACCGTATGGGACTGAAATTTTCACAGATGATCTGTCTTGATATTTTTTGCCGATGAATCTGTATTTCTTTGATAAAAACCAAAGTATGATACTACCTTAAATTGAATTCGTAGTTCATGTTTTCGAGTAAACATCAAGAGACGATTTGTGTCTGCGAATTTGTACACGTTCCCACTATGTTTAATTTCGACTGCTGAACTGTATTGCGCTGTACCGTAGCTTTTGTGTTTTTGGAGACATTCAGATGCCGTTTTCTCATCGATATTAGCTTTTCGGAGAGATATACATTCACCAAAATTGCAACCAATATCACATTTGAAGCGTAAGCATTCGCACCGAACAATGTTTACTCTTTTAGGCATACCAACATTTCGTATTTTTAGTATTTTTAGTTTTTTAAAACAGATGTGTGAAAATGGTTAAACCCAGCCACTCAATTCAAAATCGGCTCATTACCATATTACAATTATTTTTAAAATCTTCTCAGCTTTCAGCAAACGGAGGCAGAATGCACTCCCTGAATTATCAGTACAAATCCAATTTCGCTTTTGTGCGTTTTTGTGTTATTAACAAATGTCACTCTTTTTACAATTGTGCAAAACCAAAAATTCTTTAGGCCTTTTTGGTGAATTCGTAATTTGTTGCTCCGATCTAGCTTGTATGTTGTGTCAATTGATATTAGACCTTTTCGGGCGCAGTGCTCTTTCGGAACGTATACCGAATGCTGATCGATATCGCGGTGCGCGCGGCGTAAACATCAGCGGTCTCTCGCCGAACAGTTGTGCCGAAACTTCCGGGTAGCAAACACGACTGGCATTGGTCCCACATTCCCCGAATGGCAGTAGGGACAGGGGGCCGATAACCACACGCATGCATGTTATGATACAACATTTTGGATTGATTTTTTTTTGTCAAATGGAATATGAAAACTCAGCCACATTTGGCTCATTTGGGAAGCTGGACGTGCACGCATTTCATGCCATAAACCTACTGGGATTGCTGGGTTTTTGTATTCGAGAAAGCCTGATCTACCTGGGAGGTCGCAAATTGGAGGCGTCGTGCTTAAATTAGAACTCCAGAACACATCTAGACACCTCAACACGTAATGAGACTACATCCTATATTCCTTTTCCTCTTTGGTGAATTGGAATCCCGCCCGAAGTTCCCTTTATGATTGGTAATGGTAACAGAGCAGCACCTACACCTTGTTTGATCCAGCATGTACATGAAATGTACATGAAATGTACATGCTATAGGGAGTCAGGTTGGCGTAGCGGTTCTTTCCTCGTCTTTCACTTCTGCGGACCGGGTTCAAGTCCGACTCGGTTCATAAGTGGATTGGGTTTTCAGTCCCTACCTGATTCCGTGGGTTTTACCCAGAATATTACTCTGGGGTTTTCCCCCCACCTCTAAAACTGTATCTTCTTCTCGTCATCTTTCCATAAAAAAAGGTTTCATCAGGCTTTCGAGCTACAGTGCATTGGGCATCCTTGCGTCATTACCATAAATAAATAATAATAATAATAATAATATTCAATAATAAACCTGTGTAAATTTGAGCTCAATCGGACATCTGAGTCACGAGGAAAAAAGGGAAAACGAGTCTTTTTTTATAAAACATAAAGAACGTTTTTGATCTCGCCGAGAAGTAAAATAGTGTATTTTAAATATAACATTTCAGGCAGAAATATTTCAGTAGAGGGTTTCTATCATGTCCATCTTTATACCTTGTAGATATAGGTAAATCTTGGAACATTTCTGTTTTGGTTTGTTACCAATCCTTTAACTGTTTTGAATTCGGTAATTATGGTGAGGGGCAAATTGAGTACAGAGAGGAGAGGGCAATTTAAGCTTAAGATGAGGGGAGATTATGAGAGGGTCGGGATGCCGAAGATGCTGCATCTAGAGGGTTGGAGGTCTGATGCTTAAAGGTAGTATAATACTTTGGTAAGAAACCAAAAGAAAAATGTTCACAGATTTACATATAACTTGCAGGGGTATGAAGATGATGCTGGTAGAAACATACCGTTAAAATGTTTCCGCCTGAAATGGTGCATTTATCCAGAAATTAGTAAAACAACGACCGAAAAATCTTTTTGATCTTTTAAAAGATCAAAAATAAAAGAGAAAAGACTTCAGAAATACTGTGGCCGTTTTTCACGATTTTCTCAAAAAGTGGGCACCGTATGGGACTTGAACTTTCACAGATGACTGTGACTGTATCTTCCGTGATAGTTTTGCCCATGAATCTGTACTTCTTTGACAAAAACCAAAGTATGATATTACCTTTAAGGAGGGATGAACTGAAGTGAGGAGAGAAAGATTTGAATGAGGGGAAGGTTTTGATTGGCCCTGTCTCATTTTATTGAACATCGATTCAATAATTGATCCTATTTGACTGAATAGGAGTTGGCATGTCTATAATAGACACGTCTGAAGGCGTATACCCCAAAACAGTCTTTAAAAGAGAAACCTCGCTTAACCTCGTTTATAAAAGCGCCGTGTTGCATTGTTGCCCAGTCAAGAGAGCTTGAAAAACAAAAACAAAAAAACAAGCCCCCTTCGACGTTCACGAAGCCATACGATCGATCGTAACTCGAGTTGCGTAGGATAATCCATCGTATCCTATACGTAAGTGTGCAATGCATCACAAGTCTTACGATTGATAATAAGTTACGATGAGTTTGGTGAAATCGACCCCAAATCTGCGTTTGTGCACTTTGAGATGTGGAATCTCAAACACATGTAGGCAGGTGGACTGAAGCTTACTATCTTGATGGGTCCTAGCTATTGCCTTCCTCACCATTCCATTGATATGTCTGTCCGGAAAAGCATACAGGCCTAAAGCTTCAGAAAACCATTTTACGTTCCCACCTTGATTTCAAGACATTCTTCTGTGACCTTTGGATAAATAACACCTTCGATTAAGATTATAACATTTTAAGGGAGTTCACACTGAAGTGGGATTCGAACCTGCCGCCTTCGAATTCGCGTACCGGCGTCAATATCACCAAAACTGGTGTTCATGACTGTTTTCAATTGGAAGAAACATCGAAGAACTGTTTCTGTTTTACACGTGAATGTAATTTTGATTCTTGTAGAATCTTTCCTAAAGGGTAACTTGAATGTGGGTTCTGAAAAAGATCATGCTAGGATCGAAACATCCTAAATTCCTCCTTAATCTAAAAAAAGAATAAACATTATGCAGAAGTTCTAATGACATGCAGCTATTTTTATTGGTAGACCTCCAAGCTGGTGACAAAAATATCGCGCCAAACAGTTTTCCCATCCCTTAAAAGTACAGTACAGCATTGGTAACATACCCAAACAGAAATGTTCACAGATTTACGTATAACCTTCAGGATATGAAGTTGGTGCTGGTAGAAACATACCATTAAAACGTTTCCCCCTGAAATGGTGTATTTATTCGAGAAATTAGGAAAACAAAAGACCGAAAACAGTTTTGATCTCGAGGTAAGATCAAAACAATTTAAAAAAAATATTTTATAAGAATTGACTCGGGTTTTCGCTTTTTTTCTCGTGACTCAGATGTCCGATTGAGCTAAAATGCTCACAGGTTTATTATTTCATGTACACGTTTGATCAGACAAAGTGTGAGTGCTGTTCTGTGACCTTTACAAATCATGTTGTAAACCTTTAAAGTTGAACAATATTTAGCATCTCACCTGCCAAAAAGCTAATTTCTAATAACCTACATGTGGAGCTGGATTGTAGGCGTATAGACGTTGTTTTGAATTCGATAGTAACTTCAAACTGTCTCAGACTTTTTCTTCATGCAGCAGTTTGCTATTTGCGTCCAGGAATCGAAACTTCTAGAAATAAGTCTCTTTGCCAGGGGGTGTTATGTTTTGTACATTTCTTGTCTTTTTCTTCTTCTTCTTCGCTGTTCTTCTTGCTGGGTCTAGACTGTTTAAGCCGTGTGGTGCTCCAAGCCAACTCCCCGCCTTCACGTCCATTATCACAGTCGGAATCTGCCTGGGTTATTCTCAGAGGCCAAAAAGAAAAAAAAAGAAATCGAAAAAAAAAATGAATTTCGATTGTTCTGATTCTGCTGACGCGTAGAAATGCAAAACGGTTGGGGGAAAATGTACAGGCTTTGCCTGGGGTCGATTTCACCAAAACTCATCGTAACTTACTATCAATCGTAGAACATTATGATGCATTGCAGTCCTATACGTGGGATATGATGGGTTATCCTTCGTTACTCGAGTTACGATCGATCGTAGGACTTTGTGAAATCGACCCCTGGAGTTTTTCTTTTGGTGTGTTGAATTTGCGAGCTCCAGTTCTCAAGCACGCTGTGACTCAAATCATACCTGGACTATGTTCAAGGTTATATTACCATACAACTTACAGACTGCTATTGAAGGGAGCAGCCTTAGAATGAACATTCCTCCATGAGTCCAGGTTCTTTTATCCTACTTGTGTTTATTAAGTAAATCAAAAAGTTAGATTTGTTTTGGGCTGAAAGCTTGCTTTTCATAACTTCAATCCTTGAACCAAGATTTGTGTGGAATGGCCCTCTGAAATGATGTCATAGACCCCTATCCCATGAAACTCGCAAAATCACACCAGACGAAATTCAAAACAATATGGAAGAAAGTTGCTTAATAGGCCTACAAAAAGACAAGATTTGGGTGTTTTCTCCAATCGTGAGGGCTAGATTATAGACACATATTTACATGGATATGTACTGCTTTCATTTCTGCATAAGCTTCTTCATAATAATGAATATTGTATAATAATCATGTAAGCCTATGGTTATAGGCCTTCCAATGGCGCATCCATTTTGTCACCTTCCTTGTATACCCTTCGGAAAAGATAACATCAATTCGAAAAAGAAAACGGGTACCAGACTATTTTGAATCCAAACCTTGGTTTGATTGCACTACTTCAAATGCAGGATGGATGCACCATGAATGAGGCGTATAGCATTCCTGTGGATATCCTTACACATTGAACCACTAAACTTACAAGAACCATCGACCTTGGGAAGCTCAAACCGACATTCTGAGGTTCTTTTTTCCCTCTCTTTATGGCGAGTTCCAATCAGGATTTGAACACGGGGGTACCATCCCCTTGAACTTGTCCTGTCGCGAACGCGTCTACGCGCCCTGTTGCGCAACCTTGGCGTAACACCTGCAACCAATACGAGAAAAAACACATGAATAAATGCGAAGAAATACCACTAAAAGAAATCCCAAACCATTCTAGGGCTCTTACAAAAATGTGCAACTCCTCTTAGTATGTTTGTACACTAGGTCCAGTTTGCTGCCGATGTGATGTTGATTAAAGATGCATTACGTGATTATCAAATTGCTCTTTTCACGCGGTGGGGAAAGATATTAATTTGGTGCCTTGGTCGCAAAGCATCTTTCACGGAAGACTTTGGAACACGATGTCACCAAGCTTTACGATTCATATTGAAGATGCGCACAGCAGACTAACGAAGATAGATTACTGTAAGACGATAGACTTTTTCTCTGTTACCACTTCTCTATCTCCGACTCTTGTCGTGAAACACTCGGGCAGATTGTGGGAATATTCAGTCTTAAAGGTACAGAACAGCAGCCGATTTCACGAAACTTAAAATATTGCGTATACGCAACATTTTGATGCGTAACCGTTTCGCAACATTTTCCTGCCTTTGGTCGCACAATGCCCATTTCACGAAACTTAGTTTCGTGAAATCGGCTGCTGGATTGGTAACATATACCCAAACAGAAATTTTCACATATCTACATATAACATTCAGGATATGAAGATAATGCTGGTGTAAACATACCGCTAAAATATTTCCGCCTGTTATGAAATGGTGTATTTATCCAGAAATTAGTTAAACAAAGACCGAACACAGTTTTGATCTCGGGGTAAGATCAAAACCATTCTTTATGTTTTATGAGAAGAATTGAGTCGGGTTTTTCGCTATTTTGTCGTGACTCAGATGTCCGATTGAGCTTAAATGTTCACTGGTTTATCATTTTATGCACATGTTGGATCAGACAAAGTGTGAGTGCTGTTCTGTGACCTTTACCAATCATGTATTATACCTTTAATCACCTAAATAAGTGACTAGACAAAAGGTAGCTTATAGTCATACATCAATATCTGCAGTTTTTGCGATGATGGTGGTTCTAGTACCCCATTGATCACCCTAATAGTTCCCCTACTGGTACCCAATGCCAGCCGCTCGTCCCCACTGTTTAGTCCCTCGTGGCCCGCTGTTTGGGTCGTTCATCGCACGTAAGACTTGTTAAGTTAATTTTCGAGCTTAATAGTATGTGTGCATGCACTTTGTAACTTTGTTCGCAGAATGCAAGGCCAATGCCGAATTAACGTGGCTTTGGCTTGACATCATCAGCTGCTGCGGCTTGGACGCTATACATGATAAACGTGTATACGTCGAAGCCGTAGCCAGACATTTCTGGCACAGCCTTTAAACTGTATGATTATTTTGAAGAAGTGATGTGAAATTAAACATTACTGACATCGCTAATGTCGTTGCATGGTAACCAGCGAAACCCATTTTGTGCGCTACTGTTACCCAGTGGTACCCACTGTTACCCGCAGGTACCCATTAACCCATGGGTGAAGGGAACCAATTTAAACTGAGACAAACCCTTGGCCCTATAGGTATCCTGATTCACCGTCAAAACGTCAGCTACCTCCCCCCGAACAAAACTCATATTTGACGGCGTCCCTGAACGTTGATCTCCGGCATATGAAAATAACATCTCCACCGTTTATAGGATTTTTGGCGCGAGGTATTTCGTGTTTACCTGGCGTCCGCTGAGTTATGCAGGTTCCGTATTGTTGTAACTGTGAGACATGTTTGTTCAGGATTGTCGTTAGTGTGGTACAGTCCTACTTCTAAGTTAACACAGTAATTGGTTAACCAAACTTGTCGTGAAATGTCAGGGGAAAACGCCGATTTTGTTTCCGAACAACAAGATAATCCACTTCCAAACTGAGCTTTATGGGTGCACAGGGGGCAAGCGTAACAGTGCCACACCCATGGATGTATTGCTCAATGCATCTATAAAGATGTACTTGTCAAACGCTTGTCAATATTCGAAGGGGTCCAAAAGTGTCGTCTGTATGTGTTAATTAGCCTTTCACCGGCAAAATTATAACCCTTATGCCGTGAAAACGTTTGGTAATTCCAAGATTTGAACCAACACGTGCCAATTAATTACCTAACTGTCATACATGGTTAGCCACGCTTTTTTTTTTCTCAACTGATTCAGTTCAAGCAATGTCTTAGTTTGGTTATTTGGTGACTTTCAACCTTTACTCTGTGGCAACAGGCCCTGTATCTTCCCATGGTGGTATAGGTTCTGGGGTCGATTTCACGAAGCCCTACGATTGATCGCAACTCGAGATACGAAGGATAACCCATCATAATTATATCCTTCGACCTTTACGTGGGGCTGCAATGCATCAAAAGTCCTATACGATTGATAGTAAGTTGCGATGAGTTTGGTGAAATCGACCCGAGATACAACTCCTCAGATATCATTATTTTACATAATCTATGTTCCCAAATCTTAGTTTGTATATTTGGTGACTTCCAACCTATATACTCTGTGGCAACAGGCCCTGTATCTTCCCATGGTGGTATAAGTTCAGATACAACTCCTCAGATATCGCTTATTATACAGAATCCATGTTCCCAAATATACCACCCCGTCTGTCACGAAGAATTTCCCACGCCTACGCTCAACCCACCGACCCAAGTAACCTGGCTGGATGTGTAATTCTACGCACCACGCGTCCCGTTCCAGACGGACAAATTCCGGCCACAAATTCCGCCCAAAAAGCCAAAACAAAAATCGTTCAAATCATGAGAAAAAACATGGGAATAAAAGAAGAAGAAACAGACGAATCACTGAAAAAAAAACCTGGCACACAACAAAACCGCAGTCGATTCCCTGCAATTTGGAATTAAGGGCGACATACAGATATTGAAAAAATGATAATAAGAATAAAAGAAAACGAAGAAAAATACAGTGGTTTGCCACTGTCAAAACTTATTTCTTTGGAATTTCTGTTCAACCATAACCGCATGTAGTGGCACCGCGCGACAGGCACAAGTTTAGACCGTATATAACTTAGTCTGCAGCCGGGGCACCGATTTGACAAATTGAGAATTGACTCATTGAAAATTCTGCCGAATTTCTCCCCGTTGGCCCTGGTGGATTGTCATGTCCGGTTGTTCTCATTCGTTTGTCTATAATGCGGTATCTGCTATTTTGTTGTTTGGTAGCGATTTAAGCATAATGTACTGACAACACTAGTTTAGAAACACTAGTCTTAAAGGTAGTATCATACTTTGGCAAGAAACCAAAACAGAAATGTTCATAGATTTACGTATAACTTACAGGGTATGAAGATGGTGGTGGTAGAAACATACCGTTAAAATGTTTCCGTCTGAAATGGTGTATTTATCCATAAATTAGTAAAACAACAACCGAAAATCTTTTAGATCTTATAAAAGATAAAAAAGAAGATGAAAGACTTAAGAAATACCGTGGCTGTTTTTCACTGTTTTCTCAAAAAGTGTTACTTTTACTGTATCTTCCTTGATATTTTTGCCCACGAATCTGGATTTCTTTGACAAAAAGCAAAGTATGAGATTACCTTTAAAATGAGGTTGATCTTAGTACTGAGTTAGTTTGGGTAAAGAAAGCAATGCGTGGTTTCGGTCTGAAAGTTATTTATTACGTCTATGCTGGAAAATGGTTCTTTTAAGAAAAAGAGCGCAAATCGAAATTACAGACAAAAGAATAACAAAAGGTAAAGTTGTATTTATCTTTTCTCTCGGCAACTTGATGTCATCGGTTTATGTTCACCGTTAATTTTCATGAAATGCAGTTTCAAAAGTAGATTATTGGAATGAAATGAATGCGCTCTTCTATAAAACAATATGAATTTGATAAACTGTACCTTTAAAATACGATTTCGTAGGTCATATATATTTTGTACCCACTTGTCCACCCACATGTTAACTCCTTGTTGGCGCATTGCGTGCGCCTCATGTCTTCAGCGCAATGTGTTTACTCCCAACCAGACTATGATGACGTGTCAAATACCTGGCTAGTTTCGGGTCTGTGACGTCATGTATAGGCGACAGTGATAGTGGGCACATAGGGCCTTTTCGAAATAGAGGACCAGGCTCAGGCTTAGGCTCAGGCTTCATCTCTGTCATCCATATGCTGATAATATAGGTTGTGTGTTTTTTGTTCATTGGAGCTGAAGCTCTGTTTTCCTTTTTCAAACTAGAGAATATACGTCTCAACCGCAGCCAAAAGCCTCTATTTTGATACCCGTTATTTTAGAATGGATTCACGAAATGGAGCCTGAGCCTGAGCCTGAGCCTGAGCCTGAGCCTGAGCCTGAGCCTGAGCCTGAGCCTGAGCCTGAGCCTGAGCCTGAGCCTGAACCTGAGCCTGAGCCTGAGCCTGAGCCTGAGCCTGAGCCTGAGCCTGAGCCTGAGACTGAGTCTGAGCCTGAGCCTGAGCCTGAGCCTGACCCTGAGCCTGAGCAGTGAGCCTGAGCCCGAGCCTCTGCTTAAAAAAGGCCCATAGTCTGGATAGAGGCACACGAGATCTGATGCGATGAAGGCCAAATTTCTGGGTTTGAGCCCAAGGCCGTGGTGATTCAGTTGCTTGTGTCCTTAAGGCAGATACTTTGTTCTGATTGTTTCTCTTCGCCCAGGTGTCAGAACGAAAACGTGTGATTGTTATATTGGGTGTTGCTGTTGGTTGTATTTGTGCGAATCAGTTTTTGCTCCATCGCAGAAGCTATTGGGAGGTATACTTCCCAGGAAGCTGAGATGGTCGAAGGAGTGTCTTAAGAGCTTAATGAGCAGGGATATACATGTAATGAGATGTTCAGAAAAATGATCAGTAGGTTACAATTTAATCATTATTTTGCGCTTGTATTGTTGCAGTAGATCACCGTGTGGGTGTGTATAACGTTTGTGAAGGTGACAGAACAACACTCACACGTTGTTTAATATTGCATATAATAAGCTTGTTTACATCTGAGCTCATTCGGACATCTGAGTCCCGAGAAAATAGCGAAAAACAAACTCAATTTTTCTTATAAAACACGAAAAAGGATGTGTGATCTTGCCAAGATCAAAATGTTTTTGCTGTTTGGTTGTTACTCTTTCTAGATAAAAACACTATTTCAGGCGGAAATGTTTTTACGGTATGTTTCTACCAACGCCATCGTCCTACCTTGAAAGTTATACGTAAATCTGTGACCATTCCTGTTTTGGTTTGTTACCAATGTTGCACATAAATGAATTTTTATTTCGACCTAGAAAAACAAAATATCAACGTATTAACGTATTGCGCTATATGTAGAAAGATTTTATTATTTTTCATGTGTAATTATTTTTGCTCAGTTATCTTTTATGTACGAAGATGAAGATCGACAGCAGTAACGTTAATTTAGCCAATCTCGTTTTTATGCCGAGCGATGCCGAACTGAGCCGAATTTACGCAACTTCGGACCGGACTTTTCCGAAACAGTCAAACGAGCGACCGAACCTTGTCTCGATCGAACCCGCGCCCCAGAATTTCGAATCTGTACCACGCGCAGCCACAGGCCACATGCAACATGTTTTTCGGTTATAGAGTTACTGCTATAATACAGCGGGACCAAATCAAACATGTTCTCCAATTCGCAGGCAAGATTTGGTCTGCCCGGGCGGTCACCAGTAACTCCCCGTCGGGGGAAAGACTTCTAGTTCCCTAGTTTATCAGAGTTCTAGTTTATCCAACAAAGTTAACCAAGTTATGATTTTATTTTTGACGTCATAGACGGTTCAACAAGTCATATGTGGTCGGACGTGATAGAACGTATCTTTCTGCAATTACAACGTCCAACTTTAGGTATGGCGTGATGCGATCCGAAAATGTTCACTGATGTATAAGAAAAAAAGTTGGTCAACATTCTGATACGAAAATACCTCCGTAAGTGGACAACTGTTGCGCAGGGTTTGGGCCAAATTGAACTGAAATTCATTGTCATTGTTATTGTTATTCATTAAGTTGTTATAATTACCGGGAATGGGTCATTAGGGAGACTTTCTCATTGGGTCGTGCACAAACTTTACTCACCTATATCTAAACATCCTCCAAACCAATGAACTTGAAATTGACATATGTTCATATTGAGAGCATTCTGGGTCTTCTATTAAAATATGGGCAGTCTTTAAAAGGTAGCCGGTATAATAGGGAAACATCGAAAAGTCTCCCTATTTGCAGATGTCTCCCAAATGTTCACTTTTAGACAGTAAAGTGTCTCCTTTATACGCAATTTAGATAAATTAACCAATATTGACAAAACTTGGACTGACCAATAATCTTGCAGGCAGTGGGTATAACGGCCAATATTTGGCAATACACAAAATCTGATCAAATTTTTTGTTATGAAGTAAATTTTGGACGGTAATAAGTTCTTTGTTCACTTTGCAATGACTTTAAATTTTGTCAGTTTCCCTTGTGGTTGTTTGATGGTAACAAGTAAACTTAGAAAGCTACAAAATAAAGGCCTAATAAAATGAATAACATATATCATCAGTTACATAATTATAGAAAATGTATTTTGATTAAACAAACAAGTTTAAGCCACCGATAGTTTTAGGTGACCGCAATCTTGATTTTTTTTAAGCCACCGATAGTTTTTAGTGACCGCAATCTTGATTTTTGTTTTTTGAAACGTTATGTCAAAAAAATTAATAAATTTATTCAGGAAATATGTTTATTTGCGTTTTGAATGAGCTTTCATCTGATTATGGGTGTTGTAATTTTTTAATTAACATTTTGATTAATAAAAACTATAAAGAGTATAGGCCTATCAATTAAGGAAATGTCAGAAAGAATAAGCTGATGAACAGAAAGATATAGCAACCACAAATGACTCGATGGGCAGTCAAAGAATGTGCCGAAGATCCTTCGGTATGATTTCTCGGATGATATCCTTTAATATACCAGCGGGCATTGGTGGTAATTTAGCCCGAATCTGGCTCGACAGGAACCCCCGGTTGGTATGGGAAATTTGACAAGATCTGCAGATATGATATTATTGGCATATACACGTCAAGAGCGCGCAGCTAGCCCCGGCCCAACTCCTATAACATACCCCGGTATTTTTTTTTCCTGGTTGCACCGCACTTGCCCCGCCAAATCACCGCAGATTTTCTCGTTAGCTCCGGTCCAATCCCCGGCCGCGACGCCCCGTGGTGTCGTCTGAAAGACGAACGCCAACTGGTAATAAATCGATGTCGCCCGGCGGAATGGTTAAGACCAAGAGCTGTCATTGGATGCTGTTCCGTTGTCAGATGCGGACCGAAAGCATCATTTTTTTTTAACCGTGCCGGAGTCAACTTGTAAAAATCACGCCGGAGGATCTCTCGTTTTGTTCCGGGGATAAAAAGGGACAGACAAACTTTTGGAAACTTTATCGCTTTGGAGTCTGTCGACTCCCGTTTTCAATTTTGGAATGAGGAAAAAGTGTAAATCGAGGTAGGATTTCTATAGTTTATTCTGTACTCGTGTTGTTTTGTTGAATGCAAAATACTTGTAAAACCATAACTTGCATACTTTTTATTTTTCTATGCAGATTTCAACTTCTTCTTAAAAACAGTGTATTGATAACCTACTAACAATCAGGTTTCTTTTAATTTTTTAGCTCTATTTAAAATGCATTCTTGTTGATATCATTGATCGTTTCCCCCTTAATAGCTCCATGCATTATGTAGTATTCCGTATCCCATTCTGACGTTTGATAAATATTCGTTAAAAACACTTTGCTAAATCAAAGCGATTTATATCCGAGTTGTAAAAAACTTTCTTGCACTTGAAGTTGCCGACACTCGTCCATTCATAATACCGGTCTCCCATCCACGCTGCGCTTCAGAAATGGGGAGTTGGTTCGTGTCAAAGTTTCTCCAGTAACAGAAAAATTACTGGCAAATTCTTTGAATAACTGAAGCTGCATGATGACGTAGGTTATGATTTGACCATAGGAGGGGAAATATGGCACCGTATGGCTGTAGAGAATCTAGGAATGCGGTGGAAAAAATACCAGTAAAATACTTCACTATTTGACATCCGCTTAGAACTAGGAAATGACGCTAAGTTTGATCAACCTTCGTTGTAATGTCCAACTGAACAACATTTGCTCAAAAATAGATATCAGTGATAATAGAAAATAATCATCTTTTGGGCGTTGCATCCGCTCACGCGACAGAATGGCGTCGGTTACTTTTCAAGTTAAAGGCAGCGTACAGGATTTGCAAGGCCTCAGTAAAAAAGGATTATTGAGTTTGAGACAGAAAATGGACTGAACAGTTCGTAAACGGTGCAAACAGTCACCATGGGAAATCTTTGTTTATCAGATGCAGGGTTTTTCTAGATTTAGTGTCTTTTAAAAAGGTCGTTCATCAGAACGAGTAGCATTTCGAAAGCGTGGTGTAACGGTAAAGGATTAAGAGGGGGGGGGGGGGGGCAGAATTATTTCGGCCGTATTTCTGCTATCCAGATTTTAAAAAAGCGAAGAAAGGTACATGAAACAATGTCTGTAAGGAAGTTTAAAACCTTCACTTCTGTTTAGGTACCAAATGCAGCCAAAACGCACATCTTTGCAAATCCTATATGCTACCTTTAAACTGCGGCCAAAGTACCAAACCAAACATTTCCCGCTTGTAAGGCACAGTAGTGATCACGTGATCCGCTGCGTCATGTCGAGGCAGACCGAACTTCATGGCCATCATGTTATGAATATGAGGCACTTTACCCAACAAAATTTCAATAGTGGGAGAATTATTTTGGCCCGAAAATGTCTCATGTTCTCTCGAAAATTGTATGTTATTGCACCGATACGTGCACTAGACGGAAGTTCTATCTGATGTTTTCTATTATCTGTTTTTACGCCTTCTTACAGTTCGTGTTTAATTCTTTTCATCAAATAACCACAATGGAAACTGACTGAATGTTAAAAGAAAGTAGGTTTACGGTGACAATATGTAATCTCTTCTGTTGGAGTGTGTGGTTCTGAGTAGAACCGGTGGCTAAATGTTAAGTCATGGAAAAGTGAACAAAAGAGTCGAATAGCTCAGTTGGTAGAGCGCCTGTACGGTATTCCGGAGATAGCTGGTTCGAATTCCGCTTCATTCAGTTTTTCTTTGTCTCTTTTCTATGCATGGCTTTAATTTCATGGACGTTCTGTTTGATTTTAAAGTTCCTCTAAATTTTCATTTTTCTAAGTATGATAATTAACCCCAACTTGTTTCGCTGTGTTGACTAAAACGGTCGAACTGAAGTTAAGTTGGATCCAGGTTACACTGTCGTTAATTGATCTCTTCCTCATTAAGGAATTGCATCAAGGTTATGATGGGCGAAGCAAATACTGTCTCGTCACTGGAATGATTCATCGGAAGAGATTGTAGCATTATTGTAATTTAATGAGAGGAAGATATCGACCCCGATGGCATAAAATATGCAGAGGTTATAGAAGGGGTGAGATATGAGATCTACGGTAGTTGTAGAACAAGGCTAGAGATATAAAAAAAAAGCCCTGACTTTGCTTTTTGGTGTTATGTGAAGAAGAAGACGAAGAAGAAGAAAAAACTCCAAACGACCCCTCAATTGTGATTTTTAGCCCAGGTGTTAAGCATAAGTTAGACAGAGCCTCAGCGGGAGGCGCCGCGGGGCGCCCGCGGGCGCCTCAGCACCTCAGCAATCCAGAACTTTCCACCCCGAGCCCTATAATATATTACGTGCGAAGCCTGGTTCCAGACTCTCTTGTATGAAAACCGCGCCGTCGGAATTATGACAACTGCAACGTATGCATTTTATTATAGAAAGCGGACACTGTGAAAACAAATTAGACCGTGTGTTTTCATCTCTTGTCGGTATACTGGCATCGCGGTCAAGACGGCGGATCTCCGAGAGATTTAAAACTTGCATGTACCATTTTGATTTACCAGTTAGCTGCTCATCGGTCGATTTCACCAAACTTATCGTAACTTACTAACAATCGTAGGCTTTATGATTGCATTGCAGCCCTACGTAGGATACGATGGGTTATCCTTCGTAACTCGAGTTACGATCGATCGTAGGTCAAAGACTTTTCTTTGGCGAGCTTGAGCTGGAGGTAGAAACTTCACCTAGGCCTAAGTGCCGACTAAAGCCTATAGCAGCTTGCACATTGCTATCCTGAAGTAAGGTCCAAAAATACATTGTCAAGGATTGTCTACTCTCTCTCCCGAGGACGACTAGAGCACACTAGTCGAAACGTCGAGTACAAACTCTCATCGGTCCTTTTCAGGACAACACATCTTTCTAAAAGAGAATTATACATTGTATATACGTCACCGCAAGTCATATACTCATTCTAAAGATTGTCCAAACTTCATAAACAACCTTCGGGGGATGTTTTTATCTCTACTTTAAAAAATTAGCCTTTTGAGTGATTGCAAACATTTTTTCGCCCGGAAACCAACCATTACGAAGCGGCCGCTTTCTAACGACTTCTCGATTTAGTCTTAATTCTGTTTGAGACATTTTGAGACCTGTTGCCCGCCCGGCCGTCCGTTCGTGGTTGGTTTCATTTGGTTCTCTTCACCATATTTTTTTTTCCTTCTCCACGTTTATCCTTTTTCTCGCCCTGAAGGGGAAAGGTGCAACACCCTGGGCGTGTCGTGTAATGTTTGGTAACTTGTGTCGTGTATGAAAACAACCATGCTGTGTCCAGTATTTCCCCGTCGCTGGAGGCGACATTTTGGTATTTTTATTTTCTCGTGTTAAAATATAACATCGCTGAGAGTTTTTTTGGTTGGTAAAAGTTTTCATAACTCCGGAGTAGTGTAAATATTCACTCCCCACAAAAATACACTTAAATTCTTATCGTATCGTTTTCCCCCCATAAGTCAATATACTGCAGCCATGTTGCGAATCTTGTGGTCAAACTTAAGTCACACTTAAGTTAGACGGTGAAACAATGAATAATAAGTTTCAGAGAAATATTTCGGCTCAGTTTTGTTTATTATATAAAAATTGTAATCTTCATACTTTGAATTTTGAATTGTTTTTGTGTGTGTTTTAGTTTATTGGCGTAAAGGCACACACAATCCTCTAAATTTCTTCATATACTTTTACGCTCACACAAGTCACCATGCACGACCGAGCAGTAAGGAATCTTTAAGGGGGCATGTGGTTTTTGGAACATAAGTAATAATTCATTTATGACAATATTGTCACACAATGTTCATTTTCTACATTGTTTACCACCGGAAAACATTGTTTTCTTACCGTGTTATTGATTAAACAGAACCCTACCTTGTCTATACATGTTATTTAAATATATACTATTTTAGGCCAGGCTGTGCCTGGTACCTGGTACCCACAAACCAAACGCGACCTGTCATAATAAAATTTGGGTCACCAATGTAGGTGATATTCTTTCTCGGGATTTCCACCTTTAACGGTCCCTATGTAGATGGCAGTACATACACTGTACTCACCTTGTGTGAATTCTTCCACTGTCATAATGCTCCATATTGAAAACTACTTCTAGCAAGTCATCTCTTACCTATACTTCCAACTGCCTAACTTTAGAACTCCAAATTCTCACCCTGTTTATCTTCATTGGCTCCTCTTAACAACTTCTTCCTTCTATATCGAGTTCCTGTTTTTCTTCAGCTTAAAGGCTTAAAGGCTGTTTGATTTAATAGGTCTTACTGGTGATACATGATAACTAAGGAACCAGTGTGCATTATATCCTACTCCTTGATTTAAAGGTAGTATCATACTTTGGTAGCTTACCGAAACAGAAATCTTCACAGATTGACTTATAACTTACAGGGTATAAAGATGGTGATGGTAGAAACATACCATCAAAATGTGCCTTAAAGGAAACAAGCTGCTTGAACTGGGCGTATCGCATTTTATTTCATAAATAAATTCATTTACATGTATTAAATGTGAATTAAGAGCCAAACTGGTGCAAGTGAACTTTTCATTTGATTTTTTGCTTCCCTCTTTTGGGAATTAGCCGCGGAAATTTATCGAAGGTCTAGAAAACATCCAGCTCGAGACACATAATATCATTGTAGATATAGTTCTTTATTGTTTTAAGCAGGAATAATGCAATTTAAATCCTATATCGTGTTCCCTTTAAATGCTGTATTTATTCAGAATTTAAAGAGTAAAACCAATTGACCAAAAAAAGAGTTGATCTTCGGAAGATCCTCAAAAATCCTGTGAAAAGATTTGAAAATACCATGGGCGTTTTCTCTGTTTTCTCACAAAAGCGGTACTTTATGGGACTGAACATTTCACAGATGACTGTTACTGTATCTTTTTTTGACATTTCTGCCGATAAATCTGCATTTCTTTGACAAAAACCAAAATATGAATGAAAATACCTTTAACACATTCCTATAGATCTTTGCAATAGGCCTATCTATTCCCGCACAGTTGCATCACAATAACTAGAGATGACTCAAGTGTTCAATAAATAACATAAAATACCAGACCTCTTGATATGATTTAAAACAAACACAGTGTTTATAAAACCAATTAGGACACATAATAGAATGATACAGTATATTCGCCACATATTTTATTTCAAAGAAGAAAAATTAATAGCTAATGGAGAATGTTTGTATAACTTAACGCTGTATCGTCTACCATGCGACATTTGAAAGATCCGATCTTGGTTCAGCAGTTCAATTCGCTAAGAAGTAGGCCTATATAGGCCTAAGGCGAGACCAGATTTTCAAAATCAAATTAAGGAAGAAAATTATATAACAAATTGATGGAAATAATATTGCCACCGGTAGAGTCGTTTCTCGCCCAATACCAGTGTTGGAGTAGAGTCCTCAGATCCGAGTACAGAGTACTCTAAGTACTTCAAGGTCTGAGTACTGGGCCGAGTCCGAGTACATTGATAGCGAGTCCGAGTCCTAAGTATCGAATCCAAGTAAATTCAAGGTCGAGTACAGGGCCGAGTCCTATAGTACCAAAGTCTGAGTCCACGTCCGAGTACAGTACCAACGCACAGTGCAAACAAATTGCATTTTGTTTCACAAAGATGTTTAAATTGTATGTTGATCATGTTGTGCCACTCTTCTCAGAAATTAATGTTTTTCAAACCTTGCAAATGATCCCGATGATCTTCATACTCCCATTGTATAATTTATCGGAAATCGGCATAATCAACCGTGAAATTGTAGCGAAAATGGAATTTGCTCCCAAAATTCGAGTACATAGAATCGAGTACGGGCCAAGTATATTTATTTTCGAGTACTTTTTATCGCGTACGGCCCAAGTTCATTTTATTTTCGAGTACGTTTAATCGAGTACGGGCCGAGTATTTGTCTGAGCTCGAGTTGTACTCGAGTAGGAGTAGGAGTAGGAGTACGAGTGCTCCAACACTGCCCAATAATAAATATACAGCACTTCCATATTGGTTGATATAGGCCTAGTTATCTTCCACATTTCTGGTACCGAATGCCACACCGGGTGGTATATCACACAAGAAATTCACCTCATTACCGGAGCATTAATTCTTCCCGCGGATGACCAAGGTTCAACGAGAGTGCACGTCATTATAGCATATACTCAGTATCGTGACCTTGGGATGACCTGAGGGTCTCATTTGCATACAAAGAACAAGGTTTCTGATTGGCCGCCTGGCACCACAGCTTAAAAGTGGAACATTGTATAATATGGCGTCTTAACAGCATGATCCAAGTGATTTAAGTAGTGAAATTAATTGCTCACAATATGAACCGGCATAGTTCTTAGAAACAGTATCACTCTGCCAAACCAAAAATGCTCCGTAAAGAACATTAACAGCTGGAATTGACCAATAGGGCTACGAGGCGCAGCTCATTTACATAATAATCATGAAATATTCAGTACGTGCTGTTCTGTCGGTCTTGTTCCCCGCACTCATACCATACTTTCCATGTACTAGGGAGCCATGTCTCCAGCCTCGGCCCCTAAATGGTAGCGACCCTCTGATTGGTCACTTGGTTAAAGTCACACCGCAGGTCTTAATGTCTTGTATGGTCGCAGCGTGTGTGGCGACACGAGACTGATGCTGACATGCATTGATCTCGACAAGAACCTGGATTTCATTTTCTGAATGATTCGACAGTTGATTTCATAACGCAATGGCCAGCAGTCAGGGGCTAATTTTATAGAGCTGCTTAGCACAATAAATTGCTTAGCACAAAAATAGCTTGCCCGATAAAACAAACCACCATTAAAAAATTCCATATCGATATTCATGGTCAGCGAACAACAGCCAAAGAACAGTTGCAAGTGATACACAACACATGGAAATTTGGTTGTTAATCCTGTTTTTGCTAAGACAGAAATGTCATGCTTAGCGAATTTTTGTGCTAAGCAGCTCTATGAAATTGGCCCCAGAATTAAGCGCTCTTGACTATCTTGTGTAGTCGCAATGCAGAATACTTCTATACCAAAGCCCACCATGCAATAAAACTGTAATATGAAATGACACATTGGTGTCCTTTCACGCGATGACACTTTCAAAAGATTTCACAAACATGAAACAAATGCGGGCCTTCAGACCACCCCTTAACCAGCTTTGGTAGTACCTCTGGCTTGGGGTCGGTCTCATACGTTCATACAAATTCATCCGTACCAAATAGAGGCCTTCTGGCTACGGCTTCTGAGATACCATGATGTATTCTGTGTGAACATTTGACTCAAATCCGTATGAAGCATGTACCTTTTTCCCCATCTCACTGTCTCGAAAACATCGATAAGGCATTCATTAAGGATGTATTGCCCAAATCTGAACAACCTGGGGCCCAGTATCAATATTGTACCCCAAGACTCAATTAGGTCCCATTTGAAAACGCTATTAACTGCTTTGACTGTTGAAATTGAGTATTTTTGTTGAACATGCGCGCAATGAGTTTGTTGGAGCCGGAATGAGCAAAAAAAAAAGACGCTGGGATGAATCCATTGCGCACGCGTATGCCTTGTTTATAACAGGTTGAGCATTTTGCTTACTGCTTAAAAAGGTTGCTTAGTTCGAAAAGGGCTCTATAGCGCAAACTATAAGAATGTTAACCAAATGTTTAAATCAAATGACTGGTTTTCACGTTGATGCTTTTGCTGAGTAGAGCCTTCGTATGATGGCTAGAGAAGTGATATGACTTTTGTTTTAGCTTTGGAGAGTTTGATGTGCTTAAGCAGCAGCAATTTGCACTAGGGGTCATTTCATAGAGCCGCTTAAGCACAAATTTTGCTTAAGCATGAAAAGTCTTCCTTGACCAAACAGGATTGCCATGCAAATTTTCACGCGATGTTTTGACTTGTATTCGGCCGTTGTTTGCTGAGCGTAACATTCACAAGGTGTTTTGACTGGCATAGACCTACTGATTGTATTTACCAAGTTTGTTTGGTGCTTAAGCAAACTTCTGTGCTTAAGCAGCTCTATATGAAATCGGTCCCAGGTGTGAAACCAGGGGCCAATTTTATAGAGCTACTTAGCACAAATAATTGCTTAGCACAAAAATGGCTTGTCCAATAAATCAAACCACCATTGGAAATTCGATTTGATAATCATGGTCAGTGAACAACAGCCAAAGAACAATTGCTAGAGATACACAACACATGGAAAGAAATTTGGTTGTTAATCCTGTCTTTATTAAGACAGAAATATCATGCTTAGCGAATTTTTTGTGCTAAGCAGCTCTATGAAATTGGCCCCGGGATCAAGGCCGGCCAGTATCCGTGTGAAAGAAACTGCTGCTTAATCTTTAGGTATCGTGAACGGCGAGATCAGCAAGCGCACCACCTGCGGTGCCTCGTATATTAGGAATTAACCCTCTGTGGTTTTGCCTGGTATGTAATTCCGTAATGCAGTTTCAGAATAAGAAACATACTATGATAAATCCCATATCATCTTGCAAGGGCAGAGCGGCCGTAAAAAAGAAAACTCTTTTGACTGACAGTTCACCTCAAGGACCCTACCTCGACTCCCCATCCACCCAACCACCCCACCAAACTAAATCCCCGGCGTTTTGTCCCTCCGTTCTCATCACAGTCGGACCTCTGCTGTCCTCCTCACCTCCCTCTTGCTCCAAAGAAAAAAATAGCACGTATGCAACCTCCTACCCTATATTGAATAATAGAAGACCCACTTTGCTCAACGGAGTAAAAACAACACTCGCATGTCGGTTTGCCCCTATCGTGTCGTGACCCTTTCACAAGGTTAGGTCAGATGCACTTTTTACCCCCTTTCTGTTCTCCTTCTTGAAAGTTTCTTTCCTCCAGTCTTTTTTCCCCCCTATCTTACCTCTTCACATTCGGAAGAGTAAATTAGGTTTCCCTACATCTCGCAGTTCATGGTTGGAGATTTCGAGCCTCGGGAACATTAAGGCTACGGGGATCGCCACGGCGAATGTTTTAGTAGAATTAGCACCGGGTGAGAGCGGTAATGACTTCCCGTGTGTCCCGGCTGGTTATCGCAACAGATGCATGCGTGAAGCGGGAAAACCGTTTGAGGCATGCGGTCCCAATTTTGATTGTGTTTCCCCGGCATCGACATGCTTCTAATTCCCCTCACACTCCCCACTTCCTTCCTTCCTTTTCCTCCAAACCATCCGTAGTAGAAAAAAGGAACATGATCTATAGTGTACCCCAATATTTATTGTTTAGTCACATGCAATGTTAATAATAATAATAATGATAATTATAACCGAGGATGGGACCTTAGGGAGACTTTCTCATAGGGTCGTGCACAAACTTACCTATTCCTAAACATCCTCCAAACCAATGAACATGAAATTGACATTATGTTCATATTGAAGGCATTCTCTGTCTTCTATTAAAATATGGACACTAAAAATATGTCTTTAAAATGTAGCTGGTACCTTAGGGAGACATCGAAAAGTCTCCCTAAGTCCCGATGTCTCCCTAATGTTCACTTTTAGATGCTAACGTGTCTCCCTAATATCCATTTGTAATTATAAACCACTTTTATATCGATGGCGATTGTTTCTCGGTTTTGGGCGTTTGCGTGCGGACGGGTCGGATGCCTCCGGGTTATCATGCGATGCTCGCAGCGGGACGCCGCCGCTAATGTAGTGGGCGTGGATTGACAGAAATATCCGGCGAAGAATTTCGATTAGGACCGCTCAAAAGACACGGACCCTTCTTTCTCCTGTAATATTATAGCTTATAGGCCGGCGTTCGTGAGATGTCTCATTCCATTGACAAGACCATAGTGGTCATTCTGTCTGACTTCCATCATGCAAACAGCAGTTGTTTTCGAAAGGACATCTTTGTAGAACCTTCCTTCTCTGATAACTCTGATTTATTTTGAACCTTGAATCCAAACCGCATAATGAATTTATATTAATTAAAAAGCCGTATCCTCTTTGAGTGTCCTCCCATGTACCGTTCCCAGGTTGCAGCATTGCTGCGTGTATTATTGAAACGATCCTTGGGATGTGGCGGTGTGTGCGTGGTTTCATGGCTTCTGACTGCCAGACGAACAAAGATAATTGACTATTTGGTTCACCGCCAACGTAGGGCTGCATAGCTCAGTTGGTAGAGCGCCTGTAAGGTGGTCAGGAGGTCGCCGATTCGAATACCGCTCCAGTCAGTTTGCGTTGTTCATTTTTCAATGTCATTAATTAAGGGTCAAGTTTGTGGCGTCATAACGAGTTGCAAACGTCGCAGCGTAACTTGTAGTACTGATTTTCCCTATAAAAGTGACAATCTTCAATTTTAAATGAGACTCGAAGAAAATACAATGAGCATTGTAGATTTCATTAATTGTTATCTTGTCAAATTAGCCAACTGAAAGACGATTGAAAGCTACATAGGGCCTTTTCGAAACCTGGCTTGAGGCTATGCTTATAGTAATTATTTCGCTACCGCCATTTGAGGCCCACAAAACAAAATGAATTGGGCCACATGATGAAGCAGAAGAAAGGCTCCAGCTTCGCCACGTATCTCAAGCCCTTCATTTCATCTAGGACACAAAATGGCGGTAGCAAAATAAATTTCAAGCTTAGCCTCAAGCCTCATTTCGAAAAGGCCCATAAACCCCAACATACTATAGAAATGCATCATAGGACTCACATGAAGGCTATTTAACAACCTCTTGGGTGGATTATGTATCAGTAAACTCGCACATCTAGTTCCCTGTATAACGAGTTCACATTGTGCAGCTGTTGTTCAAATCAGATATGAAATTGATTTATAAGTACCCTTAACAACTGTGGCATTAGGCCATAATTATAGTTCGCCTAATGAGGGCGCTATGTCGACGCCATCTTCTTTGCAGTATGCATGCCACAAATATCATAAAATTACAATCGTGGCTTAAATATGTAAAATACTTAAAATTCAATGTTCTATACCTCATATTCTTCTTTGAAAGGTGTTGTTTGAACATTTGTTTAAAGTAGTTCCTTATAATGATAATATTGCGTCATGAAATGCATCCTATCACTTCTAATAACCAAATGTGAAAAGGACAACAAAACTGCATGCAAAAATGCAATAATAACTAAAACAATTATGCTGTGTATTTCTATGGGTTTTCCAATAGAAAACATTAACTCTATCAATTGGTAACTTTGGAAATTCACCTGTATGTGAAGCGACTCCCGCCTTTTTGCACAATGTCTACCTTTTGGCGGTTAAACCGCCATATACACATATCCCATGCAGATCCCTATTTATACGCCCCCGCGCGTCAAACAAAGGCATAGATTGTCCGAGACATACCAATGGGGAAATTACATTTGGCTGGCTACGGAGGGGGTGGGTGTTTACCAGACACGCCCTGCGTCTGACCCACAAACCTACAGTCGTAAGGCCATGATTTTTCCCTAAACCTCTGACCCAGCCCCCGCCCTGTGAAAGTAGTCGGGCAAAATTGTAGTTAGGAATTAGCAGCGGGTCAGATACACCTGGAATGTACCGGTAAACAGGTGACGCAGAACACCGCTGCGATATGATTGGACCACATATTCTTTGAAAAAAAAAAAAAGAGGGGATGAAAACAGCTGACTCAAACTTTGACATGTTAATTAGAAACGTTACGAAAGCTCTTTAAAAAACACACTTTGATTTTAAGAAAGATTTGAGGCATTTGGTATGTGGTATTTTTGCTATTGGTATGTGGATCGGTTGCCGGAAACACCATGTATGAATCGTTCGTACCATTTTGCACTTTCGTTCGCACTTCTCGTAAGGTCTCAACGTTTCGACTAGCCTGCTCTAGTCATCATCCGGAGACCTCTGCTTTTGTTGGTTAAAAACACAATATTTTTTTTTAGAAAGATCCGAGGCTTTTGGTACCTGGTATGTTTTCTATTGGTATGTGGATCGGTTTGCGGAAACACCATGTTAGAATCGTTCGTACCTTTTTTCACTTCTTATTTCGTTCGCACTTCTCGTAAGGTCTCAACGTTTCGACTAGCCTGCTCTAGTCATCATCAGGAGACCTCTGTTTTTGTTTCGAATCACAGGTAGAAACAATGTAGGCATACACAGCCAGCCTGAATCTTTGAAGAAACACCCCACCCTAAAAAGAACAAAACAAAATACATTCATTGGTACAAGACTAATACCATTCGGACTTTCTACACTTGAATCAAGACTAGGCTCAAGACTGAGGGCCTTTACGAAATGGGGGCTTGAGGCTAGGCTTGGCGTTGGTTTTTCTACTGCCATTTTATGTCCCAAATGAAATGAAGGGCTTGTGATACATGGCGAAGCTGGAGCCTTTCCCAAGCCTCATCATGGGTGCGGCCCAATGCCTTCGTTTCATTTTTTTTGTGGGCTTCAAATGGCGGTAGTGAAATAAGTCCCAAGCCTACCCTCAAGCCTAGTTTCGTAAAGGCCCTATGACTTGAATCAAGATGAAGTTCGATTCAATGCAATTGCCCTATTTTCGTTTCGATACATTAACAAAAAGGGGAAATGAATTGTTCTTTTTAGCTCATGGGCGGATCTAGAATAATGAAAGGGGCGGACAAATCTGAAAGGAGATTTCAGCGTTGCCGCAGCTTGGTAAAAGAAATGTAATAATCGAAGGGACAGCAAAAGAACGGCAAAGGGAACGGGAGAACACAGGCGAAATAGATCACCGTTCGAACGTCTGATTATGTGTTTTGAAAGGTGCCTCCCTTTCAATAATCTTGGAGGGGGTTGATATAGCACACTTAATAAAGGCAGCGTACAGGATTTGCAATGCCTTCAAAAGAAATTATTGAGTTTGAGACAGAAAATGGACTCAACAGTTCATAAACAGTGCAAACAGTCACCATGGGAAATCTTGGTTCATCAGATGCTGGGTTTTTCAAGGCAATCAATATTTAGTGTCTTTTAAAAAGATCGTTCGTCCGAACGATTTAGTAGCATTTCGAAAGCGTGGTGTTACCGTGAAGTATTTGGAGGGGGCAAGATTATTTCGGCCGTATTTGTGCTATCCATACGAACGAAGCGTAAAAAGGTACACGAAACAACGTCTGTAAGGAAGTTTAAGACCTTCGTGAAAGCGCACATCTTTGCAAATCTATTATGCTCCCTAATAGCCCCGCCCCAGAATTTGGTACCGTTTCTAACCCGGAGCTATCGAATCTGAACGTATCGCTCTGAAACCAACACCCACACTTCAATAAAAACCTGACCAATCCCTCCATAACCCGGAGGTGTTTTTGTCTTCAACCCCAAGTTTCGAGTTCACGTATAAACACGGGTGTATATTTTCTAGTTGGGTATATGGAACATTTCGTGTGGAAACTGGAGAAAACCTACGACACCATCCCGTGGGAGTAAGGTCTCGAATAATGTCATTTTCGTAGATTTGTCACCTGGATGGCGATAGCATTACCCCCTCTATATATCATAAAAGGACCAATACGGGTATACTGTTAACTAAGTTGTAATCTGAGAAATATTGTGAAATTATCAGCCTCCTGGCTTATAATAAGCCGGTTTATTAAGTACACTGATGATAACAAGCTCACAAACAATCAAGAGGTATATATCCGAAATATTTGATTTCTCACTCTGCAACTGATCACCAATGCCTGGGGCCAATTTCATAGAGCTGCTTAGCATAAAAATAATTGCTTAGCACCAAAATAGCTTGCCCAATAAAACAAACCACCATTGAAAATTCCATTTGATATTCATGGTCAGCGAACAACAGCCAGAGAACAAACACAAGTGATACACAACACACGGAATTTGGTTGTTAATCCTGGCTTTTACTAAACAAAAAATGTCATGCTTAGCAAATTTTTGTGCTAAGCAGCTCTATGAAATTGGCCCCTTGACTTCATGGCACAAGTCCGAGTCCCCTTATACCGAAACTGATCGCATTACATGGGAAACAACAATCATTGGGGGCACTGTACTCGATACAATTTCAATAATTTCAATCCACTCCGTTTTATTGGGCCGAGCAACTGCAACAAAATTAGGTCCCCAAATACCTATAAGCCTAGCCCGCAGCAACATTGTGAATGAATAAGGGCATTGGCATAACCTTTTTTCTAGGTTGTTTTTTTTTAAACTTGGGGCGGATTGCAATAAAACGGTCTTAACGATAACATCATACTTTGGTTTTTATCAAAGAAATACAGATTTATGGGCAAAAATATCAAGACGGATACAGTAACAGTCATCTGTGAAAATTTCAGTCCCATACGGTGCCCACTTTTTGAGAAAACAGTGGAAAAACAGCCAAAGTATTTCCTAAGTCTTTTCTCTTTTATTTTTTATCTTTTAAAAGATCAAAAAGATTTTCGGTCGTTGTTTCACTAATTTCTGGAGAAATACACCATTTCAGGCAGATATATTTTAACGGTATGTTTCTGTCACCACCATCTTCATACCCTGTAAGTTACACGTAAATCTGTGAACAACTCTGTTTTTGTCTCTTACCAAAGTATGATACTACCTTTAAAACTGCTTATTTCAATCTACCCTTGATTTTAAGAGTCTGTTTGATGTATGTTTTCATGATCTCTACTTGTGTCTTTCCTCCACACAGATGGCCCGCCATGCCGGTATGGTGCGTGGCTTCTATTCTGCTTTTAGTATCGTTATACCAAGAAGGAACTTCAGCACGTAAGTATAAATCCCGACCCGCCTATCCCCCTTCCCTGTGCCCCGATGTTCCTTCCAGAAAGAAACCATCTAAGTCCCTCCCTCCCTGCCAAAGCTATTCCAGCGATGTTCCACCCTAGACAAGGAGCATGGACCATGAAAAAATTAGAGTTCTGAACTCCGACTACATCTAAGGTCTGACTTAAGAAATTGATGGAGCAGACCTCAGGGAACATTTCTAGGTACTATGTGCAGTGGGTGTTGAGCTAACTCCTCAATAAGAACTTTGCTCCTTAACTACCCTTGACCATACAAAATCAAACTTTGGTTATTTGTACAAAGAGAACGTCAAAAGTAATAGCTATTCCCCCATATGCTGCATCTCGTTGGAGTCACTCACAACAGTGACCTATTATGCCCACCCATTCTTGCAATATCAATTTCTATCTTAAGCTCAACTGGCCATCTCATTATTGTGTACCCCTTTGCTTAAGCTCGGTAGCTTAGTGAAGTCTTAAACAAAACAATTCTTGGAATTTGCAAATGAAACGCAATTGCATGTAAAAGACCAAGGCCGTGCTATCAAAATAAGCGTTCGCTATATATAGGTCTTCCCACAAGTGAATGCTTCCTATTACAAATGTAGACAATCTCAAGATAGAAATACACAGCTAGTACTTTCACCTCTTCATTTAAATTTCTTTAAAAAAACGTGAAAGATATGACTTCCTTCTTTGACGGAAAAAGTTTTAATGATCACCCGTCTCTCTTTTGAAATTGGAAAAGATTTCGTTTTCAGCCAAAAGGCCCCCATGCGGTCTGTGTCTGTAGTTCAAGGGCAGTCGAACTGAAACTGCCAGATCCACTTAGTTTTAGCGTGACAGAAATAGCCCCAACTACCGAGGCAAAGGTTATGAATTTCTTGTTTTAACTGTAAAGGAACGTCGACGAGGAATTTCTGAGTGATAGTGTAATATTACAAGAGATCGTGGGTTTTTATTGATACAAGATTCATGAATGAAAAGATAGTCAGCTAATGATATCACGACATCACACAGCGGTGTACCGATGGAGGTTTTGTAATGATGACATTTCAGAGTGGAAAGAGAATGCTGATTCCTTGTCAATTTTTAGAGTATTTGTGAAGGAAATGAGCCTAAATGGCTGTATGCTATGGGATTAATGCAAGGCTGGAACGCTGAGATGTTATGCTTTTGAGTGCTTAATGCTTATTGTCTTGCTTTTCCCGCTCTGCTGCTTTTCCTTTCCTTTCCTTTCCTCCCCTTTCCTTTCCTGTCGTTTCCTGTCGTTTCATTTCCTTTCCTTTCCTGTCTTTTCTTGTCGTTTCCTGTCGTTTCCTTTCCTGTCGTTTCCTGTCGTTTCCTGTCGTTTCCTTTCCTTTCCTGTCGTTTCCTGTCGTTTCCTGTCGTTTCCTTTCCTTTCTTTTCCTGTCTTTTCTTGTTGTTTCCTGTCGTTTCCTTTCCTTTCTTTTCCTGTCTTTTCTTGTTGTTTCCTGTCGTTTCCTTTCCTTTCTTTTCCTGTCTTTTCTTGTTGTTTTCTGCCGTTTCCTTTCCTTTCCTTTCCTTTACTTTCCTTTTCTGTTGTTTCCTTTCCTTTCCCGTCGTTTCCTGTCGTTTCCTTTCCTTTCCTTTCCTGTCGTTTCCTTTCATTTCCTGTTGTTTCCTTTCCTTTCCTCCCCTTTTCTGTCGTTTCCTTTCCTTTCCTTTCCTGTCGTTTCCTTTAATTTCCTTTCCTTTTCTTTTCTTGTCGTTTCCTTTCCTTTCCTTTCCTGTCGTTTCCTTTCACGTCGTTTCCTTTCCTTGCCTATCCTTCTTTTCCCAAACATTCAACTGGAAAACCTCCCACAATTTCCTTTCTATCCCACTTTTCCTTTACCTATTCCCATGCTCTTTCCTTTCACATCCTTGCTGAAATGCCGCTGATGCTATTTGTGGACTACACTGACCGGATGATCAATATTTTCATCTGACTTATCTTGGCAATGTAAACCACACACACATGACGCTCGCCATTTCCACGCTACGTACGCTGGTGACTGATGCACCATCGTATACCATTGCCAACCCCCTTCACCAAATCACCAAATCACCCATCCTGCCGCTGTTAAAGATGCACCCCTTCATCATCTCTCACCACAACCACCACCTTCACCATCACCACCAACACCACACAACCATCACCATCTTGACCCTACCTGCTGTGCCACTGCTTGCATCTGTAAATCACTTGAAACCGCCAAGGAGTTGAACTTCCCTTGTATTTGGCAGAGGAATTGAAGAAGAGGGAGTGCCCAGATGACATCAGGATCGGAGAAAACGACCTACCAGGTGAGAAGATTAGGCTGAGGCTGAGGCTGAGGCTGAGGCTGAGGCTGAGGCTGAGGCTGAAGCTGAGGCTGAGGCTGAGGTTGAGGCTGAGGCTGAGGCTGAGGCTGAGGCTGAGGCTGTGGCTGAGGCTCAGGCTCAGGCTCAGGCTCAGGCTCAGGCTCAGGCTCAGGCTCAGGCTCAGGCTCCACTCTGTCATCCATATGCTGAAAAATAGGTTGTGGTTTTTCATTTTCTTTTTCTAACCAGAGAATCTACTGCCGAACCGCAGCCAAAAGCCTCACTTTTGATAACCCGTTATTTTGGAATGGATTCACGAAATGGAGCTGGAGCCTGAGCCTCCGTTTCGTAAACCCCCTATGACTATACAGAAAAAAACAGGTATAGGCCTCATACCAATACAACATTGATGGAATCCTATACCGTTTGAAGGACTACAAAGAAAAGCATCTTTATGAATAGGCTATCGGTAATAAGTAATAACACAAGATGTTGTATACATGGATGTTTATGAAATAGAAATTGTACAACGTATCCTAACTAATGTATAACTTGAAATACAGCATATTCTTAACAGTTCTTGAAAAAATCCAGCACGGGCCAAACTCTGCGAAAGGTAATTTGTTTACTGAGCTGTCATATTGTTTGTTTGTTTGTTTTTGTTATTGATTTGTTCTTTATCTTCATATAAACCTTCCTGAAATTGAAATGAGTATGAATTGAAAATTGAAAATTGAAAATGTGAAAATTTCTTGCAGGATGGGACGTGATCAGACTGTTCACATTAGACAACCAGGCCTCGGGTATAAAAGAGATTCCTGGATCCAACGAATATCAGACTGCGTACAAAATCAACAAGAAGAGTGACCTGGTTCGATTCCCAACGAGGTACGTTTACAAACTGTGCATTATAGGTTCGATTCAATCACTGGTGTCGATTTCTTTTCATGATTGGGGGGATGATTGGTGATTTTGTGTCCTATGTGAGGGAGCGAAGCGACCAAGCCGTGGGACGCTATGGGAGGTGGGATACCCCCTCCCAAACCAGGGACTTTTTAATAGAAACAGTCGAAAAGTCGCGTTTTAGAGCATTTTAAATGATTCAGAAGAATTAAACATAGTATGAATTCACTGCGAAGACTAAAAAAACAAAAGGAACATTTAATATTGCTATACAATAAACTTGAAAGACATTCAACCTCAAAATATTGGGGGGGGGGGGATAATAATACTCGCCCCCGGGATCGACACCCATGGATTCCATATAATAAGAGGTTCAGTAGTTTGAATGATGATCTTATCAATCAATAAATCAATCAGTGGGAGCATGCGTCTCGACTGCGCGTTGCCGCATCTACCTTTGAGCGGTGGCCCTTGGGTCTTCTGATAACCATCCCCCAGGCTGCCACACGAGCCATCACCATCTCAGCAAAATAACGAACCATCTGACGCAACCACGTGTCATGTCCTACCAGTAGGTTCTATCAAAGAGAGTATCCACTTGACAGGATCACTCGCAGGGAATCTGCCCACATGACCGTACAGTCGTGTACAGTCGTGATAATCTTAGCATAGACCTAATTATCGAAGGTAGTATTATAGTTAGGGCGCTGTTCGGACATTTCTTTGGGGTAAACGTCAGGAAGAACACTCTTTGAATAATAATTTTAAAGAAGTCAAGTTTGTTCAATAAATTAATGTAAAATTGATCAAAATTGATAAAATCATACGTCACCATTGTGATGACAAGCAGTGATTTGAGACCCACTGTCGTCATCACAGTGACACCTAGAGGTAGAATGGTAGCCCAATGAGTTACTGTCTTTTGATCCTTGCAAAAGCACTCTATATAGATGACTTCATGCGTGTAGGGCTTATTAAAGCATGGGCCGTTGCCAAGTTGGTGCCTTCGGCTATGACTTCATCGCCATGGCAGCATGTGTGGTAGGATATTGAGTTTCCAAGCAACGCCCCTAACAACAGACGCAGTCGTAGCCACCAGCTTCACTATGGAGAAAATAAATGTTCACGGTTTATTTGACTTTTTTTGGAATCATTCCGTCATTTTACATCTATGATATCGAATGAGTAAGGCTTGCGGTGACACCATGTATTAAACTCTTTTAAGAAGATGTGTGGTTGAGAGAATCCACTCTCATAGGTCCTTTTCAGGACCACACATCTTCCTAAAAGAGTGTCATACATGATGTCACCGCAAGCCTTACTCATTCTAGTCTTTCCACCATGCAAAACTTCAAACCTTACTTATGTATGATATCGCATTCTGTTTTCCTCCTCAGCGCACTTTTCCCAGACGGCCTTCCGGATGAGTTCTCCTTCGTGTCCACCTTCAAGATGTCGCCAGCAGCCCGCCAGGAGGACTGGCTCTTGTGGCAGATCAAAGATCAGGCCAAGGTACCCCAGCTGGCCTTCAGGCTCAACGGCGAACAGAAAGCTCTTCAGATTGTATATGTGGACACTGAGAGGCAGCTGCAGAGCGTCAGTTTCAGGTATGAGAATGATGTTCACATTCACTTTTGAGATTTGTATCACAGCTTGGTTGAGTTTGATTGTTTTCGTTAGCAGGATGCATGGTTTCATATCAACATCGTAGGCTTCCGAGTTTGGGCAGTTGGACAAGGGTCGATTTCACGAAGCCCTACTATCGATCCTAACTCGAGTTACGAAGGATAATCCATCGCATCCTACGTAGGGCTGCAATGCTTCATGAGTCATAGGATTGAAAATAGGTTACGATTAGTTTGGTGAAATCGACCCCATATCCAGTTGGGCTACGGTATTCTGAAAAGTATTGCATTCAAAGAGTTCTTCTCACGTGTTGGCTCTCAGCGTTACGAAGCACTAAACCATAAAGCAAGAATCAACCAAAATTGTTTAATGTCACGTGCACTCCTAACTCCAAGCATTTTATACATTTCAGGTCATTATATTAGTTGCTGAGTAGTTTGCATCAGTTTACCACATGTGCATTTTAATAGGCCTTATTCATGGCGCATCCATTTTGTCACCTTCCTCGTATACCCTTCGGAAAATATTACTCCAATTCTGAAAAGAAAACGGGTACCAGACTGTTTTGAATCCAAGCCTCGGTTTGATTGCACTGCTTCCAACGCAGGATGAATGTACCGTGTATAAGGCCTATTGAGTCAATATTGACTACCGGTATTCAAAGTTTTCTCTTATTGTGTTTCGTGAAATAGGCCTCGGCTCCTTTAAGTTTTTCCTAGTTACCTATACGAAACTATGCCTAGATCTCCACGATGAAAGCTGCATGTTTGTAAATGAAGCCATACGATCGGTCGTATCTGAAGTTACGAGGATAATCCATCGTATCCTATGTAGGGCTGCATTGCATCATAAGCCCCTACGATTGATAGTAAGTTACGATGAGTTTGCTGAAATCGACCACAGGGCCTAAAAAGCCTCACGATTTACCTCGATTCTTTTTTTCTTTCAGGGACGTGGAGGAACTATTTGACGGTGAATGGCACAAGCTGCACATCATTTTGCTGAACGACCGTGTCACCGTGTTCGTAGATTGCAAGATCGTCTCCTCAACCATCATCACTCCTCGTGGTGTTGTGGACTACTCGGGCAAAATCAGCATCGGTAGAACCCTGAGGGGTGACCTGCCTGTGCCGGTAAGCCATAGCCACTGAAAGAGCTAACCATGTGGAAATAAAGTTTGGTTTTGAAAAAAAGAAGAAAATTATCAAATAACCACAAGGAAAACTTACTGGATTAAAGGTAGTATCATACTTTGGTAAGAAACCAAAACAGAAATGTTCACAGATTTACGTATAACTTGGCTGGTATGAAGATGGTGCTGGTAGAAACATACAGTTAAAATGTTTCCGCCTGAAATGGTGTATTTATCCAGAAAAGAGTAAAACAACGACCAAAAATCCTTTAAAAAGAGAAAAGACTTAAAAAATACTCTGGCTGTTTTTCACTGTTTTCTCATAAAGTGGGCACCGTATGGGACTGACATTTTCACAGATAACTGTGACTGTATCTGTCTTGATATTTTTGCCCATAAATCTGTATTTCTTTGACAAAAACCAAAGTATGATATTACCTTTAAAGGTCATGTACAACATTGGTAACAAACCAAAACAGAAACGTTCACAGATTTACGTATAACGTACAGGGTATAAAGACGGTAATGGTAGAAAGTTACTATGAAAACCTTCTTACCTGAAATGCTGTATTTATCCAGAAAAGAGTCAAACCAAACTCCAAAACATTTTTGATCTTGGCAAGATAAAAATTGAGACAGCTATTCCCACACAATTTGGCGTAACAATTTCAACGGTTGTTTGTTGTTTGCTACTGTTTCCAATGATCAATTGAGCTGGAAATTTCAGAAGTTTGTTTTTATTGAATGACAAATCAAATTATGAGCAGCCTGCAGCTGCTCTGTCACCTTTACCAATTTTGTACATGCCATTTAATTTTAAGTCATTTATAAATGTCAAAATTTGTTTTGTGTTGCAGCACAACTCTGAAACACTATTCCAGAGAACATTTAAGCTAGCTGTTGAACAGTTTAAGGCTCTCCTTAAAACACATTTATTCTTAAATTGAAATTTGATTTATTTTGGTATTTTGACTGTGTTTATGTGAATCCTTCTATGCCCATGTTTATTTCTTTCTTTCTCCTTCTTTCTTAAAGCGCTTAGAGACATCTTTGATTGTGACTTGCGCTATATAAAAGTGGTTTATTATTATCAATATTATTATGTGACTAAACAATGGGGGTATACATTATAGATCATGTTCCTTTTTTCTACGTATGGGTTATTATCATATGGAGTGGGATCCGCATGTTCGAAACAGGCAAGGTTCAGATATCAAGTGACTGACACAGTACCATTGCTTCAGACTGCACTTGTTCTTAATTGGACGATGTTGTTGTTTTTTGTACCACAGTTTGAGTTACAGTGGATGATAATTCACTGTGATCCGTCTCGACCTGAGCGTGACAACTGTGACGAACTACCGGTAAGCGTGATATATTTTTTTTTGTCGTTTTGGTTGGGCCGACAAAGGGATTATAATGGTAGACGAAATAATGTCGTCTTGAAACTTATTGAAAACATTGTTTGGAAACGTGTATTGTTGACAACAGCTAGGCCAATCTGATTGTGATCCATATCCAGCTCCACATAAAAACAGCAATTTCCTTTTCCGTGAAAGTATCACTTTCAGTCATATTTAGGCTACACTGTTAGGAAACCAACAGCCATATCTTATTTGTTATCTCCAAATCACCAGGGTAGAGGCACAAAGAGGTTTTAGACCGAGTGCTTTCAACAAGGACTACCCGGCTTCAACTCATAGTCATACTGGAAATAGACCGAAAGTGTGAGGGACTGGCGTTATCACAGCGCTACATGGTCCCGTTTACATCTTGGCCTGTTGTGGATTGGCTAGCCCCTGCTTTCTCATTTTGTTAAGGAGACCACTGGTCCCGTAACTGTACGGTCCTTCCTTCCTCCATGGTTTCACTGACTACTCGACTCTACGAAGTAGCCGTCAATCACTGACTTTCAATGGCTAAATAGCTTCATTTTGTCGATACTTTCATTCCGATAATTCTAATATATTTTTCTCCATTCCATTCACAGCTCCGGGAACCCGAGGTGAGTACAAGGTTTCATAACACTAATATACATCTCTAGCTTTTGGAATGTTTTTGGAAAGTGCCTAAAAATGCACCAAGTGTGAGGAATGTTACGACTCCGTTTCCGAGCACCAACACGAAGGAAAGGGAAACATTTGTTTATCATTATTTAGAGAATAAAAAAGAATGCGTTCACTAGTTAAGGCTTTGAGGATTTGTGTACAAATCAAGTGTTATAAGTTCATTTAGGTGCAAATCAAATAGAACACAAAATTATTATGAAAAACAAAAAAAAACGAAAAAAATTTTGGCTATGGTTGGATTCGAACTCATGGCCTTTTGCCGATGTTTACATTTTCCTCTTCTTATTATACCCTTCCAAGGAACTCTTATAAAACATTTCTCTATTGGCGAACTTTATTCATGGCGCATCCATTTTGTCACCTTCCTTGTATAACCGTTGGAAAAGATAACACCAATTCTAAAAAGAAAACGGGTACCAGACTATTTTGATTCCAAGCCTCGGATTGATTACACTGCTTCGAATGCAGGATGGATGCAACGTGAATAAGGCCTATAGGTTACCAGGTTTTTTGGTTACCAGTTGTGCATTCGGGTGCAATGGTGTGACTTCATTTACTTTATATGAATGAATTGGGGATTACAGTGAATCACTTCTAGTTTCAGGCCATTTACTCAATATTGATGTTTTTTTTTTCCATGGGAGAATTCAAATTAATTACCTTTTCTTTTGTTTTACCAAACAGCCTGGCCAATGTCCAGCGACATGCCCGCAGGGCCCAGCTGGGCCAGTAGGAGCTCCGGTAAGTCCAAATCTGTTCATCCTTAATCTCCCAAAACAAAATGGCCCCCCTTAACCTTCTCTCTGAATATGGACCTGTTGTGAGTGCAATAGGAGTACTATTTCACGGTTTTAAGTTTGAGTGTTTCTATCTGACCAGGAACAATATTTCAAAGGTTTGAAACGGATGCCATAGCATTTATTTTTTTTTACTATCTCAAGTCATTTTTGTTTTATTTATCTTCATGCCTCTCTTTAAAGACGCACTTAAATTGTTTGGGCATCATCAGCCAAACGTGCAATGGGGGAACTATTTCACGCTGAGTGTTGTTTGTTACTCGTGCTAAATTAGTTCGCCAATTTCGGTTTGTAATTCGTCTAGAAGGATCTATCTGTTCTTTAAATTCATGCTTGTGAAATTATTCTTTTCAGATTCATCAAGGAAAAAACACGATGTTTTGGTAAACACCGAGGAAAAAAGGGACAGTTAAACAAGCCTCAAAACCTACTTTTTCCCCCGGATATTTAGTGATTAATAACTGTTGGTGGAGCCGGCGCCTTTGAATGTGTTTGACCCAGATAAATGGCACTTTATAAATGCTGTGCATCATCATTTACATTTACATTTACATTTATTTTATTTTTCGAGATGAACATTACACGGTAAACAATATCAAAATGTTTACAAAAGCAAGGGAACAGAAGAATACACAAGACATACAAAGAACAAATGAACAGTATTTAACCAGCTCCCGCTGGATTAGCCAAAAGACACATAGTTTCTGTCGAGGGGCTCTCCAACTGGTTAAACAGGGAACCATCATCATCAACTTGTTATAATTTATTGCAAAACTGTCCCGTGTTTGAACTCAGGGTCCAGTGGGTGATCCAGGACTGCCTGGGCCGATGGGTGACCCTGGATTAACGGGACTACCAGGACCTTCAGGACCCGTTGGAGCACCTGGCGTAGACGGATTCAGAGTAAGTAGAAGCCACATGCTTTGACGCCATAAATACAGGATTGGTAAAGGTGACAGAACAGCTGCAGACTGTTCATATGATTTGTCATGGAATAAAAACAAACCTGTGAAATTTTCAGCTTATGTCATCGTCAGAAACTGTAGAAAACAATGAAAAACGGTCACAGTATTTTCAAATATATTCGCAGGAGTTTGGATCTCACCCCGAGATCAAAACTGTTTTCACTCGTTGTTGTACCTTTTCTGGATACATACAGCATTTCAGGTTGAAATATTTAAACAGGAATGTTTATACCTGCACCATCTTCATACCCTGAAAGTTATACGCAAATCTGTGCACATTTCTGTTTTGGAATGTTACCAATCCTGTAGTGTACCTTTAGAAATACAAAGAGATAAATGCTGCTCTCATATGAAATGTGTGTATTAATTCTGGTAAATTATTGGACAAAATGCCATGTAAAAGGATTACTTGTTTATATTTGATTATTTTCCTTTTCCTACCTTTCAGAAATACATTAGATAACATCTGCGTTATTCAAATATATGAAAATGGTCTGAAGCAGGATTCGAACCTGCGACCGGAATACCGAACTATTTTCATTATGGATAGAGAATGCCCGGGCCAATCACAGTGTCAATGCAAAGAGCATTGGTTGGAGGATATCTAAGCATAATATGCACCTACAGTTTGTACACAATCCTATGGTGATATCTCCAAAATGTTTCTTCTTGATGATGATTATTTCTTTCATTCTACAGGGAGTTCCGGGTTCGTCAGGACCCCCAGGCCCACCAGGTCCAAGGGTAAGTAGCTGGTACCGAATAAGTAGGGTTTACAGTAAAAAGCATTGTGTATTTATTTTGTTGGTGGTGAAGCAAAGAATTGCACAAAGGTTCCTACAGCATTATGAGATGAACTATAATGATATTAATGGGTATTTATAAAGCACAAATTCCATCAAATGAGATGCGCAAGGCAACCCTATCTACACACAGCTCGATTACAAAAAGAAACAATAAATACATACGAGGACTAGAGCAGGCTAGTTGAAACGTTGAGACCTTACAAGAAGTGCGAACGAAATAGAAGTGTGAAATTACGAACACATAAATACATATATGCACAAACAAATACAAACAATAGCAATGCAGATTACTCGAAACGAGAAGCATGTCTTGAGGCTTTTTTTTAAACAGACTGAGTGTGCTTTTAGAGAAAAGATGAGGATTCAATATTTGGTTTGTAAAGCAAAGGAAATTCATTTTAATTCAAAGGAACTCACTGAAAACCCCAATTTTCATGACGTCACGAGCAGAATTTGAATAATGGTGACATCATTGCCACGACAAAATTTAGTTAAAGGCAGTGTACAGGATTTGCAAGGCCTCCAAAACAAATATTGAGTTTGAGACAGAAAATGGACTCAACAGTTCATAAACAGTGCAAACAGTCACCATGGGAAATCTTGGTTTATCAGATGCTGGGTTTTTCAAGGAAATCAAAATTTAGTATCTTTTAAAAAGATCGTTCGTCCGAACGATTTAGTAGCATTTCGAAAGCGTGGTGTAACCGTGAAGGATTCGGATGGGGCAAGATTATTTCGGCCGTATTTCTGCTATCGAGATGAACAAAGCGTAAAAAGGTACATGAAACAACGTCTGTAATGAAGTTTAAGACCTTCACTTCTGTTTTAAGTACCAAATTCATCCCAAACTCACATCTTTGCAAATCCTATATGCTCCCTTTAATGCCAGTAGGACGTTTCATATTTAATTGACATAAGATACTTTGTAGTAGATAAATTTTGTGTCTATACGAAATAATGATTCTCTGTTTGTATTCATTCAGGGTGATCCTGGACCTATGGGTATTGATGGTGTCAATGGAATACGAGGAGAAAGGGTAAGCTTTATATAATGTACCATTTTAATCATTTACATGAATTTCAGGAAGACCGAGCCTACAGTGAAAAAAGTAAGAGGAAACAGCCGTCGGTGGCAGGCTTTGTGTACCGCTGTATGTATTTATATGAATTTGAGGTTAGGTCATGCCTAATTAAAGCGGATGAAACAGCCGTCGGTGCGGATTGTATCAAAATGAACAGTCGCTGGTAGAGTTACGTCGGTCGTAACGAGCACTCTCATATAAGATGAGACGCTTATTACGACAATTCGCAGTACGCTTTGCGAATATGAACGAGTGTGAACATTTTTGTTCATGATGATTGCTTTTGATAAGTTATTATAATAATAATAACAATTTCAGAGGCTATAATCATCCTTATTGGCAGCTGGAGTGCTGAATTGCGTAGGATAGTGCTACATGTGATCAAGTAGCAGGCTTTCGTGGGCGCCATTGGCTGCCAGCCACATCAACCCATGATCACGGAGCACAGCCTGAGATCAAAAGTGTTTGATTTTTGAAGTTATATTTGTATTTATTTTTTCTGTAGGGTGATGAAGGCTTACCTGGACCAAGTGGACCAGTCGGACCACCAGTGAGTATCTTTTAGCCCGATTATTGAAAATCATTCATATAATTCATTATTGTAGATTGTTTTTCTCGTCTACAAATTGGCTCCACGTTTAACTTTGAAATCTGCTCACACCAATGAAATATTTAATCGGTTGTTTGTCTTTGCCTTGTACAGGGCCAGCCAGGATTCCCAGGGCCTCAGGGGCCAGAGGGACCACAGGGCCCTGCAGGGGATTTCACGAATATTGAGGTATGTAGCTTTTCTTAAGGAAGAAAAGAAAATGACTCCAAAACATTGTAGTCTTTTGTTTGGAGTTAGGAGAGCCTGACTTGTTTCGATCCTAGGATCTTTATCGAAAACTAAGACGATAGTCGTTGTATAAAGTGCTTGTCCGAGGACCAATATTTTACATTTAACATTTTTGGGGGGCCAATTGACACCAGTAATTGGATACATATAGCATTAGGTTATGCCCAAATGGCAATACATCAAAGTGATGTTTCAGACATTCATTTTTACCTTGAAATATTTCAATCAATATTGTTTGAAGCAATTTGTGCATTGTCTTCATTTGTTATACGACGGTATCACATAAAACGCCCTCACTCGACTGTTCATGCTTGTTTGTTTGTTTGTGTTATTTATTTGTTTTGTTTTCCCTTTTTTTCAGGAAATCATTAACGAGCTCGGACTGCAGCTGAGGGGTGATCCAGGACCACCTGGTTTGCCCGGGTTAAACGGCGTCCCGGTAAGTAGGCCCTGCCGAGACACCCGCGCAACATACTTCTTTACTCCACTACATACCGTAGATTAACATTTTTCCATAGGTCCTATTCTCGGTGATACATTAAAACTGTTTTGGGGTAATTTACTTTTGCTCCTTTGTGGAGAAATACAGCATTTCAGGCAGAACAATGTTAACGGTATGTTTCTACCATCACGATCTTTATACTTTTAAAGTTATGGGTAAATCTGTGAAGATTTCTGTTTTGGTGTGCTACCAAAGTATGATACTACCTTTGATAATTGCACGTCTATAGCTTTACTGACATTTAAAACGTCTCGAACGCCTATAGAACTTTCCAGGAAGATAATATGGTCTCAAAATGTCTCCTGAGCCCAATGATGGTTGTTAAAGGTAGTATCATACTTTGGTAAGAAACCGAAACAGAAATGTTCACAGATTTACATATAACTTACAGGGTATGAAGATGGTGGTGGTAGAAACTTACCGTTAAAATTGTTCCGCCTGAAATGGTGTATCTATCCAGAAATTAGTAAAAACAAAAACGATCGAAAATCTGTTTGATCTGTTAAAAGATCAAAAATAAAAGAGAAAAGACTTAAGAAATACTGTGGCTGTTTGTCACTGTTTTCTCAAAAAGTGAGCACCGTATGGGACTGAAATGTTCACAGATGACTGTTACTGTATCTGTCTTGATATTTTTGCCCATGAATCTGTATTTCTTTGATAAAAACCAAAATATGATATTACCTTTAACAGCAGTGATCATTGGTTTACTCTGTGTAATCTACATATTTTATATGCCTCATTTCTGCAGGGAGATAATGGTCGGCAGGGCACACGTGGACCCCGTGGATATGCTGGAGATGCCGTGAGTACACAACAACAAGAGTTTATGGCTGTTGGAAACAGCACATAAGGCTTTTCCGCATATGATATAGATTGCTTGTCAGAATTGTGTCACTAAGAAAGACGTTCCCTTAAATCGACATTTAGCGAAAGAATTCTGATTGTAGCTCTTATACCACTTTTAAATGACGAAAAGTTCGGAAAAGCCAAACAGTCAGAACAAACGCAAATCGGAAAAGCCATTAATAATAATAATAATAATAATATGGGACATTTATATTACGCAGCTACTATATCAATATACTCTATACTGCGCATTACAAAAAACTAATTAGCATTGAATGAATGGGTCTTTTTTCCTGGGGCCAATTTCACAGATCTGCTTATAAGCACCCAAATTTGCTCCAAAACCCTTGGTAAATATGATCGGTATGCCAGCACAAACTCATTGTGAATGTTACGCTCAGCAAACAATGGCCGAATACATGTCAAAAGCAGTAAACATCAAATGAACATTTTGGTTGGTAATCCAGTTTGACCAAGGAAAACTTTTCATGCTTAAGCAAATTTGTGTGCTTAAGCAGCTCTATGAAATTGGCCCCTGGTCTTGAACTGATCTAGAGAGTTTGCCTGGGAGGAGCAGACATAAATGCCCTGTCACCAAGTGTAATCTTTGATTTCCCAGATGGGTATTTTAGTAATGTGCGGTCTTCAGAACTTCGCAAATTATAAAGTGATCATTATTTATTTATTTATTTCTGGTAATGACACCAAGGATTCCTCAAAAGCGCCCTAAGCACTGTAGCTCGAAAAGCCTGATGAAACCTTTTATGGAAAGATGATGAGAAGAAGATACAGTTTTAGAGGTGGGAGGAAAACCCCAGAGTAATATTTCTGGGTAAAACCCACAGAATCAGATAGAGACTTAAAACCCAATCCACTTGTGAAAATGATGATGATTTCAGCTCACTCCCATGGGGGCTAATAGGTCAGAAGCCATGCGAAAATAGAGTAAGCCAACAACAAACCCACCTCAGAACATTTTGATCGGCTGATCTTGACAAGCAATCTCGATCTTTTTTTTTCTGTTTGGAACTGCAGGGATTGGACGGTTCCGACGGCGCAACGGGTCCAGGAGGCCCCGAGGGACCTGCCGGTCCACCCGGTCCACCAGGCCCACCAGGAACTCCGGTAAAATACACACGACAACGACACTAATGATACCAACGACGTCGACAATACATCTTTGATATTTGAAGCCTTTCTTAAACTTTTTCCATTAGAGTTACACCAAATTTAAGAGGACATGGAAAAGAAAATGGTTCCCCGTTAACGATGGTTACATTTTATGACAGCTATATAGCGCAAAAGGCAGCGTACAGGATTTGCAATGCCTCAAAAAAAATGTATTGAGTTTGAGACAGAAAATGGACTCAACAGTTCGTAAACCATGGGAAATCTTGGTTCATCAGATGCTGGGTTTTTCAAGGAAATCAAGATATAGTGTCATTTAAAAAGATCGTTCGTCCGAAAGATTTACATGTAGTAGCATTCCGAAAGCGTGGTGTAACCGTGAAGGATTCGAAGGGGGGGGGGGAGATTATTTCGGCCGTATTTCTGCTACCCAGATGAACAAAGCATAAAAAGGTACATGAAACAACGTCTGTAAGGAAGTTTAAGACCTTCACTTCTGTTTAAGTACCAAATTCAGCCAAAACGCACATCTTTGCAAATCCTATATGCTAGCATTATCATTGGCATTTTACACAAGGGATACCGACAGATTTTCGTATTTTTTGCATGCCCCTCACGACCAGTCACTGACACTATCAAATCGATAGCAGAGTTACGATGTGGATCTGAGTTCCTCCATTTGGTTGGACAATAGAGATATAGCAATCTGCTTGTCAGTGCACACGGACCTAATTTGTCCCATCTTTAGCCACTGTTTTCCCCCAAGACGTAGCTGCCGGGTGATATCAGTTTGGAGCCCATAAGGTTGGCTGCTTATGGTCGACTTTTCCTCATGCATTCCTCGTTTGTCAGATATTTTGGTTTGATTTAGTGCAGCACTTCATAAAAGGTATTATACATGATTGGTAAAGGTCACATAACATCACGCACACTTCTGGGGAAACATGTTCATGGAATAATAAACCTGTGAAAATTTGAGCTCAATCGGACATCTGAATCACGAGAAAAAAAGCTCGATTATTCTTATAAAACATAAAGAATGGTTTTGATCTTATCCCGTGATCAAAACTGTTTTCAGTCTTTTTTTTGACTAATTTCTGGATGTATTTGAACAATATGTTTCTACCAGCACAATCTTCATACCCCGAAAGTTATACGTAAATCTGTGAACATTTCTGTTTGGGTATCTTACCAATCCTGTACTGTACCTTTAAGAAGCTTGCACTAAAACCTGCTCTTAAATTGATATCATTATTTTCATTTAGTTTGATTATTCATTATTTTGTACTACCTCTCTATCTATCTATGTTCTTGTCTTGACTCATTTCTTTGACTATATCGATTTGTTTCCTGCGTTGGACATCAAGGGCCACTCTAACGAAACAGGACATCGGCCAGAGTTTGGGGTAAATATATTAATTTTCTCCTCTTCGTCCATGTTATTAATGAATCTTTTCCTATTTTTCTGTTCGTTTGTTGAACACGTTGCTGTCTTGTGTATAGGGCGTGGAGAGTGAGTTTACTCAAGGAGCAACTGAGATTGTGGTCAGTATTTATGTTATAGACACCATCATCATCATCATCATCATCATTTGACCTCTGACCTGACCTGACCTGATGAATGACCTTAGAATGACCACCTGGAATGTTAACTCTTAATACCGTTTCCATTATGTTCATCACGAAACTATCCCGACCCATCAAATTACTCCTCAAACTATCATTAGAATTATGAACTTAAGGGGTCGATTTCACGAAGCCCTACGATTTATCGTAACTCGGGTTACGAAGGATAACCCATCGTATCCTACGTAGGGCTGTAGTTCACCTAAAGTCCTACGATTGATAGTAAGTTACGATGAGTTTGGTGAAATATTGTCGGTAGCGAAGCATTTTGAGGAATCTTACATTACTCTTCAAACGGCTGACGTAAGCCAACGATTTCCTATCCAAAAGAAATCACACACCAAAAAAAACACACAGAATATTTGTGTCCATTACACGCCCTTCAACGTTTTCGCTTGCGTTCTTTGCGAATGCAACCAAGCAATGTATCAGTGACATTCACAATAGTCACCAACACGTTTTAGTTACCATTGCCAGTTTAGCACCATACCTAACGGATAAACTACATGTATACGTTATGTGTCAACCCAGTTCAAATTTAGCAATTACTTGCCCTTTTTATCAATGCCATAAGTGCCATTCCACGTACTTCAACATTCAACCCTAGTTGGCATCCGTCATTCACCTTCAACCATTAACATCTTTCAGTCATTTCATAACATCACCATATTTTGATCACCATTGTTTTCACCATAGCTCCATCTTTCACAGGAACATCTATTTCCAACTTCATGTTATGACTTTGGCGTTCACCAAACATTGGGCGCACGAAACGGAGGGGAAAGGGCTCCGTTTCAGGCTCCGGCTCCATTTCCGTCCTGAATCCACTAAAGAAAAACACGGGTATTCAAATAAAGACTTTTGACTGCAGTTCTGAAATAGATTCTCTAGTTTGAAAAGGAAACCAGAGCTTTAGCGTCAATGAAAAACCACCAAATATATTTTCAGCATAATTATGAATGTCAGAGCCGGAGCCTGAGCCCGAGCCTGAGCCTGAGCCTGTGTCTCAGTTTCGTAAACGTCCCTAGACATCTATTAGTCATTTCTTTATCATAACCATGATTTAATCATCAGTCATGATGTACCGTTTCATGGTCCATTCATTTCTGATATAATTGTATCACTCTTCCTATCATCACTAAGCCCCAACATCTATCAGTCATTCCTTATTATAATATCATGCCTTCATAAATCCCAGTCATCTGATTGGTACATCTTGATCACACGTCACCAAATTATTCGTACTGAAGAACGGGTATACCATTCATACACCGCTCATTAGGGGCCTGTTTGTTTAACGCACGGGATCTCAGTTATGCGGATCCACGTCCTATGCAGGGTACGTTAAAATGGGATCCGGATCAGTAGAATCCGTGATCCTGTGCGTTAAACAAACAGGCCCTAGAACTTTCGTGACAGCGGTGACAGCTAGACTGTTCCATTACACTTTTTGGCTTTGCCTCGTGAAATGGAACAGTCCATCTGTCACCTCATGAAATTATTCTTACCATTCCACTCATAAACATTCATTATTTGTACACCATCACCATGGTTTGATCAATGGGAGACTTTGGAGAATCGGTCTTGAGCATTGAGTCAGCAGCGCACGCGCAAACCATGTTTGCGTAATTGTGAGCATGCGCGTGTTGTGCTCGTGCGTGCGCGTGCGCTGTTGACTTGAATACCGGTTCTCCAAAGTCTCCCATTTATCACCATTTTCAGGTACTTCCATTTCAAACCTCAAAGTATCACTCTTATGTCACCGGTCACCAATAAAACCTTGTCATTCAGTTTCATAGCCATGGTTTTATCACCCTTCCGTCACCATTGGTAACGTTAAGAGTACATCACCTTCCACCCCATTTCGTTTCTCGACCTCCAACACCATCTCAATCAACCAAAATCATCTCAATGATCTTGATGTTCACATAATACCGTTTCAAGAAAATCAGCAACCAACCCTATATGATGTGGACCCAGCTTAAACATTCAACCTCCAAAACCTCCACCCAATCATCGATATCACCATCATGATTACATCACCATTTACCATCACCAGTGTTAGGAAACAACTCACCATTTTCACCATTAAAACCGTTTGAAGATAATCAGCAATCAATCCTATGTGTAATGTGGAGCCAGCTTAAACATTCAACCTCCAAAACCTCCACCCAATCATCGATATCACCATCATGATTACATCACCATTTACCATCACCAGTGTTAGGAAACAACTCACCATTTTCACCATTAAAACCGTTTGAAGATAATCAGCAATCAACCCTGTATATAATGTGGAGCCAGCTTAAACATTCAACCTCCAAAACCCAATCATTCGATTACATCAACCCCATTTTTCTCACCATCAGTATTAGGAAACGCCTCAAGTACATCAACGTTTAACGCCACACTGCATCTTGTTAAACATTCAACCCTCAACACCCCCTCTGATCCATTTAACTGCAATACCCTCATCAAGATCGTCTGAAATTCTTAACAGATTTTTGTGGAAACCCTTTTTCTTTCTTTGTATTTAGCGTCTGTTTGTCTTGTCAGCTAGTTGCATGTCTGTTTGTTTGTCTGTTTGGTCAATACGTCAATTCACATCTCCTGGCTATTTCTTTGAACTAAACTATTTTAGCTGGAAAGGGTTTTACTTTTCAACAATAGAAAAGCATTTTTTAAAGGTAATATCATACTTTGGTTTTTGTCAAAGAAATGCAGATTTATGGTCAAAAATATCAAGGAAGATACAGTAACAGTAATCCGTGAAAATTTCAGTCCCATACGGTGCCCACTTTTTGGAGAAAACGGTGAAAAACGGCCACAGTATTTCTTAAGTCTTTTCTCTTTTATTTCTGATCTTTAAAAGACCAAAAATAATTTTGGGCACTGGTTTTTACTCTTTTCTGGATAAAAACAGCATTTCAGGATGAACAATTTTAACGGTATGTCTCTACCATCATCATCTTCATACCCTGTAAGTTATAGGTAAATCTGTGAAGATTTTTACTGTTTCGGTATGCTACCAAAGTATGATACTACCTTTAAGCAGATGAAATGAAAGCGAACATACTGTATTGGTAAAATTGTCTTTTCCTTCAAACTTCGTCAGGGACCCCCTGGACCACCAGGCCCCCCTGGAGTTCGAGGCGTACAAGGACCACAGGTAATGTTGACTATAAACCTGTTCTGTGAAAACTCTGTTAAAGTACATAAAAAAAACTCTCTCTTTAGTTTAGATCGTCAGATCTTCGAACGGATACAATTTAAAAGGTTTGTCTGGTCGTCATGCATGAGCTAAGTGAACGGAGGAATAGCCATGGTCAGGAATTTACTGCTTTTAAAACACGACATGCCGTTTTTTATTCCTCCAATTGAATTTATGATATACAAATGAAACTAGATGTGTTTGTTGACAAACACTGAGCTGTTTCGCTTATGTTTTTATAAATAATATGAAAAACAAACATGAACGCAATTGTCCCAGTACAGAGAAATTGCGGTGTTTTAATTGTCGTAAACAACTATAAGGAGCGTCGTCACTCGTCCATTAATATACATATAGGTACATGTACATACACACGACCATGAGAAATACAGAAATGGCAGAGTCTACTAGTCTAGGCCTATAGGTCAGCGCGCAAAGTATGTATGGTTGTGCATGGGCGGTGGAAACAGCAAAATGACTGATTTTCTAGCTCGTCGTACTACGTTTACATGTACACAATTGGCCCACTACTATGGATAGCCATATCAGCGGTCCAAGAATTTCCAAGGCCCGTGTTTTGTGTTATGGTTTGACTCTAAATGGCAAAATTAATGATTCAAAAAAATCAATAAAAATTCAATCGATGACGTCATCGTGACGTCACCTCACATTAGGGATACTAGTACCATTTCCTACCTACCGACCAAGTTTCATTTCGATCGGATATTCGCTTCTATGTGTTTCCGTGAAAAAATGGCAAAATTGATTATTCAAAAATCAATAAAAAATCAGCCGATGACGTCATCGTGACGTCACTTCAGATTTAGGATACTAGTACCATTCCCTACCTACCCACCAAGTTTCATCACCATCGGATATTCCCTTATATGTGAATCAGAAAATCGGCTTTTTGATGACGTCATCATGACGTCACCACTTTTTGGTATTTTGTGGCATATGCCTATAACCTAACAAACATTTTACCGAAAGAATTTTGAAATTGCGATTTGTCGTTCAGGAGATATAAAGAAAAGGTCCAAAAATTGAATAATTCGTATAAAATCACACGATGACGTCATCGACACGTGACTACAATTTTTGTCTATAACACGTCCCCATATACTTGCATACCAAGTTTGAGTTGCATCGGACTTGCCGTTCCGGAGATAAAGAGCCCTAAAATTTGCCCTTTTATGATGACGTAATTGTGCACGTGATGACGTCACGATGACGTACTTACGCGGGACACTATTCGGGGTGGTGGTCTAACTATGTGCCAAGTATGAAGTTGATTGGAATTGGCATAATGGTAGAAGTGACTTGTAGAAAATCCCTGTGTTAAGTCTATGGGAAAAAAGTGGAAAAAGAAAAAAAAAAAAAAAAAAGAAAGAAAAAAAAAATAAGAAAAACAAAAGCTGTTCCGCTGCATGCGAAACAGCTAATTAAAGGGATGGTACAGAACTGATTTTTGCGACAAAACCGTTGCTGACAGTGCAAGCACATTATGTAATTAATCCATCATATACCTTAACTGAGGTCAATCAGCTATCTGGGTCACGAGAAAATAGTGAAAACCCGTGTACAGAGAACTGTACACATTTCAACGAATGAATAAAACGCTTCGAAGCGATCTATTCCAATCGGAAAATAATTTCATTTATTTCTCAACGAATATGGCATTTCAGACAAAAAAAATAACATGGGATGTTTTCTCCTATCATCACCAATATACTGTGTTAATTTTATGTGAATCTGCGATCTTGAAGTGTATTTTGTCTTACCAATTCTGTACCATCCCTTTAACGTTTATTTGAATAATTTTGGTTACATAAAATGTCGCCTAATTAGGAATGCTATGTAAGGTGACCTTCCTTCATCAAAGGAAGGCCTTTCCTTTGTCCTGTAAATGCAGATTGATTCGAATTTGATTTTTGTGTGGTAGATTGAAGACTATTCAATAGAGGCACTGGCCCAACTTATAAAACAGTTTTATTTAAAAAAATAAATTGCCCAACACAAGGCCCTTAGAAGGGCCACTCAAAGGTGATGGCTAAAGGAAAGGGGAGAGGAAAATAAACTTACTTCACCACCATGATTATAGAATGATGATTTAATTTGTGATTTTTGTTTTAAAATGTTTCTTATTAGGGTGAAACTGGACAGCGTGGAGAGACTGGGCGCCCCGGACCACCGGGATCAAAGGTAAGGCTGCCGTGCATTCTGCACACATCACGGGGAGGTTTCTGCTTGTCCCGCATGCTGCAAGAATGTTGTTTGAGAATATACACGGAGGTTGGTATCGGAGATTGGCCGTTGTGGGAAAACGTTGCTTGCTTTTCTTTTGGGGAACTTGTTTTCATTATACTCGTTATAATTAACTGCTGTAAACTCATCAACCAACAAATTACTTGAAAAATGCACAAACATAGAATATTGTTTAAATGTTACACAATAACGTCAAAGAGTAGAGGGAACACTGTTACAAATAGCAGAAACATATTTGTGCACTGAAGATCCTAAAACAATTGGGTTATTTGCAATCATTGGCCAACTTTCGGTCCTACGTTAAAAATCAACTATAGACCGGCGAACCTGGCAGCGGGCCTGAGCGCAAAGTCCTGCCGTCTCTCGCGCCGAACGCGATGGGCCCCACGATCGGAGGACGGTTCTGCAGTTATTTTGTCCACAACATTCGAATACGTTTTAGTCTTATAGTTTTTGATGTTTGCGTCACTTCGATTTGATTTCAGGGCGATGAAGGACCCGAAGGTCCCCCTGGAGCAACGGGTGCCGGTGGAAACACGGTAAGTTGACTTACCATTAGTAGTATGGAAGGAGTTAAATACACCCCTGTAGAATGGGGTCACACTGGTTTAAAAACATGCAGTTACCATCTGGGCTATTTTCCCCACCTTTGAAAGCACCAAACATTCAAGTGACTCAAGTGGGATAAGTCGACACCTTCAATGTAGTATAGCCTATCAATGAGTATGTGATTACTGTGAGCGATCCAGCTGAAACGTACAAATTCGCATCGAAAACTCCCAGCATCAGATCTATGGAAATGATGGAATATGCCCTATGGTATTATAGGAAAAAAGCTACAGCTTTTTGAGGCAGTTGACAAAGGCCTTTCCACACGATGCTAAGTTGCTGAGCTTTTGTCATGCTTGAGAATTTTCTCAAGGATTTATCTGGGGCGTCCGTCACTCTCAAGCCTTGGTGTCCTTTCACGCAATTACACTTTCGTAAGATTTCTCAAGCATGAGAGAAAAAATTAGTCAGTGCATACATTTTCACGTGTTTAGAACTTTGGGACTGTTTGCTCAATTCTTAATTCAAATCCACATCTCATTTAGCCACATAATTTGAGGATTGGGTGTGTGGGTGTGTGTGTGTGTACAAGCCTGCATGTGTCCGTAGTTTAAGAGTGCGGGCACAATTTGAGTGACCCCGGTTGACCACCCCCATCCATCGGGTGATGACAAGTCACACATTTTGAGACGCACAGTGTTTTCTCTGATCTCATTCTTCCACGTATCGGGTTTCCATCTCTTAATTGCAGGGAGTCGAGGGACCACCAGGGCCATCAGGTCCGCGAGGTGACAAGGGAGAATCGGTAAGAAGAACCGCCATCATTAATATGCATGACGACACCTCATTAGCATTTGTATGAATGAAAAACGTAACATTAGTTCAGCGCGCATGCGTGATATAATCCATGCGTTCAATTGTAATGATCTAAATTATTTTCAATTTGGTAAAATATTTTCTTTCCTTTGTTTTAGGGAATACAAGGATTAATTGGTATTCAAGGACCAGCTGGTGTGATCGGACCAAGGGTAACTAATTTTTTAATTTTCAATTTACGACAAATCATTCGGATATGAAATTTTGATTAATGAGATGTAATAACAGAAACTCCATCGAAGTCACGACCAACAATGATGCGTATTTTTCTCACGTTTCCTTTTTCTCATTTTGTGATCGTGATCTAGGGAAACGACGGCCCCCGTGGATCACCAGGCCCAGTCGGCAACCCTGGTCCACCGGTAAGTTCAGGACTGAAATAAAAATCACAATCTATCAATGATATTTGAAATATACGGGCCATGTGTGCCGCATGGAAAATGGAAAGCCCTACAAAAGCAGGTGCTTTTCGATAAACGTAACCAAACAAGACCTGTTTGAATGTTGAAAGGCAAATGGGTGTGGATGGGGCGCAAGCGAGGAGAACAATGATGCATGGAACGAAGCTGAAACAACTTTTAGATATTCCATTCTGTCAAGAGTCATGCTCAAAGGCCGAGTACAGGAAAACATGATAATGATGATGATGGTATAGGAACGCGTCTTGTTAGCTGAGTAACGCCACCCGTTCATATGATTTTCATATAAATTTTGTATCAAAAAGGGCTTTCAGAGCCATCAAATAAGGGAGACTTTCAGCTGAAATTGGTAGCCTAGAGTCTTCTTGTGGGGATATGGTCCACGGGAATGGTGGATACATTCGCAGGTTGTATACACAACGAAAGGAACCATTAGAGCATAAATTCGTTCGACGCCAAGGAAGTCACTAGAGTCTGTTGGAGACGTTGGGCGTTAGCCAGAGTTTGAAACTCCCAGGAGCAACTGAGTTGGACAGATCTCAGTTACTTTCCCAATGAAGATCAAATAAACTTCTGGATAGAAACAGACCTGGGGTTGATTTCACGAAGCCCTACGATTGATCGTAACTCCTATTACGAAGGATTATCCATCGTATCATACAAAAGGCTGCGATGCATCATAAGTCCTTTACGATTGATGGTACGTTTACGATGTTTGGTGAAATCGCCCTCTGATGTATAAGAGTGACCGCGACGACAACATGGGCCACATTCATAGAGCTGCTTAGTACAAAAAAATTGCTTAGCACAAAAAAGTTTGCCCAATAAAACAAACCACCATTGAAAATTTCATTTCATATTCATGGTCAGCGAACAACTGCAGCCAAGAACAATTTTGCAAGTGATACACAACACAAGGAAATTTGGTTGTTAATCCTGTTTTTACTAAGACAGAAATGTCATGCTTAGCAAATGTTTGTGCTAAGCAGCTCTATGAAATTGGCCCCTGTTCATTATTTAACTCAATAATGCTCTTCTGGTGCGTATCTAATAAGGCCGAAAAAAAATTGTTGTGTTGCCCTCAAGTGGACAAATTAGATTTTTGGGTAGGTCGACTTTTTGGCCGACTTTCAAACATTTAAGAATAAATACAGGATGTATGGTCACCAGGGCTTATAAGTCAACGGTCTTGGGTCGTTTTGAGGAGACACGCTTTTTTACTGCTAAATCTTACATCTTCTGTCAAAAATGGTGAGTTTTTATACTTTAGGACTCGGAGAAAAAAAAAACGACCCAACGTTTTGGCATTTTACGGTCGGTCGCTGAGGGAAACACAACAATGGAGTGCATAGATTCCAGCCTCGATGCACAATTAGTATCTTTCCTGGTTTTTCATGCTGTATTTTCTTTCTTTTTTTCCAGGGCTCTACCGGTAACACAGGTATCCCCGGCCTAATAGGAATGAAGGGGGAGAAGGTTCGTATAGACTCTTGCCAAACCCTTAGCGTCTGTCCTCATCTTGTCCTTGAACTGAAAATCAGAGAGAAAATTGGAATGAAGATGTACTTGAATTTGCTTGCTACCCAGTCCCTTGTAGATACCCCTTTAAAAAATATCTTGACCCTCTTGGATTTTTTTTTTACAAATAATTAATGCAAGATAGGCCTACTGTACCAGTTCGCGCCAAAGATTATGTGATTGGCGCGTAGTGGCGCAACTTGGCGCTCGCCATTACATTCCAGTGGATTCCAATAAGCGGATTGTTTGCGCCATTTGGTGCCACTTGGTGGACACTTCGCGCTGCTTGCTCGATGCAAGTGGCGCGACGAAAATTTCAAACATTTTGGCGCCGTTATGCTAGGAGTCCACTTGGCCGGCGCCAGTTGGTGCCAGTTCGCGCCAAAGATTATGTGATTGGTGCGTAGTGGCGCAACTTGGCGCGCGCCATTACATTAAAGTGGATTCCAATAGGCGGATTGTTTGCGCCATTTGGTGCCACTTGGTGGACACTTCGCGCTGATTGCTCGATGCAAGTGGCGCAACGAAATGTTCAAACATTTTGAAATTTTCTTGCCGCCAAATTCAATTTTTGGCGCCGTTACGGGCCACCACGAGCCAGTTGGGAGGCAGTTTGAGCCACTGCACGCCACTAGGCACCTTATTGGCGACACTAGGCGCCACAGGAAATTGCATTGGCGCGAACTGGCACCAACTGGCGTCGGCCCAGTGGACTCCTAGCATCTATCAGTAAGAAGGATACACGGTATATAATGATGATTGTTGTAGTATCCCACACTGGAAATTTAACGATAAGCTTAACCAAATTTCAGTTCTTTAAATCAATAAACGATGAATCATTCACTTGTACATTGCGACTGCTTTGTGTGTGTCTGTATTTCAGGGCAGCTCCGGCGATCAAGGACCCCGTGGAATCAACGGCATTGACGGACAGAAAGGCGAAAAGGGCGATGACGGTTCGCCCGGAGATCGAGGACTGTCTGGACCTATGGTAAGGGGCGAACGAAGAGAGAGCTCTTAGTGGCACTTTTGACCTCTTGTGTGCGCAACACGGCGAGGTACCGGACGTCTTTGATGACTTTTCCTTCCATTTACTCCGTTTCAGGGACTTCCTGGACCCATTGGGGACCCCGGTGTTGACGGCCCACCAGGACCGCCTGGCCGTAAGGGAGATACCGGTAGCATCGGAAAACAAGGGCCTACCGTGAGTATATAACCCAAAATCAGCACCTGAATCTTTTCTGAGGTGTTTCCCTTGTCTGCCTTATACCCCCAAACCAATTTTTCAGAATTAGTTTTAAGGGTCGCAAATTGGACATACAGTTGTCCTCCATGGGAAGCACAACCCTTGTCTAGAACGGTTGGTTGGAGAAGGGTTTGGGATTAAGGAAAAAAGACCTGTTCCCTGGCAATGCTGCCAGCAAGTTTCTTTTAAATACCCCACCCTCTGCCATCTATCATAGTTGAAGTGAAAATGTTTGTGTCTGTGTTTTGTTTTACATCTTGACCTCAATCGTCTTCTTCCTGATGTCTAGGGCCAAACTGGAGCTAAGGGACAGACGGGTATATTTGGACCAGAGGGACCGAAGGGTGAACGAGGTCAGCCCGGTCTGAGAGGGGTCAAGGGAAGGCAGGGACCTAAGGTGAGCAGCGAGGATGAAGCAGACACGATTACCTAAAACGGCGACAGTTGTTAACTTGAGGACCCTCCTGAATTATGTCAGTTTTTGATAATAAAAATATAACCATCTGAGACTGACAATACGTCTGGGCTGGACTTTACAAAGCACTAAGATTAGTCTTAAGCTGAGTTGTTCGGTATCACCATAGTGATTTGTATTGTGACATCACTTGTTGTTTAGCAATCAAGATGAATTTACGCTTAAGATCAATCTTAGTGCTTCGTGAAATCGGCCCCAGGGATCGATTTCACGAAGCCCAACGATCCATCCTAACTCGAGTTACGAAGGATAACTCATCATATCATGCGTATAGGGTTGCAATGCATCATAAGTCCTACGTTTGATATATATAATAAGTTACGATGAGTTTGGTGAAATCGACCCCTGAAGACACGGGCCGCCATTTTGCGAAGTCAAACATTTTGCTTCTGCGAAAAACGCAAAAGCCACTCACTTGAACGGAATATAATACTTATGCATTTTTAAACAATACCACTGAAGTGATTATTCCAGCCATGTCAATGTTTTCATAATTTAAAGTGTAAATTGATAAGAAGTCTTTCACTCCATGCACACAAGAGGCAAAGCCTGAAATACTTTATTATTTCGGTCTTTCTCTATACAGGGTAAGGATGGCAGCCCAGGAATTGTTGGCCCACCGGGATTGAAAGGCTCCATGGGTATGATTGGAAACCAGGTAGGTTGAACTATTTATCTCAATCCAACACACGAGAAACAAAATTTATTAGTGAAATTGGCACTATCCTTGCATGGCTGCAAGGTATCTAAAAGAAGGTAGGTTTGCGGTGACACCATGTTATCTCTTCTGTGAGAGTGTGTGGTTCTGAGAAGAACCGTTGGTATTATCTCGACGTTCCGAAAAGTGTGCTCTGTTCGTCCTCAGGAGAGTGACTCCTGCGAAGTAACTTCTGGCCCTCTTTCATTAGCCATTGCCCTGTTTTAACCTAATCTTACTCCACACTCTCACAATTGTTTCCATTTCCCTTGTCGTTCAAGGTAACCCCTCAATTGTCACACAAGCTTCCCTTGTACCTCCTTGGCCCACAATCTGATGATTTGAGATCACTCAGGTCATCAAATACTGGATTACTTACTGTACCAAAATGTAACAAGTTATGGGGGGATAGGTCCTTCTCTCATGCAGGGCCTGCCTTATGGAATGAATTACCATTAGTGATTCGTCAAATCACTAGTCTTGATCTGTTTAAGAAAATCTTCAAGACATTCTTGTTCTCCTCCTTTTTCGAGTAATGCATTTTTGTTATTGTTTGTTATATAATTTGTATGTATACGTATATGTATTTATTGTAATTGAGCTGTGTGTAGATAGAGCGCCTTGAGCATCTCATTTGATGGAATTGGCGCTATCCCATTATTATTATTATCTATTCCCCTTTACCTTTCATTTATAGATGTGCCTAGACTTCTACTCAAGTGTTATCTCTTGTCATTTAGCCTTTGAGGAAGATCCTGCTAGAATCCAAACATCAGACCCTTCTAGATCTTAGCATGATGTACCTCATGCCACCTTTGGTCTGATTGCTGACGAGTTCAAGCAATTATATTACCTCCAGTGATTCCCTTATTTTCTGTCTTTTCTTCGTCTTTAGGGTCCAAGGGGTGATGTAGGACAGAAGGGTGACATAGGACAGGTTGGGCCAAAGGGAGGCATTGGACGGACTGGTGAGGAAGGCAAGCCTGGACCTGTTGGTCCTCCTGGATTGGTAAGCACTCGTATGATGGTCCAAGTCTCATAATGCTCATGCAAAGAACTAGGAACTTCATACCCTTCATACTTCTGACAGCTCGGCCAATGTCTCAGAGCAGCTTTAGCATTAAACTTCGCTTGAGCACAAGATGTTTAGGTACCTAAAAGACGGTGTAACGAGCTCAACTATCTGGCGTGCCTAGCTGTCCGGATGACGAAACCGTATGCACGATCTAAAGGTACCGCGGTACCAGATTTACAGGGCGCACGGTATGGACAGGCAAGGGCACTGACAACTCAGCACACCAATAAAATTGACAAATTTGTGTCGTGCTGTGCGCATGCATGGTGTGACGTATCAGGACCTTATTGGTCGGCCACACGCAGTGAGAGCGCTCAGCACGCGGACAGTCCATGGGCGTTTACGAAACGGAGGCTCAGGCTCTGTCTCAGGCTCTGGCTCCAGCTATGGGCCTGAGCCTGGGCCTGAGCCTGAGCCTGAGCCTGAGCCTGAGCCTGAGCCTGAACTTGATCGTAAATCCTTATCCCTCGACAACGGTCTTGATATCTGCTGCCCCCAAATGTGTATGTCTATTGCCACACCAAGAGTCAGTAATATTAACAAATTATCTTTTTTTAATCCAGTCTGGTTCGAAAGGAGCTCGCGGTGACCCCGGATCAAACGGTTCCCCGGGCCCTCAGGGCCCTTCCGGCGTTCCCGGTGGGGCAGGAGTAAAGGGCGAAGCCGGCCCGCGTGGATACCAAGGAAATGTCGGAGAGCGAGGACCACCAGTAAGTGATTTTTTAAAGACCAGGTTTGGAATAATTCTTCCGGACTTACACAGTGTATAATACATGAGTATTTGAATCACCACATGCCACAAGTATGTCCGGAGTGACCATTTCCTTTCTCCTGATGATGACTAGAGCAGGTAGTCGAAACGTTGAGACCTAACCAGAGGTGCAACCAAATATGAAGTGCATAAGTTCGAAAGAGTATTACATGGTGTTCCCGCACACCGGTCATCCTGTTAAAATCTCAGTGGAATAAAAATGGGCATATCCTCTGAACTTTATACCGAAAGCGCCCAGGGCCGATTTCATAGAGATGCTTGCTTAGCACAAAAAAAAACATGCTTAGCACAAAAATAGTTTGCCCAATGAAACAAACCACCATTGAAAATTCCATTTGATTTTCATTGTCAGCGAACAACAGCCAAAGAACAATTGCAAGTGATACACAACACACGGAAATTTGGTTGTTAATCCTGTTTTTCACTAAGACATAAATGTCATGCTTATCACATTTTTGTGCTAAGCAGCTCTATGAAATTGGCACCCAGAATTATATTTTTGTCCGGAGTTTCTGGATTGAAAGAGTGACTTTTGGTTGACGAGGAAAGACTGAGGAAACATTGGCTTAATTTGTACCTTTACTTTGGCTGATTCTCGTAGAAGAAGGATTCCTATTGGAATACGTGTAAGCTTATTCTGATTGTTCAATTTTCATGAGCTAAAAGCATCGAATAAGAATGTGTCTTTTCCTTTCAGGGTCGCACACCATCTGAGGATGACATCGCTAAGATAGTGGAAAAGGTCCTTCAAAGTATGTACACCGTATGATTGCTTCGGTATTTACAGTACCGGCTTGCACATGCCCATATTAATAATAGTAATCGAGGATGGGTACTTAATGAGACTTTCCCATGCACAAACTTTACTTACCTATTTCTAAACAACTTGCAAACCAACGAACTTGAAATTAACATAATGGGGGTGGGGGTGTGGCGTGTATGCTCGTCCACGTTGGTGGTGGTGGGGAGGGGGGGGGGGGCAAACCTAATTTGAATATAATCTTGATATAATAATGTCTCACACTACAGCGTACACTGTGTTCATCAGTGTAATCATTAGCTTCGCTCTGTTGAGCTGACAAATTCATTTCAATGTACACAATTGCAAGGCAAAAGCATATTGAGAGCATTCTCTGTCTTCTATTAAAATATGGACAATAAAAATATGTCTTTAAAATGTATCTGGTACCTTAGGGAGACATCGAAAAGTCTCCCTAAGTCCCGATGTCTCCCTAATGTCCACTTTTAGACGCTAACGTGTCTCCCTATTCCCTAATACCCAATTTGTAATTATGATAATAATTTATATTGCGCATAATAATCAAAGATTCTCTATGCGCTGTTCATAAGCTCTGGCCGTCGGGCAACATTCCAAAAACAATCACAATTCTCTGAGGAGTATACATCCCCGGTTACTTTGAATCGCACAGAGGCTAATCAAACCACAAAGCCATCTCTAGGATACACCCTCACATGTACCAATTTACACCTGGGTGAAGAGGAGCAATATGGGACAAAGCGTCTTGCCCAAGAACGCAAGCGCACCTCTTACCAATGGCTGGATTCGAACCCACAATCTGTAGATTGACCACAAGACTTAGAGTTCGACACGCCAGACCACTAGGCCTCAGCAACCCATTATCACTATTCTATTGGTTGTACCACATATCTTGTGCTATGAGAAGGTTTTCTTTTTTTGTTTTGACAATTTTAGGTCAGATGCAGAACATTGCCTCTCGAATGACCGGGCCGCCTGGTCCTCCTGGTCAAACAATCCGAGGCATCCCTGGTCTTAGAGGCACACCAGGTCCCACAGGAACGCGAGGAAACAAAGGCCTTGCCGGCGATCCTGGCCCGCAGGGATACGCAGGAGCACGGGGCGACCCAGGCGATTCTGGACCTCGAGGTAAATGGGTTTTGGACTCGATCACTGATGCTCGAGGAATCCTTTGGGTCGGATTATGGCATGGTTGATGGGGCATAATTGATGCACAGTAAGTTGGGACATGGTTAGAGCACGTTGTCTTGTGTTGGTACGGATTTGAGTCACATGCTTGAGGTATGTTTGAAGCAGACCTTGGAACAAGCTTGGACAATTTGTCAGGGCTATGTCGAAGGCATGATTGAGTACTCAGTTAAGCAAATCAGTAAGCAAATTACCTCAACTGCAGTTGAGGTAATTTGCTTTAGATGGGCGTGGGACATGCTTAGAGCATTCTTATAACAGTCTAGATATTAAGTTGAAGCACCGTTTAATTTAGGTATTATTGGCGTAGGCATCAGACAAGCTTGGTACATGTACATACTAGTGGCGTGTTATTGTGTAGGCCTACATGATTCAATTATGCTTGAGGTATGCTCAGAACGTTCTTGGGGCAAAGTTGAGGCAGGCTTGAAGCAGGGTTGAGGCATGCTTGAGGCATGCTTGAGGCAGGCTTGAGGAAGGCTTGAGGAAGGCTTGAAGCAGCCTTAAGGAAGGCTTGAGGAAGGCTTGAGGCATGCTTGAGGCAGGCTTGAGGAAGGCTTGAGGCATGCTTGAGGCAGGCTTGAGGAAGGCTTGAGGCAGGCTTGAGGCAGGCTTGAGGAAGGCTTGAGGCATGCTTGAGGCAGGATTGAGGAAGGCTTGAGGCATGCTTGAGGCAGGCTTGAGGCAGGCTTGAGGAAGGCTTGAGGAAGGCTTGAGTAAGGCTTGAGGTAGGCTTGAGGAAGGCTTGAGGAAGGCTTGAGGAAGGCTTGAGGTAGGCTTGAGGTAGGCTTGAGGTAGGCTTGAGGAAGGCTTGAGGAAGGCTTGAGGAAGGCTTTAGGCAGGCTTGAGGCATGCTTGAGGAATGCTTGAAGAAGGCTTGAGGAAGGCTTGAGGCAGGCTTCAGGTAGGCTTGAGGCACAGAATAGGCAGCGGTGAGGCATGTGCAAGGGCTATATGTTTTAAATACTCGTGGTGTATACTTGAGGCATACTTGAGACACGCCTGCACTCTTATAAAGAGTCTGTTAACTTCAGAGGCAGAGTCAATGTGACTCCACTGACAGAGTACTCGATGGCGGGCCTCTTGAAGACTTGTATCAATTTTTACCGCGTAAATTGCGTTGCTACCATAGTCTGTTACTTGACTTTTCTACAACCAAACTTAATAATATGGCTGGTCTCCTGCCTACCTTACTAAGCTATCCGCCATTGTGTGATCCGTATGCTTCGCAGTTCGTATAGGCCTACAGATGTATCACACCGGTGCGAAATCGGCGGAATAAAGTTCTGATTTTGTGTTAGTCAATCCAAAAATTATTATCGCAAATCGCAAGAAATCAGAGTATGAGTGTGCGTGACTTATTAGCCATTACTTTTTAATCCGTAAATTAACCGAAATGCGATGTAATCAGCCTAGGATGGTCAGATGTGATACGGTAGTAGGCCTTATTAGTACATGTATTAAAGTGTCAAGTGTAGGCCTAGTCTAGTAAGTATGGTACTAGTAGTGTAGTAGTATTAGTATCAGTCTGAAAGTAATACTAATATTGTAGGCCTACTTTAGTAGTACAAGTATAGTACTCCGTTACTTGTAGCAGACGTTCAACCGGTAGGCCTAGTGTAAATTCATATTGTGTGGTATTCATAAAATCGTTTTTTTTTTTTTTTTTAACTTAGACTGTTTCAATATTGCTGTTTTTTCATGCCTTCTGCATTTTTTTCAAACAGGTAAACGATGTTAAAGGTAGTATCATACTTTGGTTTTGTCAAAGAAGTTCAGATTTATGGGCAAAAATGTCAAGGAAGATACAGTCACAGTCATCTGTGAAAATTTCAGTCCCATACTGTGCCCACTTTTTGAGAAAACAGTGAAAAACGGCTACAGTATTTCTTAAGTCTTTTCTCTTTTATTTTTGACATTTTAAAGAACAAACAGATTTTCGGTCGTTGTTTTACAAATTTCTGGATAAATACACCACTTCAGGTGGAAATATTTTAAAGGTATGTTTCTACCAGCACCATCTTCATACCCTGTAAGTTATGATATGTAAATCTGTGAACATTTTTGTTTTGGTCTCTTACCAAAGTATGATACTACATTTAACTGCATGCAGTCATCTGGCAGACGAAGCATAGGCTTAGGCTAGCTATGGATTGTAGCCCATGGTCTTTTCAAATTCCATTGTGAATGACGAAGATGTCTGATCGAAAAATCAGTAGTTTATTTCTGCCACTGCTCCCATGCACTTCCGATGGCCATCTTTAAACAGTGCATTAATTTCAAGGGAAGAATCATTACGACTCTTTATGGGAGTAAATTAATCCCATTGGGGAGTCCCAAAAAACTATAGACGATTACTCTTCCAAAGAGTTAGGGGAGTCAATATGACTCTTAAGAAGGAGTAATAGTAGACTCTTCAGCGAAGTCATTTGACTCCTATTAAAATGGAGTGATTTTAGACAAAGTTGCTGGACTCTTCTGTTTGAAGAGTAAGCTAGACTCCAGTTTGGCTATGAGTGCATGAGGTATGTTTTAGGATCATTATTTAGAAATGCTTTAAGCACTCGAGTGAGTTATGTTTGAAGTCGGTTTTGCGACAGGCCTTCACCAGGGGCCAATTTCATAGAGCTGCTAAGCACACAAATTTGCTTAGCACAAAAATGTCTCGCCCAATAAAACAAACTACCATTGAAATTTCCATTTCATATTCATGGTCAGCGAATAACAGCCAAAGAACAATCACAAGTGATACACAACACGTGGATATTTGGTGTTAAACCTGTTTTTATTAAGACAGAAATGTCATGCTTAGCTAATTTTCGTGCTAAGCAGCTCTATGAAATTGGCTCCAGGCTGATGTTAAGACTGGGGTATGTTTTAGGCACCCTTCTGCTTGCTTGGAATATGTTAGGGAGGACTGGTGATTGGGACATGTTTGTTGCACGCCAATTGCAAATACACAGGGTTATTTTTGTCACTCCCAATGGACAGTAATGTTTTCCAATCTTGTCATATTTTCAATATTGGAACTCCACATAAGGGTAATTAAAACACATGCTTGTCACATGGCTGGAGGCTTATAAAGTCCTCCATTCTGAAATGCAAGTTGACAACCCAGTTTTTCTTCTAAATTTATACTTCAGGAGCACGTGGTGTGCGAGGAGACAAGGGCACCAAGGGATACGGACGTAGAGGCTACCCAGGCCAAATGGGATTGCAAGGTATGTCACCAACTCATAGAACAGTCGTCTATATGTTGTTACCAACTCATAGAACAGTCGTCTAGATGTTGTTACCAACTAGTAGAAAAGTCGTCTAGATGTTGTTACCAACTCATAGAACTGTCGTCTAGATGTTGTTACCAACTTATAGAACAGTCGTCTAGATGTTGTTACCAACTCATACAACAGTCGTCTAGATGTTGTTACTAATTCATACAACAGTCGTTTAGATGATGTTACCTACTCATACAACAGTCGCCTAGATGTTGTTGCCAACTCATACAACAGTCGTTTAGATGATGTTACCTACTCATACAACAGTCGCCTAGATGTTGTTGCCAACTCATACAATCATACAACAGTCGTCTAGATGTTGTTACCAACTCATTCAACAATCGATTGATGTTGTGATACCTACTCATACAACAGTCGTCTAGGTGATGTTACCTACTCATACAACAGTCGTCTAGATGTTGTTACCATCTCATACAACAGAAACGACAGTCGAACCTCATTGATAAGAGCATTGTTCATACATCATTCCGCTGAAAACAATGATAGGTCCAAAATCCTTTGTTTTCTATTGTTCCCATTATTACAAGGCTCTTGTTATTAACAAGGTTTTTGCAAAGTCCCAATGAACTCTTATTAATGAGGTTTGACTGTATTTTTAGCGTCATTTCCACATTAAGCTCGCTTGCTAAGCAGAAAAAAACTTCGATTTGAGCGAAATACATGTAGTAACAATACGGTGCCTTACGGTAGTGATTGAAGTTGTTGTGCATTTTCTTTTTCTTTTGTCATTCAAGGTCAAGTTGGCGAGCCCGGTATTGGTCGGGACGGTAAAGACGGCGAGCCCGGACCCCGTGGCCCACCAGGATTAACCGGCCGACGAGGCCCCTCTGGCCCGCTAGGTCCCGCCGGCTACTGCGAGTACTGCAACTACCCTGGAGCCCAGCAGCTTGTCAATCCCTACCCTTACCAGCAACCATACGTAGACCTCAACAACAAAGCTGGCTAGAAAGCTTTAAAGATTGGCGTCGAAGAAAGTAGACACCAACTTCATTAATTTTTTTTTTTTTATACGGCTCTTTAAAAAATAAAAATGTGGTAGAGCATGAAGTATAAAAAAACAGCATTTTGTACATCACTGCCCATTATTATTGCATGTCTCATCTAGATTTTCATACTTCAACCCGTCCCTTTTTTGTATATAATAATTATAAAAACATCTTTGAATTTGTAAAAATGTTAGGCACATGAAAGTCTGCACAAAAAAAAACGTTTTGCTTTCAAACAGGATTTTTAGTTTTCGTTTGAGAGTGCGTTTCCGTTTGGGTTGTGTTTAATAGTTACGTGAAACGCTTTTTAAAAATAGGATGGACAAGAGTGTACCTCAGTCATGGCATTGTGCATATTAACCTCGGAACACCATAGATCTATGAACAGATTCATCTGGATTGTAGATTGACAGATATTTTTTGGAGATTCATTATGTCAAATCCCGTGTAAAGATGGAATATTGTACTCACTATTAAGTGACGTTTCACTGATCAGTTATTCACTTTCATTAGACTGGCGACTCGAACCACCACTGCTCACTGTACTCTATATTGACGCTGGAGACTGCCATAGAGGGCGCTGTTTGCCTTATTCATAGAGTTATTTAACTCTATGGCCTTATTGCTTTTTAAAAACACTGACATGCTGGTTGGCAATTCATGACATGGGCAGCCAAATGTTGCAAATTATTTCATCTTCTTGACAGACGGCGTGACCAAATTTAACATAATTTGCAAACTTTCCGTACCTGTACAAAACACATACCATCATTGCTTGTGTTGTTTCCATTGCATTCTTTCAACGTTTATGAAACGTTGTGTACAAATTGTGTTCAAATTGTGGTTATTTTGTATGCCTGGCTTTGACGGCTCTCCATAGTTTCCGCCATTTTGGTTGGCAAAAACTCGGGCTGTGAAGTTGCAACAGAAAGGTCTATAAAAGGACAGTGAGCAGTGGTATGAGTCGCCAGTCTAATGAAACTGATAGCCTACCAGCGAATAGTGAGTACAATATTCAATCTTTACACTGGATTTGACATAATGAATCTCCAAAAATATCATAGATCTAGTGTTAATTTGCCCTGTAACTTTCTGAAACGTTCCCCTGATGAGTATAACCCCATTTGTAGATCACAGTTTTATAGTCTGTCATTGCTTAAAATGGTGCTATTATAATTTTGTGTGTTTCATTTTCACTATTATACTGTTCATTGAAGCTTCGAATTGGATATTGTAGGATTAAATTATAATAGAAAAAATTAGTATAAAATGATTGAATTATTATTATGTTTTGTCTATGTAACACAATCCGGCATCCAGTGTAATCCATATTAAGTTTCATGGTTTTTGATGAAATCATTCTCACAAAAATTCTGCAAGATCATTTTCTTTTCCCAACAAGTTGTAGCAAATAAAAGAAAGCGCTATACGATGCATATTCAAATACAATCACATTTTCTTCTTTAATCAACAGCTGCAGAAATTTAACTGCTTTTGTATAATAATGCTTAAGTGAGAATAGTAACTGGAAATGCATGATAAGCTATTGAGTTTAAATGGAGCATTCGTTTAAATGTTCTAGCCTGTATATAAAGCAATGAAGACTCGGATTTAGTTTGTTATAAATCTATATAATTATAACTCTATGCCAATATTCTTTAGACAACGGTTACAAATAAACCTGTGGCATTTTGAATAAACCCACCTCTATACCATCGCAGTTAAAATAAACATTATAGTTTACATGCAGGCGCAATCATATTATTAATATTTATAATATAATAATTAGTATAACTAGGTCTTAAGTCTTAATTAATGAAGAGCGCTAGCTTTGATACTTTGTCCCTGCATATTAATACCGACGAATAGATTTAAGTTAACCATAAACGAAACACAAAATACATGTAATTGCATAGAGACATAATACTCCTCCAAAATGGAATTTCCTTTGGTATATATTTGTTATACGCATAAACGTAAACATAAACAGCTTATACGTCTATATAAAAATATAACAAGCTACTAAAACGTTGCCATAGTAGCACACAGTGGGCCATTTTGATTGGTTAATTCAAATTCTTACTTCTTTCAAATTCGCTTTCAGACAACCCAGCCATACCTTATATCCATGAGGCAAATTTTTCGTATTATGTGATATAGGTATAGGTTTTTGGTCAGCAATACCCCCTGACGTATACAATGTACATGATATTTACTTCAATAAAAGGTTTATAATGCATACGTTAAAGAACTGTAACACTTGTTAAACAGTGTCATTTTGACAGCGCTCTTTGAGATAACTAACATTTTGAAGTAGATAATTCCCTTAAAGATAATTCCCTGTTCAAGAACATTCAAGTCTGTACAGTCTAGACCACTATAGAGAAATTACTTATTTTCCTAGTATTCAGTTCAAACCCGCATCTATCTTTGAATAAAAGGTTTTTATTTCATTATAAAGGCGGCGTGTTAAAGGTATTATCATACTTTGGTAGCATACCGAAACAGAAATCTTCACAGATTTACCTATAACTTACAGGGTATAAAGCTGGTGATGGTAGAAACATACCGATAAAATTATTTCTGCATGAAATGCTGTATTTATCCAGAAAAGAGTAAAACCAGTGACCACAATTATTTTTGATCTTTTGAAGATCAAAAAGAAAAGAAAAAAGACTAAAGAAATTTTGTGGGAGTTTTGCAATGTTTTCTCCAAAAGTGGGCACCGTATATGGGACTGAAATTTTCACAGATGACTGTTAATTCTTCATATTTGTGCCCAGAAATCTGCATTTCTTTGACAAAAACTAAAGTATGATATTACCTTTTACACTCTGAATGTCTGTAATACGAGTACCACCACCCAGTTGTCTCAACTGGCCTCACCCAGATTCAAATTTAACAGCTGCTCTTTGGACCGGGTTTTATTTTAAAGCCCTGTGGAGATTTACAGATAGGTAGACAGTTCCAGAGCTGGATTATCTACTGGAGTTTTCGTAGTCTCTATCGCACCGGATTTGCAGCACGATGCAGAGCGTAGTCTCATTCGAGCCGGTATTATCAGCAAAATGACGGAAGAAATAACTAATATCACTGATACGCATACCAATGTGAGCGTGTAGTCTCCTGTCAAGTCGAACAAACCTCCTGAAAAAAATTGGGATTCAAAGGTTGACACGATTAAAGTCGTGGAACAATTAGGATAATGTAGACAATGCAGCTTGTACAATTAAGCCCGTTTTTAGTAAAGGCACCACTTAAAGGTATAATACATGATTGGTAAAGATCACAGAACAGCACTCACACTCTGTCTGATCCAACATGTACATGAAATAATAAACCTGTGAAAATTCGAGCTTAATCGGACATCTGACATGTCTGACTCACGAGAAGATAGTGAAAACGCGACTCGATTTTTCTTATGAAACATAAAGAATGGTTTTGATCTTACCCCGAGATCAAAACAATTTTAGGTCTTTGTTTGACTAATTATTTCTGGATAAATGCACCGTTTCAGGCGGAAACATTTTAACGGTATATTTCTTCCAGCACCATCTTCATAAACGTAAGTTTGTGAACATTTCTGTTTGGGTATGCTACAAATCCTATACTGTACCTTTAATACATGTATCACAAAATATCCAAATGAAATCAATTATAACGCCGATTGGACTGGAGTTATCTTACCTGTCAGCACAACACCCACTAGGAAAGCCAAACCAATTGGCATAAGTGTAAATGTGACAACACGATCGGATCCAAACTTGCCAAAGATCTCCATAGAGGACGGGTAGGGAGACACATAAGACACACCTCGGATTGGTCCCAAAACTGAATCGAGAAAAAAGAAATGATGACCAATGAATATTATCATTAACCTTTTGCCATAATTTGCCATGCACTAATAGGTGGCAGTAGTATAATTGTCGCGCTACGCTGAAATGAGAAAGTGGTGGGGAGCTATGAAACAAGTGAGGGATCTTAAGGGGAGCAAGCAGGGGAGTAAGCAGGTAAGCAAGCAAGCAGGCAAGCAAGTAGGCAAGCAGGGGAGCAAGCAAGCAGGCAGGCAGGCAGGCAGGCAAGCAGGCAAGCAGGTAAGCAGGCAAGCAAGCAGGCAAGCAGGCAAACAGGCAAGCAGGCAAGCCAGCAGGCAGGGGCAAGCCAGCAGGCAGGGGCAAGCAAGCAGGCAAGGAGGCACGCAGGCAAGCAAGCAGGCAAGGAGGCACACAGGCAAGGAAGCAGGCAAGCAAACAAGCAAGCAAACAGGCAAGCAAACAGGCAAGCAAGCAAGCAGGCAAACAGGCAAGCAGGCAAGCAAGCAGGCAGGGGCAAGCAAGCAGGCAAGGAGGCACGCAGGCAAGCAAGCAGGCAAGCAAGCAAGCAAACAGGCAAGCAAGCAAGCAAACAGGCAGGCGAGCAGGTAAGCAGGTAAGCAAGCAAGCAAGCAGGCAGGCAAGCAAGCAAGCAAGCAAGCAGGCAAGGAGGCATTAAGGCAAGCATGTAGGCAAGCAAGCAAACAGGCAAGCAAGCAAGCAAACAGGCAAGCAAGCAAGCAAACAGGCAAGCAGGTAAGCAGGTAAGTAAGCAAGCAAGCAGGCAAGCAAGCAGGCAAGCAGGCACGCAAGCAAGCAAGCAGGAGACAAGCAGGCAAGCAAGCAGACAAGCAAGCAGACAAGCAGGCAAGGAGGCACGCAGGCAAGCAAGCAAACAGGCAAGCAAGCAGGCAAGCAAGCAAACAGGCAAGCAAGCAAGCAGACAGGCAGGCAAGCAGGTAAGCAAGCAAGCAAGCAGGCAGGCAAGCAAGCAAGCAAGCAGACAAGGAGGCACGCAGGCAAGCATGTAGGCAAGCAAGCAAACAGGCAAGCAAGCAAGCAGACAGGCAAGCAGGTAAGCAAGCAGGCAGGCAAGCAGGCACGCAAGCAAGCAAGCAAGCAGGAGACAAGCAGGCAGGCAAGCAGACAGGCAAGCAAGGAGGCACGCAGGCAAGCAAGCAGGAGGCAAGCAGACAAGCAAGCAGACAAGCAGGCAAGGAGGCACGCAGGCAAGCAAGCAGGAGGCAAGCAGACAAGCAAGCAGGCAAGGAGGCACGCAGGCAAGCAAGCAGGAGGCAAGCAGACAATCAAGCAGACAAGCAGGGAATCAAGCAAACAAGCAAGCAATCAGGCAAGCAAGCAGACAAGCAGGCAGACAAGCAGGCAGGCAAGCAAGCAGGCAAGCAGTACACACAATCAGCTCAGCCTGAAGAAGTCTTTCTCGGTTCGTTTACCGAACAAATTATCAAGTTTCTTACTCTAGAACTAATGTTATGGGGGTTTACAAAACTGAGGCTCAGACTCAGGCTCCGGCTCCATTTCGTGAATCCATTCTAAAATAACGGGTATCAAAAAAGAGGATTTTGGATGCGGTTCGGAAGTAGATTATCTGGTTTGATAAGGAAAACAGAACTTCAGCTTCAATGAAAAACCACTACCTATATTGTCAGCATAATGAATGACGGAGACGAAGCCGGAGCCTGAGCCAGAGCCTCCGTTTCGTAAACCTCTTATGTACTCTATATCCAACTGCAAAGCTCGCAACCTACATGTATGTGGCTGCATTTGACCCCTGTATTATCCCCGTACTCACTTGATGCTAGCATGTACATGAGTGGAACTGTTCGCAGGATGATCATCAGGCCACACACTACCGCCATCAGTAAACCTGTGGCGGCCATAACATACAGCTTCAGACACGGCAGGGAGTCACCGACCCCGGAGAACAGAGCTTTCCCCAGAATTTCACCGATTGCTGACAAAATCAAAGTCACGGTTATCTCATCCGGACTGAAGTTAAGGTCGTACTCCAGGAAGCTTGGCTGCAAAAATGAAAAGAAAAAGAAAGTTTTTCCTTGTCGTTAATAGCACTACTGAACTGTGCACTTTGTCTCATTGTAACAATTATTTTGAAAAAGGCTAAGCAAGATCTCCACACATAAGACTCAAAATAGAATTTATCTTACATAATTTATCATGATGAACGTCAATGCTAGGTTGCTTAAAAAGAACCCGAAGAACCACACCCAAGTGTCGACTTCCTTCAAGGCCTCGATCAAACTCGGACGCAATGCCCCTGTCGAACTGTACTCCTCAGTGTCGACATCAGCGTCGGCTTCAGACGACATTCTGATAGAAAGTTTGTCGACGTCATTCGTGTCGACGTGAGAGTCTATGTCGACTTGAGATGCCTGGTCGCTTTGAGATACTGCGTCAACTTGACATTCTGTGTCGACTTTACCGACAGCGCCCACGCTAGATGATCTTTCATGACTAGAGTCGACATCTCCTGCAGACTTTTCCTTCAGAGCCTCATCTGTGTCGATCATTGCTGGTGTGGTGATGAACACGCCGGGGCACACAGAAGCTACGAAACAGGCTCCGCTGATTATTCTTAGAGAGTTTCTCCACCCATAGGCCGTTATAAGCGTGCGAAGAAGAGGTGCAAATACCAATACACCTGTTGTACAAAATAAACCAATTTAATTTAATTAGAAAAACAAAGACCAAAAACAGTTTTGATCTTTGGATACGAACAAAACCATTCTGTATGTTTTATACGAAAAATTGAGTCATTTTTTTGCTATTTTCTCGTGACTCAGATGTCCGATTGTGCTCAAATTTCCACAGGTTTATCATTTCATGTACATGATGGATCAGACAGTGTGTGAGTGCTGTTCTGTGACCTTTACCGATCATGTATTATACCTTTAATACTTGTGAATTGTGATGCTCTACATTTTAGGAACAGTGCATTGTTAACATTGACATTAATTTGTGCCAAATTTGAATTTCAACAGAAATATAACGGAGCTCAAAATTGGCCCACTAAGAGAACGTTCAATCCTGAATTCAGTTCGGAAACATGCGAGTCTACAGGTTTAGTGAGTCTTGTTCACTTAAACAATAATGGCTGCCTGAGGATGGCAAGTACAGTCTTCCGTACTTACCAACCGATGTGCCCATGATAGCTGCGGCAGTTGCACGGGAACAGTTCTTAGCAGGGAACCAGTCATAGACGACCGTAACGCCCGACTGGTACACGAAGCTTGACCCGAAGCCGACAATGATTCCAAATGTGGCAAAGGCGTAGGTCAGGCTGGGCACGAAGGACGTAGCGACCAGCCCGCCACTGAGCAGGCATGCCCCCAGGAGAGTGACCGCCCTGGGGCCGAATCGCCGGATCAGCAGGGTTGACAAGGGGTTGATGAACACCAAAGTGTTGGCGAGAGATCCCACCCAGCCTACAAAATTGAACCAAAAGAAACGTAGCTAATTTAACTTGTGACATAGGGCCTGTTTGTTTAAAGGGATGGTACAGAATTGGTAAGACAAAATACACTTCATGATCACAGATTCACAAAAAACTTTACACAGTATAATGGTGATGATAGGAGAAAACATCCCATGAAATGTTTTTGTCTGAAATGCCATATTCGTTGAGAAATACACGAAACTATTTTCCGATTGGAATAAATCGCTTCTAAGCGTTTTATTCATTCGTTGAAATGTGTACAGTTCTCTGTTCACGGGTTTTCACTATTTTCTCGTGACTCAGATGGCTGAATGACCTCAAACTTCTACAGGTTTGTCAATTAAGGTATATGATGGATTACATAATGTGCTTTCACTGTCAGCAACGGTTTTGTCGCAAAAATCAGTTCTGTACCATCCCCTAAAGGTACTATCATACTTTGGTGAGCATACTGAAACAGACATCTTCACAGATTTACCTATAACTTACAGGGTATGAAGATGGTGATGGTAGAAACATACAGTTAAAGTGTTTCTGCCTGAAATGCTATATTTATCCAGAAAAGAGTAAAACCAGTGACCGAAATTATTTTTGGATCTTTTACAGATGAACAATAAAAGAGAAAAGACTTAAGAAATACTGTGGCCGTTTTTCACTGTTTTCTCAAAAAGTGGGCACCGTATGGAACTGAAATGTTCACAGATGACTGTTACTGTACCTTCCTTGATATTTTTGCCCATGAATCTGTATTTCTTTGACAAAAACCAAAGTATGATACTACCATTAACGCACAGGATCCGAAATCTGATTCCATGAAATTAAGGCCCATAAATTTGTCTTTACGTCGGACTTTTGTTGTCCTTGCTTGGGGGCATAAGAAAGCCTTGAGGAGAGGGGGATAATACCTCCCCGAATTGTATTTTGTGTATGCATAATACATGAAACGTTACTGCCTATTATTGTGCATAAAGTGCGACCTAGCTAGAGGCTCATCCCAAGGTCTGAGGACTTGTCTACAAAAGCACATGCTTGACTTAATCCACTGGCATGACTATACGGTAGTTATTATTGTGCGCACTATATTATACCAGTCATGTGCCAATCAATTTTTTATTTTCGAATTTAGAATAATGTCACTGTGATTCTTCCGTAGTAAATTGAATATGGAGCAGCGGCAGGAGTACTGTAGTAGAGGCAGCAATGCAGCAGCACAGAGCAGCAGCTTCAAGGCAGCAGAGGAAGAATCACAAGGCAGCAGCAGCAAGGCATGCTGCAGCACGGAGGCAGCAGCAGGAGACAACGGCAACAGACAAACAAAATCAGCAGCAGAATTTAGCTGCATGGCAGTGAGACAACATGAAAACTATAACGTACACTTGCAGCATCTGCATGTACATGTACAAGTAGGCCTATAAGAATATTCAGTACCTGTCGTGACAGCCCCGGATTGGAACTCTTCTTGTAAACTGGTAAACAAGACACTGTATGCATAGGGAGGTCCGGTGGCCACAAGAAGTTCCACAAACGCAACGAAGACCATCAAGACATCGCGATGGATCGTCAAGAATGTCTTCATGCGGCCGACTCCTTGACCACAACAACACGCCATCGTTGTCACCAGCGGGCTTGTGGCGTGAGTGTACGTACGTGCATGGTTGTGATGAGACAAACACACCTAGCTAGAGATATATCAAAATTACTAGAGCGCTAGCTCCGCGTTCTCCGTGAATAGACGTTTTGAAGCCGTCTGGGCGCAGTCATTTTGAATATGTGTGCGTGTCTGTGGCACAAGAACACTTTGACTGGAATGCCTTTCGAAGAACGTACTCTATTATGTAATGCGCAAGTATGCGCGAACGGTACCGGTAGCGCGTCTTGATGACGCTTGCAATCATTGCATGACTGAAGTGCAGAGCGTATGCGCGCACTGCGCTAAGTGAAACGCGCATTTACCGAGGGTGCGTCGGATTTCGGGCGTATTTGGCTTCGATAACGCACCTGTATAGAACACAACACATATGCAGATGAACGTACACAAAATGTACACAATGTTGTGTTTTCCATAGGTTTGTGCACAAACATGGATGCGCCCAGCAGGCTTCACTTTGTACACGGAGCTAGCGCTCTAGTAATTTTAATATAGCTCTATGGACAGACAAGACAGATAACAGACATGAAGTGAATTGAAAGGGCACGCACGCCGAGTAACATAACCACAGACATCCCAGGTGGGGGTCATTACTAAGCCACATTTTTTCTTATATTGAGCTTCAGTACTGCCCGTGACGTGGTGAGGCGAGTTATGGAATCAGCATCTGACCATGCAATTTCTCCTGATGATAAAACCATGGAGGTAGAAATAGACCTACATGAACAAACAGAGGATAGGCCTACAGGGTCAACTGTCACTGCCTCTAACAACGGGGTTTATGTCCCAGTCATTATGGGTTGATCGTGATCTGAATTATTTCTCTGTATTTGCGGCTACGATTCCACAATCCAACCCCCTTCTACTTCTTTCCAAACTTGCCTTTTAGAGAATGGTATTGGTTTACAGCAAAAAAAGGGAAAGAATTCAACTGATGACCATTACGGAAAAGGATTATATCCTCCAATAGTTAACTTATTGGATACAATTGGATACGGGGGCGAAAAATCTCAACCCTGGCCTGGAGCAGGGTTGACTTCAAGCCGGGTTGAAGGCAATCTCGGGGTTGGCGCAGGGTTGAAAAATGTCCAGTGTGAATCGCTGCCGATTTCAACCCCGCGTCAACCCCGCCTCAACCCCGCGTCAACCCCAAGATTTGTCCAGTGTGAAAAGGCCTATAATAATCCATATTAATTCTTAACTGACAAACCTGTAGAAGTTTGAGGTCAATCAGCCATCTGGGTCACGAGAAAATAGTGAAACCCGTTTACACATTTCAACGAATGAATAAAACGCTCCGAAGCGATTTATTCCAATCGGAAAATAGTTTCATTTATTTCTCAACGAATATGGCATTTCAGACAGAAACATTTCATGTGATGTTTTCTCCTATCATCACTATTATACTGTGTAAGTTTTATGTGAATCTGTGATCTCAAATGTATTATTTTTGTCTTACCAATTTTGTACCATCCCTTTAACATGTGCACGTTTGATGTTAAAGATAATATAAAACCCATGCAATCATGGGACAATCTCATAGAGCTGCTTAGCACAAAGAAAAATTGCTTAGCACAAAAAAACAGCTTAGTCCAATAAAACAAACCACCATTGAAAATTCGATTTGATATTCATGGTCAGCGAACAACAGCCAAAGAACAAAGTGCAAGTGATACGCAACACATGGACACATTTGGTGGTTAATCCTGTTTTTATTAAGACAGCAATGTCATGCTTTGCGGAGTTTTTGTGCTAAGCAGCTCTATGAAATTAGCTCCATGTAGCTTGCCGCTGAGATCTCCAATAGTTAGTAATGGACAGTCGTCGCACGTAGTAGGCCTACGTGATAGTATTTAAAATGAAGTCGTATAGGTGACTGCGTAAATTAAACTAAAAATCAACATTTTAATGTGACGCATCAGCCTTGAAACAAGACTTCACTTATCTGAACGCATCACGCAGTTAGCTACAATTCACATTCGCACAAAAATGTAGTTCTGAGATGTTGTAGACATGGGTTTTTTTTTTAATCGAAGCATTCTTGTCTACTAGTCTTGCTAATTGTTACACATGAATATTTTATCATGTGATTTTAAGATTCTGTTGTCACGTTGAATAAGTGCATTGTTATTATTTAGCCCGGTCCTGCATGATGTATTAAGCTTCCGCGGTGCACTCCGCCATGGTACGTGCTGCATCTCTACGCCAAGTGTCAATCTGTCAAGATGTAAGTGTGATTCTCGTCTTTAAATTTATCATTTTATGTGCTTAAATCCTTGAAATATGACATCCTAGTTTACTCATCACTATCTACCAGGCCCATAGAACACATGGAGTAAGTTTAAGCTTGTAGTCTGGTCAAAATACGTTCCACGTGCACAATTTATTGTTTGTCTCATTTTCGAGAAAGTTCTGTGTAGAAGTTTCATTACATGGCGACTGTTGCATGCGCTGTATTTGCGACGGCTGTTTGATACTCCGCCGATCTTGCACATTTTTATACACAGATTGACCATAGGCATGAATTGTTTACAACCAACGTCCAGTAGCTTGCCAGGGGCCCCATATTCAGATGATTCGATGAATTATAGGTGATTTTCGATGGGTAAGTGAGATAATATTACATTTCATATTTATATGATTGGAAATTTGGAATGGATACTTTTTGCCCCCCGAAAAACCTGACAATACCAACGATGAACATAAAGATGGAAGTCCCACATGTTAACACTTCATACACCAAAATAAGAATGTACGTGAGAACGCCATTTTTATTGAAAACAAAAATCATGGGAAAATATAACTCTGTTGTCGCATGGTTTCAACAACAGACGATAAATAGAGCAAGCATCTTTACCTAATGCACAATACCGACATGAAATAAGGAGTTAAGTGTAAGTAATAACGACCGGGTTACAGGGACTGTTCCTTGTCACAATTAGATGCCTCAAATACTTTGATTTAATGGTATTTCTCCCAACAATGCCACTGCCCACACGCGTCCTTGCCAAGTGTCAATGCAGTGCCATTTGGCAATGGAACAATTATGGTGTATCAGCTTAATTCAGTCTGCATTATTATGCCTCATTGTGTATTTTGTGTATTTTGTATCATTTTGTGTGTATCAGTATAATGCCTCTAACAAAGTTGTTAGTCAAATTGCCACTTCTATCGTGCATTTTATTAGCCTGAACCTTGGAGAAAATTTGTTACAAAAATGTACATTGTTATGTCGGGCCGAATTTTTGAGTACCCTACAAATTACGGTGGCCCGGATTGGACACTTGAAATTGGAAGTATCTGTTTATTTAATATTTTTTTGTAAATAGGTCTAATGTGTATTGTAATGTTCATATCTTAAACCACTGTACACTATTCATGCACTCCAAACCTTTTCATTATTCCCTGTTTTAACCATTGCTACCAAATCGCGTACAATATTTTTAATGGGCTAACACAATTCTTCAAATCAAACCACTATGCGAATAGCATACAGAAGACCATAATTATTGGGCCACATAAGAAGATGTACACGTTCTCAACGATAGCAATCTTACCACATTTAAACCCCACATTAATATTTACTATACCTCATAAATATTAATGACCCATAGCCGAATTCCAATTGGTCAATTCACCATCACGTACCAGTGGATATATTTGCTGATCACCAGCGAGTAGGCCGGGGAATCTCTGAAGGAACTCTTACACATGTAACATCTCACTACGCATGCACAGTTTCACTGCGCACCCTAGAAAAAGTTTGCAGCGCGCGTGCGTGTGCTTCGACCTATGGGTGCACCCAAGTAAATAGTGCCAAAATCCGTCCGCCGAGCTCATGAATAAAAGTTAAGCACTCAATATATTTTAAATAAGAGAGTTGTGAGAGCTATGAAAATGAAGGATTGAAGTAATAAGGCACTGGACCTCCTGCCTGGACTCTGGGCTTCCATTTGTGACCATTTTTGATGCAATTGGGTGAGAAAGTGGGTCTATTTCAGCCGCTTTGCAGAGGGACGTTTTTTTTTTTAATGGCTTCTTTGACTGGAGTGATCCATACCTTGTTTTAGGGGTGGTCAGCTGAGAATGAGTATATCTCAAAAATGCAATGGTCACCCTACCATAAAGGGAAAAGAAAATGAAAGGTGACATGTTGGTCATCATTTTTCTGTGTAACTTGAACAGCTGTGAGAGTTCTGTATATTTTTAAATGATTTTTGAAGTTTGAAAATTTATCACTGTTGTCTATGGGAGTTTATTTACTTGGGTGCAACCCTAAATGAAGTTAATGGCTGCTCACGAACACGAACATTTTGCTGCACTTACTGATACCGATCTCGCCTCGGGAACAATAGTTTGTCAACTTCCAACACCTCGGGAGCTAGAATCGACTGCCACCCTCAAACCATGTGATATTGTATAATATCACTCAGCATGACACAATCTTTTAGATACTTCAAAATAATAACCCAGAGATGATCTTTATTATCACTGAGTTAACACATGATTCATATTTCTAATGGAATGTTCACGGAGATAGTGGGCGGAGTTGGCTCATCAGGGGCGGTATTTGTGGCGTCTGTCGTACGGGAACAGCAGATCTTTTGTAGTCTCTTTCGAGCCGGTATCATCAGCACGAGGATAGAAGAAAGCAGACATATCGACGCCATGATCAGAACGGTGAGCGTGTAGTCTCCAGTCAAGTCGTACAGCCCTCCTACAAGAAAGAAAATGGCATATGAAAAAAGGAATGATTCGATGCTAGCGAGAATAAACGGCTCGAAAAGAGCCTTAAAATATTGAAAGCCTAGGGTTGATTTCACCAAACTCATCGTAACTTGCTATCAATCGTATGGGACTTATGATGCGTTGCAGAACCACGCAGAAGTCGAAGGATACGATGGGTTATCCTTCCTATCTCGAGTTACGATTGATCGTAGGGCTTCGTGAAATCGGCCCCTGTTTGAAACTGAACACATGGTGGCAGCAGACTATCCACTCGTTCAAAACTCTTATGTCGACAATGATTACGGTCAGACCGATGGAGAACTATACTTTTCCCGATCAGCATATACCACTGAGGCCACACTCTGTGAATTTCAAGAGTCGGAAAAGTTCAAGTGCGGTCCAATTTCTGACAGTGTCTCATCATTACCTGTGAGGGGTGCGCCACTGAACGACCCAAGTCCAATCGGTGCAGTCGTTAAGAAGAGGACAACATCAGATCCGTAGTCCCTAAAAATATCCACGGACACCGAGAACGGCGAAGCATAGGACACGCCGCGGACAGGCCCCAAAACTAGACAAAAACACAGACAATGAAAAATTGTACCATAATGGGTTTAAATGTTTGTCGACAGTTTGTCGACAAATGTTTATCGACAGTTTGTTTGTCGACAGTTTGTCTTGTGAAAGGTGGCAATTATATATAAGTCCATGCAAATTGCTATGTACAATACATGTAGATGTAGTCATCTACTTGTATTGTACTTGAAGATTTGCATAGTTGATATGCGATAAGAATGAGCATTTGCGGTGAAATCACGTATAATGCATTTACATGGACATCCATGGTACGTGAGGAAGGTAAGTACAGGATTGGTAACACGTAACAAGCCCAAACAGAAATGTTCACAGATATAACTTTCAGAATCTGCAGATGGTGCTGTAAGAAACATACAGTTTATTTTTCCAGAAATTAGTATATTAAAGCAACGATCGAAAACAGTTTTGATGATCTCGCGGTAAATAAAATCAAAACCATTCTTTATGGTTTTTAAAAATCATTTAGTCGGGTTTTGGCTATTTTCTCGTGACTCCGAAGTCCGATTGATCAGGGCTCAAATTTCCACAGGTTTATTATTTCATGTACATATTGGATCAGACAAAGTGTGAGTGCTGTTCTGTGACCTTTAATACCAATCATACATTATACCTTTAAGCATCATCTCATTATGGAATCCTGATATAGTCTCCTTCTCGTGTCGGTATCCTTCCCCCACTGGGTATTTTTCTTTTAAAAGGTAGTATCATACTTTGGTAAGACACCAAAACTGCAATGTTCACTGATTTACGTATAACTTACAGGGTATGTAGATGGTGGTGGTAGAAACATACCGTTAAGAATTGTTCGCATGAAATGGCGTATTTATCCAGAAATTAGTAAAACAACGACCGAAAATCTTTTAAAATATCAAAAATAAAAGAGAAAAGACTTAAGAAATACTGTGGCCGTTTTTCACTGTTCTCTCAAAAAGTGGGCACCGTATGGGACCGAAATCTGCACAGATGACTCTTACTGTATCGTCCTTGATATGTTTGCCCATGAATGTGTGTTTCTTTGATAAAAACCAATGTATGATACTACCTTTAAATAAGTACCCGATATTTGCAACACTTACTGAATGAAATGATGTATATCAGAGGCACTGTCCGGAGTACGGATATCAAGCCACACAGGACCGCAGCAAGCAGGCTTGCTCCGGCGTAGGCATACAGCCTCTGACACGGTAGGTAGTCACCGAATGCGGAGAACAGAGCTTTACCCAGCACTTCACCGACGCCTATCAGGACTAAAGCTACCGCAATCTGATCGGCAGTGAAGAGAAGATCGTATTCAAGGAAGCCGGCCTGGATATGGAGAAAGGGGAAAGACCAAGTCAGAATTGTTGTTTCAAAATAAGGTAGGTTTGCTGTGACACCATGTAATCTGTGGGAGAGTGTGTGGTTCTGGGAAGAACTGGTGGTATTATCTCTCGACGTTCCGAACAGTCTGCTCTGTTCGTCTTCAGGAGAGTGACTGGTTGCCTAACTTGGATGATTTAAGTACCAAGGATGCTCTGGAGGACTGTTGCACTGTTGTTGTTGTTGTTGTTGTAAATTTCCTTATCTTGAAAATTGGTTTTTAATTGAAACTGGTTGGTTTTTAGCTTCCACCACAATCTCTGCTCTGTTTGGTAACAGTTCGGCAAGTTACGGGTAGTTATGCTTTCTCACAATCACAGTTTCCTCAAACCTGCCTATCTGGCAACATGCCTTTTAACGTGAAAGTTCTAATGGTAATATTTCTTACATAATTTACGATGATGAATATCCATGCCACGCTGGCCAACCACGTGCCGATTACCCACGGCCAAGTGTCGGCCTGCAACAGAGCTTTGCCCAGTCTTTGCCAGAACGTCTTGACGGTGGGGTGGCATGCCGTGTCGACCTGCTTTGTTGCGTCGTCTTTAGATGCTGTGTCGACTCGAGGCAGCATGTCGACATCACATGCTTTGTCGACACGACGTGATGCGTGAGATTCTGTGTCGACTCGAGGTGGTTCGCCTGCTTCATCACCGACCTGAGATGTCGCATCCTGATAGTCGACATTATTGTTTGCTTCGACTTCTTCCGTTGCGCCACTGTCGACTTTGGCTCGGGTGGCGATGAAGGCACTATGAGTCACGGACACGACGAAACAGGCCCCGCCCGCAATTCTGAGAGAGTTTCTCCACCCATAGGCAGTGAGAAGCGTGCGAAGAATAGGCGCGAACACCAACACACCTGTTGGGCCAAAATGAAGTACACAGAGATATTCTTTATCATGGCTGATGCCTTGGCACAGAGAAATCAAGCTGACACTTTACCAGGATCGAGCTCTTTCTCAGAATGATTTATGTCACAGGAGTCATATTTGTTTGGGCTCAGTTTGAAGTTCTTGCTCTTTCGAAGATCGTTGATTATAGGTAGAACGATTGACCGAGCTCACAGTATATGTACCACTACTGGAGACAAAGGACACATAATAATGTGGGTTCAGCCCAAGTTCGCTCATCTTCAGGGGGAAATGCTTTTGTTTAAACTATAGGAGAATTAAAAACATATCATTGTTCATGTTTTATTTTTGGAAACAGTATTCATTCATTCATCAGGATTTCAAAACTAACGTCGTAATCGACATCGGTGTTCACTTTCTCGAGAGAAATTTCAACAACGGGTAACATTTGACTATTCGTTAACAATTTCACGTTCACGTTGTGTTTCATTGATATTGAACACTGGAACTGATGCGTGCTTTGGAGTGGTTCAAATCATCCATGTTCAGACTTTTTCTCAATGTGATGACGTTATTTCAACGGGACATAATATTTCACAATCAACTTAATTAGAGAAACAGTATGGACCTATACAACACTCACCCACTGACGTTCCCAACAGTGCAGCCGATGTTGCGCGGGAACAGTGCTTGTCAGGGAACCAGTCATAGACGACCACCATTGCGGACTGCAAGAGGAAGTTGCCCCCGATCCCCACGGCGACTCCGAACGTGAAGTGGGTGTAGATCAAACCGGGCACGAAGGACGTAGCGACCAGACCACCGCCCTGCACGCATGCCCCGAAGAGACCGACCGCCCTGGGGCCGAATCGTCTGACGAGCGGGGGCGACAATGGGTTGATAAACAGCAAAGTGTTGGCAATCGATCCCACCCAACCTTCGACCAAAATATGAAATAAAACGTCGAATTAAAATTGTCCATAGATAACAATAACAATTATTCATATTTCATCACCGCATATAAATCTATTAATTTGTTAACGTACGTTTCCCGCACTGCACTTCAGCAAAAGGCATCTAAAATTCCACGGCTGGATACATGGTCATCTAGATACAATACACGATATGAATATACTCAAATAAGCTAAGAATGTGTCTTTTAAAGATTGGTACAGGTCAGAGAACAGCACTCACAGTCCCACTTTGTCTGATCCAATATGTAGATGAAATGATAAACTGTGAAAATTTGAGCTCAATCGGACATCTGAGTCATGAGAAAATAGCGAAAACCCCACTCAATTTTTCTTATAAAACATAAAGAATGGTTTTGATCTTACCCCGAGATCAAAACTGTTTTCCTTCTTTGTTTCATTTCAGATGAAAATATTTTAACTTCTGTTTCTACCAGCACCATCTTCATACCCTGAAAGTTAAAGGTAAATCTGTGAACATTTCTATTTGGGTATGTTACCAATTCTGTACTGTATAGGCTACCTTTAAGTTCCATTTTTGAAATGATAATGAATACTCTTGAAAATAGAAAGGAGCAGATAGCAGATACACAAACTGTCCAAATAAATGTGTAGGCCAAACTCCATTTGGTCAGTACTGTAGACACGTCCTCAGCCCCCCCCCCCCCCCCCGGGGTGGTGATCTTATAGCTGGGTCGTACTTTCATATACGTTTGTGCACACATATTTTTATATATATAAAAACTGAAAATCTGGGGAGGGGGGGGTTGCAACCCCTAGACACCCCCCCCCGCCGTGATCTACGCCCATGCATTTGGTATCTCGTGCATATCTTTTTCAGCTATTGTCAGTTGGCACAAATCTCAGTGTGTTACATAATTCAAGCCTGCAGAAAACCTGATCAAGTTTTCGATAGTACAATAATATACGTGGCTATGAGAAGGAACGACGTTGTGGCCCTCTGCATTTTCATTTGTACATTATAAATACAAAGATAATTAATAAAAGGACGTCGCCAAACCTTTTTATTCGCTTTGGAACATGCAAACAAACAAACAAACAAAAACAAACCAACTACGGCAAACTAACAAATAATATTGTCAATACAAGTAATAAACTGCTGCAAACTGCTCATCAGCCAAAACGACCTGAAGTATACTACGCTTGGAGTTAGGAGGGCCTGACGTGTTTCGATCCGAGCAGGATCTTTATCGAATGCTAACAAAATAATATTGTCAACAGTCAGATGACATTATCTTGTAAACAGGAAATGTATTATAAGGATAGGTGAGAAAAGTAAAACAAATATCACAATTCTTATTCCTTCTTGTACCTGTCAACGCAGCTCCGGAACCAAACTCCTCTTGCAGGCTAACTAGCAGGACGTTGTAGTTGTATGGAGGACCGGTCGCCACTAGAAGTAACACAAAGGCAAGATACACCATGAACCATCCTCGATGCTTCTCGGTAAAAGCACTGATGCGAGAAGTGAGGGGAGGTCCTGCCATATTAACACCTCCTCCTCTTCTTCTTCTTCTTCTTCTTCTTCTTCAGTCAGTTCAAATATTACAACAAAACACGGTGTGTTAACTTTGTAAACATCGGTTCACGAACAGATGACGGAGGCAACAGGAATCGAAGACCACGAGAAGGTTGCCGACTTCTCCCCATGATTATTTACTCTGACACAGCCATGTATTAAAAGCCCTTTTACACCGGGCCCATTGCGTTAGTGTTGCATATGGTTTACGCCGAAAAAAGGCTGCGTACTCAAGGTTGGGTTAACACCGAACCTACATAGATGTGCGTAGTGCGATGGCGTATGGTTGCGTACCATGTGCGTATAGGCACCGCCTACCTACCGGCGTAATTGACGTTCTAGGCGCGTACGTAGGATTGAGTATGCAGACGTAGGATTGAGTATCATGACAGACGTATGGCAACGTACGTACTATTGCGTAGGCATGGTGTACCGGGGTACGTATTGTTGCATAGACTCGCGTAAAAACTCCGTACTTCCAGCGTCCAGTGCTCTACGCCGAGACTACGCGAAAACATTAAACATGTTTATATTTTGCGTCCCATCTAGCGTACTCCCAAGTCCTCGGCGTATTGTTCCGTATCAGTGTAGGCCTATATAGACTTGCGTAAGGCAGCCGGTAAGCAACGCAATGCTACCGTACGCGAGGCCCGATGTGAAAGGGGCTGTTGAAGTGGACAGGCCGCAAACACCCATCTGGAGGAATAGGCCGACATTTCCCTTCCAAAACAACATTACTATATGTCCTTCGACTTTTTTATTGGTGCAGCCGGAGACCTTCTTTCTATTGTGCCTCAGTCACAATCGTTCTGGCCTTCCCCAAGGAACTATACCCTGGCCTCCAGCCACATAAACCCAATTACGACCACGGTACACAGCTTATAAGATCGAAAGTGGTTGAATATTGAGTATAAAGGAGGGAAAATAAAGCCTGTTAAGCTTATCACCCCTCCCCCGTACCCGTACGCGCGTTACACGGGAGAGAACCAGTGCTCCCAAGGCCACGCCAACAGCGTCTGGTCATCCGTGACACTCGCCTGTTGTCCGTTCCGATTTTGTCTCCTCACTTGTGGTTGCACCCAAGTAAATAAACTCCCATAGACAACAGTGGTAAATCCTCCAACTTCAAAAATCATTTAAAAACAGACAGAACTCTCACAGCTGTTCAAGTTGCACAGACAAATGATGATGAACATGTCACCTTTCATTTCCTTTTCATTTTATGGTAGGGTGACCATTGAATTTTTGAGATATACTCATTCTCAGCTGACCATCTCCTAAAACAAGGTATGGATCACTCCAGTCAAAGAAGCCATTTTCATAAAAACATCCCTCTGCAAAGTTTCCGAAATAGACCCACTTTCTTACCCAATTGCATCCAAAATGGTCACAAATGGAAGCCCAGAGTCCAGGCAGGAGGTCCAGTGCCATATTTCTTCAATCCTTCATTTTCATAGCTCTCACAACTCTCTCATTTAAAATATATTGAGTGCTTAACTTTTATTCATGAGCTCGGCGGACGGATTTTGGCACTATTTACTTGGGTGCACCCCAAACATTCTAATCGAGAAACAAACAAACAAACAACCCAGGGACGGACAAGCAAGCACGCAAGCAAACAAAATTTACAAGAGCAAGGCTCAAACACAAACAATACATAGGAAAAAAGAGCGGGAAAATGAAAGAAAGAAGCTAGTTTTAGTTTATTGTTTGTGAGATGATCACACTAATGATGTAGAATACCATTCACGCCGTGCATGAAGTTGAAAGAGAAATGGTTGGAAATCTGAACAATTAATTATCATTTCGAAACGATAATAAATACAACCTATAAGACATTACAGCACCAAAAACAATCACAAACACTCAACAAAGAGTTAACAATTTAACGTCTTGAACAATTTCGTTGAATTTTATTGGCCCAGAAAATGTGAATACAATATGCATGCACATAAATGTATGTTCACTGAGTTGGCAAAAAACTCGCATATAATTAATCTATAAAACAATGGTAAACAATTGGCAAATACAATTACACATGTATTAAGGCACTGATCATATCAACAATCATATAAATCATCAAATTTGTGGAGCAAAAGATTTCATCAAAAGTTATCTAGCACGAACGATTTTCAACAATTCATTGTTGTCAACTTTTTTACACCAAACCTTAAAATCATAATATGAAAACACAGGAACACATTTTCTCAATATTTCATACGTTTTGTAAACGACTGATTGTCACCATACAAAATCTTCAACAGAATGATTGAATTTCATACAAAAATCAAAAAACAAAATTAGACATAAAAAAGGATTTTGATTTTAAATCAATAAATTTTGATCAGGGATAAACACATGTAAACTTCTTGGCATATTAATTTCTTTGGCAAAATATCAGGAAAATCATTATCATAACATGTTAATTTTAAAGAACGAGTTGATAACTTTTAATGCAGTTTATAATTATTTCATATGAGTGGGAAGAAAACATATCATTGGTTTGTTCTGAGTTGGGCATTTGCTGCAAGATATGTGACAGAGTGCACCCCACTACATTGTGTCATCCATTTCTATACAGGAATAGGGATGTGACCAGGGAATATTCGAAAACAAAAATGCATTTGAATATTAAACTTAGATATTACACCATATCGCATACAGTATTTAAGTTGTATAATAACTTGGCCTGAAATGGGCCGCTAACGAAACAAACAATCGTAATTATATCTATTAGTATTTACATCTTGATTTCGTGTTTAGTTTTGCTTTTAAATCATAATAATAATATTTTCTTATTTATAACTTTTCCAATATGGAAACGAATGTTGCATTGCATTTAATTGAAACACTGATTCCTATAAAATTACTCAGGTTAGTATTCAATATGAATAATTTATGAGTTGCCTTTGCGAACTAAGTAATTGGACACCACCAACGTAGGGCTGGATAGCTCAGTTGGTAGAGCCCCTGTACGGTATTCAGGAAGTCGCTGGTTCGAATCCCACTCTACAGTCAATTTTTCCTTGTTCGCTTTTCAATAATTGGAATGAATATTCTCTTCATACAATGTGGAAATGGTCGAATAGGAATACATTATATGACATAAAAATTATTAACAAGAATACGTTGTTATATGAAAACAAAACAAGTCTTTTGACAAAATTTCAGCAAATTATTTTTATATTTTTTTGATTGAGCCATGCCCTGCATGGCCTCTGGATTTAAGGCACTGTAACATGAAAAAGAAATCAATATTTTGGAATTTTAAAGATTTTGTTTTTCAACCAGCCTGAAAAACTCGCCAAATTATAAACTTTATGAATAGATTATGTGTATTAAGGCACTAAATCATAAATTATGTACATGTACGTGGATTTCAGTTATAAACATCACTGATTAGTGAATTACATTCATATTTCATGGAATTTCATTCTCTATTCAAATAATACAGGACTATTAATTACTATAATTTCAAACTACTTAATAAAAGAAAATATATGACACTAAATACATACATAATCTTATGTTTCATTCTTCTATAGATCTTTTCAATATGGCAAATTTAAAGAAAACATATTTCCCCAAAATTACAATCAAATTATTCAAATGGAAAGTGAAGACAAATTACACTGAGAAGAATTTCGACTAAAAATATTAAAAAAAAGTAACAATAAACAGAATACGGGTAATGAATTGTCTTTCATTGCGAATACACATTTACACTTCGTCCTCAAATTTGAACGAACCTGTCTCAAAAATTAAACAGAAAATGAAAACCTTATTATTTGGAAGTTGTCGTCATAGAATACTGTTCATAATATTTTACCAGTGCAACTAATCATTGCCTGGTGAGTTGGAATAACAGAATTATCAAACACATTCATCATTTGACATCAGCAATGTTGCTCTGTTAGCTGATATAACTAAGGCCTTTGATTATTCTGAAGTTTGTACTACTAGTAAAAGGGTGACCTAGTTCATACATTCACATGTATTAACACATGTTGTACATGTATATACATGTGCAAGCTGTTAATGTTTTGATATGAACCAAATGTGTCTGCAGAGCCTCAACCAACATGTGCTTCTAATATTATGCACATAAAATAATACATGTACACTAATGAGTGCACATTTAACATGTGCACATACATACATGTTCATGTGTACATATAAAATTGTGTACATGTATACCTTGTGTACACTTATGTGTATGTTTCTTGCCGGGTGTGGTAAGTTAATGGCCAATATTCCACGCCGTATCCATGCTAGGCTGAGGCACAAGCAACAGACATCACAAGGAATTTGGTCTCGCAACATAGGGCCTTTTCGAAACGCAGGCTCTGGCTCAGGCTCCGGCTCCACTTCGTGAATCTATTGTAAAATAACTGGTATCAAAATAGAGGTTTTAATTGGCTGCGGTTTGGAAGTAGATTCTTTGGTTTGAAAAGGAAAACAGAGCTTCAGCTTTCATGAAAAAGCACAACTTATATTTTTAGCATGTGGATGACGGAACCTGAGCCTGAGCCTGAGCCTGAGCCTGAGCCTGAGCCTGAGCCTGAGCCTGAGCCTGAGCTTGAGCCTGAGCTTGAGCCTCCTTTTCGATAAAGGCCCTTAATTAATTTCTTAAATGCTTTAATATTCAATTGGCTTCTTGCACAGATCCAACTATTATTTTGTTGTGCATTGATATGGCAGAGTTAGCATTAATACTTGCAAACGATAACGAGGATTTAAGAATTAGCGCTGGGCTTCCAAGGTTGGAGGCTTGTACACTGGAGCATTTGATTTTGGTAGCGGCACTTTACCAAGAATTATATCAGCTGCTTTCTCCGCTATCATGATGGTGGGAGCATTGAGATTGCCACTGGCGACACTTGGCATGATGGATGCATCCACCACCCGAAGATTGTCAAGGCCTAGGACTCGTGTTTGACTGTCCACGACAGTCATGGGATCTGAGGGGCTTCCCATTTTGCAGGTGCAGGATGGGTGGTAGGCGCTGTCGCCCGTTTGCCTGATGAACTCGTCTAGGTCTTCGTCGCTCTGGGCGGCTGGCCCCGGCTGGATTTCAGGTCCACGGAATGGATCCAGGGCCTTCTGATTGAGGATTTCACGGGCTAGACGAACTGACTCTCTGATCTCCCAACGGTCTATCTCGGTGTCTAGGTAGTTGGGCTGGATGATCGGGTGGTCCTGGGGATTGTTGGATCGCAGCTTGAGGTAGCCTTTGCTCGTCTCCCTCATGGTGCTCACGTGGGCCTGGTAGGCATGGCAGTATCCCATGATCTGTCCGTGATTGATCACAACAGAGGGCAGGAAATGGAACTGGATGTCAGGGTGCTCCACTCCTGCCCGGCTTCTGATGAAACCCCCGGCTTCTAGATGGGGCGTGGCTCCCAGACCCGTTTGGAACAGGAACCACTGCAGACCGATACGGATCATGTTCAAAGGGAATTTCCACTGAGCCGTGTACAGCGTGATTGGCTGAGTGCATTGGTACTGAATATAGAGATCAAGATGGTCTTGTAGGTTCTGCCCGACTCCAGGGAGGTGTGCAATGACGGGGATGTCATGCTTTCTGAGCTCTTCGGCATCTCCAACACCTGATAACATCAGAAGCTGCGGGGAATTGATGGCACCACCGCAGAGGATAACCTCCTTAGAGGCCCGAGCTGACGTCTTCTGGCCCTTCTGCAGATATTCCACCCCTACAGCTTTAGAGCCTTCAAACAGCACACGGGTTGCAAGGAGATTGGAGGTTACCGTCAGATTGTCGCGTTTCAGGGCGGGACGGAGGTAGGCATTAGCAGTGCTCCACCGGAAGCCCTTATGGACAGTGAGGTCCATCATGCCAAAGCCTTCTTGCTGGAATCCATTCATGTCATCAGTTGCAGGGTACCCAGCCTGGACTCCAGCCTCCACAAATGCCTGATAGAGAGGGTTGGTTGACTTCCCGCGGGAGACGTGAAGAGGTCCATCGCCTCCTCTGTACTCATCTGGACCCAGTTCGTGGTTCTGCGCCCGCCGAAAGTAGGGAAGGCAGTTTGCATAGGACCATCCGTCAGCTCCCTCCGTCTCCCATCTGTCATAATCAAGAGCATGTCCCCTGACGTAGCACATTGCGTTGATTGAAGACGATCCACCCCAGACACGGCCGCGGGGCCAGTACATCTTGCGGTTGTTCATCTTTGGCACGGGTTCCGTGGTGTAACACCAGTTGTAGGTGTCCGAGGAGAGAGGGTACATGAGAGCAGCTGGCATGTGGATCTTCCAGGTGTGGTCCTTGGGACCAGCTTCCAGAAGGAGTACATTGTTGCTGGGATCGGCGCTTATCCTGTTGGCCAGGACGCAGCCTGCCGACCCGGCACCGACTATGACATGGGTGTACTCACGCTGCTTAGCCTGCCGAGTTCCCGATGCATGTAGAGCCCGGTACATGTATCTGTTGCCAAGTACTACCGGAGTAAGGTGTCGTCGGCTGTTCTGCAGGAAAAATGAAGTCCATCTTGGAAGACTTGTCGCACTGGAAGCTATCATGGTTGGTTACAATGTACAGAGAAAGGGGCAGTTCTGCAACAAAAAAAAAAAAAATGTACAGGTGATTAATTACTCCATCAGACTTGACCCTGACTTGACCTGGCTTGACTTGAGGTCAAATTCTTGTCAAAAAAGATTTTGACAATTCAATAAAAGAGGACAAAAGTAGGCCTTTCACAAACATATTATTTCAAGCGCTGTCGTATTTTAATTACATACATATACAGAACATGTATAAACCATTTGAAACGCTTTTCTGGCTAATTTCAATGAAAGTAAGAACATGAAATCTTACTATTGTCATGATTGTGCACATTTTTTTACATGTAGACCCGTATACATTATTTTGTACAAGTACTGTGCTGCAAATTCAGACAAGAAATTCTAATGCCAAATTTTAAAAGTGAAAATATTCTGCTTAGCGGGTTTCTAAATACCAACAAGTCTTCCCTAGATGCATTTATGTAGGAATTGCAAAAGATGCTTAAAGTAGAGCCTATAATATGCCACTGTATGCATTTTATGCAATAGGTAGGCTACACATCATGTGGAATTTAAGCAGCAAGCATGGAAATAAACAGAGGCCACAGCCTTCGTTGCCCTGGTACTTGGCCTTGGTATACCCCTTCAAATGTTTCCATAGACATTATGATTTTTCCAATGGAAGTGCCCCTTGCAATGGGAAATTGGCCTTGCCCTCACCAAACCTTATTTCCAGCCCTGAAGCAGGCAGCTCTTTGTACATGTATTTCATCAAGCAAGACACTGTGTTAATGTGGCAGACCATTTTTTTTTACAATCTTTTTGTTTGTCCTCTCCATACTAAGCCATAGTACTGTACACACGTGTACAATTGGCCCATATGGCTTAGCAGACAAGTAATCCATAATACCACAGAAGTTATGACACATTATGCAGATCACCAACTGGTCATAAATCCTTTCTCAAACAAACTGGAAAATAAAATCCCCACTTGTAACAAAAGAGTTCAAAGGCCATTAACACAAAATTAACTGATTAAACCCATGGACCCTTTCATGGGTAGGCCAGAAGTGTGCAGATGAGGCAATATGTGAATATATTGTAGGACAACTTGTGCAAAAAAATGGATACTGTACACAGAATACCATAAGCTGGCTATTGGTGAATGAGTTTATAGTTAAAATACAAAAATACAAGTAGCACTATATTGACTAACTAGAGTTCAAAAAGAGCATGAGCTTTCGTAGCAACAACTACTTCATCAGATGCGAGATGAAGTAGTTGTTGCTACGAAAGCTTTTACTCTTTTTAAACTCTAGTTAGTCAATATAGTGCTACTTGTATTTTTGTATTTTATACGTTATCTGACACGGCTACCCACCATTATATTTATAGTTAAAGGGAGCTTATAGAATTTGCAAGGTCTCAAAAAATAATTTATTGAGTTTAAGATAGAAAATGAATTCAACAGTTTGTAAGCAGTGCAAACAGTCACCATGGGAAATCTTGGTTCATCAGATGCTGGGTTTTTTCAAGCAAATCAAGATTTATTGTCTTTTCCAAAGATCCGAACGATTTTTGGAACAAAACTTTTCTTCATGTTTTATAAGAAAAATCGAGTCGGGTTTTCGCTATTTTCTCGTGACTCCGATGTCCGATTGAGCTCAAATTTTCACAGGTTTATAATTTCATGTACATGTTTGATCAGACAAAGTATGAGTGCAGTCCTGTGACCTTTGCCAATCATGTATTGTACCTTTAAACACACAGAGGCTGTGCAACACTGCCTTAACCTGGTATTACAAAAGAACATTACTGACTGCCAGACTGAGTTAAAAAATATTTCAGTCTGAGGAAAGATGCATTCAATTTGTATTTTATTTTTGGCACTCAACTTTCTCTTGCCTTTTTTTTACCATAATAATATTTCATGAATATTAATTGATTTTGGTCAGGAAATAGATAATATGCAAATTAGGCTTGCCCTTCACCGACATGGATGAGCACTGAAACTTTGCATATTATCTATTTCCCGACCAAAATCAATTAATATTCATGATTTACTGCGGTACCCGCCGCAATATTGGATTCGATTCACCCTGCAGACCCCAGCTAGCTCAGTGGCCTAGCAGGTAAGGCATCTGCACTAGTAAGCAGGAGGTCGTGGGTTCGAATCCCACCTGAGCAAGCATGTGTTTTTTTCTCACGTGCTCTCACAAGCACTGAGTATACAGTGCTCATCCATGTCGTTGAAGGGCAAGCCTAATTTGCATATAATAATATTTATTTCACTCAATAGAAGTACATGTAGGATAGAAAGATGCTGGATTCCATGGATGCATTACAAATAAATGTGGGATTAGTACATGTATAAATTTACTGGGGCACTAAATAACCACTGTTCCTCTCCGAAGGAACATGATCATTTTTGTCAGATCACCAGAGATTAGTCAGTCCGGTTTAATTTAATGAACATAAAAATGGTTAAAATCTTCAGTCTGCACACGGTGTTAAGAAATTTTGTTTAATTTATAAATTGCTTGTCAAAACCAATTAAATGGTCTTGTTATATTATAATCATATTCATAAATCACGAAAAAATGAAAGGTTTCAGTTCTTTGTTTCATAGCGAAATACTAAACGGTAGGATTAATAGATTTTCATTTGTTCAAATCCAATTTGTCAGAGGACAAAATACATGTATGCTGAGGCAGGACTTGTAAGTTGTACAGTGTTCATTCTCCATGCATCAAATCTGTACTGATGCAGCCTTTTAATGAGTGCAGGCATTTTGTGGGCATTCTTCATGATGGAGTGCACTGTATTTATCATTGTATGTATTATAGTATACGTATGTTTTTAATAATTTATGTACTTCAAATACTATACAGTACACTAGGCCACTCCTCCAGTTAAGTTGAGGGCGCGTGATTTAATAGCCAGCATATGGCAAACAGTGTTGATCTCCATGGTACCATCAGCAAACTTTAAGTGCAATTTTATTACGCGTTTGTTTTTGTTTTTGGTTTTTTCACTCAAACTCAGGAACATTGTTGTTTAGATATGATAGATATGATATCCCAGTGTTACTCAGCTGAGATTGAAGTTAATCATAACTTGTATCCAGTATAAGTTCTTAAGAGGATTTAGGCCTTACCCTTTTTTCGTAATTAAATGGCCATCAGTGGAAGAATTCCACTAACTGGAGTTAGCATATCCGAAAAGTGAATTTTACCTAGGGTTTTTTAAACTACAAATTGTACACTTCCAATACAGCGGCAGCCATTTTTCTCAAAACACCCTCTGTCGGTTCCATAGAGTTGTGTATAAATGATTGTCGTCAGTGGAAATTCTTCCCGAATTTTTTCCCTCAATTTACATTTGTGAGTTGAATTTAATGTAATACTCGTATCTGTACCTCCATGTACATGTATGTACAAGTCTACACTGTAGTAGCTAGGGCTGTAAGTTTACGAATAATTTTGTAACCGGTTACCCATCTGTTTTTCGGTTACGGTTACGATTAGCCTTATAACAAAGAAAACAAAGAAAAACAAAGAAATAGTAAGTTTGGGTCTTTCAGGAACTTGGTTGGCAACATTCTTTTGTCACAACATTTGGCAGTGGTAGACATAGCAAAATGTCTGGCCTTTGCTTTGCATAAGCCTGCTTGTCCAATTTTCAAAAGATCAAATTCTTTTTTTCTTTGTGAACTCTAGAAAGTGTCTATGTTTCAAAAAGAAGAGGCCATTAAAAAGATACTTTTCGATTAACCTAACTGGGAAAATGTACCTGGGTACCCCTTTGAACGGTCGGTTAACCGGTTAACCGGATACAAACTGCAGCCTTACACTGTAGTAGATCAGCATGATCACAATCGATGTATTAATGTTGAGGCATTAGTGTCGATTACGCCACCCATATTATTTTCAGTATTTATTTGGGGTAAGGAAACTGTTTTTTTGTTTTTTTTTCACTGAAATATTGCCGAAATATGTTAATGAATAAAATTTGCCTAATAAAGGTAGTATCATACTTTAGTAAGAACCCAATACAGAAATGTTCACAGATTTACGTATTTTATAACTTACAGGGTATGAAGATGGTGGTGGTAGAAACATACTGTTAAATGTTTCCATCTGAAATGGTGTAGGCCTATTTATCCAGAAATTAGTGAAACAACGACCGAAAATCTTTAAGAGAAAAGACTTTATAAGAAATACTGAGGCCGATTTTCACTGTTTACTCATAAAGTTGGCACGGTATGGGACTGAAATTTTCACAGATGACTGTTAATTACTGTATCTTCCTTGATAATTTTGCCAATGAATCTGTATTTCTTTGACAAAAACCAAAGTATGATACTACCTTTAAGAAACAAATTTCATTTTGGAATGTATAGTAGAAGCTAAATAAATACTGAAAATAATATGGGTGTCGTAAAAGACAATAACTCTAACGTTGAAATCAGTGCAGTACAGTATTAGGCCTACACACATTAGTATTCACATACAGTACACGTACACACACCGGCCTGTTATAATGATCAAGGTCATAATACATTGTTACATAAAACACCTTGACCTGACACCAGCCTGTTGAATGTTGAGTTTGTTCTCCACGATTTTACCTGAGAAAAAGGGCATAACTTACAATATAACTGTATCTTTTCTTACTGTAAATGATGAGGAGAGTGGTAGAAGTTGTCATCTGCCACAAATCAACAAAAGAATTGGAAATAAGAAGAGTTTCTACTCACGTTTTTAGTGGTTGCGGATCGCAGTTGTATGGTGTTGTGATTTTGTGAAGTTCATTCATTGTGAAAGACATTAGACTTATTATCAGTCGTAGAAGTGGTCGGTTTGTAATGCATGTACTATGAATCTCCGTAATAAAATAGAACCTAGATTATTATGTTATTTCTTTTCCATCGATGTCATGCTTTAAAATTCAGTTAATTAATCATGACAAAATTTAGGCAACGAAATGAAATTAAGTCTGCGGACGCAGTGTATCTTTATAAAACAAATCACTCCCTCGCTCAACTTTCAGCCTTGATGCTAAGTCTAGGACAAACTTTTTACCAACATTTCTATAGAGGGCGCTATATAGAATAATGGCCGTATCGAATTGCGATCATAATTACACAGCATACATCGTCTATTTTGTATAAATGAACGCGTTTCACCTTTTGTTTTAGGAGAAACTCAAACAATGGGGAGCTAGCCAGCCGGCCCGGGGGCCAGTCGAGGAGACAATAGTTAACCCCAAGGTAAGCGATTTTTGTTCTTCCTTAAATCAATTCGTCTGCAATATATTCAGTATAATTAATATTATATTTAACAGTGTATTCGAAATTCGACCTGTCACAGTTTTCATCATTATCAGGCGCGAGAGCTCCCAAACTAATTAACCTACCGTAAAAGCGAAAACCCAATTTCAAGGATAAAAGTTACTCCCCCCAAATAACGACTGCAACTTACAAATATTCGCCGGGGGGGGGGGTGCCCCAGGTCGAGGTCTGTTGAATTATGCATGCATGACGAGCCACTCTTACGGCATTTAAAAGCCTATGAAATTTAAGCCACCAATTAACCTTCACTTCAGTAAGCCAACTTTAATACATGTAATCCATTACCGTTTTCCCGTTGCCATTATGTCAACAATTAACTATGATGAGCCGAGCTTCTACTCTAATAAAAAATTAAATTACCAGGAGCACAATACCAATACGGCAAATATTTAATGGCCATGTCTTTTGGTCTTAAAGGTAGTATCATACTTTGGTTTTTTTGTCAAAGAAATACAGAATGCATGGGCAAAAATATCAAGGAAGATACAGTAAAAGTAATCTGTGAAAATTTCAGTCCCATACGGTGCCCACCTTTTGAGAAAACAGTGAAAACAGCCACAGTATTTCTTAAGTATTTTCTCTTCTCTTTTATTTTTTTAAAAGATCAAAAATCATTTTGGTCACTGGTTTTACTCCTTTGGGAAGTCTTATAAACATGGGTGTCGATCCCGGGGGATGGGGGGGGGGGGGATATATCCCCCAATATTTGAGCTGGGGGATGGCGTGTATTATCATCCCCCCAATATTTTGAGGTTGAATGTCATTCAAGTTTATCGTACAGAAATATTACATGATCCTTGTTTTTTTTTTTAGTCTTCGCAGTGAATTTATACTATGTTTAATTCTTCTGAATATCGTTTTTAAATGCTCTAAAATGCGACTTTTAGACTCTGTTTTTATCAAAAAGTCCCTGGTTTGGTAGGGGGGTATTCCACCTCCCACAGCCTCTGCAGCTCGGTTGCTTCGCTCCCTCGCATTAGGACATCAAATCACCAATCATCCCCCCAATCATGAAAAGAAATCGACACCAGTGCTTATAAACAAAATGGATGGAACCCGGTCACCAAAGTTTAAACTTTCAGCTTTGAGCTGTTTGATGAAATCAGGCCCCCAAATCGCTCTATACTTTTGACATTATTGGAGGGGTAGCTATGCGTAGGCCTACTTTTTTTTAGTCTGGCACCAGTTATCAATGTGATCGTTTTCAGGGTATTTTTCTTTGGATGGACCTGTCTCAAAAAGTCATTGGTTAACCTATAAAGAATTGAGAAGAAGTTTTCAGCTTTATTTTACGGTATGGCTTGATTGCCTGAGAAACTTCTCAGTATATTTTCAATAATCTTGGAATAAAATAAATAGGCCATAATTTCAAGCAAATATTCCTTCTTTAAAAATAGACTATACGTCTCTTTGCGACGAATAAAAAAAATCCTTTCAAAATTCCTCCTTTTTGAGTTAATTCCAAATATAAGTTTCGTAAAAACCTTGTGGAGACCTATGTCTGCACAAGGCACGAGATTATCATGCGTTCATTACCCAAGATGAATGTACGGTAGCCCATTCAGTACACATAGCTTGACAGCTTAATAAAGGCAGCGTACAGGATTTGCAAGGCCTCCAAAAAAAAAATGTATTGAGTTTGAGACAGAAAATGGACTCAACAGTTCGTAAACAGTGCAAACAGTCACCATGGGAAATCTTGGTTCATCAGATGCTGGGTTTTTCAAGGAAATCAAGATTTAGTGTCTTTTAAAAAGATCGTCCGTCCGATTCGATCTTTTTAGCATTTCAAAAGCGTGGTGTAACCGTGAAGGATTCGGAGGGGGCAAGATTATTTCGGCCGTATTCCTGCTATCCAGATGAACAAAGCGTAAAAAGGTGCATGAAACAACGTCTGTAAGGAAGTTTAAGACCTTCACTTCTGTTTAAGTACCAAATTCAGCCAAAACGCACATCTGTGCAAATCCTATATGCTTTTTTAAGTCTGCCGAGGACGGCTGCTCATATAGTGCGTATACGATGTGACCATGACTGTAGTAGTAGTGTTGGCAAACCGCTCGTCTTCAGTATGTCTTCATTATTCATGACACTTAATTGATCGTGCGTTGTTCATGTTGTGTACCACGTGCACTTTATATCCAGCAATTAATCATTCCTAAGTTGAAAGTATCTCTTGCAATTTGGACCTTGGGAGAGGATCATAAAACGACCGGGGTTAATTAGAGACAAAATACAAGCAATTAGACCTGCCATTATACTCGTGTCGACTTTTGAATATCCATTTACTGGAAAATTTCAATATCAATTTTATGAGAATCGATTCTGAAAGAACATTAAAGACATGAAAAGTGAAACGTTTTTTTTGTATTTTTTTTTTTAATTCTTGCAGTATTTACACGCAATAAATCGATCATCTGTCTTAAAACTATAACACGTAATAGAAAGTTGACAGAATTCACTGACAAATAATGAAATGCTTCCATTTGCTAAAACAAGACGAGTACTTATAGGTAATATCATACTTTTTTTGGTCAAAGAAATGCAGATTCATGGGCAGTCACAGTCATCTGTGAAATTGTTCAGTACCTTACGGTGCCCACTTTTGAGAAAACAGTGAAAAACGCCCACGGTATTTTAAAAATCTTTTCACAGGTATTTTTGATCTTCCAAAGATCCGATAGCATTTCAGGCAGAAAAAGTGTACCAATATGTTTCTACCATCACTATCATTATACCTGGTAAATCTATGAAGATGTCTGTTTCGGTGTGCTAGTATGATGTATGATAGTACCTTTAAGATGTTGTCTTAAATATTGTCTTGAGACATTTGCACGGACATAAGTAGGAGTATATAGTCCCATTCGAAGTACGTGACCTTTGTAGATGACATTATACACTGCACACTGTCCACCAATGCTTTAGTCTGTGAGAAGATCGGCCAATAAGGCCAAAAAAAAAATGGTTGTGTTACCCTCAGCGACCGACCGTAAAATGCCAAAACTTTGGGTCGGGATTGTTTTTTTCTCCGAGTCCCAAAGTATAAAAACTCACAATTTCTGACAGAAAATGTAAGATTTAGCAGTTAAAAAGCGTGTCTCCTCAAAACGACACAAGACCGTTGATTTATAAGCCCTGGTGACCATACATCCTGCTTGGTATTCGCGATAAAATCATGTTTGAAAGTCGGCCAAAAAAATAAAAATCGACCGACCGACCCAAAATTTTAATTTTTCCACTTGAGGGCAACACAACAATTTTTTTTTTCAGCCTGATTATTACCATTAACCACCCGGTCCAAGTTTCCACCATGTAAGCATATTGAACATAAAAACCGGCAGTTTGGTGAATTGGCAAAGCCATGCTTTGTCTTTATGAGTTTGATTACAGTCATAGCTGATTCTCTATACTTAATTGCACTTTTTGTACCAAATTCAGATTTTGCAAAAAGAAACACCCATAAATAGGGCGCAGATGTCCACGAAACGTTTCAGTTCAAATACACGGATGTACATGTAGCAGTGCTTTAAAGGTATAATACATGATTGGTAAAGGTCACAAGACAGCACTCATACTTTGTCTGATCAAACATGTTCATGAAGTAATAAGCCTGTGAAAATTTGAGCTAAATCGGACATCTGAGTCACGAGGAAATAACGAAACCACGACTAAATTTTTCTTATATAACACAAAGAATGGTTTTGATCTTACCCCCTAGATGTTTTCGGTCTTTCTTTGAGACTAATTTATAGATAAATACACCGTTTCAGGCAGAAACATTTTAACGGCCTTTTTCTAACAGCACCATCTTCATACTCTGAATGTTACACGTAAAATGAACAGTTCTGTTTGGGTTCTATGTTCTATCTAAAACAAGTTTGAAAAGAAAAGTTCCAAATTTAATGGTTTTGTCTTCGGGTTCATCAATTCTAGATGTCTAGATTGCAGACATAGTGAACGACAAGGTACTTTTGGATATCTGAACACGGATCTCCATCGAAGGGGCCTGGGGAGACATTGATCTCACAGCTCTGCTTCCCCTGGCAATGTGTGTGTACCGCGACGAGCGATGTGATTGTACTACCGCAAGACAGGGCTTGCCCCTGCCCATCTGTCATGCACTTGTTGTTGCCTTCTTCACGTCCGTAGAGGGCCCACTTGACATCAATCGCCTCGTTGGCTGCACAACTGATTGAGAGAAATCCCCCATTGCAAACAAGCTTGCGTATCACCGCTGCAAAGAAATACAAAAAAAAACCCAGAAAGCCTCCACTGTTGAAAATAGAATAATAATAGGAATATGCACAAACAAACTCCTTAAAGGGTCTGTGCAAATAGGAATATTATGGCTTGAACATGTGCCAACAATAAATTGTTACATGGGCCTTTGATTTTACCCACTTCCTCACACCGTTTCGGGGTTAACAACAGTTTATTTTTTATGCTAATTAGAATTTCCATATTCATGAGCAAAACTGTGATGTCATCTGAGAGCAGTAATCCAATTGCTTTGTGCACAAACAGTCTCATAGGTTTTCTGACACACATTTTCCCCCTCAATGGGTTTTATTGTGCTGAATATGTTCTTTTCACTCAACTGGTGATATAATTTTTTTGACCAACCTATTTATGTGGGTCATGTTTGCCTCTTCATTTGTTTATGTTTTTCCCTTATATTTGAGTAGGCCTATGCATTAAAATCCCCCATCTTGGCGTTCATTATCTGTCAGTATATTCTCTGTATGAAGACAATAAAATAACCTGACTGAAAAAAAGCAATGCATGAACCCTTTAAAGGTAGTATATCATACTTTGGTTTTTATCAAAGAAATACAGATTCATGGACAAAATATAAAGACATATACAGTAACAGTCATCTGTGAAAATTACAGTCCCATACGTTGCCCACTTTTTGAGAAAACAGTGAAAAACGGGCACAGTATTTCTTAAGTCTTTTCTCTTTTATGTTTGATCTCTAATGTTTCTGTTTATATGTTTCCTCTTAAAGGTAATATCATACTTTGCCGGTTTTTAAAATCTTCTAAAAGATCAAAAAGATTTTCGGTCGTTGTTTTACTAATTTCTGGATAAATACAGCATTTCAGGTGGAAAAAATGTAAACGGTATGTTTATACCAACAACATCTTCATACCCTGTAAGTTATACGAAAATCTGTGAACATTTCTGTTCTGTCAGGGTACTTTCCTTTGGATGGATTTGTCTAAAAAAGTCATTGGTTACCCAATAGAAAATTGAAAAGAAAATGAAAATTGAAGTTTTCAGCTTCATTTTGGTGTATAGCTGGAGTGTCTGAGAAATTTCGGAGTATTTTTAAAAATGTCTTGAAATTGGCTATTTAGCATGGGAGCCTATGGGAATTTATGAACTGGTCTGCACCCTGATGAACACAGTGCACGATGTATGTGTGAGACAATAACCTTTCTCATGTGTAATTAGGGACATTAAAGGTAGTATCATACTTTGGTAAGAAATGTAAAAAACAGAAAACAGAAATGTTCACAGATTTACGTATAACTTATAGGGTATGGACTATGGAGATAGATATTTAGATAGATATTTATTCATTCAGCCAACAGTATCATATAAAATACAGTATAAAATACAGTGGAAATTTAACGATATAAGCTCAAAATGACAAATAAAATGTAAAACAATCAATATGCCAAACAAGAAATACGCAAAAGACAATGTAAAATGTAAAACGGGCAGTAAAAATGATGGTGATGGTAGAAACATGCCGTTAACAATTTTCCGCCTGAAATGGTGTATTTATCCAGAAATTAGTAAAACAACGACCGAAAATCTTTTTGGTCTTTTAGAAGATTTAAAAAAACCGGCAAAGTATGATATTACCCTTAAGAGGAAACATAACAGAAAGTTTAACCTCCTGATTAATCCAGAAACATTACAACCCTCCTGGCGTTGGAAGAGCCAGGAAATTGGAATAAACGTGATTGGCCTTTTTAAGTGTTTGGTTCCATGATTTTCATATTTTCCCTACTGATTTGCTAATGAATGTGACGTCGTTTTAAGCTGTTCTTATTCCAGTGTGTATTGTACTTTTTCAGCATTAGGAGAATTCCCGTGCATTTGCCTTATGTACATTTAAATGATGATGGCGGCTCAACAGGGCGACGCTAATGATTAGACTGATGGGTGCAGACCGGGCGCGGTTATACGGGGGGGGGGGGTCTAGGGCGGCTGTAGCCTCCCAAAAATGTTGTCTAGCCCCCCCCCCCCCCCCCCCCAAAAAAAATGCAAGTGAAAGAAAAATTCTTGTAAATTGTGGATTTTGTTCAGTTATTAGGCGCCAATTACATAAAAAAAAAACGCGTTGTGTAGGCTATAATGTGCATGTTTTTCGACCCCTAATAAGACATAGCAGAAGCGAGTGTTAGAAGAACTCAAAGTATTGGGTCTTCTAGCCCCCCCACCCCCTCAAAAAAAAAAAATAAAAAATAAATAAAAATAATGGCTCTTCTAGCCCTCCAATAAATTTTGGTTCTAGAACCGCGCCTGGTGCAGACCAGTAGGTCCAGATCAGTCCGCGGGGCTCATTAATTTTTTGTATATACCATCAAAATCTTGTTTATAAAATCATTTGCTGGGCCCTACACGGGAAGTCTTGTAAAGAAAATGGATGGAACCAGGTCGCCAGAGTTTGGACTTTCAACTTTGAGCTGTTTGGAGGAATTCAGGCCCTAAACTTGCTGTACTTGGGCCTGCAGGGGATGGGTACATTTTGGGTACATCCTTTGGATGGATTTTTCAAAGTCATTGGTTACCCTATAGAAAATTAAATAGGAAATTATAATTGAAGTTTTCAGCTTCATTTTGGTGTATATAGCTGGAGTGTCTGAGAAACTTCAGAGTATTTTTTAATAATTTATTGAAATTGACTATTTAGTACGGAAAATTGTAACGGTATGTTTCTACTACCACCATCTTCATACCCTGTAAGTTATACGTAAATCCGTGAACATTAATTTGGTTTCTTACCAAAGTACGATACTACCTTTAATAAATCTCTAAAAGAAACTGAATCATTTTAGTGTGTGATATTATTATGTACTCCGATAAATTGAAATTGTTTTTCATGCGTATAAGCGAAGCGAAGGAGCATAACGCCATCTTACCGTTTGCCGGTGTTGTTGACTGCGGTTCCACAACGTCGACTTGTGTCGGTGATGACCGCGAAGTTATTGACGGTTGCACGGCGTGTTTCCCCGGGCAGTTCTTGCGTATCTCCGGCAGGGCTTGCTTCATCCAATGATGGGGATCGGGGTTGTTGGGGTCGGGCTCCGGTGGGGGACCGAAGTAACAGGTTCTCGCCTCGCCGCTCACGGAGTTCAAATAAACTTAATGATCAAAAACAGAAAAAAACAGGAAATATATTCCGTAAATAACAATATCACATTGAATCAAGGAAGAACCGAAATGAAGTAGGATTGTGGGTGAGACTTTTTGTTTAAAGGTAATATCAAACTTTGGTTTTTGTCAAAGATTCATGGGCAAAAATACCTCGGAAGATACAGCAACAGTCAACTGTGAAATTTCAGTCCCATACGGTGCCCACTTTTTGAGAAAACAGTTAAAAACGGCGACAGTATTTAAAAAAATCTTTTCGCTTTTATTATTGATCTTTAAAATATCAAAATTGTTTTGGGTAATTGGTTTGACTCTTTTCTGGATAGATACAGCATTTTAGGCAGAAAGATTTTAACGGTATGTTTCTACCATCATCTTTATACCCTATACGTTATAGGTATCTGTGAAGATTCTGTTTCTGTATGCTGCCAAAGTATTGATAGTACCTTTAAAGGGAACGTATAGGATTTGTAAAGATGTGCGTTTTGGTTGAATTTGGTACTTAAGGTCTTAAACTTCCTTACAGACGTTGTTTCATGTACCCTTTTTACGCTTTGTTCATCTGGATAGCAGATATAGGGCCGAAATAATCTTGCCCCCTCCGAATCCTTTACGGTTACACCACGCTTTCAAAAAATCTTGATTTCCTTGAAAAACCCAGCATCTGATGAACCAAGATTTCCCATGGTGACTGTTTGCACTGTTTACGAACTGTTGAGTCCATTTTCTGTCTCAAACTCAATAATTTTTTTTGGAGGCCTTGCAAATCCTGTACGCTGCCTTTAAGTGCGATTGTCTTTCTGAATGGTTATAGACGCTTGCATTTTTTTTGCAATCAACCGCACAAATGTTGCTCACTACTGAATCACTTTGACATTTTCATTCTTTGTGTGCATGACCGATTTCATGTCGTTGACAATTTTTTTAAATGTTATAGGACGGTCTGAAGTTAAATAAAGATTTTGTTCATTAAGCAAAATTTTAACTTACCCAAGATGATAAGCACAACAGTTGGGTAGGGCTTGCGCTGCGACATCTTGCTTGTTTAATTTCTAGTCGACGTGTCGATTTTACGAAGCACTCTACGATCGCTCGTAACTCGATTTACGAAGGATAACCCATCGGAAGGGCCTATTGTATCAAACGTCCTACGATTGATCGTAAGTTACGATGAGTTTGGTGACATCGACCCGACGTCTTCAGAAAAAAATACCCACAGCCGATGGTGATTATTACTTTTGTGTTGTGATCTTTGTGCTCAGACCAAGGCAAATGTGGCTCGACCGCCAAGAGCAAAAATATCTGGCTGTTCTAAATTCCCACCACCAGAATGCATCAGAACGGGAAGTTGAAGATATTTGAACCACACACCGCGGAGTGATATTTTATTTGGCCATGAACAATGAGTGATTAGCCCCTGGCTAAAGCCATTGGCAATGTATGCGAGAAATTGTAAACGTGACATATTGTGTATTTGACCTTCCCAAAGTGACGCAATTAAAAGAGAAGCAACGAAACAGTCATGTATTATGTGAATGCAAATCCCTTAAAGGTAAATTATTAAACTTTGTTTTTTATCAAAGAAATACAAATTCATCGGCAAAAATATCAAGACTGATATAGTAACAGTCATCTTTAAAAATTTCAGTCCCATACCTTGCCCACTGTTTGAGAAAACAGTGAAAAACAGCCACAGTATTTTTTTTAAGTCTTTTTTCTTTTATTTTTGATCTTTTAAAAGATCAAAAAGTTTTTTGGTCGTTGTTTTACTAATTTCTGAATAAATATACCATTTCAGGCGGAACATTTTTTAACTATATGTTTCTACCACCACCATCTTCATACCCTGTAAGTAATACGTACATCTGTGAACATTTCTGTTTTGTTGTCTTACCAAAGTAGGATGTTACCTTTAAGGACGAATGAGAGTTAAATTATTGAAAGTGAAAGGGTATTTAAACGTCCTCACAGTATATGATGGCATAACGTGATGTACAAGTGACATTGAATTTAAGCCACTTGTATTGCATGAGCACGTAATGAGCAATGGCTTTATCCTGTATTGTAGAGTGCCAATTCCACACACACTTCGACCTTCAATTAATTGCCCAACAAAAATTATTACTTGTAAATAATTAATGTATTTCAGCTTGAATGGTTGTCATGATAGTAGGCCTACTGATGAAAATAACAAACGCATCACCGCAAAGGACCATCGCACTTTTTAGAGAGAATAGGGGCGGTGAAAGTTGTTTATACACACAAATATTAACAATTACCAAAGAAGAAAACAACCAGACAAAAACAACAGAATTCGAAATATTGAATTGAAACGGAACGGAACGGAACGGCACGGCTCAGCACGGCAAGGCAGGTCACGGTAGGGCAGGGTATAGGGCAGCGCAGAGCAGGGCAGGGCAGGGTAGGGCAGGGCACGGTACGGCACGGCACTGCAGGGCAGGTCACGGCACGGCACGGAACGGCACGGAACGGCACGGCACGGCACGGCACGGCACGGCACGGCACGGCACGGCACGGCACGGCACGGCACGGCACGGCACGGCACGGAACGGCACGGCACGGCACGGCACGGCACGGCACGGCACGGCACGGCACGGCACGGCACGGCGCACTGCAGGGCAGGACACGGCACGGCATTGCAGGGCACGGCACGGCACGGCACGGCAGGGCACGGCAGGGCAGGGCACGGCAGGGCAGGGCACTCTGCATGGCACGGCAGGGCACGGCACGGCAGGGCACGGCACGGCACGGCACGGCACGGCACGGCACGGCACGGCACGGCACACCAGGGCAGGGGCGGGGCAGAGGATTGAACTATCTTCATTGTCATTGTCATCACTCAGTCTGCCATGCATCGGTTGACTTACCATCTAGACTCTGTGGGTTTTCATTTTAGTTACCATAATTGCGAATTGTTTTGTTACCTATGTCTTTTCTATGTTTTCGCAGTTTTAACTTAGACATAATTTTTTTCCCCATATATAGCTCGATGTGTTGTTGTCCGTCCCCGATGTTTTTGTGGGATCCGACAGGTCTCCATACCTCATTGACATCGTTTAAAGGTACAGTACAGGATTGGTATTATACCCTAATAGAAATATTCATATATTTACATATATATAACTTTCATAGTATGAAGATGGTGCTGGGAGAAACATACCGTTAAAATGTTTCCGCCTGAAATGTTGTACTTATTCAGAAATTGTTTAAACAAAGACCAACAACAGTATTGATCTCAGGGTAAGATCAAAACCATTATGTTTTATAAGAAAAATGTAGTGGGTTTTTTGCTATTTTTTCATGACTCAGATGTCCGATTGAGCACACATAATAATTCACAGGTTTATTATTTCATGTATATGTTTGATCAGACAAATTGTGAGTGCTGTTCTGTGACCTTTAGCAATAACATATTATACAAGTATTATTATACTTGTATAATGTATACAAAGAAATACAGATTCATGTGCAAAAATATCAAGACAGATACAGTCACAGTCATCTGTGAAAATTTCAGTCCCATACGGTGCCCACTTTTTGAGAAAACAGTGAAAAACAGCCACAGTATTTCTTAAGTCTTTTCTCTTTTATTTTTGATCTTTTAAAAGATCAAAAAGATTTTCGGTCGTTGTTTTACTAATTTCTGGATAAATACACCATTTCAGGCGGAAAGATTTTAACAGTATGTTTCTACCAGCACCATCTTCATACCCTGTAAGTTATACGTAAATCTGTGAACATTTCTGTTTTGGTCTCTTACCAAAGTATGATACTACCTCGTACTAGGTCATGCATTTCACATTTATGTGTGATCTTTAAATGATAAAAAATAATGTTGGTCACTGGTTTTACTATTTTCTGGATAAATACAGCATTTTAGGCAGAAACAAACGTTAACGGTATGTTTCTACCATCGCCATATTTATACCCTGTAAGTTATAGGTAAATCTGTGAAGATTTCGGTTTCGGTGTGCTACCAAAGTATGATAGTACCTTCAACTTACTACGAAATAAATGGTTCACGAATGAACATTCTCGAACTGCCTGCGGTTAAAAATGGATGCCCGACAGGACTATGCACTCTTTTGAATGCCAGAGAAATTTCTCTGCCGAGATTAACAATTCAGATTCTTTGAGGCTTATTTATGAACAAGAATAGCATTGGATTTCAGCCATAGAACAGGCATGAACTGTATGCGGTGTATACTCTACTGTTTCTCTCTCTGTTTACGAGTCTAGAAGAATGAATATGAATGGAGTGTGAAGAAGAAACATGGCTTCTTTTTGGGGAAACACGTTGACACTTGGGTGATGGTGTACTACCAGGTTCGATACCTATAAAGGGAATAAAAACAACTTTTGTAAAGAGACTTACTTAAATATACGTTCCTGGTGTCCTCTTCAATATTATTAGCAAGGTTAAATTTGTGGAAAGAGGGCGGGGCTTTGATTTCTGAGGGAAATTATGGGGTAAAACGTTAACGAAGATGCGACTTTTCACGGACGCATGGAACGGCCGCAGACAAGAATATTGTCTAGTTTCTGCTCTCATTGTGTGGATTTGTGATGCGTTGGTTGTAGGTACCAGACTAAACTACACGAGCCAGACCAGACAAAATGGCAGACGAGCTGTTTTCAAGTTCGCAACAAGCGCGTAATAAAATCGTATTTTTACTCTCAAATGTCACACAAAATTTGGGGTTTTAAGGACTTAGGAAGATTTACTGAAAGCAAAATATCATTTTGGAACAGCAGAAGCTATTATGTTTTTTTTTATCCCCTCTATAGGTATCGTAACTGGTAGTACACCGTTACCGATACGGTTGGACATGATATGATGTGATTTACTGGTGGCAAGGTAGGTTTAAAATAAATAAATGTACTGAAATGCCTGGCAATTGAAACAAATACAATCTTATTAGAGGGAATGCTGGCCAACTCGTTCCCCGACCAACTCGTACGCTGACCAACACGTACGCCCACCAACTCGTTTTTGGCCCAAACTCGTACACCATTTCCAATGATATAGTTTTTCTAAGAATATCTAGGGTTATGATTTTTGAAGGATACATGGGAATATCAGGGGTCTTCCAAGATGTTGTCCCATTAAGAATACCAACTCCCTGAAAAAGGTTCTCCATAGAAAAAAACACATGATCGTTTGAAAAATACCTCTATCTCCTAAAATGAAAATCCCGAAAGATGTATTGAATACCCTTTGCCGTTTTTGTTTGCATTTTTGACCCAAAATATCCATTTTCGAAAATTGGTTCCAGATGCCCCCAAAACTATACCCACAGTGAATGGAGTCATTTCTTGAATTTTGGGCCGAAAATGACAAAAACGCCAAAGGTTACCCCTTACTGTTTTTGTAATTGTTTTGCCCAAAATAACTATTTTCCAAAATCGGTTAGAGATACATCCAAAGCTGCCCCTACTAAGAGGAAACATTTTTGATATCGTACAGTGAAAATACTTAGCTTGAATTTTGAGCCGAAAATATTAAAAGAAGGCAAGGGGTACTGTTTTTGCCATTTTTGGCTCAAAATATCCAATTTCCAAATTGGTTTCAGATGTGTCCAAAAGCTGCCCCAGAATACCCCTTGCAATTTTTGCCATTTTTTGAAGAAAATAACAATTTTTCCTAATTGGTTCCAGATGTCCACAAAAGCTGTCTCAGAGTAAGAGGGAACAATTTTTGATGTCGTACAGTATTGAGTGAGTACTTTCAAACTATAGCGCAAAAAAAGTGTCCATATAATGTGGTACAGTTTTTTTGCCGCCTGCTCTGCCGTTTTCTCCCCTTATGGCGCCTGCTCTACTGCTTTCTCGCATAGCGTGTGGTGCTATACTTGGATTTTCGGCCTTGAACATGACTTTGGAATTTTGCTACATTTCGTGCAAGTTTCAGCTCGATTGCCTCAGTATTGAGGGAAAAATTTCAAACTCTAGCAGAAAAAAGTGTCTCATAGTCTAAGTGCAGTTTTTCTGCCGACTGCTCTGCCGTTTTGTCGCATAGCGTGCGGTGCTATACTTGGATTTTCGGCCATGAACATGACTTTGGAATTTGGCACAGCCCATACTATCCTGTAGGGTACATCTGGCGCTACATTTCCTGCAAGTTTCAGCTCTACTACACAGTTATTAGTAATATAACTTGTATACATTATTTTGATGATTAATAAAGCTGACATCAAACAGGCGACACAATGAGGGCGCTATTTTGTCAGTTCCCCCTGTGGATTTTGATGATTAGAAAAACTGATGTGGAAAATCCGACCCAATGAGGGCGCTATTTTGTCAGTCCACTAATGATTTAAAAAAAACTGATATAAAACACTGACCCATGAGGGCGCTATTTTGTAAACAAACTTTCACAAGATTGAGACCACTGCCATGTGGGAGAACAGCACGGAGCACTTTGTTGAAGACTTTTGCGACAAAATTTTGTGTCTTCTTTCTTGCCCAGGAATAAGCAGATCTGGCAATTTCCAGGTGAGATTGGTCTTGGGTTGAATATAGATTATCTTGAATACATTTTTAGCTCGAGACGAAGTATTTTTGTAGCTTTTTGCAGTAGATTTCTGACAGTAAGTGAATGACAAGTTCACAACACACTAAGTTACTTGTCACTAGCTATGTTGTCTTCATCGTGAGCAACTTAGAACAACTCGCAGCCAGGATTGAGGTTTAAAATAGCCCTTTTCTTATTCCAAAAGCACTTGGAATATTTTACCAACGCTCCCTTTGGAACAATAGCACAATTTTATGAAGTTCAAAACACTGTGTTCGCCGAGACAAAATAATGTGTGACAATCTTGCCAGCATTTTCTAGTGCAGGGAGTCGTTTGTTCCCGTGTGCAGTGCAGTTATTTATGTTGCATGTGTGTTGAGTGCCATTTGTTGTGTCTCTGTCCTTATCTAATCTTTGCCTCGGAACTAAAAAACACCTGGCAATATTAAGCTTGCTCACATAAAACAAGGATACGACTATCAGCAGTTTACATGAGGTTTGTTACTTAATCATGGTAACTCTCTTCTTACTTTCTCTTACTCTTGTAGAACATTTGGTGATAGTGTAGGTTAGGCCACCTAAGCAGATAATGGCTTTAATGGTAATATCATAAAGTGGTTTTATCAAAGAAATACAAATTATGGGCAAAAACATCAAGACAGAAACTTAACAGTCTTTTGTGAAAATTTCAGTCTCTTACGACATGTACGGTGCCCACTTCCTGAGAAAAATACAGCCACAGTATTTCTTTAAGTCTTTTATCTTTTATTTTTGTTTTTCTTAAAAGATCAAAAAGATTTTCGGTCGTTGTTTTACCAATTTCTGGATATATACACCATTTCAGGCTGAAAAATGTTAACGGTATGTTTCTACCACTACCATCGTCATACCCTGGTAACTAAGTTATACGTAAAATCTGTGGACATTTCTGTTTTGGTTTCTTACCAAAGTACATGTGTGATACTGCCTTTAAAAGCCCTGCCAAGTTTCCACAATTGTAACCTTAATATTCAAGAGGACTGTTGCCACCACCAAGGTATTTAGGTGACTAACTTTACAAAAGTGGTTTAAGCTACAATTAGTGGCCTTAATTACACTATTAGTTTACCATACATTTTCTACATTGACCACCTTCAATTTTTTCTGTTTTTCATTATTCCAGATTGGTAGGCCTTGGGCCAAAAATCCACGAGCTCTTTTGAAGATGAAGACACTGATAAAGTCCAGGAAGTGCCTCACAAGAAAGATTTGATCGGTTAGTAGAACCCTTCATTACTGCATTTTAACAATGGAAGACATTGGATAATCAGTCTTGAGTCAACAGCGCACGCGCAAACCATGCATGCGCAATTGTGAGTATGCGCATGTTGTATTGCGTGCTCGTGCGTGCACGTGCGCTGTTGACTTGAAGACCAGTTCTCCAAAAGTCTCCCATTTTGACATAACCGGTTGTAGAGGCCTAGGCGCCTCCAAGGGCTCCAAAGTTGTTAACTGAAATAACCACCCAGACAATTTCCAACCCCTCAAATGAAAGTAACTTGAAAACTTGTAAATTAATTACTCAGCATGGTGTTCAATGGTGTCATGTATGTAGGATAATTGACAAAAACTACTAATTTTGAGTCTGACTTCCTTACGTATGTGTCCGACTATCTACATGTAGCGTGCTTTGTGAGATCCATAGTATCACATGTCTTACATAATTAGCCCTTATAGCAGTTTCCCTATATCCTTAAGACTCATTGAGCTAGAGCCTCACAACACATATCTTACAGAATAAGAAAACATTAAGAAAAACCGATGCGGTCCCCCACAGCAGTTTTTTTCAATTTTTGCCCAAAACTGACTTTTTTCTGAAATGCGCGCTACCTTCCTCATAGCTAGCTATGACTACCAGGAACCATTTCCAGCAAGAAAAATGCCAATCAACTTGTCATGGAAGGATTTTGGTGTAATTTGAGGCCATTTTGTTAGTCAGTGAAATTTAAATACTAGCAGCATTCGGTACACTGTGGTTTTTACAAGTTAATATTTTGGGAAGCACATGTGCAGCCTAAGTTAAACTGCAGGTTGGTGTCTCATTAAAAATAATAACCATCATAGAACAGTCGAAGAAAATGAGTAAATAACTGTTTTTTAAAGGTAGTATCATACTTTGGTAAGAGACCAAAACAGAAATGTTCGCAGATTTACGTATAACTTTCAGGGTATGAAGATGATGCTAGTAAAAACCTACCATTAAAATGTTTCCGCCTGAAATGGTGTAATTATCCAGAAATTAGTAAAACAACGACCGGAAGTCTTTTTCATCTTGTGAAAGATCAAAAATAAAAGAGAAAAGACTGAAGAAATACTGTCGCTGTTTTTCACTGTTTTCTCAAAAAGTGGGCACTGTATGGGTCTGTCTTGATATTGTTGCCCATGAATCTGTATTTCTTTGATAAAAACCAAAGTATGATATTACCTTTAATTCGTTGAAGTTTAATAATGATGGTAAGCAGAAGACAATTATTTCTCAGAGGCTCAAGGGTATGTAAACATGCAGGTGAAATGATGTACTTCTTACAAATTCATCTTTACAGATTCTCAAGATGGAGCCACCAGATGAGCTCTTTGGAATTGGGATGTCTGCGTGATGCCCTCCCAGTCCATGCCACAGTGGGCAATGTAATCAATCTGGAGAGCCTCTCCCAGGATTCGTATCCTCCTGATGATACGGCAAGTGCTGAGGGTCTGCACCTAGACACTGATACCACTGAGGATCAGGAGGATGCTGGTGCTGCCACTGACCCTGTCCCAGACAAGCAGGTGGAATCAGAGCCCGAGGGAACCCAGAAGGCCAAAATTGGCTCCCCCAAACCTTGTGATGCAAGTCTCTTTGAAGAGCAGCGCTCCTTCTGAACCTTTCCCAACACCAGAAGCGGAGGAGCCTTCAGAAACCACTGATGAAGTCAGGATCCTCGCAACTCTTTTATGCTAGCCATTTAAGAGGCAGACCCCGGTAATCATGGCTTTGAGTCTTAGGCTCAGCCCATCGGGAGACAGGGAAGCCACTTTCAATTTTCAGAACCCTTTTGCTGAGGCAAAGAAGGCACAAGATCTGGTAGCGCCTGAAATGGTGACAGTCCAAGGAACACAGGCCAGCATCAGCAGCTTCTTGGAGTGGAAGCAGTGGATGGCGCTAATGGCAAGAGCTTCGATCTTGCCACACTCTCCACTCCCTGATGCGACCAGCCCCAACCTTTGCCAACAACTTCACCGTAAGTACAAACTTAAATATCCTGGAAGCTTTTGGACTTTTTAGACAAGTTCCAAACCATCAAGCTAGATTTTGTTTCAAAAAAGTGCCATAGATGAGAATTTAACCTTTCCTGACCCTCACAGGCCATCAACAACCAGTCTGTCTGCTTCTTGTACATGGCCATCTGAAGGAGGCCCTCGCCTTTCTGGAGACACTGGTCCAGGGTGACCCCACCATGTACCTGGATGAGGCACTGGTCTTCAAACTGTGCACCCTATATCAGCTCGAGTCCGCCTTCTGGAGTACCGACAAGAAAATGGCGCTGCATGTCCCATGTCAGCAAGCACAAGGGGGACGGATTCAACACAGGATGTCTCAAGATGCTCTGACATGAATCAACCAGGATCCAATCAAATGAGGTAAGAGTAGAAACCAAGAACCCTAAGAGGCTAAGACTCAGATAGAAGGGAAGTGGCCAGCTGTTTGCGAAAAGAATCTAATAACCTGCCAGCATTTACATCGTATTCTTCGTAGTTTAAGGCGCAAAGGAAAAAAGCTACCCGGTAGTTGAATATTTAACGACCTACCAAGTCTCATGACTCTTGCGTGAAAGTCATGCCTCAGGGCAATAGCGTTCCGCACTAATGACGTCACACCATGCATGCACGCGCACACATACCCCCACTCACCACACGTTTGCATATGGCCAGTTGCAATGTTTGTCTGAGGTTCGGTGCTACTTTAACACAAGTGCGTAGTGCTATTCAAGGCGTGTGCTTGGTCGACGGTCAGTCTTTATGCACTGACACTGAAATGAGTGATTTTGTTCTCTTCTAGCTAATTTCAGGCACATTTTTGGGGACCCTGTTGTTTTTAAGAAGATGCTGTAAAAATTTCCTATTGGCTACTGTGGAAGTTCCCTTGCATTGCGCGCGCTCACTTGCAAAATTTGTAAAGAAATCTCACGCCAGGCGTGGTTGAGCCCCCAACAAATTTTGTCAAGCCCCCTCCCCCCCCCCCCAAAAAAATGCAATCGAAAAAAACAATTCTTGAATATACGGGATTTTTTCAGTTATTAAGCGCCAATTACTTTTTTTTTAAGCGTTGTGTAGGCTATATGTGCATGGTTTTCGACCCCTAATAAGATATAGCAGAAGCGAGTGTTAGAAGAACCCAAAATATTGGGTCTTCTAGCCCCCCAAAAATAATGGCTCTTCTATCCGCCCCTCCCCCCAAATTTTGGCTCTAGAACCGCGGCTGTCTCACGCCCAGCTGATCTCTGACCTCGGTCACCATCTCTGTATTTCCATTTGACAAACAAGTTCAAAATGAACACTACAAATTATTCACACTGAAATCAGACATGAGTATGGTTATATAGTTTATAACTTTGAATCCACATTTTAATGAACTACAGTTAAGTTAACAAGTGATCAGAGTAACGCTGTCATGTGGATGTTTGGAACAATTGACTTAATTTACCATGAAGATCCCCGTATTCAGTTACTTAAAGTGGCCGGAAGAATTTCAACTAATGTAAATCATAGGAATCTTCAAAATAACAAAAATCTTTTATACGGTAGTTTTAAAACTGATAACACCTCATCAATTGGAATGTTTGGTTTTTTTTATTCACATTGGAACTTATCAGGAATGTAATTATACATTTCCTCAAATCCTGGAGAATTCTTTCAATTTTTCTTACCCGATTAGCTTCATCACTCTTTGTACCAATAGGGATATATATAATTATTTGATACACAATTACAATTATACTGCACATTTATCACATAGGTTATGCTAGTCTCTGATTAAACGCTGTGATTGAGGCTATCAGCAGGCGGCCATTAGTTGGGGGCCACACACATTGTGTTCTATTCAGTTAAACAATATGCAGAGGGGGATGGGGTCTTTTGTGCACATCAAAATGGAGTATCATTGTGTTATCAAGCCAAAAAAAAATTGTTGTGTTGCCCTCAAGTGGAAAAATAAAAATTTTGGGTCGGTCGGTCGATTTTTTATTAATTGTTTTTTTTTTTTTTTTTTTGCCGACTTTCAAAAATTAAGAATAAATACTGTGTCGTTCATATGCATATATAAAATATGACATATATTAAATGACACAACATTAAAAGAGAACCTGAGGAGACACGCTTTTTTACTGCTAAATCTTACATTTTCTGTCAAAAATGGTGAGTTTTTATACTTTAGGACTCGGATAAAAAAAAAAAAAAGAAATCCCGACCCAAAGTTTTGGCATTTTACGGTCGGTCACTGAGGGCAACACAACAATTCATTTTTTTGGCCTCATTTGTGGTGTCTGTGTTAGTACATGGAGGTAGAAATGGTACCAGGACTAGTTTAGTCAAACTTGTGGTAAAAGGTACTTACTTACTTACTCTTACTTTGGTAGTATACCGATTCAGAAATATTCACAGATTTACCTAGGTAACATACAGGGTATAAAGATGGTGATGGTAGAAACATATCGTTAAAATGTTTCTGCCTGAAATGCTGTAGGCCCCTATTAATTAACAAAAAAGTAAAACCAATTGACCAAAAACAATTTTGATCTTCAAAAGATCAAAAGTAGCCATTGCATGGGACTTAGAATTTCACAGATGACTGTTACTGTATCTTTCTTGGTAAATTTTTTTCACATGAATCTGCACTTTCTTTGACAAAAAAACAAAGTGTGAAATCGCCTTTAAGTGAACACAAATTGGCAAACACACTTAACACTAGTTCAGTCGACAGAGAAATCTTGTACACCACTAAAAAAAACAAGGCCAGTTGAGCATTCAGAAAAAATGCTTGTGAAAGCTCGTCAAATCCAAACACAGACTTCTTTGAATGCAAGTCAATAAGAATCCAATTAATTGTAAGATTCAGGACTTAAGTCTCTTCATGGGCCTGGCCAATGTAAATTTGCAAAAGATCAATTTATAAACCTACAAAAATACATGATAGTATAAGCTTGATACTTTCTAAAAAGGACCCAAGGATTTGAATATATATTTCATTGGATAATATAAATAAATAGACACTTTTTGCTATATTACACTTTTAAATGAATTATACAAACATTAAAATACATAGTTTCAGTCTTGGTTCTTATTCTCTGTCTTTAAAAGGGAGGCGTTGAAAATACATTCTGTTACTTTGTAAATTTTAACCTTCAAAATCACAAAAATGGTGACACAACATTCTTTAGGACATGAATGGTTATGATTGAACATAAACATAAACTACTAACACCAATGGCCAATTTTATGGAGCTGTTAAGCACAAAAAATTGCTTAGCACAAAATGTGTTGCTCAATAAAACAATCCACCATTAAAAATTCCATTTGACATTCATGGTCAGCAAATAACAGCCAAAGAACAATTACAAGATATACACAACACATTGAAATTAGCATTGGCTGTTATTATTATGCTTTTATTAAGACAGAAATGTCATGCTTAGCAAATTTTTCGTGCTTAGCAGCTCTATGAAATTGGCCCCTGTTGTTAGTTTTTTTTTAGTTCCCGCTTCACTGTGAATGACTAAAGTGTACATTTCTTCCTTTAAGGCCCTTCATTTATGAAATCCTTTCACGGTTAGTAGCATTTTTTTTGTGCTAAGTAGGGCAGTGAAATTGGTCCCAGATCTAAACAGAATTATTGGGTCCAAATTGTCTCTATGTTCTCTAAGTGTAACAGAGGAATAAATCAAAGGCTTTCTCAATCTTAGCAAAGTCTCGGTTCTTCGGTGAAACTGTTATCAACCATCAAGTCTGAAAAGAACTTTTTCCCCATCCCCTGATGACCATACTTGCCTGCCTCTCTTTGTGGTTTCCCAGCCTTATTGCGTGCTCTCCCTGTTTCCCTGGTCACTCTGTCCCCTTCTGTTCTGATCCTCTCATCCATTTATGTGTATCATCTTTACTTGCATGTTCTTGGCCCCTTGTCATGAGAAAGATCCTGCTAGGATCGAAACATCAGGTCTTATTGTAACTCCATGGAGCTACCTGTTTAAAGGTAGTATCATACTTTGATAAGAAACCAAAACAGACATGTTCTCAGATTTACCTATAACTTACAGGGTACGAAGATGGTGGTGGTAGAAACATACATGTACCGTTATATTTATTCCGCCTGAAATGGTGTATTTATCCAGAAATTAGTGAAACAACGACTCAAAATCTTGTTGATCTTTTAAAAGATCAAAAATAAAAGAGAAAAGACTTAAGAAATACTGTGGCTGTTTTTCACTGTTTTCTCAAAAAGTGGGCATTGTATGGGACTGAAATTTTCACAGATGACTGTTACTGTATCTGTCTTGATATTTTTGCCTATGAATCTGTATTTCTTTGATAGAAACCAAAATATAATATTACCTTTAAAAGCTCCATGGTAAAAACTCCAAGCAAAAAAACAACAAAATAAAATCGGAAGTCAGTCTTTAAATTCAAGCATTTCTTTAAACGTACCATACATGTTGCAAGTACATGTAATTGAAAAATACTCACACTCACACTCACACAAATAAAATTTTATCCATATATATATTTGACTATTCACAATTATTTAAGTAGCCACTACACTCTCAGACTCGAATAATGTACTTTAGTTCAGGGAAGGTTATAGATTGGGAGCATTGGGCAACTAGAAGCCTTTTCACACGATGCTAAAAAAAAAGACTTGCAAAGGCTTGAGAAATCTGACGAAAGTGTCATCGACATGTAATGACACAATGCTTGAGAGTGACCGACGTCCCTTGTGAATCCTTGAGGAATTTCTCAAGCATGAGAAGCCTTGCGAGTTACTTTTTTTAGCATCGTGTGAAGAGCCCTTAAAAGTTCTTGCTATGCAGGACGTACACTGGAAGGAACAATCTTAGGTTCCCCATGAAGGCTTGATGACAGTAAGCATTGCCTTTGTCCGGTTCTCTTAAAGTGTCTCTGCAATGGGAATATTATGGCTTGAACATGTGCGAATAAAAAAAAACTGTACATGGGGACTGTGATTTTACCCACTTCCTCACACTGATTCAGGGTTAAAAACAGGGTTTTTGTTTGTATGAGCAAAACTGTGATGTCATCTGGGGAACTGAGAGCAGTAACCCAATTGATTTGTGCACAAAAAGTTGCGGTTGTTTTAAAGGTTTTCTGACAGACCTTTTCCTCCTCAATGGGTTTTATTTTGCCATATATGTTCCTTTCACTCAACTGGTAGTGTAATTTTTTTACCAAACCATTTCTGTAGGTCAAGTTTGCCTCTTAATTTTTTATGTTTTTTTTCATTATATTTTTGCTGTTGGTTCCCTACATGAGTGTGCATGAAAATCCCCCGTTTTACAAAGCCATTCAAATGAATACCAAATGCTGGTTTGAAACCAAAATAAGACTTGCCATTCATTATTTGTATGTACATTACCTGCATGGAGGCAATAAGATAAACTGACTGAAAAAAGCACTGCAGGAACCCTTTAAGATTGTGTTCAGGCTCAATCTTGTTCATGCACAAGATGTCTGCACTGCATTAGTCCAGTTGCCTATGTGGGTTTTTTTTTGGTCTCGGTATAAGATCGATTGCATTGAGAATGGAAAAAGCAAATCCTATGAACTTGACAAACTGAGGTGGAATTGGACAAATGTCAGTATATATGAAGTCGGACGAAGCAGATCGTCTGTTGTTGTTGTTGTTGTTGGTGGTGGTGTTTACACAGAGGGCTCAGGTGGTTTGTTGTTGATGGCTTTCTGGTCGCCGATGCCGTTGTAGAGAGTCATGCGTTCCCTGGCTCCTTCGCGCATCATGGCTGCGGCCGTCACCACCTGTCGGAAGTTAATTCTGTGATAAACCAAAAGAAGGTGAAAAGGAGTTGATGAAAAAAAAGTCACGGAAGTCCATAATGTCCACTGAAGAAGATATTACTGCCCATTGAAATGAACTTGAAATAGAGCTTTCCAACATCCTGGGTTATGTGTACCTTTGTCTGTTGAAAAGACAATGCAGGACATTATTTTGTCTCAGGAATTATTCTCGTCGGAATAATAATGACAACAGGTTTTAATAGCGCAATTCCATCTAGATTATGGCGCTTATACCATAAATTTCCTTGTTCTTTGGGTCCCACTTACATTCCTGAAACAAAGCCATCTCTACCATCGCAGGTACCCATTTACACCTGGGTGAAGAGGAGCAATATGTGACAAAGCGTCTTGCCAAAGGACGCAAGCACCACATAGCCCATGGTTGGATTCGAACCCACAGTCTGTAGATGATTGACCACAAGACTGTGCTAGTTTTAAACTACTATTTTGCGATGGCCGAATTTGACAGATTTTTGACGGCCTGTAGTTGTACTGGACACTGACCTGGCCTGTCCTTGACAGTGATCGGTTGGGGGCGCCATTCCCTCGTCCTGTTCGTCTGCTTCCGTACTGATCTCCATCTTCTGAACGATGAGGCGAAGCAGGTCGTACTGTTTGTCCATCTGGTTGGACAGTGTCTTGAATCTGATTGGTCGAAGAATTCATGAATTAAGTCTTGCGGAGACACCATGTATACTCTTTTGGAAAGTGTTTGGTCCTGAGAAGGACCGGTGAGAGTAAATATCTCTACTTTTCAGCCAGTGTGCTCTGGTCGTCCTCAGGAGAGAGAGTGCCGGACTGTGTGGGAGCGGAGTGTTGTTATGTCAGCTGCTGTATGTTCGTTCAGGTGTGGATGGTGGATTGCGGTGTCTCTGAAAGTGTTTTATTCCTCCATGGTGTCACTAATAGTTCTAATCTCTCCAACATGTATGTAAAACTTCAAATCCTTCGGCTACTTACTTGTTTTTGAGCGCTGCCATTTCGCCGTCTCCCTGCTCGGCTTCATCGTTGACCCTGAACTGGTGTATGGTCTTGACGGCGACCTCAGCCTTAGCCTGATCGTCACTCTTACCGTAGACCGTCTTCTTCACCTTTTTTATAAGCTGCTTAACCTGTACAAAATACAAATTTCATACAATAATAGGCTGTTTTAGTACATCAATGTATGTAGGACTGATCATTGACAATCGTGTATACAAATGTAGTAGGAAGATTGGATAGCTGTAGGGCCAACCACGATTGGTGAAAACTATTATCTTTGATAATCTTAAATAATCTATGATCACTGGTGTCGATTTCTTTTCATGATTGGGGGGGGGATGATTGGTGATTTGGTGTCCTATGCGAGGGAGCGAAGCGACCGAGCGGGGGATGCTGTGGGAGGTTGGATACCCCCCTCCCAAACCAGGGACTTTTTAATCAAAACAGAGTCCAAAAGTCGCATTTAAGAGCATTTAAAAACGATTTTCAAAAGAATTCAACATTCCATGACTTTTTGTGTAGTACAAATTCACTGCGAAGACACAAAAAACAACAAGGATTATGTAATATTTCTATACAATAAAGTTGAATGACATTCAACCTCAAAATATTGGGGGGGGGATGATAATACACGCCATCCCCCACCTCAAAAATTGGGGGGATATATCCCCCCATTCCCCCTGGGATCGACACCCATGTCTTTGATTATCTTTGATAATCTGTGAAAAACTATGATAATATTTCATAATCATTGATGATATTTGAAAATCTATAATTTTCTTTGGTACTCTATAATTTTCTTTGATATTCTTTGATAATCTTTGATAGCCTGTGTCAAATTTTATCTTTTATTAATATTTTATAATCTATATGGTAATCGAATATCAAAGATCATTTGGCTTTGATTTTAGTCCTTTTCATAAAATGACACATTGTAAAGGAAATTAGAAATTTTAGGCCTACCGATTATAGGATTCATGTCTGTAAAAGTTCCATCGGTTCGTCAGCTGTATAGCAACATACCAATATTAATGTTGTTGTTGTTGTTGTTTTCATTTAATCCAAAAGCCATCAAATATATCCTTTTTGAGTGATAATTCTGGGCATGTCTTCAATGATCCTTGGGCTATAGCGGTATGCTATATGTTAGTGTATGGCTTCTGACTGCCAAATGAACAAAGATAATTGACTATTAGGGACACCACCAACATATTGTTGAATATAGCTCAGTTGGTAAGAGTGCCGGTACTGGCCCGGTACGGTGTTGCAGAGGTCGCTGGTTTTAATCCCACTCCGGTAAATTTTTCTTTGTGTACTTTTCATTAACTTAAAATCTGTCCAGCCAATGGGAGACTTTTGGAGCGAGCTGTCGATAGAGGGCAGCAAACAAAAAGTCTCCTGAAAACTTTTGTACACGCTTTAAGTATGGTGATTGTCCAAAAACTTTCCAAAAGTCGCAGGAAAAAGCTGTAAACATTAAATTCAGGCAATTAACAATTAATTTTTAGCTTCCCATTGCCACCCACTCCAATTTTAATCTCTGAAAACACAAAGTGGGTTGAAATTCTTATGTTTGGCGAGCAATAATGTGCTTAGGTCTGGCTTGCCAAGTAAAAACTTTGTGCACAAAACAAACTTTGTGGTGTTTGCCGTCGGCCACCATAATCGTTTGTAACTCGCCATTTTGATGGCCAATCTGCACAGATTCTGCATTTGTTTGTTTTTGTGGAACTCATGTCCTCCCTTGCCAACAAAACCGGTCACTGGACAGTATAACCAAGCATTTTCAAGGGATTATTTACGCCGGTTGTGTTTACGACGAATATTCGTGCACAAAAGCACTTTTCCCGAGACAGGTGAAGCGCGCCCTCTTTAGATAAAACAATGGTTAGTCAAAAGTCTCCCATTTCCCTGGTGGTTGTTTGATGATTAAACCAATCATCTTTATGCATTGAAATAGGTGGAAAGAGAGGATAGAGCATGCGACATAAGTGATGATAAAAGAGAAGGAGACTGGAATACAGAAAATTCACAGGCAAAAACATTTCTCAAAAGAAAAGAAATTTGACCTGTTGAAGTGGTTTGAAATAGATAATACTAGACAAGATGAAAGTTGACTGGGAGGTGCATAAAGCACAAGTGTTGAAAGATGACACAGTAAGTTGTGCGCACGATCAAGGGTCACACTGATGGGCCAACTAGCCTGCTTCATAGTTACGTCGAACTTCTGCCGTGTCGAATGCAATATTATTGCAATCGACATACATGGTTTTTATCAAAGAAATACAGATTTTTAGGCAAAAATATCAAGACAGATACAGTAACAGTCATCCGTGAAAAATTAATTCCCATACGGTGCCCACTTTTTGAGAAAACAGTGAAAAACAGCCACAGTATTTCTTAAGTCTTTTCTCTTTTATTTTTGATCTTTTAAAAGATCAAAAAGATTTTCGGTCGTTGTTTTACCAATTTCTGGATAAATACACCATTTCAGGCGGAAACATGTTAACGGTATGTTTATCATATTACCAATCTTCATAACCTGTAAGTAATACGTAAATCTGTGAACATTTCTGTTCTGGTTTCTTACCAAAGTATGATATTACCTTTAACCAACACGGTACGGCGGACAGAGAGAGAGCTAATATTTGCATTCACAATATAGCATAATAAAGTGGTAATGATAATAATGATAACAAATAATAGACATGAAGAAAGTAACATGGATATCGCATTTTAAGGTGGGATGGGGTGTTCGTGTTTGGGGTGGGGTAGTGAATAGGACTATATGGTGCCCCATTGCCAAATCATTTACACTACCGGTATTACCAGGGAAATATTTGTTTTATGGTTTTGAAATAAATTAATGAGGAATGACATTGTGAGAAACAAAATACATTGGAGTGTTGAAAAGATATATTCTGGCCACCAATTCTACCACTAACATGTAGAATCTTACCGTGCATTGAAGCCATGGAAAAGAATTGCAAAAAATAATCATCATGAAAAAAAAAAATTGAAATGGGAACGAAAGTAAGTTGATAATCTTTTTTAGCAGTCGATAGGAACCTATTCCACGGAGAATATAGTATTTCTCCCTTGTAAGCCTTCGATAGTGACCCTAGAAAGACTATTTTTTTTTTCATAACCACAGGTTAGCAGTCTATAGTATTCTATATGGGGGCTATAGTATTACTATAATCCCTCGTCAGCAGTTGATAGTGATCTATCCTATAGGAAGACTATCTCTGGTATTACCATAGTCACGTTTTAGCAGTCAATAGTAACATATTCGCTGTTAAGATTTCTACTGTTTCAAAAGATCGATTGAGCTGAAAATGTCGCAAAGTTTGTTTTTATCCCATGACAAATCAAATACACGGGTTTACACTTCGAAAAAAGCGCATGCGTGATAGTGCCTCGTTTTGAAGTCGCGATCAAAACCGCCGAAGTGTAAACACGTGTATTGTCTTCGACAATGGACAGGTTTACACTTCGAAAAGTGCGCATGCGTGGAAGTGCCTCGTTTTGAAGTTGCGATCAAAATCTAAGATGGCTGCCATGGCGTAAACCCGTGTATTACGAATGGACTGCAGCTGTTCAATCAACTTTGCCAAAGTATGATGCTGTACCTTTAATACATTCCCTATTACCTGGGGCAAGTCTGGAATTAAACGGAGACCATGGCCTTCGTTGCCCTGGTTCTTGGCCTTCATGCCCTCTTCAAATATTTCCACAGCCATTATGGTTTTCCAATGGAAGTGCCCCTTGCAATGGAAAAATGGCCTTGCCCCTTTCAGAACCAAATTGCAGGCCTGCTGAGATGGGGCGCAATGTTACTAATAATCACGGATTACAATAGTCAAATGTTGATAAGACATACGAAGCTTTTGTCGGTGCATCCCTTCCTGTTTGGGTACAGCAGTATGTGATCCTTGTCCACCCATTCCAGGAACTTGGTAGGAAGCTTCTCTTCCATCTCTGTGTAGGTCTCTACCTGCATGGCCAGCCGCTGCAACTTGGCATCCTGCTGAACGCTGGCAATATCCCCCACAGCCAGACCAATCTGAATGTCAATCATCGTTGAAATGAGTAAATGGCTGTCCTTGGATGCTATGGATTACTATACTCACTCTTAAGCAGTCAGTAGTGAACTAGCTGCCTAGGCTGCAATAATCGCCAAGTGTAAAATTTTGTTATAGCTCAGTTGGCTGTGTACCCGTTCTATAATGGGGAGGCGATAGTAGTATTACCATAATTCTTGTAAGCAGTTTGAAGTGACCCGTAGAAAGATAATATTGTCTTACTATGATCATTCCTAAGCAGTGAATAGTGGACTAGCTGCACCAAAAAGGCTACATTATCTCTTGTTAGCAGCTAGCAGGGTTGTACTCTTTGGAGGTGATATATAATATTACTATAATCCCTTGTAAGCAGTCAGTAGTGACATGCAGAAAGACTTTGTCATTCTACTATGATTACTCCTAAATAGTGAGCTATACCAGGCCCGAAAAAGCTACATTATCTCTAAGTAAGCTTTGAAGTTTTGCATGGTGGAGACACTAGAGAGAGTAAGGCTTGCGGTTACACCATGTATCATAAATCTCTTTTAGAAAGATGTGTGGTTCTGAAAAGGACCGATGAGAGTGGATTCTCGACGTTTCGACTAGTGTGCTCTAGTCGTCCTCAGGAGAGGACTCTCTCTACATTATCTCTGGTTAGCAGTTAGAAGTGTTGTGCCGTACTGGGAAGGCGAATATAATCCCTTGTAACTTACAGTCAGTACTGACATACACCAGAAAGACTATCACTCCTATGCAGTCAATAGTGACCTAGCTGCCCCAGAAAGTGTTCTACACTTTGGAGGCGATATAGTATGACTATAATCCCTTGTAAGCAGTCAGTAGTTAGTGACTAGTATATACCTACGCCATAACGACTATTATTGTATTATTTGATATAATCCCTTGTATTGTAAGCAGTCAGTAGTAACCTCCTATACAACAGAAAGACATTATAACAGCCAGTATGTTGAACCTATGAGTGGATAAACGCTAACTTAGTTCCTCATCAACTTGGTTTGGTGGTTCTTTCCTCGCCTCTCACCACGCCTGGCGGGCTGAGTTCGAGTCCAGCCCAGTGCACACAAGTGGCTTCCAAGGTTTTTCTGTGTACCTTCCTGATTCCGTGGGTTCTACTCAGAATTTAGATTTGGAGCTTTCCTCCCGCTTCAAAAACTGCATCTTCTTCTCATCATCTTTCCATAAAAGTTTCATCAAGCTTTCAAGCTACGACCTTGGGTGCCTTTGAGGAATCCTTGGTTCCATTACCAGAAAAAGTCAATAACACTTACTGATAATAGCAATGGAAAACCCTGAATATGTCATTAGGGCATTCCTGAACATAAGCCCACTCTGTTTAGTTTAGCTGGTGCCCAGACCCAACAGATGAAGAGTATTAAATATTTAGGTGAGTAACTTTACTGTAGAAGCTGGGTACCGGACTATTAACCGGACAGGAACTGAACACTGAGGCCGTGTCCCAATTCTCTGGCTGCGACCGCATTAAATAACGCACAAGTCTATGAAATGGCTGCAGTCACTGGCTAGTGGCTGACATAGGTACATACGTAATTTGCAGCCACAGCCAGAGTATTTGGACACGGCCTAATGTCTAGGAACGCCGTCATGAGGACATTGACAGTCAAGATTAAGTTCCTCACCAACAGATTCATGAGAATGATGGGCAGAAATATGATAAGAAGGCCCAGGAATCCGTAGGACAGATGTACGAAGGTCATGGTCTGCAAGTTATCATCGGTGGTGGGAGCAACGAAGGAATTGATCAGGTCTATCTCGGCCAGCATCATGGTGAAGACGCGGAACATAGACAGTGGAATCGTATGGAATGCATTGTTCTCCTGCGTAAAGATTCGGGAGGAAAATATCAAAAGGTAATATCAACGGAGAAAACCTCTACAGCAAATGTTAAGTTTCCATGCAACTTTTTACAACTCTATACTACCAGTGTCTGTCGAGACCCGGTATGGTCCGAGTGGGTCTTTGTCTAATCGTGTCCACACACATCATATGTTGTGTTTCAGTTGGACACAGCTCCTAGCAACATCATTATACTCTGCAAGGTCCTCATCTTTGCATTTATGCTCCAATAGAGGACACTTCAAGAGGTGCTCCATAGTTTGTGGCTCAGTGCCACATATACAGGTTACATCATTAGTGTCTTGAAATTCCCACTTCTTGAGAGACACCCCGCATCGGCCAGTTCCAGTTCCAGTTCTCAGTCTGTTGAGGCATTTCCACTCAGACCAGGTTGAGTCAGCACCATGGGGAGCTCGATCGGAGCCACTAAGAGCCACACATGTTCTTGTTGGGAGGTTTGCTAGCTTTTGTGCCCACAAGGTGGCTCTGGTCCGAGGGGGTGACCGAGACCGAGACCGGTCTCAAGACCTACAGCACTGTCTACTATACTACTTGGGTTCTTCTGTTAACCCTGATATTTCCATCCTTATAACCCTGGTCATCATCTCTGAGTTTAACAATCCCTTGCAATCACGGCCATTAACCTGGGATAGACAAAATCTATAGTGTGAACGCTACTACCGCTACCTTGGAGTAAGTTACTCCACAATGTTTTGTAGTGTGAAATGGATGGGATCATGTCAGTTGATCCTTCCTCACCTCATTCTTCATCAGCATATACATGGCCATGCTGAATGCAAAGATGAGCACTGCGAACACGACCAGCACCTGCACTAGAGTCTTCAGGATGACTTGGAACATGACCACGTAGATACCGATGATGTTGATTCTGTGGGAAGGAAGAAAACACGGTCAGATATCGATTCAAATACATGATAGGAGCTCTGGCCATGCGACGGTGGTGTAAGAAGTTCTGGGGTCGATTTCATGAAGCCCTACGATCGATCGTAAGTTACGATGAGTTTGGTGAAATCGACCCCTGGTGGAGATATTTGAGTTTTTTGTGTTTCGACTTTTGCGAGTTTTGAAAAGAATTAGCTATCAGTGATTGGCAAACTGACGACGAAGTCAAACTGGGACATGATAAGAACATTCGGGTAACATAAGTTCATCATCATCATGTTCATCCATCTTCAAGGATGATGACTATACTGCATCACTGGAGGAAGCCTACTTTTCATGGCTCCGTCTGTGGCTGTAAAGTCCAATGCGGGCCCGGACTGAGAACCTCCCGCAGATTGTTCAGAAAAACTCTGGTCCTGGTGGTGCGGTAGATTTGTCCCTGGCTTTTGCGGTCAGCTCTCTTGAGTTCTGCCTGCTAACCTGTAACGAGGGCTTATTTTGTACTTTCTTCAAATAGAAATGATTCTAATTTTGAGAATTGGGAGCCAAAAGTGAGTCTTGTGGAATTGGTGTTATTTTTAGGTTCTGCCCGGTGCTGATGGAATAAGGCATTGAATGAGTGTGAGAAACCATCTGTGGGTAGAGACAGAGTTTTGAAGGAACCAGACTGCAGAGTGTGTTAATGACATGACAGCCAACAATCGGACATCCTCCAATCGTGGCAACAATGTCGTGACATATGGATCTTGGTAGACCTGTCTCAAGTGGGAGTTTCGTTTTTGCTTCGCTTACTAAACATCAAGCTGCTTCTAACTACCCTCCAAACCATGTGAAAAAAAACACCTCAAAAGTCCAACTTCATCTGTGTCTTACCTTTGCTGGTACATCAACGCCAGGAAAAGAGACAGAAAGATGGCCACCGCTCCACACTGCCACTGGGCACAGCACAACTCCGAATCCCAGTAGCAAACAGACCGATCAAACAACAGGGGTGTGATGAAGACAAGCGTACAGCTGTACAGTCCCCACTCCAAGTAGTTAGTGAAGTCCCGAACATACTTGCGAGGCTGTTAAAGGTTACAGTACAGGATTGAAGTACATCTGATGAAGAAGTTGTTACTACGAAAGCTTATGTAGTTTTTCTCATAGTCTTAAGTGCTACCCTAATTTTCTTTAGTACAGGATTGGTAACATACCCAAACAGAAATTGTCATAGGTTTACCTATAACTTTCAGGATTCTGAAGCTGGTGCTGGTAGAAACATACCGTTAAAATATTACCGGCTGAAATGTTGTATTTTTGACCGAATAAATATCAATTATACAAACAAGCACGCACTGAGCCAGGGGCCAATTTCATAAAACTGTTAAGCACAAAATTTGCTAAGCATGACATTTCTGTCTTAATAAAAACAGGGTTAACTACCAAATTTCCACGTGTTGTGTATCACTTGTGATTGTTCTTTGGCTGTTGTTCGCTGACCATGCATATCAAATGAAATTTTCAATGGTGGTTTGTTTTATTGGACAATACATTTTTGTGCTAAGCAAATTTTTGTGCTTAACAGTTTTATGAATTTGGCCCCAGGTATTCTTTGCTATTGGAAAGAGAGTCTTAAGATATTAATTGTTTTACCTGGTACAAGATTTGGCTGCATTCTTTCAGGATGTTGCCCACACAGTAAGCGACCATGGCCCATGAAAATGCCCACATCCACTTCAAAAGAAACACAAAGAAAACCATTCCATGTTAAAATTAAGCAAAGTCTAAGTTGTGAGGTGAATACAAGTAGCAAAGAAGTTATATGCGGATAAATATTTAAAGAACCCGAATAGTTATTGGCCATTAATGTTAATATACCAACTTTCAAATTGAGCCAAGAGAATGTAGAAACTACAACTATGCCTGTAATATAATGTCTCTGATGTACTGGGATTGTACGTGATTCTCGGATGGGATTCGAACCCAGTTCACCTGATTCTGAATAAACTTCCACGCTCACTGTGCAGTGCTCGATCGACTGGTGAACAGTTCAAAACCATACATACAGTTAAGTTAACCACAAGGTTTATTAATGACAATTTGGTTTTAAACAATTAAGGTTTGCCCTAAATCTCATTGTGATGGTCGTAACCCTTAGGGTTCGAATCCTATCAAGGGACCTGCAAGAATCAGGTTTGCTTAATCCCTTCCCTCAAAAGCATGTCCCCCCTCCATAACTACATGTATTCCCTTGGTATTTCATCACACGTCAGTGGGAGCATGCACCGCGGCAGCACATTGCCGCATCATACCGTCGAGCGGTGCTCCTTCGGTCTTCTGATAGCCATTCCCCAGGCAGCCACGCGACCCATCCCCATCCTAGCAAAATAACGATCAACCTGAGGCAACCACGTGTCATGGACGCCCTACCGAGCGAGTCCTACCAGTAGGTTCTCTCATAGAGAGAACTAGCCTGGCAGGATCGCTCGCAGGGAATCTAGCCACATGAGCGTTACAGTCTAGTGCTCACGTATCGTACAGGTAATGTCTCATCTGACTCTCCCTGAGTAACCATCTCGTTAGATACAGGGTTCGACCAGTGGTACCCAAGGATCCTCCTCAGAGACCCAGTACCCAAAGACATCGAGTCGTCTCCCCTAGCCCCAAAAGGTCAAAAAGGACCTTATTGATTAAGCTATACGTGTCCCGATAGTTTATCTTATGAAATGCCAAATAGGAACGAGCCATACAGTGCTGAGTTTCTGTTGATGTGGCAAAAGGGTCGTGCTAGGCGAGGTTGCAGCGGCAGTGTCACCGGTGGTCGTGTTGCTCAGTCCTGACCCTGTCCCGGGCGGGAATTGAAAGTGGCCTTCGATTTTTAAGATGAAAAACATGAGGCACGCGACAAAGAGAACGTGCATTCCCATGCCGATGGAATGAACCATGGCTCCGTAGGATTTCCTGAGCAGAAACAAGAAATTTTGGGGAAAAGAATTAGTTCGCAGATCATGAAAATCACTACAACCATGGAGAAATAAAACAAATCTCCGTTCAACAATTAACACAAGACCTGAAGGTTTAATGCAAATGGTAATGGCCACAGAACACCACCCATACTTTGTCTGATCCAACATGCATGAAATAATGAGCCTGTGAAAATTTGTGTTAAATCGGAGTCTTGAGAAAATAGCGAAAAACGACTCATTTTTTCCCCTCGTAAAACATGTTTTTGATCTCGCCGAGACGTAAATTATTTGCTGTACGCTTTTGTAAAAGAAATATAGCATTTCATGCAGAAATGTTTTAGCAAGGGGTTTCTATCATGTCCATCTTTATACCGTGTAAGTTACAGGTAAATCTGTGAACATTTCTGTTTTGTATTATACCTTTAAAGTACCACTGTGCAGAAAAGGTATAAAGTGAAGAATTTTGCGATGGGACCATGTTCATATTATAATCTCTTCCGTGAGTCTGTGTGGTCGTGAGAAGGACCAATATTGAGTTTTGTAAACAGTATAGGTCCTACTCTATCCATTGTTATGAGGCTCCAGATTGTCTGTAATGTATAATACACAGTAACTGTAATTTGGTTGTGTCGGGGAAGTACATTCTAATTCATAAGAAAATGTTGCTTGCACAAGTTGCACCAAACAGTGCTCTCATATGTGATTGGATGATTCTGAGCCGCTTATAATACGGGCGTTTCACAATTTAGAGCGCCACCAAGAGGGCAGCAGGGAGAGGCCGATTTACGCAGTGCATGATGGGAAATTGTCGACATCGGAGATTTTTCCCCTATACGGTTTATGCTTGCGTATCTTTCGGATGCACAGCACACACATCCAAACTGGAAAACATTGAGAAATACCTGTGGATGAAAGATATACGGTGGGTTGGTTAAATGGCGAAGACGATTGAAAGTGTAGTGAAAACAACTCCAATGTCGACAATTTCCCATCATGCACCGCGTAAATCGGTCTCTCCCTGCTGCCCTCTTGGTGGCGCTCTAAATTGTGAAACGCCCGTATTGTCTATACTACTGAGCTATTTCAGGATCAGGGGCGGGGCTAAGGCCTTGGGAGGGGTGGGGCATAGTCCACAGACATCCATACCATTTCATGTTGAGGTACTCGATGCAGACTGGGTGCGACAACAGATCCATATGGTTGTTCTCAACCATGAGCTGTAAGTAATAGAAACAATAAGTCACAATTATCATACCAGTGTGTATCAATACAATAAGTCTATTTTTCATAGGTCTATCCTTAGAAGCCATTTCTTGTTAAATGGTGGTATTTTGTACAGCATTTTTGGTTCAAGTTGACAGAGCAGCTACAAGACTGCATGCTCACAATTAGATTTGTCATGGAATAAAAACAAACCTGTGAAATTTTCAGCTCAAGTCATCATCAGAAACTGTAGAAAACCGATCGACCGTTGCAATGTTTACGCGAAATTGTTAGGGAAGGAATTTGTGTCTCATTTTTGATCTTCTGACGATGAAAAGTGTCTGGATGAATACAGCATTTCAGGCAGACACAAACACTTCTGTTTTGGTTTGTTACCAATGTTGTATATGCCCTTTAATCACCTTATTTAAAGGGTTCCTGCAGTGCTTTTTTCAGTCAGGTTATTTTATTGCCTTCATACAGAGAATATACTGACATATAATGAATGGCAAGTGTTAATTTGATTTCAAACCGGCATTTGGTTTTCATTTGAATGGCTTTGCCAAATGGGAGATTTCCATGCATACTGATGTGGGGAACCAACAGCAAAAATATCGTGAAAAAAACATAAAACAGTAAGAGGCAAACTTGACCCACAAAAATTGTTTGACAAAATATCACACCGCCTGTTGAATGATAAAGGAACATATTCGGCACACAAAACCTATTAAGGAAGAAAAGGTCTGTCAGAAAACCTATCAAACAACCCCAAATTTTTGTGCACAAATCAATTGAGTTACTGCTCTCAAATACCCAGATGACATCACAGTTTTGCTCATGCATATGGAAATTCTAATTAGCATACAAACCAAAAAACCTGTTGTTAACCCAGAAACAGTGCGAGGAAGTGGGTAAAATCACAGGCCCCATATAACAGTTGTTTTTTGGGCACATGTTCAAGCTATAATATGCATATTGCAGAGACCCTTTAAGCTATGAGGAAAAGATGTCTTTATAAACTTACATTCATGGATGGAAGCGGTTTACATAAGCCAGCACCAGACGTCTTATTAATGCGTATTCTTTCAGCCACTGGAGCTTGCAAGTACGAGAACTCATATTTTACCTGCGTACAAAAAGACAAGATTATTTAACTGAACGAACAATACAATATGATTATTTCCCTCTCAATTTAAAGGTAGTATCATTCTTTGGTTTTTGTCCGAAAATGCAGATTCATGGGCCAAAATGCCAAGATACAGTCATCTGTGACATTCCCAGTCCCATACGGTGCTAGAGGAGTAGCAGAGCTTGGAATGAAATTTATAGGGTGTTTCTTCTTCTTTTAATGGATTTTGTTTCCAGGGGTAGTTTTCACGAAGCCCTACGATCGATCGTAACTCAAGTTACGAATGATAATCCATAATATCCTACGTATAAGGGCTGCAATGCATCATAAGTCCTACGATTGATAGTAAGTTACGATGAATTCGGTGAAATCAACCCCTGCTCTTATAATCACTGTTCTGTTAACAGCTCTGAAAAAAAAAATGTTCGGCAAGGTCAATTACCCAGAAAGTAGGGCAGTTCGGAGGATCTGAAGATTTTGTTACACAGCGGTCCAACACTTTCTGTAAAAGAGAATAGAAAATTGCAACAGTATTAACATTTATATTTTCCAATAACGATCGAGAGTTCAAGGCACAGCTCTTCAGTGAGCAGTGTGCTCCACTTCGTGGTATATTTGGTAACACTGTCAATTTCATATTTGGGAGTCAGGTTTTCGTAGGTTTCAATTCGGCTCAGTCCACAAGTGGATTTGGTTTTCAGTCCCTACCTGATTCTGTGGGTTTTACCAAGAATGTTACTCTGGAGTTTTCCTCCCACCTCTAAAATTGTATCTTCTTCTCATCATCTTTCCATAAAAGGTTTCATGAGTCTTTCGAGCTGCAATGCCTACGGCGCTTTTGAGGAATCCTTGATTTCATAAATGGATAATGATAATGGTAATTTGCGAGCTGTAGTGCGAATTGTACTCTTTTTGTAGCTAAATCAATTCATACATTTTAGTTTTCATTGGTTCAGTAACACAAAATCTGTGTCTATATCGCCTGATGAGTACTCATTTATTTGAGTATGAATGTGTAATGCACAAGTGAAGAGTGTCGTTGCGTTGCATTATGATATTTGTCAACAGAAGAACAAGTTTGAGTACACTTATATTAGTGCAAATTGTGGGGTGATGTGGCCTAGTGGTCTGGGTGTCGTACTCAAGGCCCAGTAGTCAATCTACAGATTGTGGGTTCCAATCAAGCCATTTGCTAGTGGTGCTTGCGTCCTTTGGGCAAGACGCTTTGTCACATATTGCTCCTCTTCACCCAGGTATAAATGGGTACATGTGAGGGTAGAGATGACTTTGTGTGCTTGATTAGTTTTTGTGCACATCCCGGGGAGTTGAGATTGTTTCAGGAATGTGCATATTGTAAGTGGGGCCCCATGACCAGGGATAATAATTCTAAGCAACCACGATCTAGATAGTATGGTGGAATGGCGTTATGTGAAATCCTGCTACGTGTATTTAAAACAATTTCGCAGCTTTGCCCGAGCTGTTTCCGTGTAGCATACACACTGTGGACCTCATGACAAAGGACGTCCACATAATGCAGGATCCCACGACGTTGTGTGGACTCGCACACGTCCATATAATGTTTTGATGCCAAAGAAAATGCCAAGATGAGGCACCAAAAGGTGTCTTTATCCGTCTCAAATTAATAATGAAGTTTACAAATTCAAGGGCTATTCTGTCGAAATTCCATCATGAAAAAATGGGTACATTTCAAATACCAATGGTTGAAGTTGTCCATTTGGTCAGTACATGAGAACAAAGGAAAGTCCACATAAGGTATGTAAAACAAACGTGCGTGTTGGAGTGTAATAAGTTGAGCACATATTGAGCATATGAGAAAGAACTTGAGATACAGAATATCATACGAAATCATGACGGCAGTATTGCCTGCCTCAGTTATTAACACCTAGTACAGTGGGTCTATATTGTCATTACCTTGTATACATCTGGCATTTTGCCAATCAGCGTCCGCAGAGAGTCTTTCTGTTTGATAATGTATTCCTTCAGAACCTCACACCATCTGTGGAACAAATGGGACACAGAAAGGATGGAGAATCGTTTGCAGGGGTATCGGTTGTACCTTTGTTAAGGACTTTCTGGTGCTGTTTTTGAAGTAAGTCTTGTATTGGGGGAAATACTGCTACATGTATTTGAATTAGGCTATACCAGCAAATAAACTTGATATTACTTTGTGCAAATCCATCGCACCACATCTTTTGATCCTAGAAATTCCAGACGGGAAACACTCATGAAGGATTGGATTCTGCAAGGCATTTGAACCTCTATAATTTGAGACTTGGGGATCGATTCCTAAACATTTCATCCACTCGTGTTGGACCCATGAAGATGACACCATCACAAAAGAGCGAAACATCGACAGTCCCATCAAGCCATTCAAAGACAAAGATCCGTTAGAATCCTTCAAGAGTCAAGACCCATACCCGAATTGCCTTTTAGCCTGTCAAGATTCAGGTATAAATTAAGGATTGAAGTTTTGCATGGTGGAGACACTAAAATGAGTAGGGCTTTCGGTGACACCATGCATAAAAATCTCTTTTAGGAATATGTGTGGTCCTGAAAAGGACCGATGAGAGTGGATTATCGACGTTTCGACTAGTACGGTGCTCTAGTCGTCCTCAGGAGAGAGAGAGTGGTTCAAGCTCTCTCTCCCCTGAGGTCTTACTCATTCAACTTTTAGGTAAGAAAGCACACATGCCAGTGTCGCCTGCCTTCGGAAAGCTCTTTTGCAGCTCTATATACAGTTTGAGGACTTTTCTTGTTGACGTCATGTTACTGTACATTTATACCTGTCATGTGCCACAATTGTCAAGGCAACGTCTATGTTGTTTGTGGCTGCAGCGATGGCCATCACGCACTTCCCATCCTTGTTCAGGAGCAGCGATGCGCGGTTGGTCAGGAGAAAGTCCACGGAAGCTGTCATTCCTTCGGAAGCTGCTAGCATCAGCGCAGTATCCTAGCCAATAAACAAAAATGGAGACTTCAAAGGATATATCTTGGTAAATTATGATCCCGTCAACATCCAAATACACAATGCAATTGAATTTCGCGCTGGGTGTATGAAACGCTCTCAGAAATATGCCACTTTTGCTCATCTTTCTTCACCTCCAGAAGTTATCACCAAATTCCTATGCCAAGTCGAGCGGTACTTCTTCGGTCATTTGATGGCCATCCCCAGGCAGCCACGCGACCCATCCCCATCCCAGCAAAATAACGATCCATCTAACACAACCACTTGTCATGTGGACGCCCTACCGGGAGAGTCCTACCAGTAGGTTCCCTCAAAGAGAGAATCCGCCTGGCAGTATCACTCTTAGGGAATCTAGCCACATGATCGTACAATCGCATCTGGCGCTCACGTATCATACAGGTCATAGGTCTCAACTGACTCTTCCTGGGTCACAGCTCTCATATAAGAGTGATTTTCTGCTTCCGTCAGCGCTATGATTCTACGCTTACGGTAATGCGACCCTGGATTCTTCAACAGGCCCGCCCGTCGCACGCTTTGCAGTTGAATACATTGAACAATGCACTTACCCCGCTATCATCGGTTTGATCAAGAAGGTATCCATGTGTGGTGAGGTACAGCTTCATACAGTCCAAGTAACCAGCCATGGCGGCAAGGTGGAGAGGCGTCCGTCCCTTATAATCTCTGGTAAATGAAAGAAAGAAAACATCCTGCTAGGATCCTATCTTTGACAAAGATCCTGCTAGAATCCTATATTTGAGAAAGGCCCTCCTAAGATGACATCTTTGAGAAAGATCCTGCTAGAATCCTATGTTTAAGAAAGACCCTGTTAAGATCCTATCTTTGAGAAAGATCCTGCTAGGATCCTGCATTTGAGAAAGACCCTGCTACTATCCTATGTTTGAGAAAGATCCTGCAAGGATCCTATCTTTGAGAAATATCCTGCTTGGATCGAAGCAGCATCAGGCCCATCCATAGATCCGATCAAAGATATGTGAGATTTGGAAAGACTGCCATGGAATCATAATTATGGTGCTTCAGTCCATAGACTCTTCATTTATATAATCTGCTTCTCTCTCCACCCATGAGTACATTTGAGTTATCTTCGAGTGTTAGAGTGTCTCTCCTAATTGATCTCACCCAAGTACCAATCAGCAGCAATTCTAGTAGAGATCTACTCCAAAAGGCAGCTGAGATGCATGATCACTCGTGGAAGGCTCTTATTGCAGAATAAGAAGATGGGTCACTAAATACCAACGATCATGACATTGCACCACTGATATTTCTTGGCGGTGCTTGGACAGGACATTCTATACCTGTGAAGTAGAGCGCCCCTCAGGAGCAGCAACTGGATGACCTTGGCGTGTCCGTTCACAGAGGCGATGTGTAGCGCTGTCATCCCCTCACCGTCGATGTCGTTGATGATGTTCGGTCCGATTGAGCTGTCCAACAGACGCTTACACGAATTCAGACGACCGTACCTGGCAGGGAAGGCAACATGATTCTTTCATTTTCTGCACAAGACCAGTGGATGGAATATTTTGCTTCTTACCATTTTCAATTGTCCACGATGAACAACTTCTTTTCTAATGCATGGTTCTTATGTTGGAGATTGTCATAATATGACATAAAATTGATAGTTCCTGGAATGGTGTGTCTATACTCACTTGGCGGCGAAGTGTAACGGCGACTGCTTCTCGAAGTTCTTCAGGTTGACCGTTGCTCCCAACTCGATGAGATTCTGCAGGCACTTGATGTTGCCGTCCCGTGTGGCGTAGTGGATCGGCGTGCATCCCATGACGTCCACGTCATTCAGTAAGGCCTTCATGTCAAACTGGAGAAGAGAAGAATGCCACAGGCAGCATTTCAAAAGGAAGAAGAAGGAGAAAACGTGGATATTAAGATTGAAAGGGTTTTCTTCTTAATAGTCACTAAGTCACTAGATGAGTCCACTCTTGGTTGCATTGCATGGGAGTTAGTGCCATCATGTTCTCAGGTGTGCATGGCTCTGGCATAAGAGAGCAGACAAGGAGATGTTGCATGGTCTGCTCCTCTCCGCACAGGCAGCTGGTGTCTTCGGAGTCACTGTACCCCCATTTAGCAAGTTTAGTTTTGCAGCGGCCGAAAGGAGAGATTCAAAGGTGCATCACATAATAATACTATCTTGGAGAAGGTGTATTACTCGACGTTTCGGTAATAATGTTCTTCTTCTTTCGTATGAGGCAGCTAGGCAATGTCGCTCAGCCGCTGCAGCCAGCTCACTGTGTCAGGGCTGAGATTATCGAGGTCCAGGTCATTGGGTGGGGGGAAGATGGGGCACTCGTGGATGATGTGGTGGGCGGTCTGTTCCTCGGCTCCGCATGGGCAGGCTGCTGATGGGCGCAGACCCCAGCGGTGCATGTTGGTGTTGAATCGGCCAACACCCATACGTATCCGGTTTAATGTTGACCAGTTCCGGATAACTTCAGGAAAAGACTGCAACTTTCTTCTTGAGTGGAGACAGAAAGCGTTCTGTATGCCTCTTATACTGAAAACCGTCAGCAATAATTACAGAAGTTTTATTTCCCATCAGGGGAAACATGATTTTATTTGCTTCACTGGCCTGGCCTAGAGAGACCCTTGCCGACGGTTAAGGATCCAAATTGCGACAGATGAGTTTCAAAGTGCTCTCTAGTCTTCTGGATAAAAAACGCTCACTCTAGTCCGAAGTTTAAGCTGACGTCTTATGGATGACTTATGAGTCATCACGAACAATCAGTCTTAGGCCTACTTTGTGGTTTTACGAAACCTGAACTTAGCTCTGGCCCTAGGCCTATAGTCCAGGGCATCTGAAAGCTAGGCAGCTGTGGTTCTGTTGGGGTTCCGTTTCAAACGGATCAACTCTCCGAACTCGTGGCCGAACGTTTGCTCTTTGATACGCATAGCTGCCAAATGATTGTAGGTAATGGAAGGGAATGTTGGAGGTGGGGGTGCTTGACTTAAAGTCGAGTTGAACTTGGACCTACCTTACACTTGTCCAGCCCGTACGTCGTAAGGGTTTTACCGCTCAGCACGGCCAAGTGGAGAATGTTCCTGTTGCGGCAGTCGCGCAGGTTCATGTCGGATCCGTACTGGGACAGGGAGGCGGCCGAGCGAAAGCTGCCCCGGGAGACGGCGCGGAGCAACGGGCTGTATCCGTTCTTGTCGATGGCATCCTTGTCCGCACCCTTGAAATGCAATGAAAACCACACGTTGTGAATATTTATACCGTCCTGGGGCTATTTCACGAGGCCCAATTACGATTGATCGTAACTCGAGTTACGAATGGTAACCAATCGTATCCTACGCAGGGCTGCAATGCACCATGAGGCTTACGATTGATAGTAAGTTACGATGAGTTTGGTGAAATTGACTCCGGATCAAGTTTCTTTCTTCGGTGATGTGAAGTTCAAATCACAGACCCTGTTGTGTGTAAAGCCAAAAGGTAGTCATTGCACGTCTTTGCAATTAGCATAGTTGCCTTGCATCCTCAAAAATAATGTAACCAACTTGTTCTGTATCTGTATAAACTTCCCCGTGTTATTTTCGTCATGTTTTCCTGTCAACCACTTGGCATTAAGCACTATCTTGGTGCAAACTTGCATGCCAAATGTATGAGCTGTTTTCTTTAGTTATACAGCGAAGGGAGCCGCATTGATGCCTATTCAAACTATATTCATTTCAAACTAAGACGTTATTTTGTCTCTGGCAATATTATTCGAGACGGGAGATAGCAGCCAATAAACGTCAATACACGTAATTAACTGCTGCAAACTGCCCATCAGCCAAAATAATGACTTGTATACAATGCGTGGAGTTAGGAGGGTCTGATGCGGGAAGTTTCGATCCTACAAAGATCTTTATCCTAGTTCAGCCTTCGATAAAACTTCTGGGTCGAAACGTGTCAGGCACTCCTATTAACTCCAAGCATGTAATAAAAGTGTTTGATCATCTTCCGCAAGCACTTAGTTCCTCCTCATTTGGTAAAATTGTTTGATCTCAATCCATGACTTGTTTAACTTTCCAATCATGTATGTTCCCCCCGGCTATAATGAGAGTTAATCACGAGAGCCAACGAACCGAGATTGTTCATATTTTTCCATAATTCATCATTTAATTGGAAGCTGCGCACGGTTAGTTCGATTATTGAGGTAAGAAAGGACTCCATTAGTCAACTGGGAATCTTCCGTACAAACTTACCTGTGCCACCAAGTAGTCCACAACGTTAATGTGATCAAACATCGCCGCCCTGTATTGAATTGAAAAAAGGAGAGGATGAATATGTGTGGTGTGTGAGAGTCTTCAGCAAACTTCCGGTATAGAAGCCTGCAGAGGTTGGATTTGGCTCGCCGTGATGCATCAGGGAAGCATTATTTGGAAAGCGACACAGGATTTAGGAGTCAAGATTTGACAAATTGGAGTGGGAGAGGGGAAGCTGAGATGGTAGATGAATCAGGTCTATATTATAAGCGCCCATTAGCAATGATTGAACACGTATATAGCGCCTGGCATCTACTTGAAGATGTCCACAACTTGGCTTCTGGGTAGAAGTGATTGGAAAGCCTCTTAGGTCAAAGAACTTACTGGAAGACAACAAGACAAGTATAGGTACATATTTTTTCTCTGTCTGTCGTTTTCCTTTTTTGTAAGATAAATGATGTCGATATCTTCAAATAGGTCTTGTACTTAAAGGTAATTTCATACTTTTGTCAAAGAAATGCAGATTCATGGACACAAACATCAAGACGGATACAGCAACAGTCATCTTTGAAATTCACAGTCCCATACGGTGCCCACTTTTTGAGAAAACTGAAAACGCCTACGGTATTAAAAAACAATCTTTTCACCGTTATTTTTTATCTTCCGAAGATCAAAATTGTTTTTGGTCATTAGGCTTTACTCTTTTCTTGATAGAGATTTCAGGCAGAAAAATGTTAAAGATATGTTTCTACCATCACCATCTTTATACCCTGTAGGTTATAGGTAAATCTGTGGAAATTTATGTTTCGGTATGCTACCAAAGTATGATAGTACCTTTAAACGAACTGCATTGTGGTTGTCCTTGGTTGTTTTTTCCTTGAGTTTCTTTGGCCAATCCTTGAAATGAAAGGTTACGACTATTTCGAACCTTTATTCTACCAAAGATTTCATTTTTTTTTTATCTTCGCATCCGCCATAAATCGGTCAGTGCATTCTGAAGTGCTATAATCCACGAGTACAATGTATCTAGGCAATCTTAATTATTACCTGACGAATGGAATATGGCATTTTGTATAATGAGTCTATTATATACTATACCTATTTGTAATTATAATGATAATGATAAAACCCAAAGTACGGTGCCGCCACGTTGACACTCATAATTAATGAATTAGAACACGCTGTGCCGCACAGGTAAATTTTATTTAACTATGGCATGCATGCCCTTTTGTAAAGATCTCTCGTAGTAAATTAATAGAGAGCTTTCTGTAGTAATTAAAGGCAATCCTTCTTCAATATTTGCATAACTAGAGGCATTTTTTTAAACAAAAATGAAGAGCCCTTACAGCTTCAGTAAAAGTGCACTCGTGTTACAGCGGGTTTTTTTTTTCGCTGGGACACTGAAACGGAATGACACTTAACTTGAGTGGCGTTTGCGTATTGGTTAATCGGTCGGCCATTTGACCTAAATTGTGGGCGATTGGTATTTGTCGTTACGTGTTTTGAATCAGCCGAGACAAATCGGTATAAGATGCGGGCTCGGAATATTCCATTAATGAAAGTAATATTGTAGATCGACTTCCTTTCCCTTGGGTAATTTATTGGTATAGCAGTACGATTTCGTAGAAGCATATCAGTAAGATGTGCATGGAATCATTGTACAAACGGAATATTCCATTAGCAAAGTGACAATTTAGATCTTGCCCTAAGCAATGCATTAGTATAGCAGTGTGATTTTGTTGAAGCAAATATGGTAATATAGGGAGACACGATGCATCCATCCCATCTTCAAAGCAGTGCAATCAAGGTTGCACCCAAATAAACTCCCATAGACAACAGTGATAAATCTGTATACTTCAAAAATCATTTTGAAATACTCAAAACTCTCACAGGTGTTCAAGTTGCACAGAAAAATGATGATGAACATGTCACCTTTCATTTTCTTTTCATTAATTTTATGGTGGGTTGACCATTGAATTTGTCTCAGCTGACCACCCCTAAAACAAGGTATGGATCACTCCAGTCAAAGAAGCCATTTTCAATAAAACAAAAACATCCCTCTGCAAAGCGGCTGAAATAGACAAATGGTTACAAATGGGAGTCCAGGCAGGAGGTCCAGTGCCATATTTCTTCAATCCCTCAGTTTCATAGCTCTCAGAACTTTCTCGTTTATAATATATTGAGTGCTTAACTGTTATTAATGAGCTCGGCGGACGGATTTTGGGACTATTTACTTGGGTGCACCCTCAAACCGAGGCCATGGATTGAAAATAGTCTGGTACCCGTTTAGTCTATTTAGAATTGGCGTTATCTTTTCCAACGGGTATACAAGGAAGGTGACAAGATGGATGCGCCGTGAATACGGCGTATGGTCATATACCTGTGGAGCGGGGTCATTTCTTCCACGTCGCACATGCTGAGCGTCCGCTCACTCCCCTGGGGACGTAACAGCAGCTTCACGATGGGCAATGAGCCCTGAGAAGCGGCCAAGTGCAAGGGTGTGGACTTATCCTCCTTGAAAATGGAAGAGAGATGATAAAAACAATCACCTGTGAGTCAAGGATGATGCGTAACCTATAGCAACACAGAGAGCCATATCACTCATTATGTGTCATCATTAGTCCTGATAGCAATTCATTACCGTGTATAGATGTGGCTATTTAATGGCCTGTACCAGAGCGGCACCTTCGAATGCTGTGTGAGATTTATGAGCTATGTCTTCTGATAAACTCTACATTATCATTATCATTATCATCTGTCATTAGGCTTGCTATGATTAGACCCACCTCTCAATTCTCTCAGTAAGTTTGGGAGAAGATAACAACACCGTGTGGATTTTTATAATGCTGTTGAATTCAGCCCAATTCATCGGTGATATTATAGGCCTATCTCAAATTCTGGATAGGGATGTGTGACTGACTGACTGTCCACCCATTTTGATATGGGACGTCACGGGTTGCATCAATTCGAAATAACAATGTTCTGCTGACACGTCCTACGCACATTCAACAGGTACTGAGGACTCTCTTACACCAAAATCTTCTGGAAATTGTGGCTTTTTGTTGAGATGATCCGGGACAGTGATCCGTGTCCTGGGGAGGCGTATAATTTTGAAATATGCAAAATGGTGGCATCTATGGACATCTTGTCCAGTTGACATGAGTGGGTTACATACTTACATGTCTTAAGCGGTTGTCTTCGCATACTTCTCTGAAGAATGGATCTTCTTCAGTACAGCATTTGTGTTCAGGTTTTTTTTAGGACAATTAGAATTTTCGGGGGCATTTCGTCGAATAGGGGACATTGTCGGGGACAATTTTTCATCGGGGACGGCACTGTGAAATCGGGAACTGTCCATGAAATCGGGGACGTCTGGTCACCTTATTTTAACGGCATATTCAGCCGTGCTCGTCCCATGCTCTTTTGCAGTGGTGGGTCTGATTGGTGGTCTGTGGATTTTGGGGTCGATTTCCCTAAGCCCTACGATCGATCGTAACTCGACTTATACGAAGGATAACCCATCGTATCCTAAGTAGGGCTGCAATGCATCATACGTCCTACGATTGATTTACTGTTACGATGAATTTGATGAAATCGACCCCTGGGACATGGTTCTTTTTCATAGTGGAGGGGAATGACAACGTAGGTGGCAGGCTTCCACCGCGTGCCAGCCTGAATCTTGCTTCATTACCTGTAGCACATCCAACGGAGAACCGAACTCTATGCAGACGCCGACCGCCTCTTCGCTGCCGCTGTTGACGGCAGAGTGGAGGGCCGTGTTGTTCTCCTTGTCGTTCTGTCGCAGCACGTAGTCCCTGGGATATCCGCTCTCTTCGGCTACCGGAAGAAAGCAAGAGAGGAGAGACAAAGGTTATAGAGGAAGGGAAGGGGAGGGGGGAGTTGATGATAGGTTTGGGAGGATGAAGGGAAAGATCGAAGATGACGGAGTGTGCGTGGTGAGAATCTGTCAACAAGTTTATCCCATAGCCAATATACACTTGACGCACTTAGTAATGCATACGTTTACACTGAAGTACATTGTCAATGATGGGGGTCAAGGTACCAACTTGGGGCCGCATTATATTATGAATTCCAGGGGCGTAGATAACGGGGCATGGGGTACACCTCCAGAATTTCATCTTGTATATTTGTGCACAAACATAATTTGAACCTACGACCCAGCTAGAGGATCACCCCCAGGGCCCAATTTCATGGAATCTGTTACGGCCTATTTTTGTGCTTACGTGCATTGCTACGCGTGAAATCTATTTCATGGAATCCGTAAGAAAGACTCTTGGTTAGCGAAGAATTTCTTGGCTAACCGTTATCATTTTCTGCAAACGCGCTGTCGTATGCATTCTGCACAAATTCCTTGCTTACCGTTACCAAAAAGGAAACTCTTCCGTGAAATACGCTAACCGTAACCAAACAAATTCTGCTACCGTAAGCGAAGAATTTTTGCTAACGGTAACGGATTCCATGAAATTGGGCCCAGTTCTCAGAAGACCTGTCTACGCCACTGATGAATTCATCATACAGTGGAACGCCGATATAACGAACACCGCTGGATGCACTCGGTTTGCTCGGTATAGCGGTCGTTCGGTATAGCGATTTGCAGCTGGTGACTGTGTTCGGTGGCCATATTTATAAAGCGCCCTCTTGTCCAATGAAGTGCTCCCTCTTTTTTCACATACATGTTCGGCATTTTTGCCCCTGTATACGTACGTACATGTACGAACACCTTTAATAACGTTTTAATGACGTTCGGGAATTGAAAACGGCTAAGCAGCATTTGATTATACAGTGTATAACCCAGTAAATATTTGTAAATAATGTCAAATCTTTTGCAATGTTTGGTATGTGTTGTACACAAACATTGGGTGATGTTTGGTATAGCCGAATGTTCGGTATAGCGATGTTCGCTATTCCACTGTACTATTTTACATGGCTTGTACATTATTCGGATGTATGCATGAACATTAGATAGTTGGATGTGTATTAATTATGAACGACCCTGAAAAGTAAACCCAAAAGGGCATAGTAATTATGAGTAATAAATATCTACAAAAGCATTATAATCCTCCCCTATAACACATCTAATAGAGCACATTGACGTCTTTTTACGTCAGAGCAATTAATTTTGTCTTCCGGCCATCCATTACGGGACATAATTACAGGTATATTAACGACTGTATAGATTAATATTTTGTACGTATAGTGAGAGGCATTATTGCAGGCATAACGAGTGCAGATGAAAATTGGTCGTATACTTGGCGTGTGTTTGCATGGGCTTGACGCCAATTGAGACCCTTGGGTGACATTGCATTAACCACCGGTATTCATAATTATTCATATCGCGTGCGTACGATCCATTCCATTTTGAACAGAGTGCATATAGACATAAAGCATTATACCTATTACGCCACGACCGCCAGCAAACATTATCAATCGTTTAATTAATCAATTAGCTTGCACTGAATACCCTTTTTGTATTTTTGCCGCCAACTATAGTTTTGACTACCCCTCGAATAATAGGCATGCGGATGTGTGCAAATAGGCCTTATTCACGGTGCATCCATCCTGCATACGGAGCAATGAAACCAAGGATTGGATTCAAAATAGTCTGGTACCCGTTTTCCATAATAGAATGAGTGTTATCTTTTCCGAAGGGTATACAAGGAAGGCGACAAAGTGGATGCGCCATGAATAAGGCCTATAGTGACCATTTTGGCGAGGGCCGGTCGTTTCTCGCTGTAGTGTCTGATTCGAGTTTGCATTGACAAAATATGCATGCATTCGAGTAATTCGACATAACTTGTGGAAGAATTGCGTGTGAAGCGATTGATACATGACAGTGTGTAGAACTGATTAAGACTTGTGGAGACACCATGCATCATTGAGGTGTTATGGTGGTACTGAGAAGGCCCGGTGACAGAATGCTCGACGTTTCGAACATTGTGCTCTGGCCGTCCTCTGGAGAGTGCCGAACTATGTAGTCGTTCGCGTGCTTTAATAAGACTAATAATAACGGGCATGTTTAAAGCGCCTTTCCAAGAAGATCAAAGCGCTGTACATTATTATTATCCCTGGTCATCGGGCCATAATTTACATTCCTGAAACCATCTCAACTCCCTAGGGAGCATACAGCCCCATACTGGCAACCATAGGGCGCACAGAGGCTAATCAAACCACAAAGCCATCTCTACCCTCACAGGTACCCATTTACAGTTGGGTGAAGAGGAGCAATATGTGACAAAGCGTCTTGCCCAAGGACGCAAGCACCATTAACCCATGACTGGATTCGAACCCACAATCTGTAGATTGACCACAAGACTTTAGGTTCCACACGCCAGACCACTAGACTTTCGCGTGCCCCGTGTAAACCAACGACAGTATAACTCCGCAAGATAGCCTACTCAGCCCAAAAAGTGAAGTATCATTTGGCTGCCATTTTAGTATAAAGCAACAGCACTTTTTCTGATGTTATTATTAACGTCAAATTCAAGTGTTTCAAGATGAAACTTTCACCCAAATAATTTGTATAATCATTATTAAGGCCTATTATTATTATTTATTCGTCCAGAATCACACACCAAATGAAAACAGGACATTTTGCTTATTAAAATTGCCGCCTGTGTGTAGGCCTACTTCATCTGGATGCGCATGATAACCCCATTTACTGTATTCACCTACACTTTTGCCGCAGCCTATCTCCATAGCATCTGATTATACCAAGCAATGCTATAAAGCTTTCTTCCACTTTCCGTAGGCCTATACCTCTTTAACATTCCTTCACCTAGTGACTGTCTCCCACTTTCGTCTTGTGATTTATTTTCTCTCCTCTTAAAAGGAATTTCAAATTCCTAACTCCAACTCCGGGGAGATTTGCTCTTTATCTGCTGTCTTGAGTCTGTAATCTTGAGCGGCTTTTAAGTCTTGTCCCTAGCAAATTTCCATAAAAGGCGACGCACACCGTACACTGCGCATACCCAGTATAAAGTAAATTCTCCCTACATGGTGGGGCATTTTGTCGCAAGATTGTCAATTTTTCAAGTAACGTCATTTTCTAGGGTTTTTCGGCTTAGGGCTCGATTTCACAAAATGCTAAGACAGATCGTAAGCAAAGTGTGATGTCACAATACTTTTACTATATAGAAACAGGAGCAACTCATCTAAAACATGAATCGTAAATCTTTGTGAAATCGACTGCAGTGGTTGTGTATAGGCCTATATCGTATCCTGCTAAAATAAAAAAAGGAGGTCTCTGGTTCAAATCCCGCTCCAATCAATTTTTCTTCGTTCACTTTTTAATAGAATAAAAAAGAAGTACATGTACAATATGACACCGCCAACATTGGGCTGGTTAGATCAATAACATGTATGCCTATTGGTAGAGCCCCTGCACGTGGTTTTACTGCGTCACAGGTTCGAATTCCGCTTCGACCGGTTTTCTTTCAATCGCCTTTGTAATTATGAATATTACATTCAACATCGGTGCGTTTTGAATATGAACCTACTGAAAGTACCAAAAAATTAACTATAGGTACAATTACAATTGGTAACGAAAAGAAAATGGGTAAAAAGATATCGTACTCAAAGTCTAGTGGAAAGACTGAGCCAATAAACTTCTGCCAAGCGATAATCGATATCCAATTGGTTTTACATTCAGAGCACAGTCAGAAAAGTACACCGTATAATACGGCCATCTATCTTAAATTGAATATCAAACTTAGGTTTTTATCAAATAAATACATATTCATGGGCAAATTTTCAGTCCCATACGGTTCCCACTTTTTGAGAAAACAGTGAAAAACAGCCACTGTATTTCTTAATTAAGTCTTTTCTCTTTTATTTTTGATCTTTTAAAAGATCAAAAAGCTTTTCGGTCGTTTTACTAATTTCTGGATGAATACATAATTTCAGGCGGAAAAAATGTAACGGTATGTTTCTACCACCACCATCTTCATACCCTGTAAGTTATACGTTAATCTGTGAACATTTCTGTTTTGGTGTCTTATACCAAAGTATGATACTACCTTTAAACAGAAAATGCTGTGTAATTGTGATTTCATAATGTCAATTACATAAATGACCAGTACCTGATGTTAATCCGACCTAAAAGGTTTTCCAGCAATCACAGTCCGTTGTCACATTACCGGTCACAAGAAGGCTGGCTTAATCAGCCGCGTGTAGTAATATGGTCACTCGCTCACTTGTACCCATTTCACATTGTTTAGACTGTCGGCTGCAATTAAATTGCTGATCAATATGCCATTAAAATAGCCATGATGAAGGATGTCCGAGAATTGGGACTGTTACTTTTTACCTCATTTGTCATCGTCTTGCTACAGGCCATTAGCAAGAAAATCCAGCGAAGGTTTTGTAAATTGCTTTATCATGATGACGTAGACAAGCTACTGTATAAGTGGCCATTTTGATTGATTGCGAGCTTTTCCGCTTTCACTCTTAAAGGTATTATCATACTTTGGTTTTTATCAAAGAAATACAGATTCATGGGCAAAAATATCTAGACAGATACAGTAACAGTCATCTGTGAAAATTTCAGTCCCATACGGTGCCCACTTTTTGAGAAAACAGTCAAAAAACATCCACAATATTTCTTAAGTCTTTCATCTTTTATTTTTGATCTTTTAAAAGATCAAAAAGATTTTCGGTCGTTGTTTTACTAATTTCTGGATAAATACACCATTTCTACGGAACAATTTCAACGGTATGTTTCTACCAGCACCATCTTCATACCCTGTAAGTTATACGTAAATCTGTGAACATTTATGTTTTGGATTCTTACCAAAGTATGATACTACCTTTAATGGATTCAACGCATCTTATCAACATTCTGTGAATCTTGGACCATTTTGCAACCGAAGCCACTCTAGTTTTACGATTAGAAATTAATAGTCAAATCCATGCAGGGGAAATATGAGCTCAATCTTAATTAATTTTTTTACTCTATACTGATTGTAATCAACCTTAGAATTTCTTGTCGTTAGTTTCAGTCGGGGCGAAATGTCATTCAGAAAGACAAAATTCTCACAATTTTTTCAGGTTATTATACAACATTGGTAACGAACCAAAACAGTTATCCAAAATTTACCTAGAACTTACAGGGTTAAAGACGGTGACGGTAGAAACATACTGTGAGAATGTTTCTGCCTGAAATGATGTATATTTATCCATAAAAAAGGTAAAACCAAACACCCGAACATTGTTGATCTTGGAAAGATACAAAATTAAGACAGCTATTCCCACACAATTTGGCGTAACAATTGCAACGGTTTTTGCTGTTTTCTACTGTTTCCAATGATCAATTGAGCTGAATATTTCGCAGGTTTGTTTTTATTTCATGACAAATCAAATTATGAGCAGCCTGTTGCTGCTCTGTTACCTTTACCAATGTTGTGCTTGCCATTTAAGTTTATGGCCTCTCCCATGTAACCCATGCACGGATGACCATTTTGGTCTCGTGTTTGGCAGTTTCCCGCCAAAATGTTTTACCTTTCTCAAGGAGCATGTTGAGAACGTCACGGGAGGCGTGTGTCGCAGCACAATGGATGACAAAGACGCCATTGTCATCTTTCTTACAATAAAGGGGCTTGTAGTTCATCTTGAATATTAGGAAAGAAAGAAAGATATAACAAAAAAGACAGAAAACAACTGTAATTTGAAGATGAACGAAGTACACGTAAACCATCATTTACCTTTCAAAATGTGTTTGTGTACAGTAATAGCAGTAGGCCTATATGCCCTAATCAAACATATGAGCGCTCGGGTTTTGTGACGTGTGTACATTTCTTGTCAGTATAATTTGCGAAACATGTCTCAGTTTAAGTTGATGGCAAACAGGTATTTCAAACTCTTAGTAGGCCTATATGTCGCCGAAATTAAACGCAGGCGGCCTTTACGAAATGAGGCTTGAGGCTATAGGCTTGGGATGGATATTGCTAGCGTCATATAAGTGTACTAAATGAAATGAAGGGCTTGGGATACATGGCGAAGCTGGAGCCTTTCTTCGGCTTCGTCATGTTCAGGGTGTCCCAGGAAAAAAACGCAACACGGTGTCGGGACCCATTATGTTAAAATTAAACCGTCTATCACTTCAAGATTCAGATATGTGATACAATCATGTCTTGGCTATCACCATGTAGAATTTAAGCATATTGGGACTGAAATTGGCGAAGATATGACCAATTGAAAGAGTACTCCTTAAAAATAAATTTGCAAGGATAACACACAGAGTGGTCAATACACATAATGTGTATGAAAGAAAGATGAAAATCTAGTTTTGAGGTTAGGTGATTCAGTCTTATTTTTTTCACTCAATTTTAGTCAAATTTTGCTCAGATTCTACATGGTGATAGCCAAGACATATTTGTTTCACATATCTGAATCTTGAAGTGGTAAACAGTTTAATTTTCGTATAATAGTTCTCGACACAAGTGTTGCGGGTTTTTTTTTGGAACACCCTGTATATCCCAGTCCCTTCAATGTTCATATCGTTCTGGGGACCTCAATGGTGGTAGCCGTATAGCGAAATACTAGTCATAAGCATGTAGCATCAAGCCATGGGGTCGATTTCACGAAGCCTTACGATCGATCGTAACTCGAGTTACGTAGGACATCTCATCGTATCCCACGTAGGGCTGCAATGCATCATAAGTCCTAGTATTGATAGTAAGTTACGATGAGTTTGGTGAAATCGACCCCTGGCTCACAGTAAAAAAAAATGTGGCGTAGGCCCTGCGGCTGAACATGTCCCGAATACCTAGACGACACAGGCTTAACATTTATCAAAATGTAATCGGAATCCGTACGCCATTATTTCCCCCTAGCGAAATATCACGTGAAATTGACACTTTAGCCAGATACACACAGGCAGGCGTGAGTCACTATTTTGTGGAATGCAATGCAGACATGCACTGGTAACATAAATAAACACATTTGCAATTTTAAAATGCCTATTCACACAGCAAATTGAGAAGAGATATTTATTTACTTTTAGCAGTTCAATGTTAAGCTATACGCCAGTGTTTTACACACAAATTATACAGGGTGGGTCAAAAATAACTTGACCGGGGATTGGTGATGTTTTTTCAAAAGAAATGACTCTCAAAAGTTCAGTAAAGCATATATTTAACAAGCATTCTCTCCTGCTTATTAGAAAAAAGAATGAAACAAATTTATCATTCCTAAGAAGACGTACGTCTATTTTAATGAAGGTGCTCATTTTGCAAGCTGCCCATAGATTATTAATGCTTGACTGAATCTAAACATCTGAACATTTTAGCTATACTTATATAGCTAAATTGCCTACTTCACATTTGTTTTGTCAAGTATTCCATGGACAGCTTTCAAAATGAGTACCTTTATTAATATAGACATAAGTCCTCTTAGGATTGATCAATTTGTTTCATTCTTTTTTATAATAAGCAGGAGAGAGCTTGTTGCTTGTTGCTTGTTAAATATATGCCTTACTGCAGCTTTTGAATGTCATTTGTTTCTGTTGAAAAACATCACCAATCCCGGTCAAGTTCTTTTTGACTCGCCCTGTATTTTGACTGGTGACATGGTTTCACCGATGCATTACTACGGAGGAATGTATCGGACACCGGCGCAGTGAATTAAAACTTCTCCCACTCAATAAAGCACGGATCATTAATCTGAGCTTTTATTAAGGCCCATGAAGTTTAATAAACGAATGTAGTTCGTGGTAGAACAAATTAGGCTCTTTGCGTGGCGGTCTTTTTGAGTTGTAGTTTTCTGAAAATAAACGCCTGGTAACTCGAAGTTACGAACAATGTGCAAACTTTGGTAGAATTATCAAACAGTTGCGTAGGCCTTGTGGCAGATGGGACTTTCAATAGGTAGTAAATCAAACGACATTCGCCATTTTTTTCAAGTCTATAATCGCAACGTTTTCGCTCGGTAGTATTTTAAAGGTTTACTGTAATCAAAACTCATCTGAAGTTAAATACATCTGTATTCTTATAAAACTCAATTGTCTATCATTGTTTACGCAAAAAATATTGTATATAGAAAAAGGAGGTATTTTAGACCCATAATTTAGCACCCCACTTTTCGCGACGAAAAACCTTTGCTTACGTCACATGCAGAACGCCACGCAGTATACTGTGGTGCGAGCCTATACTAGTTCTGTAGGTGACGGCACACGTTATTGTTGCGTGAATCAGTTTCAATTGTGACTTTTTTGAGGGGCGGGACATGCATGTATTGATTTTATAACTTTTTCGTCAAAATTAAGCACTTAATTAAGCACATAAAAATATAAATTTGTATTGCCATTATTATTTATTAAAGGGTCTATGCAATAGGAATATTATGGCTTGAACATGTGCTAAAAATAAATTGTTACATGGGCCTTTAATTTTAGCCACTTCCTCACACTGTTTCAGGGTTAACAACAGGTTTTTTGGTTTGTATGCTAATTAGAATGTCATCTGGGTAACTGAGAACAGTAATCCAATTGCTTTGTGCACAAAAAGTTGGGGTTGTTTTATAGGTTTTCTGACAAACCTTTCCCCCTCAATGGGATTTATTGTGCTGAATATGGTCCTTTCACTCAACTGGTGGTGTAATTTTTTTGACCAACCATTTCTGTGGGTCATGTTTGCCTCTTCATTTGTTTATGTTTTTTCATTATATTTTGGTTGTTGGTTCCCTACATGAGTATGCATGAAAATCCCCTATTTTGCAAAGCCGTTCAAAAGAAACCCAAATACTGGTTGGAATCCAAAATAACACTTGCCATTCATTATCTGTCAGTATATTCTCTGTATGAAGGCAATAAAATAACCTGACTGAAAAAAATCACTGCATGAACCCTTTAAGCAATAATTCTAAAGCACTTTCATCCCTTTCTCAAATTTGATTACAGTAAACCTTTAACGGAGCTTTGATAGAGGCTACGCGTCTGTCCTCACCAATCTCTTAGCCGCTTCGAAGGAATTCTTCATAGCGCAGTAATGCAACGGTGTCTGCCCGTACTCGCCTGGTATGTTGACATTCACGTTTTCATGAGAGCACAGTGCCTAGTCATAGGGATGAAAAAGAAACATCAAACTGTCAGCATAAATATCTTGTCTATTATTAATTACCTCATAATTCTGTCTTTGTTTGTTTGACAGTCAGAAGCCATGAAGCCACTCACTTACCACTATCAACAGAATGTGTGTGCATTAAAGGTAGTATCATGCTTTGGTAAGAAACCAAAACAGAAATGTTTACAGATTTACGTATTATAACTTAATACAGGGTATGAAGATGGTGGTGGTAGAAACATACCGTTACAATTTTCAGCTTGAAATGGTGTACTTATCCAGCAATTAGTTAAACAAAGACCGAAAATCTATTTGATCTTTTAAAAGATCAAAAATAAAAGAGAAAAGACTTAAGAAATACTGTGGCCGTTTTTCACTGTTTTCTCAAAAAGTGGACACCGTATGAGACAGAAATGTTCACAGATGACTGTTACTGTATCTTTTTTATATTTGTGGCCATTAATATGTATTTCTTTGATAAAAGTAATGATAAAGTATGATATTACATTTAAAGGTGCTATCATACTTCGGTAGCATACCAAAACAGAGATCCTCACAGATTCACCTATAACTTTACAGGGTATAAAGATGGTGATGGTAGAAATATACCGTTAAGATGTTTCTGCATGAAATGCTATATTTATACCCAAGAAGAGTACAACCAATGACCAAAAACAATTTCGATCTTTTAAAGATCAAACATGATTGTGGAAAGATTTAATGAATACTTTTGGCGTTTTTCCACTGTTTTCTCAAAAAGTGGGCACCGTATGGTACTGGAAATGTCACAGATGAATGTTACTGTATCTTCCTTATTTATGCCCATTAATCTGCATTTCTTTGAGAAAGTATTAACTTTAATAGTTACCCAAACTTAGGGCCTTTAGGAATCCTGGGGTCGATTTCACAAAGCACTACGATCGATCGTAACTCGATATACGAATGATAACCCATCGTATCCTTCGACTTCTACTTGGGAATGCAATGTATCATAACTCCTATGATTGATAGTAAGTTACGATGAGTTTGGTGAAATCGACCCCAGGCTTGAGGCTAGGCTTTGAACTTATTTCGCAACCGCTATTTGAGGCCCCACACAACTAAACGAAGGTATTGGGCAACATGACGAAGCAAAAGAAAGGCTCCAGCTTCGCCATGTATCTCGAGCCCTTCATTTCATTTAGGGCACAGAATGACGGGAGCAAAAAAATCCCAAGCATAGCCTCAAGCCTCATTTCGTTAAGGCACATAGTCAGTTTGTTCAAAGCCTTCCCAATGCAACTATCCAAAATTTGGGGGCTAAAATGGCCTGGCCAATACACTGTAGTAATATACAATTGTATTTGTGACACGAACTATTCTTTTAGGACGGCTTATTAATTATAAATATACTTCTACGACGTCCGGTAAGTCCAAGTGGCAGGCCAGATGAAGCGGGGCCATCTTCAAGTCATTCAGGGCGGTGATGTCAGCTCCTGCCCGCATCAAGACATTCACAGCTCCCGGTGAATCTCCCCTCACTGCCCAGTGTAGAGGTGTTTCACCAGCCGAATCTTTAGCTTTCACATCTGAACAAAAGAACAAGAAGTAAAGTTGGAGTTTTCTCCGTGAAACCGAATGTGTCTCATGAGCCTCAGTGGAAACTTGGGCTTGGGCTTGGGCTTGTGCTTGTGCTTGGGCTTGTGCTTGTGCTTGGGCTTGGGCTTGGGCTTGGGCTTGGGCTTGGGCTTGGGCTTGGGCTTGGGCTTGGGCTTGGGCTTGGGCTTGGGCTTGGGCTTGGGCTTGGGCTTGGGCTTGGGCTTGGGCTTGGGCTTGGGCTTGGGCTTGGGCTTGGACTTGGGCTCGGGCTTTGGCTTGGGCTTGGGCTTGGGCTTGGGCTTGGGCTTGGGCTTGGGCTTGGGCTTGGGCTTGGGCTTGGGCTTGGGCTTGGGCTTGGGCTTGGGCTTGGGCTTGGCCTTGGGCTTGGCCTTGGGCTTGGCCTTGGCCTTGGGCTTCATTTCTTACCGTGATCCATTTTAAAGTAACGGGTGTCAAAATATAGGTTTTAGGGTACGGTTTGGAAGTAGACACTCTGCTTTGAACAAGAAAACGGAGATTCAAACTCAGGGAAAAGACACAACCTGTATTTTCAGCTTTTTAGATGACGGGAACCCAAGCCCAAGAAAAGATTTAGAAAATACCGTGGGCGTTTTTCACTGTTTTCCCCAAACTCGGCACCGTATTGGACTGGACATTTTACAGATGACTGTTACCGTATATCTTTTTGGATATTGTTGCCCATGCATGAATCTGCATTTCTTTGACAAAGACGTATGATATTACCCTTGATCTTTATAGGTCTACCATATACCTTAAACCGATTCTACTCTAACATGTAACCACAAAAAAAGCGTAAAACGAACACCCTTTCTCTAATGAAATCATTCATTCCACCAACATCCTTTTAAGTTCTTGTAAAAAAATTAATTGCTTAAAGTTTATAGGAGGGCCTGACGCGTTTCGATCCTACCAGGATCTTTCTCAAAGGCTTTTAGCCTAGCCTGATCGAAACGCCTCAGGCCCACCTAACTTTAAGCATTTGATAATATTTGAGGTCATTTTGGCTCATGAGCAGTTTGCAGCAGTTTGTTACTTAAAAAAAATTAATTTCCAACAGCGTCAAGCCACTGAAGTGATAACGAAAAGATTAACTCTGATTGTTTTTCCTTGTCAAAAAGGTGATCGTGTTGTGTTGTGATGGAGCATTATAATTCCGCACGACTTATTAGGATCATTATAACACTATAACTTCCACACAGTATGGAGCTAGTAAAAATAAGCTTCATGGTCAAAGAGAAGACTCGGAAAGAGGAGGAAGAAATGATGAAAAGCACGAGACGAATTAATTGAATTTCAGACGAATTGGAATCATGATGGACTGTGATGGACACAGCTAACCGTTGAGGCACTAATTGACTCTGTCCGGTTATTCGGTTGATTAGAATCGACACTGGCGTGATTAATGTACATAAGGTATAATACATGATTGGTGAAGGTCACAGGACAGCACTCACACGTTGTCTGATCCAGCATATACATCAAATAATAAACCTGTGAAAATATGTGCTCAATCGGACATCCGAGTCATGAGGAAATAGCGAAAACCCGACTCTTATAAAACATAAAGAATGGTTTTGATCTTACCCCGAGATCAAAACTGTTTTCGGTCTTTGTTTGACTATTTTCTTGATAAATACAGTACACCATTTCAGGCGGAAATATATTTTTCTATATATTTTTTCTACCAGCACCATCTTCATTCCCAGAAAGTTATATAATACGTAAATATCAGTGAACATTTCTGTTTGTGTATTTTACCAATCATGTACTGTACCTTTAAACATTTTTATTTGAATTTCTTTGGAGTCCGTTTTGATATCTGATGACGTATCCTGGCCACTGACAGAGAATGATTATCTAGGGTGGAGGGTGTGTCCCCGGTTCGAATCCCGCGAAAGGAACCGTGAGGATCTTGTGTCAATCTGATTGAGACTTTTTTGTTTACATTCCGTATTGGTTTCCTTCAGTATGTAAACACAGACATATTATTATTCTTTCTCACAACACCCCCCCCCCCCCCTCCACCTCCACCGCCCCCCCCCCCCCCCCCCCGTGCATTTGCTTACTGGCTCATGTCCAATTCAAACACAGTTGTCATAGCAACCGTCGTTCATGGCGGTCATTTTTTCCATTAGCAGACGTATATTCCTAAGTGGATTGTTCTGGCCTATGGAAAAGATGTCCTTGAAGATACAGGTAAAGTCTTCTTTGGCCCATTTTAAAATTCGTTTCATATTTTCAGTTCAAACATCTACTCAAAAGGGTTCTTACCAAAGAAAACAACAGAACAATTTCCAGTTTTATTTGATGCTCACACATATAACTTAATTTAAAGGTATACAGTACAGGATTGGTATAACATGCATCTGAAATGTTCACGGATTTACGTATAACTTTGTGGGTTGAAGATGGTGCAGGTAGAAACATGCTGTTGAAATATTTCCGCCTGAGATGGTGTATTTGTACAGAAATTAGTCAAACAAAGACTGAAAACAGTTTTGATCTCGGGGTAAGATCAAAACTATTCTTCATGTTTTATAAGAAAAATATAGGGTTTTCGCTATTTTCTCGTGACTCAGATGTTCCATTGAGCTCAAATGTTTACAGGTTTATTAATATTCCATGTACATGCTGGATTAAAACAAAGTTTGAGTGCTGGGGCCAATTTCACGGCGCTGCTAAGCACAAAAATTTGCTTAGCACAAAAATGTCTTGCCCAATAAAACAAGCCACAGTTAAAAATTCCATTTGATATTCATGGTCAGTGAACAACAGCCAAAGAACAATCACAAGTGATACACAACACATGGATATTTGGTTGTTAACCCTGTTTTTATGAAGACTGAAATGTCATGCTTAGCAAATTTTTGTGCTTAGCAGCGCCGTGAAATTGGCCCCTGTACTGTGTATTATGCCTATACACGGTATGTATTATACCTTTAAAATGGGGAATCTGAAAAAAATATGTCATCGCGTACCGTACCAAATTCGTTTGGTACCGAACCAAACGGGTTCATCTTGTGAACCTGTTGCTATACGTGTACATATGACACATACATGCTAATTCATTCTGAACAGAAACTGTGACGTCATGTGAAAACTATAGAGCACTACATAATATGCCTTTATACAACCATAGAGTTAAGTACGTTCGGCAGCCCTAATGCGTTTTTAATTAACATCACGATGCGGTGTGTATACGCAGTAGAAAGATGGCCAAATATCCTGTAAAATCCTTCAACGCACGGTGTGTGCTCATTGTAATGGAGGACGGCCACCGTTTCAAATAATCGCATATGCTTCCATTAGGCATTAAAGTTAATGTAAAACACAAACAATGTTTGCCATATCAAAACACTATTCACAATAGGTTGTAGCCACGACTAGCAAATTCTAGCCCTGCTAACTCCAAGCAAATTAGATTATTATTAATTGAAGACTGGCGTTTAAGGAGGGCCTGATACTTCGATCCTAGCAGGATCTTTCTCACTTTTTTGGCCTTTGAGAAACTGGATCGAAACTTGCATCATTCCCTCCTAACTCCAAGCAAATTAGATTCTTATTAATTGAAGACATGCGTAAGGATCGGCCTGAGCTTCGATTCTAGCAGGATCATTATCGAAGGCTAAAATCAGTTCGATTATTATTAATTGAAGACTTGAGTTTAAGGAGGGCCTTACATTTCGATCCTAGCAGGATCTTTCTCACTTTTTTGGCCTTTGAGAAAGGGATCGAAACACAATTTTCCCTCCTAACTCCAAGCAAATTAGATTATTATTAATTGAAGACATTCCTGACGTTTCGATCTTAGCAGGATCTTTATCGAAGGCTAAAATCAGTTTGAGATAGATCATGGCAGGATCGAAACGTCAGGCCGTTTTCACTCTAAGCATTACTTTGTTTGAATCATTTCAAATAATTATTCTGATTGGTGAGCAGTTTGCAGCAATAATTACTCGTATTTAAAGGTAGTATCATACTTTGGTAAGAAACCAAAACATAAATGTTCACAGATTTACGTATAACTTACAGGGTGTGAATATGGTTGTGGTAGAAACATACGGTTAAAATGTTTCCGCCTGAAATGGTGTATTTATCAAGAAATTAGTAAAACAACGACCGAAAATCTTTTTGATCTTTAAAAGATCAAAAATAAAAGAGAAAAGAATTAAGAAATACTGTGGCCGTTTTTCACTGTTTTCTCAAAAACTGGGCACCGTGGGACTGAAATTTTCACAGATGACTGTTACTGTATCTTCCTTGATATTTGTGCCCATGAATGTGTATTTCTTTGACAAAAACCAAAGTATGATATTACTTTTAATATAGATTTGACGGTGCATCCCAGCAAATTATAAGCATCGGATGAGACAGTCTGTATTTAGGCATACGGGATTACGGGACATTAATTATCACTGGCGATAAAGGCATAATTACAAGTGATTATTATGTCGAGCGAAACTCATTACATGTATGGAAAGGCCTACACAGGGTGTCCCAGAAAAAAACGCAACACATGTGTCGGGGCCCATTAATATGTTAAAATTAAACTGTTCATCACTTCAAGTTTCAAATATGTGATACAGCCATGTCTTGGCTATCACCATGTAGAATTTAAGCATAATTATTGGGACTGAAATTGGCGAAAACTATGACCAATTGAAAGAGTACTCCTTAAAACAATTTGCAAGGATAACACGCATAGTGGTCAATACACACATAATGTGTATGAAAGAAAGATGAAAATCGGGTGTTAAGGTTGGGTAATTAAGTCTTAGTTTTTTCACTCAATTTTAGTCAAATTTTGCTCAAATTCTACATGGTAATAGCCAAGACATAGCTGTATCACATATCTGAATCTAGAAGTGATAAACAGTTTAATTTTTATATAATAGTTCTCGACACAAGTGTTGCGGTTTTTTTTTTGGTTTTTTTTTTGGAGGGGGACACCCTGTATAAAAGGCACTATAGAGACGACATGGAAAACATCTATCGAAATTGCGAGTATTGTCGACACTTATTCCAAGGCAAGCAAAATAAACATTTGTTGTGTTTTTCTTTGTGGTAAATTGCAGATTCCTGTGTGTTTGATAATCAGTAACCGGCAACGATGACACTCTTGACAGAAATGAGTCGAAAATTGAAAGAAAGGTACGTGATTATGATGAATATATGAAAAGAACGTAAAATGAGTTGACATGCACCTACACAGCAGTTATATTAGTAGGCCCTATGACCAATAGCGTATACAATGATATGCTGTATACGTTTGCATATACGGGTCTTTATGTTATGAGGCTTGAGGCCAGACTTGTGATTTGTTTTGCTTCGGCCACTTTAGTCCTAAATGAAATGAATGACTTGAGCATGAGATACAAAGCGAAGCTTGGCCTCGTCATGATCGTGGCACGATCCCTTAGGTTTTTTTTTGTGGGCCACAAATGGCGTCGAGCGAATTAAGTTTCAAGCCAAGCCTCAAGCCTGGTTTAATAGGGGGTTTAGGAAATGGAGGCTCAGGCTCAGGCTCAGGCTCAGGCTCAGGCTCGGGCTCAGGCTCAGGCTCAGGCTCAGGCTCAGGCTCAGGCTCAGGCTCAGGCTCAGTCTCCAGCTCTGACATTATGCTTAAATAATAGGTTGTGGTTCTTCATTGAAGCAGAAGCTCTGTTTTCCTTATCAAGCCAGAGAATCTACTTCAGAACCGCAGCCAAAAGCCTCTATTTTGGTAGGCCTACCCGTTATTTTAGAATAGATTCACGAAATGGAGCCGGAGCCTGAAACGGAGCCCGAGCCTCCAATTCCGTAAACGCCCATAGTCGTAAAGGTCCTATGGCACACTTCAGTGAGCAGCCATTTTGTTTCTGGAAACTACGTAGCTATTAATGACTACAGCTCTTAACACGTGCGATTTTACCGACGTTTGGATTGTGATAATCCCGCTCATTGGCCACGAATCGTGTCCGCCATTGCAGCCATGCATAAACACTATTGACAAGAAATGGCGATGTTATCAACAAGCTCCCAAAAGTGAAGTCGTGCGGAATTTAGAAAGTCAGTCAGGGACAGCAATTACTGTCTAATTATCCATCGAAGGTTTCTGCTTCGCGACCAATATACTTCAAAGTCCATAAACACAGCTAACCGATTGATTTGTTGTATGTTGTGTGGAAAAGCGTCAGACTGTTAACCGCGCAAGGCCATTTCATAATGGACAAGAACTAAAGAACGTGAAAATAATTAGTCATATAAAGGCCGCCGCACACGAGAGCTATCTGCTGAGCAAAAAATATCTTGAGGCCGTTAGCTGAGCACTTACCGGCTTCACGTGTGCGGTCGATTTTTGGTGAGATTTCTGCCTCTCGAGGCCGTGAGACCAAAATCTAACATGTTTGATTTAGACTCGTGATTATAGAACATGGGCTTACAACATGTCGACCTTCACAATAATGAAATCATTAGTGCTAAAATAAACATTCTCAAAGGTAATATCATACTTCAGCTTTTGTCAAAGAAATGCAGATTCATGAGCAAAAATATCAAGGAAGATACAGTAACAGTCATCTGTGAAATTTTCAGTCCCATACGTGTGCCCACTTTTTGAGAAAACAGTGAAAAACGCTCACGGTATTTTTTAGAATCTTCTCACCGTTATATACATGTATTTGATTTTGTAAAGATCAAAATTGCTTTTGGTCATTGGTTTTTACATCTTTCTTGATAAATACAGCATTTCAGGCAGACAATCTTGAGAACGATGTTTCTACCATCACCATCTTTATACGAAGCAAATTTCATTCTAACGCAGCTCTATGAAAAAATTTGCTAACCATGAAATATCTGTCTTAAAAACAGAATTAACATCTAAATGTCCATGTGTTGCGTATCACTAGTGATTGTTCTTTGGCTGTTGCTCGCTGACCATGAATATCAAAAAGAATTTCCAATGGTGGTTTGTTTTATTGAGCAAGACATTTCTGTGCTAAGCAATTTGTGTGTGCATGCTTAGCAGCTCCATGAAATTGGCCCCTTGTTGCGAACAAATCATGACGTGTGTAATTAATACCGAGACTGAGGAAACTGTGGCACAAAATGGCGAGTGTACCCAATGAGGGGGAAAATAATAACAAAATCCATTTCCCACTTAATTCCACTTCCAAAGAAAGGTGCGTCCTTCGGCGAAAACAGATTTACAATTTCCCCCCGCACCGTGTCTGCGATTCTTTGACCCTCAGACGCGTTGTGTGTATGCCCTCAGTCACATTGACAATTAATTATGAAAGTAATCTCGCACGTTGAATGGAAATATTGCATGCACCTGTTGTGTTACACAGAGTATGGCGTTTATTTCTTAACTGTTGTGCATAATAGCGTTCATTATCTTGCCACACCACATCGTCAGGTTTTTGGACCTATGAAAAAACAAACGACCAACATGATAGACAAGGGAGCATGGACCATGAACAAATTAGAGTTTCAACTCCGACCACATCTAAGGTCTGACTTAAACAATTGATGGAGCAGACCTCAGGGAACATTTTTTAAGTACTATGTGACCTCAAATTGTGGTAGCACTTTTGTGTAATATCCCAAAAATTATTGTAATATCTCCCCCCAAAAAAATTAAGAAAAACAAAAGAAAATTCAACAAATGGGGTTAAGCGCTTGCTTCTGACTTATTTTTTAAAATGTCATTTCTCTGTGAATGTATAATGAATTATTATATAATTACATAATCATTCACCAAAATACAAATCAAGGACTTGGTAGGAGGACAGAAAATATTACCACACCCCTTTTTCAGATGCATTGTGGGAAAGTGAATCTTGTTTATTTGTTGATCTTCAAATGATTCCACATTTTCTCAAACGTGATACCACAATTTGAAGCCACATACTACCTAGCAAAGCTGTTAATGGTATAAACTTCCATTTTATGAAGTCAAACCTTAGATGTAGTGGGTGTTGAGCTAACTCCTTAATAAGAGGGTTTTCAGAACTTTGCTCCTTGACTACGAATCACGGTTCAATTTATTGCAAACTGTCAATTTTAATTTTGCTCCTATATCATCATAGGATTTGGTCGTCCAGTTGAATACTAGTTGTTAATCAAAATGAAGAAGACGACTGTAATGTCTGTCAAATTGTATAAGTGACGTTTATCGTGTTCATTTATACTTGGATGGGAAATCATCATGAGTCGTAATGGATTGTACAGGAGTCTGTGTTTCATTACGATTAATTCACGTTAACGAATAACCAGAGACAATTATCGAAATAGTATAATGAAGTTTACCTCTCGTCCTTGGTATCCCCAAATGATTTGGTTGTCTTTTAATAGTGAGCAATAGCACACGGTGAGTGCGATACCTCTTCACCACCAGCGTAAATGACAGTTTTTGATTGCCATTTAGTAATACTGTTCATATAGGTGTACCTCAACCTTAAAGGTACTATGGTGGTATAGGAAACCAAAACAGAAATGTTCACAGACTCACGTATATCTTTAACATGATATAACGATGGACCTGGTACATTGTAACATACCGTTAACATCCGCCTGAAATGTTTTTCTGTTATCCAGAAATGAGTAAAACAAAAATAATACCAAAACAATTTTGATCTGCGAAATCAAAACGTCACAAATACAATAACCTCACAATTTGGCGGAACAATATTGCAACGGTTTGCCGCGGTTTTTTTTTTACTGTTTCCAATTATCAGTAATATTGAGCTGAAAATTTCACTGGTTTGTTTTTATTCCATGACGAATCAATATCATGATTAACAGACCGCAGCTGTTCTATCAACTTATACCAAAGTATGATAGTACCTTTAACTTAAAAGCACAACAAAGGGAATAATCACATGAGTTTAAGAGATCAGTGTCCCATCAGATGAAGGACAAAAATCTAATTAAAAAGTTGGCCTATATCTCAATCTTCATCCATTGACCGAAAGCGTACACTTGTCACGAGTGCTAATTCAATACACATACATCTTGACATGCGACAAATAATCGAAGGTTTGCCCAACTCCGTTTGTATACACAAGTGAAGTTCATGGCAGTTTATACGCATTTTGGTCAGTGACAGCTTAATAATTTACAAGCCCACACGTTGAAATGGGTATTGAAATTGAAATTGGATGCATGCAGCCAGCATACCCTCAAAATATCGGCCTTTTATTGAAACCATCACGGCAAACAAACAGGACTCAATACGAGTGCAACTGATAATTGCGATTTCATGAAAGATTACAGTTAAGGTGACCAGCAGCTATAGGCCTTCGTTTTCGCTTGGGCATGATAAGCTTTACCTGTACTGTACAGGCGCGTTACCAGCGTTGAGTCGGGGAAGGGAAGGGGGAGGCAGACGTCAGTATCGTTCCCCTTTTTTTCCCTCCCCTTTCTTACCAAAGTATGATACTATCTTTAAGCCGAACGGATTGAAAAGTAAATTTTCTCGAGAGTACAATCTTTAAATTAGAGATCGTTCGCATTCGTGTAACGAAAATTTTTATGAGTTTTTTTTATGAGTTTACGGTCGCCATTTATACTTTTTTATGGCTGTATTTTTCGGCCGATGTGTCAAAATTAATGAAAGCCAATAAGAAACGCGTTAATATGGGTACAGTACATGATTGGTAACATATACCCAAACGGATATGTTCACAGATTTACGTATAACTTTCAGGATATTAAGATGATGCTGATAAAAACATACTTGCACAATATTTCCGGCTGAAATGCTATAGGCCCCTTATTTATCCAGAAAGTAGTCAAACAACGACCGAAAACATGTTTTGATCTCGGGGTGAAATCAAAACTCCTGTGAATAGATTTTAAAATACCGTCAGTTTCTTTCACTGTTTTCTATACAGTTTCCAATGATGACATGAGCTGAAATTTCACAGGTTTGGTTTTTATTCCATGACAAATCAAATTATGAACAGACCGCATCCGTTCTGTCACCTTTACCAATCCTGTATTATGCCTTTAATCGGGCTATTGGAAATTACATGTTCTTTTTCCTCTTCACATTATACAGTCCGTGCCTATATCAACTGAATCTGATAATGAAACATCAACAATGCTAGAGACACATTTTGTCATGGGCTCATTCAGCTGTTAATAACTACTTATTAATGCATTCATTCGTTACATACTGTCTGCCCGGGTCATTTTGCATAGGCGATGTAGCGTGCGATCGCCTAAGCACTCGTATTGAAATATTTAAACTACAAGACGAGTTAGTTCTTAATTCTATTTTAAGTTCGTACCAAATATGGCCAAGCGCCATTCGCTGTAAAGGGCTAGGCCCTAGATGATCTAAAAAAAAAAACACCAACAAACATTCAGGGGTATAAACGTTAATATTCAATCAACCTTTCTGCGGTTTATGATAAGTAACCCTTCGCCAGCAGTCCCATTTAGCACTGTGAAATGACTATGGCTAAGGCTCAGGCTCCTTTTCATGAATCCATTCTACAATTACGGGTGTCAAAAATATAAACTTTTGGCTGCAGTTCGGAAGAAGATTCTCTGGTTTGAAAAAATGAAAAACCACAACCTATTATTTTTAGCATATGGATGACAGAGCTGGAGCCCGAGTCCAAGACTGAGGTTGAGCCCTAGCCTCTGTTTCATTGCCTGGGGATACGGGGTGGGGCGGTCAAGTTGCTGAGGAAACGGCAGGACTCACCTCCGCCGCAGCCTACGACGTATTCGATCAGATCCGTACGGCCTTTCAGGGCCGAGTAATGGAGCACAGTTGCCTCCTTCAAATCAGTCTGGTGGATGCAGGCCGAATTATCGATGACGAGATCGATGAAATCCACCAGAGGCAGCTTGACCATTCCCTGAAGATCAGAGTAAACGAACCAAAAAAATTATAAGTATAGGATTTGAAGCTTTGCATGGTGGAAGTAAAATATGAAAGGTTTGCAGAGACAACGTGAGTGAACTCTTTTCTATAAGTGTGGTTCTGAAAAGAACCAGTGAGAAGTTGTATCTAGAAGTGTGGTTCTGAAAGGAACCGGTGAGAAGTTGTCTCTAGAAGTGTGGTTTTGAAAAGAACCGGTGAAAAGTTATCTCTAGAAGTGTGGTTCTGAAAGAACCGGTGAGAAGTTGTCTCTAGAAGTGTGAATCTGAAAAGAACCGTTGAGAAGTTGTCTCTAGAAGTGTGGGTCTGAAAAGAACCGTTGAGAAGTTGTCTCTAGAAGGGTGGTTCTGAAAGAACCGGTGAGTAGTTGCCTCTAAAAGTGTGGTTCTGAAAAGAACCGGTGAGAAGTTGTTTCTAGAAGTGTAGTTCTGAAAGAACCGGGGAGAAGTTGTCTCTAAGATGTGGTTCTGAAAAGAACCGGTGAGAAGTTGTTTCTAGAAGTGTGGTTCTGAAAAGAATCCGGTGAGAAGTTGTCTCTAAAATGTGGTTCTGAAAAGAACCGGTGAGAAGTTGTTTCTAGAAGTGTGGTTCTGAAAAGAATCCGGTGAGAAGTTATCTCTAGAAGTGTGGTTCTGAAAAGGAACCGGTGAGAGGTTGTCTCTAGAAGTGTAGTTCTGAAAAGAACCTGTGAGAAGTTGTCTCTAGAAGTGTGGTTCTGAAAAGGAACCGGTAAGAAGTTGTTTCTAAAAGTGTAGTTCTGAAAGAACCGGTGAGAAATTGTCTCTAGAAGTGTGGTTCTGAAAAGAACCGGTGAGAAGTTGTCTCGTGGTGTCTCCGCAAACCTTCTTTTCTTAAGAAATGATAATTATCAAAAGTAATTTCTGTTTTGTACCAATTTGTCGTACCAAATCCGAATTCTAGCTTCCAACCCATCCCCAGTTTTCAGTCCAATCGTTCCTTTCTTCTATTGCAAATCCTTTAATCGTTACAATCAATACCCGGTCCAGATTCTGTTCTTTCTCTGTGTATTTATAAAACAGGAGCCACAAAATGGGTTGGATTATATCGATAAAGGGATTAGGATCACTAATCCCTTGCAGAAGCCTTGGGCAGATTACAGTATAATTATCATATCTGACGCTGTGTTCATGATACCGTGGTATCCAAAAGTCAACAGCAGCTAGGCAAAAATCTCTGCAGTCTTACGAAAAAAAAACCTCAACAATAAAGGTACATGTAGCCTACTATCATACTTTGGTACCATACCAAAACAGAAATCTTCACATATTTACATATACCTTACAGGGTATAAAGATGGTGATGGTAGAAACATACTGTTACAATTTATTGTTCTGCCTAAAATACTGTATTTTATCCAGAAACTAGTACTTGTAAAACCGATTGACCAAAACAGGGAGAAATACCGTGCGTGTTTTTCACATGTTTCCTCAAATTGTGGACAGCGTATGGGACTGGGAATTTCACAGACGACTGTTCATGTATTTTTCGTGATATTTTGCCTACGAAGCTGCATCCTGACAAAAACCAAAGTATGAAATTACCTTTCAAACACTGTATAATGGACTCGCCATCCTTCCATTTTGCCCCCTTTGGGGAATATGAGCTCTCAAGCCAAACAGTTAATGGGTTACAATTTTCTAAATAACACTTCTGAAGTTTTGACCATAATCGTAACGAATTATCAACGGTTCCATTAAAGGCAGCGTACAGGATTTTGCAAGGCCTCCAACAAATTGTTGAGTTTGAGACAGAAAATGGACTCAACATTTCGTTAACAGTGCAAACAGTCACCATGGGAAATCTTGGTTCATCAGATGCTGGGTTTTTCAAGGAAATCAAGATTTAGTGTCTTTAAAAAAAAAGATCGTTCGTCCGAACGATTTAGTTGCATTTCGAAAGCGTAACCGTGAAAGATTCGGAGGGGGCAAAATTATTTCGGCCGTATTTTTGCTATCCAGATGAACAAAGCGTAAAAAGGGTACATGAAACATGGTTCATCAGATGCTGGGTTTTTCAAGGAAATCAAGATTTAGTGTCTTTAAAAAAAAAGATCGTTCGTCCGAACGATTTAGTTGCATTTCGAAAGCGTAACCGTGAAAGATTCGGAGGGGGCAAAATTATTTCGGCCGTATTTTTGCTATCCAGATGAACAAAGCGTAAAAAGGGTACATGAAACAACGTCTGTAAGGAAGTTTAAGACCTTCACTTCTGTTTAAGTACCAAATTCAGCCAAAACGCACATCTTTGCAAATCCTATAAGCTCTCTTTAAATCTGTTGTCAAATTAGCACAGTGATAAATGAGATGTGCTCTCACTACATCAACTTAATGACTCATCCATCCCTCAATATTTATTCATCCTTCCATTTAATCTTCAAAGATGAACGTCCCAATAGCTTCATTAGGAGGTATGTGTCGCCAAATAGCATGATTGATAATATAATGTTAGCATAATTATGCATAGGAGGAAATAGGGTTCTGCAGAATTAGCTTATGGGACAAGAGAACAAAAAGGTGTCCAACAACAAATGGACAAGTTAGGAAAAGTGCAATGTAGGCCCCTATTATACAGGGTGTCCCCCAAAAACCGCAACACTTGTGTCGAGAACTATTATATGAATATTAAGCTGTTTATCACTTCAAGATTCAGATATGTGATACAGCTGTGTCTTGGCTATCACCATTTTAGCAAAATTTAATTAAAATTGAGTGAAAAAAATAAGACTGAATTATACCCAACCTCAAAACCCGATTTTCATCTTTCTTTCATACACATTATGTGTGTATTGACCACTATTCGTGTTATCCTTGCAAATTTGTTTTTAAGGAGTTCTATTTCAATTGGTCATATTTTCGTTAATTTCTGCCCAAATATGCTTAAATTCTACATGGTGATAGCCAAGACATGGTTGTATCGCATATCTGAATCTTGAAGTGATAAACAGTTTAATTTTAACATAATGTGTCCCGACACAGTGTTTAGTTTTTTCTGGGACACCCGGCTGTACATGACAAAATACAACTGTGATTCATGGGAATTTGCACAAAGTGATCCCATCACCTCCGTGCACTTAGGCCCTAATGCACTATCCGCACTTATCTCATTTTGTAACCCGAAGCATTAAGGCCCTATGTTATAAAAGACTGGTTTTAATATAGCATGAATTAGTGCACATGGTTTCTTCATTAAAGGTATAAACCGTGCATCACTGCACGGGGCTCGATTATCGCAAACTCATCGTAACTTACTACCAATCGTAGGACTTATGATAGATTGCAGTCCAACGTAGGATAGGCACCCTATACGATGGGGCTTTCCTTCGTAACTCGAGTTACGATCGATCGTAGGGCTTCGTGATATCGACCCCAGGGTTTGTTTTTGTACAGAAAAAAAGGTGTTCGTTTCAGTCGTACTGCATAAAATCATGATGAAATCAAGTATGCATGACATGTTTGCGGGTTATTTTTTATTTTTTATTTTTTTTTTTTTTGGGGGGGGGGGGGTCAGGGAATGACCATTTCTGTTTTAACGTGAATTTGTGAATGTTCCAAGTATTATTCTGTTTAATTCATCTGTAGGAATCGACTTGGAAATCCGCTGATGTGTCATTGGAGGAATTCGAATACAGTTTGATAGAGATACAATTTCACAGAAATATTAAAATGCCAACTTCAAAAAGTAAGCTTTCGCAAAGTAACCGAAGGTATGATTGTGGTATAATTATCAATTCTGTACTCACATTATACCAAAGGGTAATTTCACACTTCGATTTTTATCAAAGAAAATGCAGATTCGTGGGCCAAAATACCAAGGAAGATTCAAGATATACAGTAATAGACATCTGTGAAATTCCCAGTCTCATACGATGCTCACTTGAGAGAGTAAGGCTTGCGGTAACACCATGTATCAAACATCTCTTTTAGGAAGATGTGTGGTCCTGAAAAGGACTGATGAGAGTGGATTCTCGACGTTTCGACTAGTGCTCTAGTTGTCCTCAGGAGAGAGAGAGTTTGAACCATGCAAAACTTCAAACCTTACCGATGCTCACTTGTTGAGAAAACTAAAAAAAAAAACGCCCGAGGTGTTTTAATATGTTTTTACGGGATTTTTGATCTTCCAAAAAAAAAGAAAAGATTATTTGGTCACTGGTTTTACTCTTTTCTGCGTAAATACAGCATTTCAGGCGGAAGAAATTTAACGGTATGTTTCTACCATCACCATCTTTATACCCTGTAAGTTATAGCATAGGTAAATCTGTGGAGATTTCTGTTTCGGTGTGTTACAAAGTATGATAGTACCTTTAATACCTTTAAACTAGATTCCAATAAATGCTGGTCATTAGGCCTAATAAGATTTTTTTTTTTTTGACAGAAAATGTAAGATTTAGAAGTAAAAAAGCGTGTCATTTAATATATTTCATATTTTCTATATGTATATGAACGACACAGTCAGTGGCGTCGCCAAGGGGGGGGGGGGGGGGGGGCAGGGGGGGGGGGGCACGTGATGACAAGTACACCTGATTTGGAATTACGAAGTCAGCTTCAAAAGATTAGTTTTCGTGTCAATGTTTCGCCTTTAAAGGTAATATCATACTTTGGTTTTTGTCAAAGAAATACACATTCATGGGCAAGAATATCGAGGGAGATACAACAAAAATCATCTGTGTAAAATTGCAGTCCCATGATGGTGCCCATTTTTGGAGAAAACAGTGAAAAACAGCCACAATATTTCTTAAGCCTTTTCTATTTTATTTTTGATCTTTATTTTTTTTATTCTTTTTTTTTATTACCTGTATCTTACAGAAACATTAAAAAGACACATAGTGCAAGAGGGAAGCCCCGAACAGGCACACAGGCCTACAAAACCGAGAGACAGACTGACAGAGGACAGGCACAATTAACAGGCAAACAACCGAGGACAAAGATAAAATGATATTCCTAATAATTCTTTTTTTTTAACGGATGGGAGATGCTACTTATTAACAAGATCTTTAAAAGGTCATAATGTTGGTCACTGGTATTACTCTTTTCTGGATAAATACAGCATTTCAGATAGAAAAATTGTAAGGGTATGTTTGTACCATCACCGTGCATCTTTCTACCCTGTAAGTTATAGATAAATCTGTGAAGATTTCTGTTTCTGTATGCTATCAAAGTATGATACTACCTGTGAACGGGCTTTGTGGTTTTATAATGACGTCAAGCCATTTCAAGATCACAGAAACTGGACAACGTAATTGGCCTATCCATTCCGAAAGTGAGAATAAACTTAGTTCTTCGCTGGCAATTAAATAATGACCTGCATTGATAGACTTACCGAGACGCAGGATGCATCCCCCGACGGACTGGCCCAGCCCAGGGCGCTGCCCACGCGGCTCCGACTCCCACCGTTCCAAGACCCGTCCAGGTCCGATTTCATGGTCACCGCTGACCGGGTAGAGCCCGCCGATGACGCCCTGCATGACTTTGTGTCCTCCAAGGAAATCAGCTCCTTCTCCCTGCTGATGGTCGCCACTTTCATCCAGCGCTCCGAGAACTTCTTCGTACCTTTAAGCATTTTTTCTGCGTTCTTCTTCCTTATTTTGGTGCAAGTTCTGTCCTCTCTCACGACGAGGTACACCGTACCACCGCGGTTGGTGTAGGCCTAAGACTAAGCCCTGCCTTCCCTATACCAGGATAGCTTTGCAAACGATTGGTACAGATTGCACTCTTCCTTGTCAGCCGTGCGTACAGACCCCACACGGTACTTAGATTTGATAATATCGCAGAGACCTCGGTTTGTTCTGCTCCCTTACGACTTGCTCCCGATTGTTTCACGAGCGTGTATGATGCGTCGACGGAACAGTTCCCAATTATATTGGGATTTTGTGTCTAGTCACCGACGAGTTAAGTAAGCAATAAGATAATGCATACATATATATGCGGCCACGAGGAAATTTTATAGCGTTACTGGTCTGGCGTATCTCATAAAAAAGGAGCAAAATCCTCGTGAATTTTATTCCGATCGAAAATTCGGTTGGAAATGTACCGCGCAGGCGCGGTTCTACGGGGGGGCTAGGGGGGCTGTAGCCCCCCAAAAATTGTGTCTAGCCCCCCAAAAAAAATGCAAGTGAAAAAAAAAAATTCTTGAAAATACTGGATTTATTAAGCGCAAATTACATAAAAAACGCGTTGTGTGGGCTATAATGTGCATGTTTTTCGACCCCTAATAAGACATAGCAGAAGCGAGTGGTAGAAGAACCCAAAATATTGGGTCTTCTAGCCCCCCAAAAAAATAATGGCTCTTCTAGCCCCCCAAAAATTTTGGCTCTAGAACCGCGCCTGTTACCGCGTTGAAATAGTCTTATTCAGTCAACATTAACAAGTTCGATTATTCAATACAAATAAGCAATAAACTGCTGCAAACTGCTCATCATGCACAAAATGACCTGAAAGTTATAAAATGCTTGGAGTTAGGAGGGCCTGACGCCAGTTTCGATCCTGAGCAGAATCTTTCTCATTTTTTAGCTTTTGAGAAAGATCCTGATGCTAGGATCGAAACGGGCCAGGCCCTGCTAACTCCAAGCAAATTAGATTATTATTAATTGAAGACTGGCGTTTAAGGAGGGCCTGATACTTCGATCCTAGCAGGATCTTTCTCACTTTTTTGGCCTTTGAGAAACTGGATCGAAACTTGCATCATTCCCTCCTAACTCCAAGCAAATTAGATTCTTATTAATTGAAGACATGCGTAAGGATCGGCCTGAGCTTCGATTCTAGCAGGATCATTATCGAAGGCTAAAATCAGTTCGATTATTATTAATTGAAGACTTGAGTTTAAGGAGGGCCTTACATTTCGATCCTAGCAGGATCTTTCTCACTTTTTTGGCCTTTGAGAAAGGGATCGAAACACAATTTTCCCTCCTAACTCCAAGCAAATTAGATTATTATTAATTGAAGACATTCCTGACGTTTCGATCTTAGCAGGATCTTTATCGAAGGCTAAAATCAGTTTGAGATAGATCATGGCAGGATCGAAACGTCAGGCCGTTTTCACTCTAAGCATTACTTTGTTTGAATCATTTCAAATAATTATTCTGATTGGTGAGCAGTTTGCAGCAATAATTACTCGTATTTAAAGGTAGCATCATACTTTGGTAAGAAACCAAACCAGAAATGTTCACATATTTACGTATAACTTACAGGGTATGAAGATGGTGGTGGTACCGTTAAACATATTTCCGCCTAAAATGGTGTACTTATCCATAAATTAGTAAAACATCGACCGGAAATCTTTTTGATCTTTTAAAAGATCAAAAATAAAAGAGAAAAGACTTAAGAAATACTGTGGCCGTTTTTCACTGTTTTCTCAAAAAGTGGGCACTTTATGGAACTTAAATTTTCACAGATGACTGTTACTGTATCTGTCTTGATTCTTTTGCAGAGCTTAAACTACAAAAAAATAATCAACACCCCAAAATTAAACGAAGATGGTTTTGTTTTGTTCTTCTCCAAATTGAATCCAGTTCGTCAGCAACAAAAACAAGTTTTTCTCTGCAAAAGTTTACATAAGAACCAAGCCAGAAGCAGCATTGAAGTTTTAATCCTTGTTTAAACAGGGAGTAAAGGCATACATGACTCTCAATTGCTAACAATAAACGGTATGCCCTTAAAGAAAACACTGGACTGGGTTTACGCGTGGTCGATACTATGTGCCAAGGAGAAAAAAACAGAACCGATATCTCAGCAAATGACCACTTTCAAGACACAAAAGTACCGTCCTTGCTAACAGCCTTTGTGATTTGTTCTCGATCGATGGCGGTTGCCGCGATTTTCGCTGGTTACCGGCCCCGCACCACCGTCAAACGAAGTTGCGATGAAGCGACTGACTTGAGTAAATTAATGTATGGGAAACTGCGTTTTCGCATATAGTTTGTTTCAAGATACATGTAGTTCCCTCGAGCATAGAGACATTTGAAGCAGGCACAGGCTCAGACTCAGGCTCAGGCTCAGGCTCAGGCTCAGGCTCAGGCTCAGGCTTCGGCACCATTTCGTGGATTCATTCGGGTATCAAGTTAGAGGCTTTCGGCTGCGGTTTGGAAGTAGATTCTCTGGTTTGAAAAGGAAAACAGAGCTTCGACTTCAATGAAAAACCACAACCTATATTTCCAGCATATGGGTAACAGAGCCTTAGCCTGAGCCTTAGCCTGAGCCTGATCCTGTATGAGCTTGGGTCTCCGTTTCGTAACCCCAGAGAATTTTTGCCTAAAAAAACAACAACAATTGTTGAAAATTGTTGTAATTATTGATGAGCAAGGACAGTTTGAGTCTAAAACTGAAGAATAATGATCATTGATTCCTGTCGTTTTTCACGTATTTTCCTCGGGCGATTTTTTTAAACCAGAATGATCTGAAAAAAGAACGCATCGATTGAAAATAGTTCTCATTCATTAGCCATGACATGTGCCAAACCCATCCTAGTGTTACATGTCATGGGATGGGATTGCTTTCCCATCACATTGGGTGGCAAATCGAAGTGAAGCCAAGCCTTATGGGCGTGTGAAACCCACCAAATGTCCACTATAGTGTACAATTTGTCGATAATTATTGCCCAAAGCACGGACATTCCTTCACTGTTGTTACTTGGAGAAGTCCATTCTTCTAGAGTCCTTTAACTGAGACCACTGTGAAGTAGCCTGGAGTGTCAGACTTCGACTGATCGATCTTTATCATCATCTATTCCAGGGGCCAATTTTTTAAGAGCTGCTTAGCACAATAAAATTGCTAAGCATGACATTTTTGCCTTAATAAAAACAAGAGTTAAAAACCAAATTTCCATGTGTTGTGTATCTCTTGCAATTGTTCTTTGGCTGTTGTTCGCTGACCATGAATTTCAAATCGAATGGTGGTTTGTTTTATTGGGCAAGCCATTTTTGTGCTAAGCAATTTTTTTGTGCTAAGCATCTCTCTGAAATTGGTTACGAAACCAAGGATTTCTCAAAAGTGCCCTAGGCACTGTGGCTCCAAAGATGATGAAGCATTTTATGGAAAGATGACGATTTTTATGAAGTATTGTGAGAAGAAGATACAGTTTTAGAGGTTGGAGGAAAACCCAGAGTAATATTTAGTGAAACCCACAGAATCAGGTGAAGGGACTGAAACCCAAAATCCACCCACCCGGGCCGTCAGACTGAGGTGAAAGGCGAGAAAATTTGGGGGCATACATGTAGGTGGCAAGTGCGTTAGGCACTCGCCTCTCACCAATGTGGCCCGGGTTCGATCCCGGCTTGGGTCATATGTGAGTAGAGTTGTGCGTTGGTTATCTCCTTTACTACGAGGGTTTTTCTCCAGGTGATCCGGTTTTCCTCCCTCCACCAAAATCAAACACTTTCGATCTCAGGCTGTACTCCGTGATCATGGGTTGATGTGGCTGGCAGCCAAGGGTGCCCATGAAAGCCTGCTACTCGATCACGTTGAAGTCGCATCCTTCGCAATTCAGCACCCCAGCTGCGAGTAAAGGATGATTAGCCTCCCAAATTATCATTATTATTATTATAACCGGTACGCTAACCTTTTTCTCTTGGCGTTATGTCACTGAACATGAAAACTTGTTATCTCTGACTTTTCGTCGGTGGCATTATGTCAAATGCATTCAAAAGTTGTGAAATAATACCTAATACCAGCTTGATCAAAATAATCATGCACCAACTCCGTTGCCAGTTCATTCTCGTCACTGATTGCGTTATGTACATTCATATTTCGTACAAAGTTTTAAAGGTAGTATCATAGTTTGGTTTTTGTCTAAGAAAAACAGATTCGTGGCCAAAAATATCAAGGAAGATACAGTAAAAGGTAATTTGTGAAAATTTCAGTCCCATACGTTGCCCACTTTTTGAGAAAACAACGAAAAACGGCCACAGTATTTCTTAAGTCTTTTCTCTTTTATTTTATATCTTTTTCGGTTTCGGTCGTTGTTTTACTAATTTCTGGATAAATACTGGTTTTCAGTCGGAAAAATGTTAACGGTATATGTTTCTACCACCACCATCTTCATACGCTGTAAGTTATACGTAAATCTGTGAACATTTCTGTTTTGGTCTCTTACCAAAGTATGATCATACTACCTTTAAGTGAAGAAAGAAGATTATTGCCAGATATAGCTGAGATTCCTTTCTTCCAATTATCAAATAAATTTACAGTATGTGACAAATTAATAGGATTACAGAAATATAAGCTGTTATACCGAAATTATAAATTGAAAAGTGACCACCATTGTGATGAAGTGAACAAGAGCATTGTTCACTTTTCAATGACTTTAATTTCAGTCAGTTTCCCTTGTGGTTATTAATTTTGATGATGAAATTTATAAATGGTGATTTTTCTTACCCTTACCAATCCGGTACACACTCCGGTACTGATCGCCGTTAAAGGTATATACTATCATACTTTGTCAAAGTTGGAAGAACAACTGCGGTCTGTTCATAATTTGATTTGTCATGGATTAAAATCAAACTTGAGAAATTCAGCTTGAATTGATCATCAGCGAAAAGCCGTTGCAATAATGTTTACGTCATTTTGTGAGGTAATTGTGAATGTGGGGTTTTGTCGTTTTGATCTCGGAGATCAAAACCGTTTTCTGTCTTCTGTTTTACTCATTTCTGGACAGCATTTCTGGCGGAAAAGTTTTAACGGTATGTTTGTACTAGGTCCATCGTTATACCCTGCAAGTTATACGCAAATCTGTGAACATTTCTGTTTTGGTCTCTTACCAAAGTATGATCATACTACCTTTTAGTGAAGAAAGAAGATTATTGCCAGATATAGCTGAGATTCCTTTCTTCCAATTATCAAATTAATAGGATTACAGAAATATAAGCTTTTATACCGAAATTATAAATTGAAAAGTGACCATTGTGATGAAGTGAACAAGGACATTGTTCACTTTTCAATGACTTGAATTTCAGTCAGTTTCCCTTGTGGTTATTTGATGATGAAATTTATAAATGGTGATTTTTCTTACCCTTATCAATCCGGTACACACTCCGGCACCGATCGTCGTTAAAGGTATATAGTATACTATCATACTTTGTCAAAGTTGGAAGAACAGCTGCGGTCTGTTCATAATTTGATTTGTCATGGATTAAAATCAAACCTGAGAAAGTTTCAGCTCGAATTGATCATTGGAAACAGTAGAAAACAGCGAAAATCCGTTGCAATAATCATTACGTCATTTTGTGATCAGAATCGTTTTCTGTCTTCTGTTTTACTCATTTCTGGATAGCATTTCTGGCGGAAAGGTTTTACGGTATGTTTGTACTAGGTCCATCGTTATACCCTGCAAGTTATACGCAAATCTGTGAACATTTCTGTTTGGGTTTCCTACCAAAGTTTGATAGTACCTTTAAATAATTATGTTTGGTATATGCCAAACCTGTAGCCTGTTTGAAAAGAAAATCATACCACAAACTTCATACCGTATAATGGTATACACTCGATTGCAATACGTAAACTGGCCCCAGGGCGCGTATGCGGTGGTCAATCTGTATGCTAAATCTTGAGCTATAAACTGTTTTATAGCTCCTGGATAAAGCCATATGCCCCATCAGAAAAACATTCTACGGCTACTTGGAATGCACCGAGTATGCAGTTACCATTTATCAATCACGCCTCATGGGTACGAGGGAGTTGATTTTGAATGATATCTTGCGGAATTGAGACAGGTCTATTTCAATCTTCCCCTGGGCCACAGCCATTGCTCCGGGAAGGCTTAGGGGCGATTTCACTAAGCCCCTGCGATCGATCGTAGCTCGAGTTACGAAGGATAACCCATCATTACCTAGAGCTGCAATGCATCATTTTAAGTCCTACGATTGATAGTAAGTTGAGATGAGTTTGGTGAAATCGACCCCAGGTTACTGTTTTCCGCCTGAAATGCTGTATTTATCCGGACTTAGTGAAACAAAAGACCGAAAACAAAATTGATCTCAAAACCTCACAATTATATATAATAACTCTACAATTTGGCGTAATAATTGCAATGGGTTTTTCGCTGTTTTGTACTGTTTCCATTGATCAATTGAGCTGAAAATATTTCACAGGTTTTGTTTTGATTCCATGACAGATTGCTCTGTTGTACCTTTACCAATGTTGTACATACAAGTCATGCCCTTTAAAATGAGACGCAGTTATCAAAATGGCGGCTTTCGACTGTCGTGTTCCTCAATGAAGACATTTGGCATTGAACAAGGAAACAGAGCTTCAACGAAATATCAACATTTTTTTTCATGAATATTAAATGATTTTGGTCGGGAAATAGATAATATTCCAATTAGGCTTGCCCTTCACCGACGTGGATGAGCACTGTATACTCAGTACTTGTGAGGGCACGTGAAAAAAAAAATCACATGCTTGCTCAGGTAGGATTCGAACCCACGACCTCCTGCTTACTAGTGCAGATGCCTTACCTGCTAGGCCACCGAGCTAGCTGGGGTCTGCAGGGTGAACCGAATCCAATATCGGCATCTGCACTAGTAAGCAGGAGGTCGTGGGTTCGAATCCCACCTGAGCAAGCCTGTGATTTTTCTCACGTGCTCTCACAAACACTGAGTATACAGTGCTCATCCACGTCGGTGAAGGGCAAGCCTAATTTGCATATTTTTTTTTTTCAGATATCAAACCTTTGAAGAAAGCAAAGAAGCAAAAGGCCACGACCCAAAACATCACGCTAATAAAAAAAAAACATTGCAATGGTTAAAATTTGAGCACCGAGTGTACGTCAAACAATATTTTATTAACATTATTATTTTACCATTTTCTCAAATAAAGTATATTGGCTAAGCAAAGTCCCATGTGACTTTTCGCTAAAAAAAAAAAAAAATGGCTTGTATAACGCCGCTGACGCAGATGTTTGCATAGCAATAAGAAAACACACACTTCAGAAAGGATTTATATCCCATAGTGCCTTTTTCATTAGTGTTGGGTTAATTACCACTGACAAAAAGAAATCGTTATGGATTAGGTTTTGTGTGTGGAGAGTTTTTCTATTGGTCAATATATCTTTTTGTGACCGGTAGAGTCGGGTCCCTCATTACGTTCTGGGGGGAAATTGTAATAAAAACTGCCAAATCATGCTGTCAGAGAATTATGTCAATAACTTAAGTGGACATTAGCTTAATTTTATTGCCGCTGGTCGGAAGTGAAGTAAAAGGTGGCGACTGCATTTACGAGTATTCTGCTGACACGTTATGTACTTTCTACGAAATAAAACGGAACTGCACGGAGGGCAGAGAATACATTAAAAAATCTGCTGATTCACGATATCCGTCGTTCTCTCTTAAAAAAAAAGAAAATCACTATCGTTATGAAATTTAAACCCTGAAGTATATTCCCCGGCTGGATGAAAGTTAAAACAGGTGTATTAAGATGTTGGCGTATTAAGTCATGTTGGCGTAGCGGTTCTTTCCTAGCCTTTCACCTCTGCGGACCGGGTTCAAGTCCGTCTCGGTTCACAAGTGGATTGGGTTTTTAGTCCCTACCCGATTCTGTGGGTTTTACCCAGAATTTTACTCTGTTTTTTTTTTTTTTCACTTTCATTTTTTTTTGGGGGGGGGGGGGGGGGGACGGGGCGGGCTAGACAAAACTTTTGGGAGGATACAGCCCCCCTAGCCACCCCCCCCCCCCCCCCCCCGTAGAACCGCGCCTGGTCTGCACCCATCAGTCTAATCATTAGCGTCGCTCTGTTGAGCTGCCATAAGGCAAATTCAAGGGAATTCTCCTGTTACTGAAAAAGTACAATACACACTGGAATAAGAACAGCTAAAACGACGTCACATTCATTAGCCAATCAGTAGGGAAAGTACGAAAATATATCGAACCAAACACTATAAAGGCCAATCACGTTTATTCCAATTCCGGGCTCTTCTAACGCCAGCAGGGTTGTAATGTTTCTGGATTAATCAGAAGGTTAAACTTTCTGTTATGTTTCCTCTTAAAGGTAATATAATGATCAATATATTGGAATTATTCTTGAGAGGTAGACATTTTGAAAAAAAAAATATCAAGATGATATTCAAATTAGGTTTGCCCCCACCGACGTGGACGAGCACCACACACTCAGTGCTTGTGAGTGCACATGGTTTTTAATAATCATTCTTGAGATCTATTATTACACTGATGAACACGGTGCAATCCTGCTGGCGTTGGAAGAGCCTGGAAATTGGAATAAACGTGATTGACCATTATATAGTGTTTAGTATAATATACCCTCCCCCCCCCCCCCCCCCCGATCCACCACTTGCTAACGAACTACCAACTTACACAATTGTAATACCCGGAGAAAATAACATGACATGACCTACTAAAAAAAGGACCTCAATATTTTCTCAACTAACATGTATACCTGGCTGTTTTTATTAAGCAATTAACTTTCCCGCAACCTAATTAAATTCCTCTCTCGCGCGGCGGCAGATCTGTCTAAATTTGAAGAGATGGACTTTCATTTCCACCTCGTAAAGCTGCAGCTCTCGACACCAAAATAATAATTTTTGGTGTTCCTGTAGTTGTGGTCGCCTATTCATAATCAGGGCTGGAAATAAGGTTTGGTGAGGGCAAGGCCAATTTTCCATTGCAAGGGGCACTTCCATTGGAAAATCATATAATGTCTGTGGAAATATTTGAAGGGGGCACCAAGGCCAAGAACTAGGGCAATGAAGGCCATGGCCTCCGTGGCCAGTGGCCTTCGTTTATTTCCAGGCTTGCATATTATAAGGAAATAAAAGTAACCACTTTTGTAAATGTAAAGTAACTTACCAACATATCTGTAAAATCATTGGTGATGGTGTCGTCTTGAATATTACCATGGTTAAAGCGGTAACAAAAGATGCCACATTTGACAGAATAGCCTATAGCTGAATATAGCCTGTTTTCTGGAATTCTGTTTTCCGTCCAGTGTTTTTCAGGTGGCCACAACTACAGGAATACCAGGGCCTATCCCTCTCCCTCGATACCTGACAAACTTGACAAACCACGCCATAGATTTTGTATTGACTAATTGGATTCTCGCATAGGACTCATGGTATGGTGTATGGATGGTTGGCAGATTGGTAATGAAGTGCCAGATATGGTATAAATAATTGCGGTAATGGATGACTGTTCCAACATGGCAATGGGAACTGTAATCCCCAATGACACTCTCATATACTTTGATTCTGTCGTTGATGTGAAGAGCCATTGGAAGTGTGCACAGCTTATATAAAACGATGTTTTATTAATCCTGCATGTATGCAAATACCCAGCACACAACCTGTCATTCAAATTTTGTGCCTATAGCTCCTGTCCGCAAATTAAAGGTAATATCATACTTTGTTTTTGTCAAAGAAATGCAGATTCATGGGCAAAAATATCAAGGGAAATACAGTAACAGTCGTCTGTGAAAATTTCAGTCCCATACGGTGCCAACTTTTTGAGAAAACAGTGAAAAACGGCCACGGTATTTCTTAAGTCTTTTCTCTTTTATTTTTGATCTTTTAAAAGATCAAAGCGATTTTCGGTCGTACATTTCTGGATAAATACACCATTTCGGGCGGAACAATTTCAACTGTATGTTTCTACCACCACCATCTTCATACCCTGAAGTTATACGTAAATCTGTGAACATTTCTGTTTTGGTGTCTTACCAAAGTACCGGTATGATACTACCTTTAAGCGAATCTTTCCTGCTTACTTAAGCAGAAGTAATATTTTATGCTTGAAGGTACATGTAGTTTCAAACTTTGGTTAAATTGAATAAGCAGCTATTTGATTTGTCATGGAATAAAAAACAAACCTGTGAAATTTTCAGCTTAGGCCTAATTGAGAATTGGAAACAGTAGAAAACAGTTTAAAACCGTTGCAATTGTTTCTAGTTGTTACTATTGTATATAGGTAGGCCCTAATTGTAATTGATGTTTGAACAAAATCGGAGCACGATAGCCTACTACTTAAAACAAGACAGTTCTAGTTTTTCTGAAACCAATTTGTGACTTTAGAGGGCGCTATAGACGCTGCAACCTAACTTGTTGTTTGGTGTGAATTTTGTTTCTCTTGCAGGCGTTCGTAACATTTGGTCGTTGCGATTGTTCTATTCTACAATCGCAAAAAAATATATTAATCATTATTAATTTATTCATCTTCGTGCTCCATGGAACAATACAAATGAATTACCATGCATTTGTTACACTGGGACAGGGAACCAGTCTATCACACCATGATAAAAATTAATTTTAAAGGGCAAAGCACGTCACATGGTGGCGCTAGACACAAATACAAATTCACGAAATGGCTATTTGACCGGTCATTGGCTTCAGTAATGTTTGGTGGGTTGAAGCTAAATATTCACAATAAAGACATAACATGGAACGGGTAAATATCGTTTTTGTCCGAAAATTGTATCCAAAAGGTCACACATTGACCCCGCGATAATGGCGGAGGTTGGTCGGCGAAGATATCAGAAAAGTGCCAAAAGAAGATCAGACGCCGTGAATTTTCTGGCCAATATTTCACTAGATGGTAGCTTTACCCATGCCGAGAGCAGCCCAGCCAAAGTTGAGGCCAAGAATGAAGTCCGTGGAGAGCGAGGAACCACCGGTAAAGTCGGCGCAAGTTTACCCCCGGCCGAGAAGCAGGCGTCGGACTCGACGCTGTGCGTTCAGGGCAGAGCACAGCAGCAGCAACGGCAGCGAGAGGTGACCGAGATTGACGCCTCGACCAGCGAGGTTGCGGTGGTCAACCAAGCCGGGGCGTCCCTCGAGGTCTTCTCCCCCGAGGTTCGGAGCCGTGCACGGTCGACAGCCAAGTCCGTTCTCGGTGTCTCTTCCGGAAGTTTACGCGTCAAATCTTTCCTCTCCGACAAAGGGTCGCCGCTGATTCCCACCAGTAAAATTGAACCGGGAACGAGACCACGGTATGTTGTTATAAATCAATTGAATTTTTTTTGCAGAGTGATTGTGTGCTTCACAGCGCAGTTCAGGAAAAAATGTAATAAACTGCTGCAAACTGCTCATCAGCCAAACCCAAAAAGAATGCTGGTCAACTTGTTCGTCAACCAACTCCTAGGCCTATGCTTACCAACTCGTTTGCTGACCAACTCGTATGCCGACCAACTTGTACACCATTTCCATTGAAATGGCTATTCACTGCATTTCAACGCAAGGATTCCAAATTTTTGAAGAATAAATGTAAAAATAGGCCTCCTCGTAAAAATACAAATTCTATGAAAAAAATTTCCCCAGACATAAGAAACCATGATCCCTGGCGAAAAAAATCTTGATGTTCCTTAAAGAGGAAAGCCCAACTTTCATTTTACATTCCTGAAAAATACCAATCCATCTAATATTATAAAATCTTATGAAATAAATCCTGATAAAAAAAAAACAACCCCTCGAAAAAAACCGCATTAATTACTTGAGTGGCATACAAGTTAGTGTAGCGTATGAGTTTAGCATTATGTGAGTTGACCAAACAGCATACGAGTTGGTTGGCCCACAAATCGACGTGCTTTGAGACAAAATAATGACCCGAAATTTATGAAATGCTTGAAGCTTAGGACTGGGGTTTTGATCCTATCAGGAGCGATAAAGATTGATAAAGATCCTACTACATGTACTAGGATCAAAATGCATCAGGCCCTCCTAACTACTTTATTCCTACATATGCCTTTTGCCTGATGCTGCCAGCCATATTTTTCCAAACAAACAGACATTTACTGAGATATAATAATAATTTTGGTGTTCCTGTAGTTGTGGTCGCCTATTCATAATCAGGGCTGGAAATAAGGTTTGGTGAGGGCAAGGCCAATTTTCCATTGCAAGGGGCACTTCCATTGGAAAATCATATAATGTCTGTGGAAATATTTGAAGGGGGCACCAAGGCCAAGAACTAGGGCAATGAAGGCCATGGCCTCCGTGGCCAGTGGCCTTCGTTTATTTCCAGGCTTGCATATTATAAGGAAATAAAAGTAACCACTTTTGTAAATGTAAAGTAACTTACCAACATATCTGTAAAATCATTGGTGATGGTGTCGTCTTGAATATTACCATGGTTAAAGCGGTAACAAAAGATGCCACATTTGACAGAATAGCCTATAGCTGAATATAGCCTGTTTTCTGGAATTCTGTTTTCCGTCCAGTGTTTTTCAGGTGGCCACAACTACAGGAATACCATAATTTTGACCAGATATTGTTTGAGAATCAGAAACTGGATTAGATTTGTTCACTGTTGGCAAAGAATTAGGCCTCAAACATTTTTTTATTTGTTCGACGTCCATACCTATTATTTGTGCTTTTTTGCTATCAATAATTTCATGCATCATGCTTCAACAAGCATATTTCTTTTTTCATGCCAAGCGGTGCATAACTATAGTATATAGTAGCGGTAATAACCAGGGTTCTAGCCAGACCAATTTTAGTGGTGGGCTCTAGAAATGAAGTTGAGCTGCGGTGAGAAAAATGCAGCCGCAACATGATCAAGGTCCAAGGCCAACATTTTCACTGTTCCGATGGCAGAGCCATTTAATGGTTTAAAGCTACATTTAAAGGACTGATATTCAATGAATTTCAGGTGTAAAACAGAAAAGAGTGAACTTTTATTCAGGAATATGATCAAAATTCATGATATTGGCAATACTTTTTTTCACTCTGCGGAAATTCATGCTGGGCGGTAGAGTTTATTCTAGACCTACGTTCCGAGCGCAAATTTCCAGTGCCCGGCTGGCCCGCCCAGCGCCGCCCACCGTGGCTAGAACCCTGGTAATAACACACGGTTTTACACACCCCAAATTGTGGTGGATATCGGATATCAATGGAAAGTTTTTTTTCAGCACATTTTAATGATATAGTAATTAATTCAATAATGAATTTGTGAAACCGTCTAGTCTCTAGCCCACCCATTCTGTTGTGGCAAACCAGATAATGTCCACCCATGTACATATATTGTTTGTCAGAGTAAGGTTCGCCATCCCCTTGTTATAAACTAAAACTGACTGAGTCTGTACGTTATATTTGTGGGTGTTTTTGATCATATGTGAACGTGCATAGTCCACTGCATTCCCTTTGGTATTTTGTGTGTGGTTTTGTTTTTTTTCAAAGAATTTTGTTTAAAAAAGACACAAATCAGGGATTTTGAGAACCTCATTCTTCCCCCCAAAAAAGATTATAATGAATTTTGACTCCGTCCCAGAGCCCAAACTCAGATTAGCTCATCGTCAAGTGTAGACCCGACCAAATGCCGCCCTCGTCACGGGCTGGCAATCGACGCACTGGCCGTCGAGGTCGCGTCGTTCAAGCAGCATCATCATCATCACCAACACCACCACCATCATCATCATCACCGCCACGCCACTGCGCTCTCGCACCAGGTGCTGTGCTCGCCGAGCGTGGTGAGCGCCAACGCTGACGCCGCTCCGCTCAGCTCCCTTAAAGACAGACTGGCGTGCACTAACGTGCACGTCGTGCAGTCGCTACCCCGTCCAACCCACAAGCCAAGCAGGTATACCAGCCTCAGGGCTCAGGCCATTCACACTGCAAGTCTTTTCATCCCATATTCTGCACCCAAATCTTGTCTCAGAGTATACTATCATGCACTTGCTCAAAAATTGCACGTGATCACAGATCATAAGCTCATAATCACTGCACTTCAAGAAGAACTGGTCGACTTTTGTCCGCAATCATATATATTATCGTTTTATTTTTTGTTTTCATTTAAAAGGGATGGTACAGAATTGGTAAGACAAAACACACTTCAAGATCACAGATTCACATAAAACTTCCACAGTATAATGGTGATGATAGGAGAAAACATTCCATGAAATGTTTTTTGTCTGAAATGCCATATTCGTTGAGAAATAAATGAAACTATTTTCCGATTGGAATAAATCGCTTAGAAGCGTTTCATTATGAACGCATAATATCGTTGAAATGGGTATTAACGGGTTTTCACTATTTTCTCGTGACCCAGATGGCTGATTGACCTCAAACTTCTACAGGTTTGTCAGTTAAGGTATATGATGGATTACATTTTGTGCTTTCACTGTCAGCAAAGGTCAGCAAAGGTTTTATTCGCAAAAAACAGTTCTGTACCATCCCTTTATTGGTGTATATCACCCAGGCTGTTCTTGATAGGAGAAATTAGCTTCCACTGAGCATGCCATGTGTTTAGTGCTTCATGTACTGTACACACACTACTTCACACAATATCATATCACTCCCTTGTGTATCAGCCAATAGAGGGCGGTATGTACACATGTACACTTAAATGTTGCAGACCATTTAGCGACCAGTCATTGTCATTTTGTATCTGACAAATTTCAAATCCAAACCATAGCTTGCTTAGGGCCTGTTTGTTTTCGGCACGCGATCAGTGATCTTGCAGATCCATACCCTATGCAGGATACACTAAAATTGGATCTGGATCAGCAGGATCATTGATCTCGTGCCTGAAACAAACAGGCCCTTAAACAAACAAACAAACAAACAACGTTCGGATTCACATTATTAAAGGAATCAACACGGACCATTTGCCAGTATTGTACTTCAGTTTGAAACTTTTTCTTTTGGTTGCTCACTGTCACGTATTTAGTGTATACATGTATACAGATTGAGTCAAAAAGAACTTGACCGGGATTGGTGATGTTTTTCAAAAGAAACAAATGACACTCAAAAGTTCAGTAAAGCATATATTTAACAAGCATTCTCTCCTGCTTATTAGAAAAAAATAATGAAACAAATTGATCATTCGTATAGAGGACTTATATGTCTTTATTAACAAAGGTACTCATGTTGCAAGCTGCCCATGGAATGCTTGACAAAACCAATGTAAAGTACGCATTTTAGCTCTTAGCCGGAGCTGGAGCCGAGGTTTGCAAAAGGCCCCTGGCGAGATTGGTATGTTAGGGTTTTAAGTTTTTACTGTTTTAAGTTTTTACTCAAAATGCAAGCCCTGGGTTATGATAACAAAGCCATCTTCACGGTTCAATAATACTATTACATGTATGTATGATACACAATCACACATACATGTAATTACACAATTACATGTAAAAGAATACACTAATGTAAGGTGACCAGACGTCCCCGATTTCCGGGGACTGTCCCCGATTTGACAGTGCCGTCCCCGATGAAAAATTGTCCCCGAAAATGTCCCTGATTCGACGAAATGCCCCCGAAAATTCAAATTGTCACAAATAAAAACAAACTGAACACAAATGCTGTGCTGAAGAAGGTCCATTCTTCAGAGAAGTATGTGAAGACAACCGCCTAAGACATGTAGTATGTAACCCACTCATGTCAACTGGACAAGATGTCCATAGATGCCACCATTTTGCATGTAGGCTCCATATGGATTCAAAAAAAATTCAAAATTATACCCCTCCCCCAAGACACGGATCACTGTCCCCGGATCATCTCAACAAAATATGGTCACCTTACACTAATGACTACATGTATATTGCACCCCGGCTATAAGTAAACATGACATACAGTTAACCAAATCATGTTTGATCCATACAGGACCACAGATTTCTTTGAACTTGTCCATTTGTGTATTAAAAAAAGAAAGAAGATAGAAAGAAAAAAGAACCACCATTTTGTATTTTATGTTCCGTGTATTGTCTGCATGCATAGCCAATAGGCCTTATTCACAGTGCATTTATCCTACATACACGGGTTTACACCTTTGATGGCCATCTTATATTTTGATCGCAACTTCAAAACGAGGCACTATCACGCATGCGCACTTTTCGAAGTGTAAACCCATACATTGTCGAATACAATACACGGGTTTACACTTCGGCGGTTTTGATCGCGACTTCAAAACGAGGCACTATCACGCATGCGCACTTTTCAAAGTGTAAACCCGTGTATTTGAAGCAGTGCAATCAAACCGAGGCTTGGATTCAAAACAGTCTGGTACCCGTTTTCTTTTTAGAATTGGTGTTATCTTTTGCCGAAGCGTATACAAGGAAGGTGACAAGATGGATGCGCCGTGAATAAGACCTATTGGCCCTCACCGCAATTGTTGATCATTATCCCCATGTAGTGACCCCCAATTCCTGCACATGTCCTTGTGTAAGATTGCATGTCTGGAAATATCTGTTCAGTTGGCCTCTAGAGGTAACTGTGAGAATATCTTATTACATGTTTATTTTTGTGTACAATAGTTCTGTATGTATGTATATCATGTATTAGAATCATGTTCTATGTTTGGCTGTTTTGTATTCCTGTGCCACAGAGCTGCATAAACTACTGTAAGTCCTAATGTCTGAGGATTTATTTCACCAATGGGCTCGGTATTTCACACTGTCCCTGTAACATCAGTGTTTAAATTCTTCTGTTACCTTTTACTTTTTGACTTTTGAAGGTATAATACATGATCAGTAACGGTCACAGAACAGCACTCTGCACTCACACCTTGTCTAATCCAGCATGTACATGAAATAATAAACCTGTGAACATTCGAGCTCAATCAAACATCTGAGTCACAAGAAAATAGCAAAAACCCGACTCAAGTTTTCTGATAAAACATGAAGAACGGTTTTGATCAAACCCTGAGATCAAAACTGTTTTTTGGTCTTTCTTTTTACTATTAAATTTCAGGACATACATCATTTCAGGATTCAGGTGGAAATTATTTTACTGTATGTTTCTACCAGAACCATCTTCATACCCTGAAAGTTATTTGTAAATCTATGAACGTTTCTGTTTGGGTATGTGACTAATCCTGTACTGTACCTTTAAATTAGCACATTTGTATTTTTCCCTTTTTGAAGAGCAGATTTACTTCATTTTCATTTGAGGAGTATGAGGAATATGCACCACAAATTGAGGGATAAAACTGAATGTTACAATTTTACTGATGTAATAGGGACGCCATCACAAAATCGTGCTGCAAGTTGGTGGAATGACGCCTTACAAATTAGGGCAAGCTTGATCAGCATGATCAGTAACCGTTTTGTCAACAGATCTGTGATATCCCGTGAATGGTGGATAACCTGCCATGATCGACCAGCGTGGTTGACAAGTGGGGGGTAGTTGCTCATTGAATTTTGTTCAGAGTTGTCAGTCTTTGAAACATATTGCTTGTCATATTTTTTCAAGTTGCACGTTGTCGGAGCTTAAACATCACAGCTGTACAGTTGGCTTGGCGATGACCCAGGTCATTATGTCTCGATGTGTCATGTAGCTGCAAAAAGAACCACCAATAGGGCTCTGCGCTCATGACGTCACATTCAGATGTTCGGACAAACAAGTCACACATGGCCCTATTAACTTACACGTAAATATTGTGAAGTTTGTCCGAACATCCGGGTAACTGTAGCTGTCAATATAAATGGCGTATTCTATAAATAGCTCGAGCGCAGAGCCCTATTCATCTATTTGTTTGTTTGTTTTTTTGCTGAACATTAATTTACTCTTGCCTTCCTCCATGCTATTGCTTGCAGTATTTTATTGACATTTATTGAAAAAGCAAGAATGTTTTAATACCAAAACATTTTTTTTTAACTCTCCAAGATGATAGCACTCTTTAACTGTAACTACTAACTAGCATTTGTCACTGGTTACCAACTCTGTCTTCACAGGACTCCATAGACAATCACTGGTCCCTTCTCATAGTACCAATGAAGCATATGCAGTAGATAGTGATACACACATACCAGCCTGATTTCTGGTTACCAACTATGCCATCACTGGTCCCCTGCACGAAATGGGTCAAGTCGTACCCAAGTTAACTCGTACCCAAGTCAAGTCATACCCCAAAAATGACACCCAAGTCAACTCGTACCCAAGTCATCTCGTACCCAAGTTAATTCGTACCCAGGTTAAGTCGTACCCGAGTCAAGTCGTACCCCATTATTGCACAAGGCATGTGCCTGCCGCAGACAGACTTCGAAACTGTCATACTCCCTACGTGTATTAAATTGACATCTATGTAAAGGTTGAATTAAGATGAATATAAAACTACAACTAGGCTTACTGTCTAATTTTGCTGTGTTTTAATCGTTTGTTAGGCGTGGGGTATGAACAGGGATTTTGTGGGCAGGTGGAATGCGCAATTGATTTTGATTTTGAAACGGACGGTGAAGGGTGGGATGTTTTGTTCAATTGATTTTGAAACAGGAATTTTTTGGAGGCTGGTTCTCGATTGATAAATAATTTTGAAATTAATGCAATTTTTTCAATTAAAAGAGACATTAAAATACGATAACTAAAATGTCACTGTCTACATGAATGAGATTTTATTCACAATTGCACAGGTTGACGAGTTGTACGAGTTGACTTGGGTACGACTTGACTCGGGTGCGACTTAACTTGGGTACGAGTTAACTTGGGTACGAGATGACCCAAAAAACCCCTGCACAGTACCTATGAGATAGTATGTAGTACTTAGTAACTGCACAGAAATTGGCCTTTTACTGCTAGTTACCAACTATGCCAATCACTGACCCACCTCGTTAGGACAAGCTTTTAATGTTCTTGACTACTTTTGATCTTTGTTTCCCCTCATATCTGTCCTTCATTTAGTTATCTGATTGTGTCGACCCACAAAGTTCCGTTCTCGCTGTTTTCAGTCCTGCCATATTGCCGACGAGGCCAGCAAGGATTATTCAGGTAAATTCAGGGCTCCCTGTAAAGCTTACTTCTATACGATCGGATCACAGGCCCGGAATTAAGTTCTGAAATGGGCAAGGCTGCTTTTCCATTGCAAGTGGCACTTCCATTGGAAAATCATAATGTCTATGGAAATATTTGAAGGGGGCACCAAGGCCAAGAACCAGGGCAACAAAGGCCATGGCCTCCGTGGCCTCCATTTAATTCCAGGCTTGTGATCCTTTCCAGATACTCCTCAATCCACTACAATCTGCCTTAAAAAGGTACTATCATACTTTGATAAAAGTTGATAGAACAGCTCTGCTGTCTGTTCATAATTTGAGCAGACCACATCGGGAATATAACCGCAATCCTAATTTGCATATTATCTATTTCCCCACCAAAATAATTTAATATTCATGATTTACTGCGGTACCCGCCATGGTATTGGATTCGATTCACTGCAAAAGCGGCCAGCTTAAAACCGTTTTGAAAGATTTTACAACCATGAGAAAATGTCTCAATGGTTGAGAGTTTTTTTTTTTAGCGTCGTGTGAAAAGGCCTATTGACTCTTGATTCTTCATTCCAGAAATGATTCTGACAGCAACACTACAGGCCGGACAAGAAAGAGCTCTGGGAATCGAGCTATGGGGAGCGACGTGCACCTGTCAAATCTGGCCGGAGTTGAGCTTGGAGATGGAATTAAGGTGACCTTAAAAAAACCTTGCTTGTCAATAGGGCTCCACGCTGGACCTATTTATAGAATGTGCCCTTTATATCGACAGCTATAATTACCCGGATGTTCGGACAAATTGGAAATTGCACATCGTTTAAGTGGAAGTTGGGTATATGATGTACGACTTGTTTTGTTTGTCCGAACATCTGAATGTGACGTCACGAGCGCGGAGGCCTATTACAGGCTGTATCTTGGAGATTATACCTTTTATCTCTGTATTATTTAATCTAATTATAACCACAAGGGAAACTGACTGAATTCTAAGTCATTGAAAAGTGAACAAAGAAAAATTGACTGGAGCGGGATTCGAACCGGCGACCTCCTGAATACCGTACAGGCGCTCTACCAACTGAGCCATCCAGCCCTACGTTGGTGGTGATCAATCTTTGTTCGTTTGGCAGTCAGAAGCCATGAAACCACGCACACACCGCCATACCCCAAGGATCATTTTTTCGATATGCGCAGCAATGCTGCAATCTGGAAATGGTACACGGTGATCACCCAAAGAGGATACGGCTTTTATTTACGGTACCTACTTTTGTCCTGATCGTCTCATCCATTTTGTTTCTCTGTCAATTATGAATGATACTGCAAACTCAAGCTCCATTTTGTAAATCCATTCTGAAATGACGGGTATCAAAATAGAGGCTTTTGGCTGCGGTTCGGAAGTAGATTCTCTGCTTTGAAAAGGAAAACAGAGCTTCAGCTTCAATGGAAAACCACAACCTATATTTTCAGCATATGGATGATGGAACCAGAGCCTGAGCCTGAGCCTGAGCCTCAGTCTGAGTCTGAGCCTGAGTCTGGGCCTGAGCCTGAGCCTGAGTCTGAGCCTTGGCCTGGGCCTTAGTCTGGGCCTGAGTCTGGGCCTGAGCCTGGGTCTGAGCCTGGGCTTGGGCCTGGGCCTGGGCCTGAGTCTGGACCTGAGCCTGAGCCTGAGTCTGAGTCTGAGTCAGGGCCTGAGCCTGAGCCCGAGTCTGAGCCTGAGCCTGGGCCTGAGCCTGGGCCTGGGACTGGGCCTGAGCCTGAGCCTGGGCCCCTGTATCGTAAACCCCTTTACTTTCAAATGTCCAATCCAAAACTAATTCAATTTCTTCCATGCACAGGAGATATCTTATCGGCACCTGCTCGTTCCAACTAAGGACCAAATGGCTTATCGCCGGCAGCACTCCCTGGATATCCTCGGTTCCCCGCACTCTCCTGCATTGAGAAAGATCCCTGGTCACCCACTTACCATGCAGTGGGACAGAGGTTAGTTTATAGTTTAAGGGTAGTATCAAACTTTGGTAGAATACTGAAACAGAAATGTTCACAGATTTACCTATAACTTACAGTGTATTAACATGGTGATGGTAGAAATACACTCCTAAAATGTGTCTGCCTGAAATGCTGTATTTATTTAGAAAAGAGTAAAACCAACTGGCCAAAATTAATTTAAGATCAAAAATCCTTTGAAAAGATTTTAAAATACCACGTTTACTGAAAAAGAGGGCACCGTATGGGACTGGAAATTTCACTGCTGACTGTTACTGTATCCTAATTGCATTTCTTAGACAAATACCGAAGTATGAAATTGCCTTTAAATCTTGTCTTTTTTTTTTACCTTTTTTTTTGTTTTGGTAGGTGATTCTGATATATCCTCCATGGACCATACTGGTAATCTCATGCCCTATGACCCCCTGGAGCTAGATGACCCCGGATTGCATGCTGGGAAGCATAGTAAGGTCATGACCTTCACCTCCTACATGGTAAGCGTTTGTTTCCTTTGTTTTAGCTTAATGATGAATTAAAGGTACAGTACATGATTGGTAATATACCCAAACAAAAATGTTTACAGATTTACGTACAACTTTCAGGACATGAAGATGTTGCCAACATACTGTTAAAATGTTTTTGACTGAAATGTTGTACCTATCCAGAAATGTGTAAAACAAAGACCGAAAACAGTTTTGATCTCGGAGTGAGATCAGAACCATTCTTTATGTTTTATAAGAAGAATCGATTTGTGGATCGGTTTGCGGTAACACCATGTAATAATCGTTCATACTTTTGTCTCAACGTTTCGACTAGTCTGCTCTAGTCCTCATCAGGAGACCTCATCAGGACTAGAACAGACTAGTCGAAACGTTGAGACCTAATTGCGAGACGTGCGAATGATATAGAAGTGCGAAAGTACAAACGATTATTACATGGTGTTTCCGCAAACCGATCCACATACCAATTGTCACCATGCAAAGCCTCAAATCTTTCAAGAAAAATCGAGTCGAGTTTTGACTCATTCATATAAATTTGGAGATGAGGAAAGAAAAACATGTCTGAGGTTGGATTATAACCTGAGACCACTTGAATGCCGCTCTGCTATGTGAGCATTTTATCTCTAGGTTCAGGGACTCCGCATTGACCTTTTTTGTTTACTATTAAACATCAACTGCTGGTTGGCATGGGTTGCCAAATGTTGCAAATCACGTTGTTTTCTCGGCATACGACGTGACTATTAACTTCATCAACTTTCAAAGTTTCTTCTCAATCTCTCGTTCTTCAAGGTATCGATTTTGGATTACACCAAGCCATCTGAACTGAAGAAGGACATCAACCAGAAGTTTAAGGACAAGTTCCCTCACATCGATCTGTCCCTCAGTAAACTGAGAAGGTATGTGCGTTATTAATGAATGTAGTCCCTCACCTCTCTAGAGACTTAACCCTAACCCCTGGGGGCATTTTACTGTGTACCATCCTGAATCCTCCACAATCCTCCAATGGTCACACTTTAAAAACTGCGTTCATCCTGAATCCTCCGCAGTCCTCCAGTGATCTCACTTATACTCAAAATGAGAGGTACCTGAATCCTGAATCCTTCAGAATCCTTCAGTGGCCCTACCTCAAAAAATGCGTTCATCCTGAATCCTTGCCACTCCTCAATTGGTCCTCACTTGAAAATGACATTATATCCTGAATTCTCCGAAATCCTCCAAAACTACAAGAAGGATTTTGGAGGATTGAGGTGGGTTAGGGTTAATGTCCTCCCTTACCAATCTCCCAGTCTCGACCACGTTGACGTCGCATCCTTCGCAATTCAGCACCCCAGCTGCGAGAAAGGATGATTAGCCTCCCAAATTATTATTATTATTATTTTGCAGCATAAAGCGAGAGATGAGGAAGATCGCTCTTGAGGTGGGCACGGTTGAACTGTTGACCCTAGCCCATGCCTACGTGTACTTTGAGAAGCTAGCCCTGTACGGGAAGATCAACAAAGACAACAGGAAACTGTGTGCAGGTGAGTCGGGTGTCATCATTTGTGACAGTGTTGTATTCAAGTACTTTTTTCCGGAGTACTGCCGAGTACTTTGACTGCCGAGTACCAAGGCAGGTCGAGTACTTTGCCAATCGAGTACAGGTACTGGTTTCCAAGTACAAGTACTTGTACACCCGAGTACAAGTACTTATCTACCGAGTACGAGTACAAGTACTTATCTTAAAAAAACAAAAAACAAGTTGCGTTGTAGCGTCTTGACTCCATTCTGCACAAATTCTCGGTATTCTTTAAACCCAAATTGAACAACAGTTGATGTGGACGACATGCCTACAGCTGATCTAAAAATGGTGGTCAACACACATGGTTATGCGTTGCAACAGTAATACGTTACAACAACGTAAACGCCAGGCACGGCGAAGTCTATTTTCCAGACTCAACTATTCATAAGCATTTCATTTCTATATGCTAGATTTGATTCGTTGTTAGAATGCCCAGATCCAAGAACTTTAACTGAACACATTATTTTTATCGAGTACTCTTTTTCGAGTACGAGTACGTAGATGCTTGAGTACAATTTTTGGATGTCGAGTTCCGAGTATTTTGTAGCCCGAGTACAAGTACCAAAGGACGAGTGCGAGTATTTGGTCATTCGAGTACGAGTAGTTGGAAAGCGATACCCGAGTACCGAGTACGAGTACTACAACACCGATTTGAAGGTAGAATAGCACTCAAATTTTGTCTGATCCAGCATGTGCATGAAATAATGAACCTGTGAAAATTTGAGCTCAATCGGACATCTGAGTTATGAGAAAACAGCGAAAACCCGACTCAGTTTGTCTTATAAAACATACCGGTAAAGAATGGTTTTGATCTTACCCCGAGATCGAAACTGTTTTCGGTCTTTGTTTTACTAATTTCTGAATAAATACACCATTTTAGGCAGAAACGGTACATGTTTCTACCAGCACCATCTACATACCCTGGAAGTGATACGTAAATCTGTAAACATTTCTGTTTGGGTATGTTACCACATGTTACTCTCATGGTCACCAAAAGCTTGGATACTTGCCTTTATGACTCCTGTCTCATAGGGTTGATAACTCAAATGGTAGAGTGCTGGTACGGCAGATAATGGGTTACATGGCTTCCGCTCTCACCCATCAAAGAAAGCTAGTAAAGGGGTGCCATCATGTAGTTGATAGCTCAGATGTTAGAGCAGGGCTTGATTTTCGTGTAAAAAAAACTCTGGACAGCAGGTCTAGTATAAACTGAAGTGTTTTACTAGACCTGAATAATTTACACTAGACCTGTACCATCCATGAGAAAAACAATAATTATATTATAGTGTGCAATACTTTTCCTCAAAAGGTGGGTGTTTTGTTTAATACATTTTGTCAATAAAGTAGGACATGAAGTCACAAAATCAACCATTTTTTTAGACGCCATTTTAACTATACAAGGGAAATAAAATCACTATAGACATATTAGACAGTTGGTCTGAAATCACTAGACTCGACCCACGGTCTAGTGGATATTTCGAGTCCTGTAAGAGTGCTGGGGTCAATTTCACGAAGCCCTGTGATCGATCGTAACTCGCCATTGTGTCCTACGTAGGGCTGCAATGCATCACAAGTCCTACGATTGATAGTAAGCTGGTATGAAGTTACAATGAGTTTGGTGAAGTCAATCCCTGGTGTGACAGTCACTGAACCAGCTTCTGACCAGCACAAGTTCAGATAGCTGACTTCTGAGAGGCCTTCATCGTAGGGCTGGACCCAGAGTGCTGGTATGGCTTCCAACTGGCATCCAGTAGAAGCAAAAAATAACTGTCTATTGTTTTGTTTCTTTGTTTTGTCTCCTGATGAGGACTAGAGCAGGTTAGTCGAAACGTTGAGACCTTACGAGAAGTGTGTAAAAGAAGTGCGAACGAAATAGAAGTTCGAAAGTACGAACGCTTCTTACATGGTGTTTCCGCAAACCGATCCACATGCCAATTGTCACCATGCAAAGCCTCAAATCTTTCTTATTTTGTTTTAATCGAGGACATTTGTTCTCCCTGCCATTTCTTTCTTTTTTTCAGCTGCCTGTCTCACCTTAGCAGCTAAGTTGAGTGACACCAAAGGAGCTGATTTACAAAACCTCATCAAGGTATGAAACTATTTGGGTGCTTGGAGGCCCAACTTATACCCCTTCCTCAACCTCTCCCCAACCAAGAAAAGGGGAAGGGTTTCTTTAAGGGTACCGCACAGTGTTGGATTGTGTAAGATTCAGGAAGGTCCCTTGCAAAAAATGCCCAGGGGTAAGGTTACAGAATGTGCCATAGGGATGCTGAATAGTGTGATCTTTGGAAGGTTCCAAGCCAAAATCCGAGAGGAGTAGGACTACAGAATGTACTGCACATTGTTGGACTTAGAAAGATTCAGGAAGGTTCCTTGTAAAAATGCCCAGGGGTAAGGTTACAGACTGTGCCATAGGGATGCTGAATAGTGTTGATCGTTGGAAGATGCAGGAAGGTTCCTAGCAAAAATCCTAGGGGGTTATTAGGGTTACAGAATGTGCCTTAGGAAAAAGGAATACTACACAGTGTTGGACTAAGAAAAATTAGTGGCGTAAATGTGTGACATGAAATAGACCTTATTCACGGTGCATCCATCCTACATTCGAAGCAGTGCAAACAAACCAAGGCTTAGATTCCAAATAGCCTGGTACCCGTTTTCTTTTTACAATTGGTGTTATCTTTTCCAACGGGTATACAAGGAACAAGATGGATGCACCGTGAATAAAGCGTACATACTTCACAGCATTGGTTCTATCATCCATAATGGATTTTCTCACAATCACTTGGGGCGTTTTTTACATTTTTTAAAATTTTTGGCCTGATATTCTTGCGATAAAGGGTGGCCGCAATTGGGCAGTTTATTCTTATTTTTTTCACTCAATTTCAGTCCAATTCTGCTCAAATTCTACATGGTGATAGCCAAGACATCATGGCTGCATCACATATCTGAATTTTGAAGTGATAAACAGTTTATTTTTTAAGTGTTGCGTTTTTTGGGGGGACACCCTGTATATTGATGGAATAAAGTCTTTAAAACGCATTTGTTTGGCTGACTTAGATTTAGCCTCCCTTGTGTTGGTGTTAAAATCATTTTATGAACTGGGAGGGTGGAACGTCATGACTTCATCTTGGGAACTTGGTAGCTGGTTCATAAGCCATCAAGTAATGCTAAGCTGGTTCTCATGTCACTGACGGCAATCAAAATCCCGTACTAGGGGGTGGGGGCGTGGACACAAAATGCTAATGGGGGGTGGTTTATTTCGAGAAAAAAAAATAACCAGATGCGGGGGGAAAACAAAAAACAAACTTTAATCAAATTTAATCTATTTTTAAAAAGTTAATTAATTTATTTCGGTAAATTTTATTAAATATCATTGGAGCCACCCTTTAAATTCTGTGCTACAGTTGCGATTATTAAAAGAAGAAATCCTTTTGGTCCAATAGGAGATCGAGGACACATTCCGTGAGAACCGTAAGGACTTCCTGCAGCTGGAGTTTCCGATCCTCGTTGCGCTGGAGTTCAGCTTGCACCTACCGGAGAGCATTGTGCTTCCGCACTACCGGCGCATCGCCCAGCTGACATGACCCCCGACCCCTCCAACTATGGCCGAAGTATTACTGACACGTTCCACTCACACCTCTCATTTTTTGTTGCCCTTTAACCCCTTCAGCCCGGGATTATTTTCAGCCCTGCTTGTTCCGACCTCATTATCAGCCACCGGTCATGTAGAGGTCATCTGGCCCGACTTTGAGTGCCGGGAGCTCGGTGTAAACAATGCAGGCACACATTGGTTGAATAGCCCTGCACTTTAGATCGTATTCAAGGGGCACTCTAATCCGTTCACGCCCAGATGTTCGGAACTCAGAGATTGCCATCGACTCGAAAATGCAGATCTTTTCAAATGCAAATTATGGAGGTGAATGTACCACAATGAGCGTATCTTTGTGGACAATAAAGGTTCCCAGAACCTGTTGTTCCAGACAGTACCCCCATTCAATGCATTTCATTGGAAATAACAAAGCAATCATGAATATTCTAAGACCATGACGTGGGACTGCTCCCCGGGCTGAAGGGGTTAACAGAATAGTCTTATTGTATCAACACACCAACTAACATTTCAGCTATTATTCGGCAGTTGGGAAAACTGTGACATGAATAAGCCATTTGCAAGTTACATCTGAATAGTATCTGGTACACAGGCTTCTTTCATTGCATATAAACACCCCAGTTTGAATTTCCCAGACTAAAGACTCTGTTGCTATACATGTATCACATGATCCGGGGCAAACTTTTACTTAGTTACATAACAGACGTCTTGCACCAATGCACTGTTTATAATGGATAAGAATGGCACAAAGGAACCAGTCCATTCCAGAGATGGGTATGACTATGCAAAAGCTTGCACCACATCATGTGATATAGCAATGGAGTCTTTAGTCTGGGGAAATTTAATTGGTGTTTTTTATATGCAATGAAAGAAGTCTACCAGATACTACCGTATTCAGAATTAATCATCAAATAACCACAAGGGAAACTGACTGAATTTTAAAGTCATTGAAAAGTGAAGAAAGAAAAATTTACTGGAACGGGATTCGAACCGGCGACTTCCTAAATACCGTACAGGCGCTCTACCAACTGAGCCATCCAGCCCTACGTTGGTGGTGACCCCAATAGTCAATTATCTTTGTACGTTTGGCAGTCAGAAACCACGCACACACCGCCATACCAGATTTAACTCGCAAATGGCCTATTCATGTTTGTTTGTTTTGAGGTTTTATTTTTTGTTTTGTTTTTAAGGGAGTACCAGAATGTATTCACTTCTGTGTGACGTTTGGTTTTTGGGGCCACATTTTATAACTTTTTTGATTGTTTTGTGCACTTAAGGCAGTGCCATTTTGGGCCAAATGAATATTCATGTGTTTCATGTTCACGCACATAGACTACTACTGGTGAAGGTATTGCATTTACCGATAAGCTGTAGGTAGAACAGAGGGTTTTTGCCATCCTAACCAAGTCACTGATCTCACCTGTATTGCTTCACCATTGGGAAGTGATCTGGGGTTCAGCTTTGGTTATGACAAAAGGAAATACTTAAATCAGGCAGCCTGTGGTGGCGAAGTTGGTCACCTACCTTTGCACCATTGTCTTGCACTGGATTTTTAAATAACATTCTCGGGATGTGTACATTTTATTTTTACCAATTTGAAAAGTTTTTTGCAACCAAACTATATACAGTAATCCGAACACAGCCTTTTGTGTGGTGCCTATTTTTGATTAAAAAAGAAACTGGGATGGTGTTTTTCAGTCTTCTTGCACTACAACTCTGGCTCAGTACGTGGTGTACGATTTATTCCTGAAAGGAAGTACTGAGTGTGAAGAATATTCGGCATGGACAACATCTCCCGAATTTGTCCACTGGTCTTTTACCATGATTAGCTTTCCGGCTTCCCAGATTTCAATCAAAGATGATTGGTGGTGTACACAATAATATACTTACACCACTGCATACACGGGTTTACACCATGGCGGCCATCTTAGATTTTTATCACAACTTCAAAACGAGGCACTTCCACGCATGCGCACTTTTCGAAGTGTAAGCCCGTCCATTGTCGAAGACAATATATGGGTTTACACTTTGGCAGTTTTGATCGCGACTTCAAAACGAGGCACTATCACGCATGCGCTTTTTTCGAAGTGTAAACCTGTGTATTGTCTTTTTTAATCAAAAGAGGGCGCCACTCAAAAACTTGTGTGTGGATTACTGTATACTAATATGTAGACGTGAGGATCACATAATACATATAGTCACTAATTGTGCATATGGCCAGTCTAGTCCGAATATTAATTCATCATTTTTTCCCCAGTTAATAATGGCATAAAAAAGTTTTGTTTTATTCCATTGAAATGCTGTTTTTGTCAGTAATCAAGCATTCCTGTGTGCTGTCTTCCAAAATTGTGCCGCTCCAATCTTGTTATATGTGTTTGTTATTTTGTTATGCTGCCAAAGAGGATAGAAGATAAGATATTATATAATATAAATGTATATGTTAAATGTATATATTACGTACTGGAGCAATTTTACCAAGCTGCTATAAGCACATGAACTTGCTAAGCTAACTTGCTAAGCAAATATTGGTCACTGAGCAAAAGATCCATGTTATGTACACTATCTGTGACTGGTTCCCGACTGTTAGTTTTGCTTAGCATAAACAATATTTGCTTAGTGGTATTTTAAGCTAGGCAGCCATAGTATATTGTGCTCTTATGGGGACCAATTCATCAGAGATAACTAATGGGAGACTTTTGGAGAGTAGGTCTTGAGTCAACAGCGCACGCACGCGCACGCACGTGCAATACAACGCGCGCATGCTCACAATTGCGCAAGCATGGTTTGCGCGTGCGCTGTTGACTCAAGACCGACTCTCCAAAAGTCTCCCATTATGTCATGACTTTGCTTACCATAGAATTTGGTGCTTACTGGGCTAGCAGCTAATTTCTTTGCTAGCCAAGCAAGGAAGAAAACCTTAGTTATGAACAACTGAAAGTTTCTTGCTAGTCTGTGAAATTGGATTTTGTAAGCTCAGAATCATTTGCTTCTTTAAGTCTAATTCTGCGCTTGTGGTAAGCAGAATCATGAGACTGGGCTAAGCGTTATAATTACAAGATATTCCTGCTTGCCAAGCAAACACTGGTAACCAATGAAAAGTCTGTGTATATGTCAATTGCTTGTGACTGGTCCTCTGCTGATTGTTGCTCAGCACAATCCAATAGCGCTCCGCACTTGCGCTAAAAATAGCACACCGGATCTCAGACAAACATTGCAACCATGCAAACGTGTGGTGAGTGTGTGCATTCATGGGTGTACACTACGTGTGTCAATGTTTGTCTGACATCCAGGGATTTTTGTATATGCATGCACTGGCCAAATCACTTGTGTGACGTCATTAGGGCGGAGCGCTATTGCCTGTAAAGCAGCAGGTCTAGAAGTTGGTTCCCGATCATGTTTTCAACAACTCAAAATGCAAATATCTTTAAAAGTAGAAAACAACTAAAAAAATTAAATCAACAAGTTTGTATAGAATGTAAAAAAAACCAAAAGATTATGTAAATGTGTATGTCAAAACTTAAGAAAAAATATATTATGTTGTTTCACCAGGAGTTTATGATATTTAATGTTCAATATAATCCTGGGTTTATTCAAGGTGGCCAGAAATTTTTGGTTTCACTTTCCAGTAAATAAAAGGAAAAGTTGTTTATTTCTCTTCCCATTAAATTTGTTTGATATAAAGGAACTTCCTTATTGTCCACATTCCATCTTTGAAATAAAAATTAACTCCATTCTTTAATAATACTGAAATTTGTCTATGGGTGGACGACCGGTTGTGATAAGTCGGCAACTATATACCTTCTTAAAGGTACTGTAGGTTTTTTCGGTCATTTTCGGCAAATGAGCAGCCAATTTCTTTTTCACGCATTCATGTTGACGTGATTTTGCCTCCTCGGTTAAAACCGTCACTCGATTTCACTTTGATGCATCTGTATTTATATAGCATTGCATTCAATTAAAAATCAACAGTCGTTCAGTTTAATAGCCATGCAGAATCGGCATTCAATTTTATAGCACGCTGCCAAGAGCCATTTGGAATTTGAATGCTGTTTGAAAATTTCAAATTGAAAGGTGATTCTTTTCATTCGCCTGATGCTTATTTACTTTTGCTTGCACATGAAGTGAAATCAAATGACTATTTGGAGGTGCCTTGCAGTTTCACGCAAAATGGAATGACGCAGTGCTTAAATTGTCCGCTCATTTGCCGAAAACGACCAGGAAAACCTATATCATACTCCGGGTAGCCTACCGAAACAGAAATCTTCACAGATTTACCTATAACTTACAGGATATTGGTTTAAACATGCCGTTAAAATGTTTCTGCCTGACATGCTGTATTTATCCAGAAAAGAGTAAAACCAATGACCAAAAAAACAATTTTGATCAAAATAAGGGTGAAATATTTTGCCCATGAATCTGCATTTTCGTTTTGATTAAAACCAAAGTATGATTTTTACCTTTAAATGCAGCTTACAATGGACATGATTATAAGTTTCTTTTAGGGAACTTCATGATTTTTAGCTTTGATATTTTAGTGTAGCTGACTTTTTTGAACCAGTAATTAGCCTTTCTCAGCCCTTACCGTCCTTTTTCCAATTTCTATATCTTGCAACTTTAAAATGAGTCGATTAGAAATTTAATTACCTCTATGAGGTGTGACACCCATAATCTGGAGACTCAAATTTTTTTTTCGTTTTAAGAAAAAAAAACTATATATATACTGTTATTTGACTATTAGCAGTCATTATCTCTTCGTCTTTAAACAAATTTAAGTCAATTGTTACCGTGACATTTCAATTTGGGGGAATAAATGCTCTTTTTGGGCAAAAAATGTTTCATTCAAGAATTAGGAATATTTCCAGTTGGACTTTTGACGTAGATACAAAGAACATGTTAAAAAAAGCATAACTTTTTAACTGTCTTGAAAACAAGGTATTTTCTGTTATTTTGGCAGGTTAACTAATAGGTGTAGGGCCTATATGGTCATTGAGTTTAAAGCATCAGAAATTTAAGCTCAAAACTTGATTATTGCTAAGTTGTAAAATCAAGCTGCTTGCCTGAATCCCATAATAAAATTGTGATTGTCACGCTAAGCACTTAACAGAATACACATCCAAAGCAGCAGACATCATAATTTTATGGAAATTTAAGGTTGGAAGACTTTTTGTGCTAAGCAAATTTACTTAAACAGCTCAAATTGGTTCAACTTCAAGTAAGCTAGGTTTCTTCATTCGGTCTTATTTCTGTAACCCTCTGATAATTTATATATACACTGTATCAAACTTTCATGTTTCCACAATAAAGAATTGTGAAGTGAAATTGCATCATTCTCGTTGTTTTTCTTTGTCTGATTTCTGCGTAAATATGCATTTTCAAAGCATTTTCATATGGGCTTTTGAACACAAAACAACAAAAATGGAACGCCCCCACATTTGCAAGTTTAGACTGGTGGTGACCTTGTATGTTTAAATAGTGCAATATTTGGTATAGTTCCCAGACTACTTGACCTGCCATTAGTTCTATACGTTGTGAATGGGGTGTGGCGTGAACGTGGAGTGTGCATCGGGTCAAGTTGAAGTTTGGCAAAGGTAAAAATAAAGTCTTACTCATTTATTTCTGATATAAGTGTACACTTATACAGATATATTCATTTATTTATAATGCAGTAGCAGTTTAGGTAGCCTAGGGCTAAGCCGTCAGTACATTGTTCCCATTGAAATGCATGCCATGTGTACACAATCCTTGTATGATTTTTAAAGGGCAAATTGCCATTGGCATTTGCATTGGTTGGTAGGCCTACATGTTGTATGTGCAATATTATTTATTAATGTTAGCCTAACTAAACACAACAATAAAGTTCACTCACACTTTACAGGGTATGAAGACGGTAATGGTAGAAAAATACTGTAAAAATATTGCTGCCCGTAATTGTGTTTTTATCCAGAAAAGAGTAAAATCATTAGGCCTAGGCCTACCTAAATTAAAACTACTATAATAATATAGGCCTACTCAATACATCAGCGCGGACATCCGGGTACTTTCATTCTCATACCTTGACAACCGATGAAAACTAACATGTTAGATGGCAAAGCTACGGACAAATCACGCACAAACTGCCCGTCGTCGAGAATTGTTTTCCGAATATTTTTGTCAAGAAGCAGATATCGTGTTCTGTACGACTTTCATTGTCGAGTCATAGTTTTTCCTCAGACAATAATCCTTCTTTGAAGTACCGTATACTAAGATTAAACAATTCTGGCAGCTTTTTGTCTTAAAACCTGTACAACTTAATGCTTTGTTTTCATCGGCTCCAAGGTCGGTGAGTTGGAATGACGTCACTCCGCGCTGATCTAAATATTGTGTTTTTATCCAGAAAAGAGTAAAACCAATTGACCAAAAACAATTTTGATCTTCAATTCATCTTGGAATGAACAAAAATGACACAATTTGGCATATTAACAATTAATTTTTTTTTTATTGTTTTCCTCGTTTCCAATGATTAGTTGAGCTAAAAATTTCACAGGTTTGTTGGGGTTATCTGAGTTTAGTACACGTACACTAAGGTTAGCTGGTACCCAGACCTAGTCGTATTTAGGTGAGTTAGTTTACTGTAGAAGCTGGGTACCAGCTACCCTGAGTGTACTACGGTAATCTCCGGTAACGCCGGTTTGTTTTTATTTCATGACAAATCAAATTATGAACAGACAGCAGCTGTTAACTTGAACAATACGGGCGTTTCACAATTTAGAGCGCCACCAAGAGGGCAGCAGGGAGAGGCCGATTTACGCAGCGCACTTTCCCCTATACGTTCAATGTTATTGCTAATTCTTGGGTCGTTTTGTGCGTTTATTTCACGTGTTATCACAATGGTTTATGTTTGCGTATCTTTCGGATGCACAGCACACACATCCAAACTGGAAAACATTGAGAAATACCTATGGATGAAAGATATACGGTGGGTTAAATGGCAAAATCGATTGAACGTATAGGGGAAAAATCTCCCAATATCGACAATTTCCCATCATGCACCGCATAAATCGGCCTCTCCCTGCTGCCCTCTTGGTGGCGCTCTAAATTTTGAAACGCCCGTATTAATGCTGTACACGCCCGGCTTATTTCAAGTTGAACTGCTGACAATTAATTTTGTGTAATTCCACCCAAAATTAATTTGTAACTTAATTCTGGTATTTTTCTCCCATATAGAAAAGTCTGCTAGTTCAGTAATTGTGTGAAGACAGAATCTAAATATGGCTTCAAAAGGGTAATTATCTTCATTTCATGTCATTGATTAAATAAAAATCATTTTAATCCCAGTAGACCTGTAGACAGGGTCCAGAGATACCGTTGATCGCTAAGCTCCAGGATCTGAGCGTAGCAATGTATCTGGGCCCTGTTTACGGGTCTAATTCTCTCCAAATTCCCATAATCATGTGAAATTTCATTATGGAAAGAATTCCACTGATGACCATTACGGAAAAAGGGTTCATCCAAGACAGGTGTGGGCAACCTTTATGAATCAATGGGCCAGAAACGAGGAATGGAAAATTTGTCGGGCCGCACTATGGTCAACAATGCACTTTCAATTTCAAACATTCAGTAACGAGGATTTTCTTAGAGGGCAACCCCACTTAGGAAGACAACCTGACAACTACTGAGAGGTGTTGGTTTCAGGTATACAATGACCACATGTGCATTTTGGCACATCACAAGCGCCAGCAATATCACTCCGCACTTGCGCTAAAAATAGCACATCGGATCTCAGGCTAATTACATTGCAACATTGCATATACACTTTGAACATGTTGAATACAGCGGCAGGGTTTGTGCACAATTCTTCCCGTTATGATTATTATTTATTAATGGCATAATTATATCAATAATATCACAATACAAGATGGGCCAAGGAGAAACAACAGTAATAACAATCACTGTGGCCATAGGAAACCCGCCACTCCACTGCCATAAGGTTTATCATCAATTAGCATTTTCACCAAGAGAGGGCGCTTCTGTAAAGCATTGTGGGATACATCTGGGTTGAACTGTAAGTGCAGAAACATAGTAAATGCAAAAAGAATTTTACTCAGACTGTCCAAAAGTAAGCAGGTAGTTGCGGCCCTTTCGACCCTTGTGCATCCCAGAATTCCAAGCAGTCGCTAGCTATTTGCGATAACTTACGGGAAATCACATGTTGAAATGTGGGTTATGATCATTGCAAATAATACATGTACTCAAATTATATCTTTCTTATTTATCTTTATAACCTCAAAATTCAAAAGCAGCTTAATTGGTATATCATGCATGATGTAGCCTAATTAATAAAACTTTTCGTATGATTCGAAAGAAATTTTCATGAAGACATTTCTGAAATTTGTTTATCATCTGTCATGAAAGTGAATTGTTTACAAAAAATGTATTTATTAATTAGAAATGTAATTAAAAAATCTCTCAAGTGATTACATATTTTAAAAAGAATTGAAAACATAAGAAATTATGAACATTTGAATTGAAAACTATAAAAAAATAACAATTGATACAAGATATTTAATGATAATAATAATTACCGATAATGGGTACTTAGGGAGACATTCCCATAGGGACGTGCATACGACTTTACTTACCTTTTTCTAAACATCCTCCAAACTAATGAACTTGAAATTGAAATATGTTCATATTGAGAGCATTCTCTGTCTTCTATCAAAATATGGACACTAAAATTATGTCTTTAAGATGTAGAAATATTTTTGGGGAGACAACAAAATGTCTTCCTATTGACAGGTGTCTCCCAAATGTTAACTTTCAGATGCTGACCTGTCTCCCTATTATGCAATTTGGAAAAATAATTCTAACTTTTTGCTTTTTTTGGTCATGGTTCTGTTTTCGCTTTACAAGGAGGCCAGCTTTCAGGCCTGATCGGGATTTGAGCGCCATCTGCCAAAAGTTGTGGGATGCAGATGAGAATTGCTTGACCCCCGGAGTGCACTACCAGCTTGACCCTCAGGGCTACACGTTCTTTAGCAACAAAGGCAAGAAGGACCAAGCCGCACGACCCCTCTTTGCCTGGGTGACCGAGGACGCTCTCGAAAAGCCTACGTACAAATGTGAGTACAGTGCTTGGATTTTTATCCGGATATAGGTTAACCGACCCGAATTTAATTATCCGCTTACAAATTTTCACTAACTGTTAGCCGAATCTGAATAAAAACAAGGTACAAACATTTGGCACATGACTAAACAACACCCAAAAGTGTTAACTGTAAAATTTCAGTCAGTTATTTTGTCAATTTTGCCAAGTAGAAACACGCTTTTCACATATTGGATCTAAAAGGAACATTGTATGTACTTGATCTAAGTGCTTGATCTAATTACAAAATAACATCATAAAAAGCATTCCAAAAGCAACAATCACATTGAAGTAGACGTATATATACCCATAAATCGCACATGTCACGCATGTGATTACATTGCTTAACTGTTTTAACCTGATTTTTTTTGCAATCAGTATTAAACCGGATATGAAATTACCTGATTTTGCTTAGCACTAAATGTTAGAAACTAGAAAATAGTTGTGATTATCAAATAAACTTTAAAGGTACTTAATTAGTATCATACTTTGGTAGCATACCAAAACAGAAATCTTCACAGATTTACCTATAACTTAGGCCTACAGAGTATAAAGATGCCGGTGATGGTAGAAACATACCATTAACATTTTTTCTTCCTGAAATGCTGTATTTATGTAGAAAAGAGTACCGGTAAATCAATTGACCCAAAACAATTTTGATCTTCGGAAGATTACAAAATCCTTTATAAAGATTAGAAAATACTGTGGGCGTTTTTCACGGTTTTCTCCAAAAGTGAACACCGTAATGGGACTGGGAATTTCACAGACTTATACTGTATCTGTCTTGATATTTGTACCCATGAATCTGCATTTCTTTGATAAAAACCATTAGAAGCACAAAATCACCTTTTAAAGTTATTGAAAGGTTAACAAAGAAATTTTTGACTGGAGCAGGATTCGAACCTTGAGCCTATGACACACCGTTCCAACGCTCTACCAAAAGCTCTCCAGCCCTATGTTGGCCTTGTCCCAAATCGTCAATTGTCTCTGTTGGTTTACCTGTCAGTAAGCCAGGAAACTACTCGCTGTACCCTCTCACTCTTTTATCCCAAGAATAAGATGTACGCAATGCTGCAAACCTGAGAAATGATATAATCGAGGATCACTCAAAGAGGATGAAGCCTTTTAATTAATATAATGAGTGACCATGGGCCAATTTCATAGAGCTGCTTAGCACACAAATTCACTAAGCATGACATTTCTCTCTTAGTAAAAACAGGATTAACAACCAAATTTCCATGTGTTGTGTATCACTTGTAATTATTCTTTGGCTGTTGTTCGCTGACCATGAATATCAAATGGAATTTTCAATGGTGGTTTGTTTTATTGGACAAGCTATTTTTGTGCTAAGCAATTTTTTGTGCTAAGCAGCTCTATGAAATTGGCCCCAGGTCAGAAAAAAAGTAATACAAATTGACAGCATTATTTTATATTTGTCTCCATCTTGCGCAGTTCATATGAACAGAGAAATTGTTTGTAAAATTTGTTTGGTTTGTGTCATTTTTCTCATACCCATTTGGCCAGGTTTCAAAGCTCTTTTGGACAACTATGAGACGGCCACCGGTGTGTCAGAGGTCGTGACCCCAGAAGAGATCGCTGAGAACAGACGATTTCTGAATGAAATCATGAAGACGAGAGTGAGTGGTATTTGGTTTTATATTTTGAGTGTTGAGTATTGACCCACCTCCCCGGGCTTGTTGACGGACCGGACAGCCCTACACCAATCCAGTAGGCCAGACCCCTTGACAAATTGACCAATCACAACACATGATTTAAGGTCCGACAAATTGCTGCCATTTTGTCCGACATTTAACGTTATAAATGTTGTATTCTTTACTACACACTTTTCGTTGAGAGCGTGCAGCACGTTTGGGTCGATTGTAACACGTTGCTATGATGCCATGGGCGTGGCCTACCGAATCGGTGAATTATGAACACTTGGCATTAATTGTACACCTGTCAAAGGATTCTGGAGGCATTTTTGATGCATTCGAATTTGTTTATTTATTTATTAACCTCATCCAACAGCAGAGAGGTAAACAAGCAAAAATATAAACAAAACAACAAATTAAAATATTACAATTAAGAAGTAATACAAATGACGGATGACAAAAAAAAACATAATAAATAAATTGAATAAGATACTCGGCAATTGGTCATAATTATTTTTGCCAATTTTAGCTCGATTTTGCTTAAATTCTACATGGTGATAGCCAAGACTTGGTTGTATCATATAACTGAATCTTGAAGTGATAAACAGTTTAATTATACAATAATGGTTCCCGACACAGTGTTGTTGTTTTTTCTGGGACACCCTGTATTAGCAGCTCTATGAAATTGACTCCTGGTATTCAGCTGCATTATTTAAATAAAGCTCATCATGCAACAATTTGTTTCCAAATCCTAACCCCAAACAGGTGATGAAGGTGGCTCACCACTATCTTGAGCAGACCTTTCCCAGCAAAATCCCTAAAGATGATCTTGATTTCAAGAAGCTTCTGTACAAGATCTGGTTTGATCTGTACCCAAGAACGTCTGGAATGAGGGGAAAGTGAGTATTATATTCACAATCTGATAATTATAAGGTCCCTCTTGGCTTCCAGAAGTTAGCCCCATTTCATCAAGCCCCCAAACATCCTGGGCCTTCAACTCTTTTGTCACCATCCTGCAATGATCTTTGACCTACCTGCACCCCATTCTTGTCTGTCACTTTGTTGGTGCTCAACAAAGTGACATTGTCCCTTTATTATTATTATTATTTATTTCTGATAATGACACCAAGGATTCCTCAAAAGTGACCAAGGCACTGTAGCTCGCAAGCCTGATGAAACCTGTTATGGAAAGATGATGAGAAGAAGATACAGTTTTAGAGGTGGGAGGAAAACCCCATAGTAATATTCTGGGTAAAACCCACGGAATCAGGCAGGGACTATAAACCCAATCCACTTGCGAACCGAGCCAGACTCGAACCCAGTCCACAGAGGTGAAAGGCGAGGAAAGAACCGCTACGCCAACCTGACTCCCCAGGATGTTGTAGGGATGTTGTCCCTTTCTTGGTGCTCCTTTGGGCATATAGTTGGCAACTGGCAAGTGCGTTAAAGGCACTCAGTACCACCTCATCACCAATGTAGCCCGGGTTTGTTCCCGGCTTGGGTCATATGTTAGTAGAGTTGTGTGTTGGTTCTCTCCTATGCTACCCAGGTTTTTCTCTGGGGGTCTCCGGTTTTCCTCCCTCCACAAAAATCAAACACTTTTGATCTGAGGCTGTACTCCGAGTGATTAGGGGTTGTTGTGACTGGCATGGCAGCCAAGGGCGCCACTGGCAACTCAAACACACTGTAGCCGCATCCTTCACAATTCATTACCCCAGCTGCCAGTAAAGGATGATTTGCCTCCCAAATGATAATAATTATTATCATTAATTATCACCTTGCTTATCACTCACTTTGCACAGTTTGCACCTGTAAAGGAGCCTCTTCCAAACCTCGGCTCTGGCTCAGGCTCCAGCTGCGGCTCCGGCTCCATTTCGTGAATCCATTCTAAAATAACGGGTATCAAAATAGAGGCTTTTGCATGCAGTTTGGAAGTAGATAGGCCTACTCTATTTTGAAAAAGAAAACAGAGATTGAGCTTCAATGAAAAGCAACCACCTATATTTTCAGCATATAGATGACAGAGACGAAGCCGGAGCCTGAGCCGGAGCCTGAGCCGGAGCCGGAGCCGGAGCCGAGGTTTGGAAAAGGGCCCAGCTCTTACTTAGCCCTGCTCCATATTCTCCTTGCCTTGGCATGCCAGTCCTCCATCCTTTTTATACCCACACCTGTCTCTAGTTTGTGCATATCACAATCCTTTTTGATATCTTTGAGTGCTTGGAGTTAGGAGGGCCTGGCGTTTCGATTCCAAGCAGGATTCTTTCTCAAAGGCTGACGTTTCGATCCCTAAGCACGATCTTTTTCAAAGGCTTTGAGAAAGATCTTGCTTGGATCGAAACGCCTGTCCCTCCTGACTCCAAGCATTTGATATATTTCAGGTCAATATTTTTGGTTGTTACTTGTTTTGATATCACAGAGCACAGAATACCATAGTAGGTACTGTGCACATCAAATATTTGATATACATTATAAATGCGTGTATATTTAAGAAGTTTCAAATAGCACAAGTGTACATGTACTTGAATTACTGAATACTGTAAGGAAGGACAAATTTCCTCATAAAAAGGGAACAGAAATTTCCAAAAGTTACAGAGGGGTTGGTTGTATAACACTTGTGACAGTCAACAAAATCGTCTTGAAACAGCTGAATATTTCAGTATTGTTTGTCACTATTAAAGGTACTATCATACTTTGGTAGTATACCAAAACAGAAATTTTCACAGATTTGCCTATGATAAAGATGGTGATGGTAGAAACATACCCTTACAATTGTTCCGCCTGAAATGCTATATTCATCCAGGAAAGAGTAAAACCAATGACCAAAAACAATTTTGATCTTTTAAAGATAGAAAACTTAACGGTGAACAGATTTACAAATAGTTTGGCTGTTTTTCACTGTTTTCTCAAAAAGTTAGCACTGTATGGAACTGAACCTTTCACAGATGACTGTTACTGTATCTTCCTTGATATTATTGCCCATGAATCTGCATTTCTTTGACGAAGTATGATATTACCTTTAACACTGCAGGCCTGGTGATTCGTCCGGTTTTGAGCACGTGTTTGTCGGCGAGACCAAAAACGGAGAGGTGTCCGGTTTCCACAACTGGATCCAGTTTTACCTTCAGGAGAAGGCCGGGCACGTGGACTACAAAGGATGGGTGCCACCGAGGGGAACGGTATAATATAACTATGGCTAATTAAAGGTAGTATCATACTTTGGTAAGAGACCGAAACAGAAATGTTCCCAGATTGGCGTATAACTTACAGGGTATGAAGATGGTGGTGGTGAGAAACATACCATTAAAACATTTCCGCCTGAAATGGTGTATTTATCCAGAAATTAGTCAAACAAAGACCAAAAATCTTTTTGATCTTTTAAAAGATCAACAATAAAAGAGAAAAGACTTAAGAAATACTGTGGCTGTTTTTCACTGTTTTCTAAAAAAGTGGCCACTGTATTGAACTGAAATGTTCACAGATGACTGTTACTGTATCTGTCTTGATATTTTTGCCCATGAATCTGTATTTCTTTGATAAAAACAAAAGTATGATATTACCTTTAAGGCCCATGTCACACCAGGCAATTTACAATGCAATCAGTGGTAGGCAATTTAAAGGGACAGTACAGGATTGGTAAAATACCCAAACAGAAATTTTTCCCAGATTTACGTGTAACTTTCAGGGTATGAAGATGGTGCTGGTAGGATCATATAGTTCAGATATTTTGGGCCGAAATGCTGTAATAATTCAGAAATAAGTCAAACAAAGACCGGAAACAGTTTTGATTTCGGGGTGAGATCAAAAGTTCTGTGAATAGATTTGAAAATACCGTGAGCATTTTTTTTGTTCACTACAGTTTACAATGATGACAGGAGCTGAAAATTTCATAGGTTTGTTTTTTGTTCTGTGACAAATCAAATTATGAATTGTCTGAAGTTGTTCTGTCACCTTTAATACCAATTCTGAATTGTGCCTTTAAATCTTCATAACGGGTTCAGTGGGAAAAGGAGATAGCGATAAACGGCCAGAAAACTGACTTTAGTGGTAGAGAAAATTTTGTTGTTTCGTTGAAAAACAACTCTGTTGTATTGAAGATCAGAGCTACGAAAAGAGGAGGATTTCAGACCTGAAGGTTTAGGGCCAATTTCATGGAGCTGTTCAGCACAAAAAAAAATTGCTTAGCACAAAATGTTTTGCTCAATAAAACAAACAACCACCATTAAAAATTCCATTTGATGTTTATGCTCAGCAAAAACAGCCAAAGAACAATTGCAAATGATACACAACACATAGAAATTTGGTTGTTAATCCTGTTTTTACTGAATCTTTGAAAAGCGAACAAAGAAAAAGACTGGAGTGGGATTTGAACCAGCGGCCTCCTAAAAACTGTACTGGTGCTCTTTCCAACTGAGCTAACCAGCCCTACGTTGGTGGTGTCCCTATAGGTCAATTAGCTTTGTTCCTTTGTTCGTATGGCAGTCAGAAGCCATGAAACCACGTACATACATGTACTAGTATAGTATCCCAAGGATTATTTTATCATGAATATTAAATGATTTTGGTCGGGAAATAGATAATATGCAAATTAGGCTTGCCCTTCACCGACGTGGATGAGCACTGTATACTCAGTGCTTGTGAGAGCACGTGAGAAAAAAATCACATGCTTGCTCAGGTGGGATTCGAACCCACGACCTCCTGCTTACTAGTGCAGATGCCTTACCTGCTAGGCCACCGAGCTAGCTGGGGTCTGCAGGGTGAATCAAATCCAATATCGCGGCGGGTACCGCAGTAAATATTTTATCGATAAACGCAGCAATGCTTCAACCCGAGAATGGGGATCACTCAAAGATGATGTGGATTTTTAATGTTTTTATTATTAAGTTAAATTTTTTGTAAATTTTTGGGCTAAGCAGGGTCGTGAAATTGGTCCCTGTGCTAGACCAGGCTTTCAAACAACTTTGCCAGTTTAAAGTTTTGAACATTGCCATTTTCCTTTTTGTTTTGTCCATCAGCGTGCAAAGCGAGGGGAATCGCATGAGTACAAACGCCTCATGAGTCTTCAGTTCACCTGGAAAGGAACCGTCAAACCAGTAGGCAGCTCATTCATCGGAACTAGCCCCGAATTTGAGGTATGTCCTTCCATTATGAATTAATATAATCATCAAATTACCACAAGGACTTTCAAACATTTAAGAATAAATACAGGATGTATGGTCACCTGGGCTTATAAATCAACGGTCTTGGGTCATTTTGAGGAGACACGCTTTTTTATTGCTAAATCTTACATTTTCTGTCAAAAATTGTGAGTTTTTATGCTTTAGGACTCAGAGAAAAAAGAAAAAGAAAAACAAAATCCCAACCCAAAGTTTTGGCATTTTACGGTCGGTTGCTGAGGGCAACACAACCATTTTTTTTTTTTAAGGCCTAATCGTTTTTGTTGTTGATCTTTTTTTTTCACAGGTGGCCCTCTATACTGTATTGTACTTCAAAGGGAATCACCGTGCCATGATCGAACTGGATGAATACGACTTGGAAGTCACCGTTCACACATTTGACAGGAGACCCATGAATATTCTAAGTAGCTGCTACCCCACGATCATCGACACTGATTAAAACTCTGATGCACCTTGGGGCCAATTTCATGGAGCTGCTAAGCATACAAAAATTGCTTAGCACAAAAATGTCTTGCTAGCAATAGAACAAACCACTATTAGAAATTCCAATGCGCGGTATTTTTGAACGCTTGAGGGCGCTTCAAATTACTTCCGGGGGTCATTTGACAATGCCTTGTTCTTGTGTACCGCTGTGTCAGAATACAACTCGTACATGTCGTAGTAAAAATATACACCTCTATCGTATCCCAAAAGACAAAATTGTCCGTAAATGACCTCTGCTCGATTGACAATTAACCGGACCGTACCCCCGGAAGTAAATAAAGTTGTACACCTAACAGCGCCCTCATGCGTTCAAAAATACCGCGCATTGATATTCATGGTCAGCGAACAACAGCCAAATAACAATCACAAACGATACACAACAAATGGAAATCTGGTTGTTAATCCTGTTTTTATTTAGACAGAAATTTCATGCTTAGCTAATTTTTCTGCTAAGCAGGGTTGTGAAATTGGCCCCTGGCCCTTGGCTTAGGAACGATGATTAATCCATCGTAATCAAATTGTACATTCTACAATGTACATGTATCATCATACAGAGATGCAACATTTCCAACTTGAATCGGAAATCCGATTTTTTATTTTTTTTCACGGCAATTCCGATGTCTTTTTTTCAGCATTTTCCCCTTCCAATGTTTTGGATTGTACGATTTATTTTCAAGTCTCCTTTGATGACATTCAATTTACCTTTCGTCCATTCCTAAAACTGTATGACATTTATAAATGAAAAACATTATGTATTTCCTAACGGTGTTGGTATTTGGTATGAATTATGATAACAAAAATTAAATATTTATTTGCCCTTTTCACAACTAATTTCATATTTCGCTTCTTGAGGAGTATTTTCTAAATACTCCATGTTGTCTCAGTCGGCCATATTTGCGACATTCCGTGAGGGGCTTTAAGGATGCCATCTTTGTGATCAGTCATAGCAAAATCTCATAACTTATTACGATAGCATAATTATTAAAGGTACTATCATACTTTGGTAAAGTTTATTGAACAGCTGCGGTCTGTTCATAATTTGATTTGTCATGGGATAAAAACAAACCTGTGAAATTTTCAGCTCAATTGATCATTGGAAACAGCAGAAAACAGTGAAAACCATTGCAATTGGATCCGTTGCACAAAGGTGTAAGTTAATTGTAATTGTGAGGTTTTGATCTCGGAGATCAAAACTGGTTCAGGTCTGTTTACTACTGTTTGACTCTTTTCTGGATAAATACAGCATTTCAGTTGGAAAAATTATAATGGTATGTTTGTACCAGGTCCATCTTTATACCCTGTATTGTTACAAGTTAATCTATGAACATCTCTGTTTTGGTTTCCTACCAAAGTATGATGGTACCTTTAAATGTGCATGGTTTAATTGTAATTGCATTATAAAACATGATGTATGAATTACAATTAGCGGGAATGGGACCTTAGGGAGACTTTCTCATTTGGTCGTGCACAAAGTTTACTTACCTATTTCTACACCTCCTCCAAACCAATGAACTTGAAATTGACATAGGTTCATATTGAGAGCATTCTCTGTCATCTATGAAAATATAGACATTAAAAATATGTCTTGAAAAGGTAGCTGGTATAAGTCTCCCTATTTGCAAATGTCTCCAAATGTTCACTTGTAGACGCGAACGTTTCTCCCTAATACACAATTTAAATTTCGTTCATTAAAAGTATTCATGGGATTTCCAGGTTTTATGGCTTGTACCTAGCTTAGTTATGGCATCCAGGGGCCAATTTCATAAAACTGTTAAGCACAAGAATTTGCTTAACACAAAAATGTCTCGCCCAATAAAACAAAGCACCATTGAAAATTCCATTTGATATTCATGGTCAGCGAACAACAGCCAAAGAACAATCACAAGTGATACACTACACATGGAAATTTGGTTGTTAACCCTGTTTTTATTAAGACAGAAATGTCATGCTTAGCAAATTGTTGTGCTTACCAGTTTTATGAAATTGGCCCCTGTATTGAAGCCCAAAAGAGTAATTTGGCTATTACTTTTTTACAACTATGTCAAACCTTGCTGTAGTTGCTAGATTTTAATTTTGTAGAACTATAGTCAACTCCCCTCATCAGTCACGTAGACTTTGTCAAACTCGCCATTATCATGCCTGTACACAAACACATGTACTTAAGATTCTGGCCATATTTCATATATTTTTCTATGGTAGCCTTTTATAACTTTTCAAAAACTATGGTGACGGAATAATAAAATTTAGAAACTGTTTTTATGATAAGGGCACGATTAACTTATGGTATAAGTATTTGGGATATTGGCATATTTTTGGAAGCGGGGTAATTAATAATACTTTATAATAACAGTTAGGCAATAAAAATAAATGAAAGACCATTGTTATCAGTGTCCATATTGTGTTTTTTTTACTTTGGTGATTTAAAAGTTAAGGGGCCTTTTTTAAACTTATCTATTATTATATTTAAAGGCAATATCATACTTTGGTTTTTATCGAAGAAACTACAGATTCATGGGCCAAAATATCAAGACAGATACAATAGCAGTCATCTGTGAAAACAGTGCAGTCCCATACGGTGCCCACTTTTTGAGAAAACAGTGAAAAAGGCAGCCACAGAATTTCTTGAGTCTTTATTCTTTTATTTTTGATCTTTAAAAGAGCAGAAATAATTTTGGTCACTGGTTTGACTCTTTTCTGGATAAATACAGCATTTCAGGCAGAAATATATGTTTCTAACATCACCATCTTCATATCCTGTAAGTTCAACTAGGTAAATCTGTGAACATTTCTGTTTTGGTTTCTTACCAAAGTATGATACTACCTTTAAGGGGCTTTTCAAACTTAATATTATTTCATTTAATCATCAAATAACCACAAGGGAAGCTGACTCACTTTTCCTTGTGGTTATCTGGTGATTATATCAATTAAAAAGCAACATCCTGGTTGAATGATCCCCCATCGCCCATGTACTGTTTCTCAGGTTGCAGCAATTGTGCTGTACGTATCCATAAAATGATCCTTGGGATATAGTAGTATGTGAGTGGTTTCATGACCTCTGACTGCCAAATGAACAAAGATAATTGACTTTTTAGGGACACCACCAACCTTATTAAGCCTGGGTATAACTCAGTTGGTAATAGATCGCCGGTATTCCGGAGATCACTGGTTTTTTAATCCCCCTTAATTTTTCTTTGTTCACTTTTTAACTATTTCATTTATCTAGTTATGATTTTGTGAATGTTATTAATTTGGGGTTTTGAGGGTTGGCCATTGTGATCATAAGGAACTTAAGGTCAGAGCTTAATTCCACATGTTTTTGATTCAGTACTACGTTTTGGTTTTATTTTTGATGGGTTTAGGGATAGTTTTTAATGACTACTTTCAATAGTATTTTTATTTAGAGAAGATCGAAGATTTGCTATAAAAATCTTTTAGCTTGTGCAAGCACTCCAAATACAACGAAATCTTCAATTTGACTGAACATTTAAATTTGTGATTATTACTTTTGCTGCCCTTAGTTTGTTTAATAACGCCGGAAAAGTTTCTTTTGTTGCCAGGTTTAATACCCGCACTCTGCAGATGTAGGACAATATTGAACGAAGCACCCAATTTATTTTTTTTAAACGTGTATTTGATTATACATTCCTCGCATGTATTTCACTGCCTAATCAGAATCTAGTTTACAAAAGTGATTTTTTTATTTCAATTGACACTTAATTTAATTATTCTATCATCCAACTTGTTTAGAAAATAGTCGAAATTATATAAATATGACCGGTACGATTTTATCATGAACTGTATGTTGTAAATGATTGGAATACATCCGGAATAGTGTACATTCTGAATGGGTGCAGGATTCTTCGCAACAACCCTTTATATGTCACACAACGGGTTCAAATGTGAAAGGAGCTACTCTCAACTATTTTTAATCTTCCACATCACGGAAATCAACCGAAATGGGTGAAAAATTGGGGAATTCTGGCCGTTTCACCGCTCTCACGACCATCTAGACAGTTTGAGGATACTTGTGGAATAAACCATTCGTCAACAATGGACATCAGGCCGGTCAGAAACACCAATGTCCGGGTGAACATGATGGAAGGTGTTGGAGCGAGAGTCGTGCGTGGACCTGACTGGAAATGGGGCAAGCAAGACGGGGGCGAAGGGCACGTCGGCACGGTCAGGAGCTTCGAGTCCCCGGAGGAGGTAGTCGTTGTTTGGGATAATGGCACCGCGGCCAATTATCGCTGTGCTGGGGCTTACGATCTTCGAATAATCGACAGTGCCCCAACAGGTTTGTCATTTTGCTCAAATACTTACTCACTACTCAGCAGTATCAAAACAAAACATGATTTTACAATGTTGTTTGTTTGTTGTTGTTTTGTTGATGGCGATTTTCACAATGAAAACTTGTTTTAAAATCGTTTTCTTGTCATTCCAAAATTAGGCCTACCGTCTTTAACATTTTCCTCCACTTCCCAGTCATATTCAATTCATCTTTTGCTTTACTCCACAAAACAAAGTGGGAAGAATTCCATTGACGACTATCACTTGTGCACAAACCTATGGAACTGACAGAGATAGCATTTTGAGAAAAATATCTACCGCTGCGTTCAAAGTGTATCATTGTATGTAAAAAAAAACATGTAAATCTCACTTTTTCTCAGATATGTACTCCAGTTTTACACAGCTGAATGAAATTTAAGTTCATCATAACTTGTATCCAATAAATTAAGTCTTAGCGCTACGCGGGGTGACGTTATTCCAACTCGCCGACATTGCAGCGATGAAAACAAAGCAGCAAGTTGTATGGTTTTTAAGACAAAAAGCTGCCAGAATTGTTTAATCGTATTCTTAAGTACATGTATACGGTACTTCAAAGAAGGATTATTGTCTGAGGAGAAACTATGACAAAGAAAGTCGTACAGAACACGATTTCTGTTTCTTGACAAAAATATTTGGAAAATAATTCTGTATTGCAACTCGATGACGAACAGTTTGTACGTGATTTGTCCGTAGCTTGCACCATCTACACTTTGGTTTTCATCGTTTGAATCAAGTTGATGAGAATAAAATTACCCGGATATCCGTGCTGTTCTATCAGTCTATAACCCGTTTTCCGTAATGGCCATCAGTGGAATTCTTTCGAAACAAAGGTCTACTCAGTCACTCCTTACACAAGTATCAATAACAGTCTCTGACTATGCTTTGTTGATTTTGGTTATTTCCTCAAAATTTAGGATATTGATTAGCAAGAATGATACTTTTATACTATTATTTACATTCCTGTCTCTGTTTTCAATGACATCAATACTATACAGTACATTACTCAAATGAGAAACATGTTTATAAGAATTTCTTTGTAGTTATTATAGATTCAACATTTTTTTGGCCAACTCAACAATGTAATAAAAATGTTCACATCTCCTGATCCTCTGATCAGGTAAATTGACATCATGCATGTCATAAGGCCGAAAAAAATTAATTGTATTACCCTCAGCGACCGACCGTAAAATGCCAAAACTTTGGGTCAGGATTTTTTTTTCTCTGAGTCCTAAAGTATAAAAACTCACCATTTTTGACAGAGAAAATGTAAGATTTAGCAGTAAAAAAGTGTGTCTCCTCAAAACGACCCAAGACCGTTGATTTATAAGCCCTGGTGACCATACATCCTGTATTTATTCTTAAATGTTTGAAAGTCTGCCCAAACAAATAAATAATAAAATAAAATGAATTGACCGACCGACCCAAAATTTTAATTTTTCCACTTGAGGGCAACACAACAATTTTTTTTTCGGCCTAATATTGGTGAACACACAGTGATGTACTTGAAGAAAATGTGACTTGTGACTTACATGACTTAAGACTTCAAGTCATTAAAAATGCTAGAAACTGAAATGACTTGACTCGAATCATTGCCAATCAGATGTCTAGACTCAAATTAAGTGTTTGAGGAATTGATTCAAATGGAGTCTCTGTCTGTGAACTATTCAACTTGAGTTGTAAAATTAAGTGACTTTTGCTTAAACGAAGGTACTATGATACTTCAATGGTAGCATACTGAAACAGAAATCTTTATAGATTTACCTATAACTTACAGGGTATTAAGATGCTTCTCAGAGTTAGGATGGCCTGACTCGTTTCGATCCTAGCAGGACCTTTCTCAAAGGCTAAATGACGAAGGACAAGAACATACAAAACAAGTGAAAGAAGCATGAATGGATGAGAGGATATGGACAAAGGGAAGGGGGTAGTAGGAGAGTGGGGGTAGGTAAGATTAGTCAAACAAAAGGGGGTCAGATAGGCAAGATCAAAGGTATACAGTCTACAGAAGGGTGGCAAAGAAGTATTAAGATGGTAGAAACATACCGTCAAATTTCCCTCCCTGAAATGCTGTATTTATCCAGAAAAGAGTAAAACCAATGACCAAAAATAATAACAGTGAAAAGATTTTTAAAATACTCTTGGTGTTTTTGTACAAATTTTCTGTTTTTTCAAAAAGTGGGCACTGTATGGGACTGGGAATTTCACAGATGACTGTTACTGTATCTTCCTTGATATTTGTTTCCATTAATCTGCATTTCTTTGACAAAAACCGAAGTATGATATTATCTTTGTAAGGATTTTTCTATCCCACTGAGCTAGAAAATCAAGGTGTTTTTTTTTACTAGCACGCAGGATGTTTTACTAGCCCTTAATACTAAATTAACACAATTAAACATGAAGCAACACTGTGGTCTCAGGGTTGTCGGACTAGTCGTGATATTTGATGGAATCCAGTTGAAAATTGTCTGTTCAATTGAAGAACAGGTTCTGCTTCCTTCCATGTTAAAAATTTGACTTGCAGTCTGTTCGAAATGTTCAATGTCTCAGGCTCTACATTTTTACTAGTCCGCCACGCTATAACATGTATTTCTGTTTCATTCCACAAAGTTGGGGCACAATTTGTGACGCCGTCCCCTGTTTCATCGGTAACTTCTACTGCCTGCTATTTTTACATTACAACAGAGTGAGTCATGTTACTCTGCAAAGAAACCAAAGATAAAGCACGACTCTGCAAGTACCTTGTAAGGTACATGTATATAACGATGCCAATTTAGAATCCCCATGCAGGTGACAAGATGTTTATTACCAATGATGTAACAAGGGACACCACAGCAAATTGTGCCCCAACTTGGTGGAATGACCCAACTAGCAAAGTAGTGTGGTTTACTACTAGCCCGTGGCAGGTTTTACTAGACAATGACCTCCGGTCTAGTGGTAAGGTCGAGCCTTGAGTTTGTAACTACCCTAGACCCAAGCCTTTTGTAGATGAACAGATGAATAATGACTTTTTCTACAATCACAACCATGTTTCTGACCCAGGCGTCAAGCATGACGGCACCATGTGCGACACCTGTCGCATGCAGCCCATCTACGGCATCCGCTGGAAGTGCGCCGAGTGTCCCAACTACGATCTCTGCACGGCCTGTTACCACGGCGACAAGCATCATCTCAGACACCGCTTCTACCGCATCAATTTGGCATCGAGTGACAGGTGAGTACTTGGTTGGCATCTTGGGAGGTTTACGAAACGGAGACTCAGGTTCAGGTTCCGGCTCCATTTTGTGAATCCATTCTAAAATAACGGGTGTCAAAATAGATGCTTTTGGTTGCCGTTTGGAAGTAGATTCCCTGTTTGAAAAAAGAAAACAGAGCTTCAGCTTCAATGAAACACCACAACCTTTATTTTCAGCACATGGATGACAGAGCTGGAGCCTGTAACCGTACCGAGTATTGTCCAACGCGCACTCAAGTCTGGTTCATCATCCTTGGCCTCCGTCACAATCCAGACGGAAACGTTCTCAAAACGGATCTGATTGGCTGATGTACATTGTTGCATAAAATTTGCATGCATGTGTGTATATGACGTTCATACGTAGTGCGGCACGGGGATAGAACGGGTGATACTCAGAATAGATTCAGAAAGGATTTCTGTCAAAATATTTGGAATGATAGGGTCACTTATTGCTCTAATGCTTGGTGTGCTGTACCTTGTTCATGTAATTAAGGATACAATACCGCAGAGCCCATTTTACTGATTTGTACATTGCTCACACTGGATTCAGGAAAGTTCTTTGCCAAAATGACTGGTAGGTCAGGGGCCTTTCTCAAACCTCGGCTCCGGCTCAGGCTCTGGCTCCGACTCCATTTTGTGATTCCATTTGTTTAATAAAGCAAATTTCTTACTTTTGGCTGTGGTTCGGAAGTAGATTCTCTGGTTTGAATAAAGAAAACAGAGCTTCAGCTTCAATGAAAAACCACAACCTATATTTTCAGCATATGGATTACAGAGACGAAGCCGGAGCCTGAGCTTGAGACTGTGCCGGAGCCGAGCTTTGAGAAAGGCCCTAGGGCTAGTTTTTACTCTATGTGAGCCCAATGATTTATCCCTGCGTTCTGTTTCTCTTTTTTTCCTTCGTTAGAGTCGCGCTGGAGCCCAGGCGCAAAAGCAAGAAGATCATGGCCCGGGGGATCTTCCCAGGCGCCAGGGTTGTCCGAGGCGTCGACTGGGAGTGGGAGGACCAAGACGGGGGCAGCAGTCGCAGGGGGAAGGTCACCGAGATTCAAGACTGGAGCTCCACCAGTCCGCGCAGTGCTGCCTACGTCCTGTGGGACAACGGGGCCAAGAACTTGTACCGCGTCGGTTATGAAGGAATGGTGAGTCGGTTTGCATAAATTTCATAGTTGATTGAGAAGTGAAAATTGGAATTTGTATAAAATCAGATCCATCCCTCCAAATTATAATCGGGGACAAATTTGATAAAGCTGCTTAAGCACAACAATTGCTTAAGCATGAAAAGTCTTTCTTGATCAAACAAGATTACTTACCAACCAAATTTTACTGCTTTTGACTTGTATTCGGGCATTTTATTTACTGAGCATAACATTCAAACGGAGTTTGGGCTGGCATACTGATTTTATTTTGGTGCTTAAGCAAATTTTGGTGCTTAAACAGCTCTATGAAATTGGCCCCTGGGTTAACATTGTCCAGTACCTTTTTTTTTTTTTTCCTTTTTTTTTTTCATTTTTCTTTTTCGAAAATGGATTCAAAATTTCGAAGGCACCAAACCAGTCGTCTGAATCAGAAAGATCTTGTTCAAAGTTCTGGCCCTGGGTCATGTGATACAGCAATAGTTTGATTTAGGCTGCATCCATGTTGTCTAGAGCTAGGACTAGGTCTTCGCTCCATTGGAAATCCGTAGAGGCACCAAGACAATAGACCTAGCTGTAGCTTGGGAAGCCCATTTCAGACACAGCCTTAGTTTATCGAGCAATTTCAAATATAGAATCCACAAGTTGCGTCCGAATCAAGTTGGGGTACGAGAAATTCAAATTGATTTCACTATAAATGGCTTTATAATTCCTGTCATTGCTGATAAAGAAAATAACAACTTCTTTTGTGCAAAACTGTGACATGTTTGAACAAGAAAGAGGCCCCACCCCTTGAAAAAACCAAAAACAAGCAAGATCAATTTTGTTTTGATAACTTGAAAGATATGTAATTTGTTTTCTTGTGATTTGTTGAATTATTCCAGTCGGATCTGAAGGTGGTTAGCGATGCTAAGGGAGGAACGTTCTATCGGGATCATCTGCCTTGCCTAGGTAAGACTAGACTTTCTTTCATTATTCGGAAAGGACCTTTCTAGGAACTGCAAAGCAAATTTCACCTCGAGAATACAGTGCCTGTACTCTCTGTGCGAGTTACCCGTCCCTGTTGGGGCTCGTAAGACTTGGTAGGCTGCTCATCTAGAAGGGAATCTCAAATTCAAAACCTCCGCTGCCTTGCGGCAACATCCAGTCTTGGAAAAGGCTTCTGGAGTAAACCTCGAGGAACAATCCAGAGTTGGAGCCCCTAAGGCGGTTGAATGACATACTTGTCACCTTCAGGCAACTTCGGCATCCTAGCTGGTCCGTCCCAAGCCGTCTTGACTTTGTCTTGCCACTGGAACCGGCGTATCAGGACGAGAAAGTGAGGCTGATCCTACGAAAGTCACTCGCAAGTCCATGATATCACCACCTTTCATTACTAGTAATTTACAAACTAGATGTCATGGTCATCTTTGATAGTGAAAGACGAACAACAACAACAACCCATCCCATCCTTGCACAAAACATAATGGTGTTTGCCGTGGGCCACCATGATCACACTTTTTGATAGCCAGTCTCCACAGATTAGGCTTTTTTTTGTTCTTGGGGAACCCATGTCCTCCCCTGCAACCACAACCGGACACTGCACAGTATGTACCAGGCATTTTCATGTGATTATCTACGCCGCTTGTGTTTACGACAAATATTCATGCAGAAAAGCAGTGACAACAAAATCAACACATCAGCGCGCCCTCTTGAGATAATCAATGGTTTGTCAAAAAACTCCCATTAAAGGTTCATATTATCTCATTCTCTTTCTGTGCAGGTGAGCAAGGGCCGGGTAGTCGAGGGGTCCATGGTCTTTATGCCTTGGGGGATCAGGTCAACGTGGATTTGGACCTGGAGATCGTCCAAAGCCTACAGCATGGACACGGCGGATGGACAGATGGAATGTTTGAGGTATGAAATTCACTCCGACACCTCTTTAATTTTGCTTCTGAAAGAGGCCTCCAAGAGCCGAAGCCACTTGTTGAGACACATCACACGAGAGTCGGGTTGAGAAATTATAGACATTCATCTGAATTCAAACACTTTCATATCTAGCCTTGGATGAAAATCCTGCTAGAATCTAAAAGCGTCAAGCAATGTGACACTAAGATAGACCTTCCCTAACATTGATATTTGGTGAAAGTATCATAATCCTAACTCTTACCACTTTTAAATGAGGGGCTATTTCCTGTTTGACCAGAAGTTGAGGTCACAAAGGTCAAGTAATTATGTGTCACAAAGAAAGACCTTCCCTAACATTGACATTTGGCGAAAGTATCATGATCTAGCTCTTACCACTTTTAAATGAGGGGCTATTTCCTGTTTGACCGGAAGTTGTGGTCATAGAGTTCAAGTAATGTGTCACAAAGAAAGACCCTCTCTAACATTGACATTTGGTAAAAGAATCATGATCCTAGCTCTTACCACTTTTAAATGAGGAGCAACTTCCTGTTTGACCGGAAGTAGAGGTCATAGAGTTAAAGTAATGTGTCACAAAGAAAGACCCTCTCTAACATTGACATTTGGTAAAAGAATCATGATCCTAGCTCTTACCACTTTTAAATGATGAGCTACTTCCTGTTTGACCGGAAGTAGAGGTCACAGAGGTCAAGCAATGTGTCACAAATGGAAGACCTTGCCTAACATTGACATTTGGCGAAAGTATCATGATTCTAGATCTTACCACTTTTAAATGAGGCCCTACTTCCTGTTTGACTGGAAGTAGAGATCCCAGAGGTCAAGTAATGTGTCACAAAGAAAGACCCTCCCTAACATTGACATTTGGTAAAAGATTCATGATCCTAGCTCTTACCACTTTTAAATGAGGAGCTACTTCCTGTTTGACTGGAAGTAGAGGTCACAGAGGTCAAGCAATGTGTCACAAAGAAAGACCTTGCCTAACATTGACATTTGGTAAAAGAATCATGATCCTAGCTCTTACCACTTTTCAATGAGGAGCTACTTCCTGTTTGACCGGAAGTAGAGGTCGCTGTTTTAAAATTTGGATAAGTGTTTTATACCTATTTTGTTTTTCTTTTCAGACTCTTGGGGCCACAGGTACTGTGGTTGGGATTGATGAGGATCACGATGTGGTGGTATCCTACCCGAGCGGTAACAGGTGAGTGTACCCTGAGTCTTTGTGGTCTTTCTGGACAGTTCTTGACCATGCACGGGTGGGATCACTGGGCTTTGTTGAGAGAATACTACATTATTTTGGATGGCATGGGGTGGTGGGTGTGTGGGACACTCGCCTCTCACCACTGTGGTTTGGGCTTGAACCCAGCTTGGGTCATTATGTGAGTAGAGTTGTGTATCATTTCTCTCCTGGTCAATGAGGGGTTTTTCTTCCCAGTTCTCCAATTTTGTTTTACCTCTGAAGACAAAAAATCAAACACTTTTTGATCTCAGGCTGTGCTTTGGGCCTTTTCGAAACGGAGCCTCAGGGTCAGACTCTGACCATTTTGTGAATCCATTCTAAAATGATGGGTATCAAAATAAAGGCGTTTGGCTGCGGTTTGGAAGTAGATTCTCTGGTTTGAAAAGGAAAACAGAGCTTCAGCTTCAATGAAAAACCCCAACCTATATTTTTTTAAGCTTTTGAAGGATTTGACGCTTTGCATGGTGGAAGTAACATAAGAAAGGAAGGTTTTCGGAGACACCATTTAACTCTTTTTCGAGGTGTGTTGTTCTGAAAAGAACCAGTGAGACGTTGCCTTGATGTTCCATCCTGTGCACTCTGGCCATCCTTAGGAAAGAAGGCTATTATTAAAATGACAAGAGGACAAGAACATGCAAGTGAATTTTGTTTGTTTTGTTTTCATGTTTCCATCTTTCTAGGTGGACATTCAACCCGGCCGTGTTGACGAAGGTCAACACCACCAGCTCAGTGTCGGGATCGGCCAGCGGGGACACTCCCACCGCCTCCCAGTTCCAAGTGGGCGACCTGGTCCAGATCTGCAGCGACCTGGAACGTATCAAGGCCCTGCAGAGGGGTCACGGTGAATGGGCCGAGGCCATGCTACCGGTGAGTGCACGAGAATGCCAAATTGCCGAGCAGGACCACAAGAGGGCGCTACAGACCCATCACTGTGGTAGCAATTTGTCTATGCGTTCACATAATTCCAACTGTTTCTTGATGGATCGTCTCAGTGATCGCTACAATCTTTAACAACCAAAAATTGGGGGGCATATAGACCTTTCTTTATGCAACGTCACAGCCCCAGTTTTTGCCAACCAAGATGGCGGGAACTATGGCGAGCCATCAAAGCCGGGCATTAACAATAACCACAATTTGCACACAATGTTTCATAAACATTGAAAGGTATTGCTGAATGTAATGGAAACAACACAAGCAATGATGGTGTGTATTTGTACAGCTATGGAAAGTTTGTAAAAACTTTAAATTTGGTCACACAACCTTTCGAGAAAACAAAATGATTTGCAACATTTGACCGCCCATGCCAACCACCAGCCAATGTTTGTAAACAAATGAAAGGTGTATTTCATGCGCACCTGTTTGACTTTTGAAAGAATTGTCCAACTGATGTTTACCTCAATGTTTTCCACTGCCACCTCGAAACATTGGTTCAGGCACTGGATGGTAGAACACTGGTACAGCATTTCATAGGTCTGAGGTTCATTTCCCAGTTTCGACAAGTTTGTCTATTAAAGAAAACTTGTGTCATTCTCACCGATACAAAAATTGAGCAAATCGTGAACAGATATGCAAAAAAGTAAACTTAAAAAAAAGAAGATTTTAGCCTTTGAGAAAGATCCTTCTAGGATTGAAAAGTGAGGCTCTTCTACTCTCAGCAAATTTCAAATAATTACAGGTCAATTTTTTATTTTAATAAGCTATATTTGCGAGTTAAATCTGAATAGTGTCTGGTACACAGACTTCTTTCATTGCACATAAACACCTCAGTTTGAATTTCCCAGACTAAAGACACTGTTGCTGTATGACATGATTCGGGGCAAGCTTTTGCATAGCGATACCCATCTCTGGAGTGGTCTGGTTCCTTTGTGCCATTCTTATCCATTATGAGCAGTGCATTTTGTGCAAGATGTCTGCTATGTAACCAAGCAAAAGCTTGCCCTGAATAATGTGATATAGCAATAACGTCTTTAGTCTGTAGAATTCAAGTTTTGATGTTCACGTTCAGGGAAAGAATTCAGTGTACCAGATTTTGTTCAATTTTAACTCACGAAATGGTCATTCATATTAAGCAGTTTGCAGCAGTTGCATTTGCTAATATCTTGAGATTTTGCGTCCCATGAATCATTTGATCCGCAGACGCTGGGTAAGATCGGTCGCGTGCAGCAGATTTACCACGACAACGACCTCAAAGTGGAGGTTTGCGGCACCTCCTGGACCTACAATCCCGTCGCTGTCACCAAGGTAGCGTCAGACAGCGGCGGTCTAAGCAACTCATCCGGTAAATCCACAGTTTTCAGACTTCTAGTTTCACAAAAATAATCTTTTTGACTCACAACCCAGGCTACAAGCCGCTCGAGGTAATGGGCTGAGATCAAAGGTACAGTACAGGATTGGTAACATACCCAAACAGAAATGTTCACAGATTTTTACGTATAACTTTCACAGTATGAAGATGGTGCTGTTAGAAACTTATTGTTAAATCATTTCCAGCTGAAATGCTGTTTTTATCCAGAAATGAGTAAACAAGGACCGAAAACAGTTTTGATAGTTTTGAGACCAAAACTCATGATGATAGATTTGAAAATACCCTGAGCGTTTTTCACTGTTTTCTACAGTTTCCGATGATGATATGAGCTGAAAATTTCACAGTTTTCATTTTTTTTTATTCCATGACAAATCAAATTATGAACAGTCCGCAGCTGTTCTGTCACCTTTACCAATCCTGTATTGTGCCTTTATTAGTTGTAAAGAAATTCCCTTATAGACTATAATCACACAGTTGCACAAATATCAAGATGAATATTGTGGACCAAAATGCTAGAAGAACAAAAAATTGAAAATTTAACTGAATATTTCTCTCATGCCTGAGGCAGTTAGGTTCAAGATGGTCACACTGATAGGCGATTTGAGAATTCAGCTTTTTAGCTGATTTCAGCTTTTTGGGTTTACCGATAGATTTTGACTCAGCATTTTTGTACAACTTCTCCGTACAAAAGTATAGGAAATTTAAAATGTTATTTTTTTTTGTATATGGCCACTCACACCCCTACACTGAGGAGAGTGAGTAGTATGGTTCCCTGAGTCAACCTCATGCTACTCAATGCGCCGTCATGGCAGGGCACCAGTCTGTCTAATTCTTAAATTCATTGGACACTTCAGGTTTTTTTTTTAAATGGAGGTCAGGCTCAGGCTCAGGCTCAGGCTCAGGCTCCGGCTCAGGCTCAGGCTCAGGCTCAGGCTCAGGCTCAGGCTCAGGCTCAGGCTCAGGCTCAGGCTCAGGCTCAGGCTCAGTCATCCATACACTGAAAATATACATGTAAGTTGTGGTTTTTCAGTGAAGCTGAAGCTCTGTTTCCTCTATTATGATACCTGTTATTTTAGGAAGGAATCATGAAATGGAGCCAAAGCCTGAGAACTGAGCCTCAGCCTCAGCTTCGAAAAGGCCTTGCTGAGTTGTTATGTCCCTGTGTGATGTCTAATAAGTCAACTATACACAAAGATTTGCCTGGCCATTCAAGAAGCATTGCCATTTAAGCAACAAAGTTGTTATTGCGTGGTATGTAACACCCTGTGGCATTTACAGATAATAATTGACATTTAAATGCAGACTTGCTTCTCATCATACAATCACCTTTTTTGCCTTTGCAAAAAAATTTGAGGGGGAGGGACAAACAAAAAACTCAAAAAATAAAAGAACAAATCCCTAAGCTGAGCTGAACTGAATAAATTGCAGTCTTCTTGATTTCATGCAAAACACTTGAATCATCATCTCGGCCGGTTGTGGAGACATGGACTCACCTGTTTGTTTTTGTTTTCTGCTTTGCGTTGGAACGATAACGTCACATTAAAGGTTTTTTTTTATTTCTTATGGAGGCAAATCGCCAACGAAAAAATAGGGACATAAAGTCGCCTGAATGTTGGTTCGTTGATGATGATGCGATTCATTTTATAACCAAAAAGATATATTTTGTTCAATTTTTTGTGGTGTGGTTTTTGTTTTTTGAACGGGACTGATGTAGAACGGTTATCGGCACTCCTCAAGAAGCTGTTTGAGACTCACATTACCGGAGACATCAACGAGGAACTTGTCAAGGCCGCTGCTAACGGGGACGGTATGAAGAGCGAGGAGATCCTAGCCAGGCCTGATGCTAACGTGAGTGCCCTATTTGCCTTCCCCCAGCCCCAGCCCCAGCCACTTGCCAAGTACCCCTGCCATTCCTTGCAGTTTAGAACCATTCTCAACAGATGTATTATTCCTCCCACTTAAAGACAGTGCTGTGTCCGAGTCCGGTCAGCCTGAGTCTGAGACCGGGTCTGAGTCCAGTCCATTCAAGTCTGAGACTGAGTCCGAGACCAAGACAAAGTCAACACATCCGAGTCCGAGGCCTAGTCCGACGACTCTGACTCCATCCGAGTCCGAGTCCGGGTTCGGCATGCATAATATACATAATAAATCAAAATCACGGAATTTATTCCTTTTTTCCCAACATTACAAAGACAACAAGTTTAGATATTACTGGTTCAAATCAAAACAGTTAAGAAATTAGTAGAGAGATCTGAAACTTATGTACTGGAAAGTTACAACGGTGTGCTCATTTGATTTAAGAAATTAAAGAAACTTAACTTTGAAAATGTTGGGTGAAGTCTGTTAGGTTTTATAGTATTTTCACTAGCGTTGGGTAAAAATGGTTTCATTTTTCACCATTTTCAAGATTATTGCTTTAATAACTAAATAACTGAATGCAGGCTTTATCAGAGTTGAGAACATGGAAAGATCTAAAATTTGCGAGCATGCAGCGCAAAACCCTTTACAGAGTGAGCCCTTTTTTGAAAACCGAAAAACTGAAAACCTAACTTTTTTATTAGTTTTATTTTGTTATAAAGATCCATCACGATCAATAGTTGTTTATCAGTTGTGGTTTGTCATGTGTTACCGGTTTTTAAAAGTAGTTTTTGCAGTAAGAAGTCTTCTTTTGACATAGCAAAAGCTACTGATTTTGCAGTAAAAATAAATTTTGGCGGACTCAAAACTTGTCAACTTTGCCGGTCTTGAGCCAGACTTGGCCCCAAGTCATCGAGTCACAGAACCCGAGTCCAAGACCAAGTCAGAGTCATGAACCTCCGCATCCGAGTCCGATGATGATTATCATTTTTTTATGTCCTGTGAAAAAAAACTTCCAAGATACATTTTTAGCAATTTGCATAAAATTTCCATAAAAGCCTTTTTTAATATCATAAGCACACATAAGTCAAGTTCTCAATATTTAAAATTTTTATCAAGAGCTGAATAGCCGGGCCTGGAAATTAAAAACTCGTGCTGAGGTTTTTTAAAAAGATTTATTGTGTTGGAACGAAATTGTGAAGTTTGTTTGGTTTTTCTTATCGTCGTCCGCAGGTCAACGTCCAGTTTGCCGGCCACACTGCTCTCCAGGCGGCCAGTCAGAATGGTCATGTGGACGTCATTAAAGTACTCATTAGACACAATGTGGATGTGGAAATGGAGGCAAGTTGAAACCTAATTGTAATAATAGGATAGCTCTGAGCTGGATAGCACAGTTGGTTGCTGGTTCGAATCTCGCTCTATTCAATTTTTCTTTGTTCACTTTTATCCCCATTTCAGACAGGCATTCCAGAGGCGTGCCGAACTAAATAGAAGTGATAAATTGCTGCAAACTGCTCATCAGCTCAAAATGACCTGAAATTTATAAAATGCTTAGAGTTGGGAGGGCCTGACGCGTTTCGATTCTAGCAGGATCTTTATCAAAGGCTATAATAGATTAGGAGCGACCCTAGGTTGACCCAATTCAGATTTTGGTTTCAGACAGGCAAACTTATTACATTGGAGTACAAGTAGGCACTTAGGCCTACAAACAAATGAACAATACGCCACAGTAACCAATCTGTGGAAGACGTATGGGGGCTTATTTGCATTGAGTTCGGCTCATGACTAGAGGGACTTTTGAAACAATGTCGCTCTAGCGCCGTTCTGAACGACTCAAACCGTCGATCTTTTGGCATCAGGCACGCCTGGTTGCTCTTAATTGTTTCAGATGTCGAACTTTCTATCTTGGCTTTCATTTGGTTTGGGGCGACGCTGGAACGCCTGTCTGAAACGGGGGTTAAACATCCAGTCAGTTTCTCTTGTGTTTATTTGATGATTATATTGATTAAAAAGCCGCCTCCTCTTTGAGTGATCCCCCATGTACTGTTTCTCAAGTTGCAGCATTGCTAATGCTGCATGTATCTGGAACAATCCTTGGGATATGGCGGTATGTGAGTGGTTTCATGGCTTCTGACTGCCAAAGGATCAAAGATAATTGACTTTTAGGGACACCACCAACATAAGGCTGGATAGCTCAGTTAGTAAGAGCGCCGATACAGTATTCCAGAGTTCAAATGTTCACTGGTTCGAATCCCGTTCCAATGAAAAGTTCTTTGCTTATGATAGCAGACTTTTTTGCTTGTAAACGGTTAATGCATATTTCACAGGAGAGTTTCCTTTCTTGCTATGCTGAGCAAAGACTTACTGCAGAATGCACATGAAAATCAAGGTTAGCCTAGAAATTCTGCACTAAACCGAATAAGCACCAAAAGTCTTGCTTAATACAGATTCCATGAAATAGATTTCACAAATAGGCCGTAACAGATTCCATAAAAATTGGGCCCAGTTTTGTTCTCCGAGCTCCACTTTTAGTTACACCATGAAATTGATCTTAGGCCGTGTCCCAATTCTCTGGCTGCGACTGCAAATTACGCATGTACCTATGGCAGCCACTAGCCAGTGACTGCAGCCATTTCCATAGACTTGGGTGTTATTTGCGGTCACAACCAGAGATTTGGGACACGGCCTTATACTCAAAATGCACTGACTGCATTTATACATACAATGAAAGTTATTTTCTTGTTTTGGTCACACGAGGGCGCTCTATCCAGTCATATAGTTGATGGCACATGTGTGTAAAACTGCCATGCATAGTACAAGTTGTTCAATAGGCATGGGTCCAAAATTTCTCACCCTTGCGTTTAATCCATTAAAGGTGCAGTACAGGATTGAAAACATACCCAAACAGAAGTGTTCACAGATTTACGTACATGTATGACCGTCAGGATATGAAGATTATGCTGGTAGAAACATACCGTTGACATATTTCCACCTGAAATGGTGTATTTATCTAGAAATTAGTCAAACAGAGACCGAAAAGTTTTGATCTCGGGGTATTAAGATCAAAACCATTCTTTATGTTTTATAAGGAAAAAATTTCAAGTTTTTCGCTATTTTCTTGTGAATCAGATGTTCGATTGAGCTCAATTTTTCACAGGTGTGTTATTCTATGTTAATATGGGATTAGACAAAGTGTGAGTGCTGTTCTGTGACCTTTACCAATCATGTATTATACCTTTAAAGGTAATATCATACTTTGTTTTTTTATCAAAGAAATACAAATTCAAGGGCAAAAATATCAAGACAGATACAGTAACAGTCATCTGTGAAAATTTCAGTTCCATACGGTGCCCACTTTTTTAGAAAACAGTGAAAAACAGCCACAGTATTTCTTAAGTCTTTTCTCTTTTATTTTGGATCAAAAAAATCAAATAGATTTTTCGGTCGTTGTTCTACCAATTTCTGGAAAAATACACGATTACATGCGGAAAAATTTTAACGGCCACGTTTCTGTGTGGTATGTTTCTACCAGCACCATCTTCATACCCTGTAAGTTATACGTAAATCTGTGAACATTTCCGTTTTGGTGTCTTACCAAAGTATGATACTGCCTTTACGTCCTAGCTATAATGTGTTGTATAATTAATAAGGCCTGTCGCTGTCTTACAAGCAGAAACGCCTCTTAATGATTCTGCAGTCGGGCAGGGAATCCGTGCTATGTCATAGTTTTACACAGAGACATCTGTAGATTACTAGTGTGACAGACAAGCTGAGTAGTCCAACCTTTGCCGACGGAGTAATACTTTTTTTTTTACCTTTCCGTCCAGACCAGTGACGGCTGCCATAGTTAGGGATCATTTTTATAATGTCCTATTTGCCTTCCAAGTTCGAACGGCTGATTGCAATTCATTATTCTTTATTGAAACGGTGGTGCGTAATGGTCTGCAGTGATGGCTGCCTCCATCTGGACCATTAGAAACCTGGGGCCAATTTCACAGAGCTGCTTAAGCAGAAAGATTGCTTAAAGCATGAAAAGTCTTCCTTGATCAAACAGGATTGCCAAATTTTCATGTGATATTTACTGCTTTTAACTTGTATTCAGCCATTGTTTGCTGAGCTTTACATTCACAAGGAGTTTTGGTTGGCATACTGATTTTATTTACCAAGGTTTTTGGTGCTTTAGCAAGTTTTGGTGCTTAAGCAGCTTTTTGAAATTGCCCCCTGGTCGGAAAGGGTTAAGGAGATTGGCCTTATGTCGTATAGAGTGATTGGCCCAGTAATGGCTGCCTCCGTCTGGACCGGATGTAGACCACCATTCACAGGGCGATGCCTGGTGCTCACCTCCGGACAATTTTGAATGTTGATTTTGATGTAATCATTGTCATTGATTCAGGATAAGGACGGGGACCGGGCAATCCATCACGCGGCATTCGGGGACGAGCCCACCGTCATCGAGCTGCTCCACCGGGACAACGCCGACCTGAACGCCCGCAACAAGCGCCGGCAGACGGCCATTCACATCGGGGTGAACAAGGGTCACTACGGCGTGGTCAAGACCCTGCTGGAACTGGGCTGTCACCCCAGCTTACAGGTACGCCAAGACTAACGCACTAACAAACAAACACTACCATCATTGACATTATGTGCAACCTCTAGAGGGCGCTGTTTAAGCCACTGCATTGTGCATTGCGCGGTCACCTTATAATCTTTCTTTTGCAACGTCACAGCCCAAGTTTTTGCCAACTAACATGCCGGAAACTATGGCGAGCCATCAAAGCCAGGCATACAAAATATTACCACAATTTAAACACAACGTTTCATAAACATTGAAAGATATGGCTGAATGTCATGGAAACAACACAAGCAATGATGGTATATGTATTTTGTACAGCTATGGAAAGTTTATAAAAATGTTGAATTTGGTCACGCCGTCTGTCAAGAAGATGAAATGATTTGCAACATTTGGCCGCCCATTTGTATTGCCAACCAGCATGACAGTGTTAGGAATCAAAAGAAACTTCTATTTTGTATCGGGCTTGAAATGGCCTGTGAACTGCTGGGCTGTATCCAATAGTTAAAAGCATTGGTTTGATGTTCTTATCATCCAAACTAATCTGGCAGTGAGTGGATTACTTTTTTGTTAAAACATGGATCAGCAGCAACATTGATTTTTATTGTCCAAATCAGTTCAACAGTATCGATGTTACCACTAGCAAACAGGAGCACGAGGTTGTGGGTTCAAATTCCACCTGAGCCAGTGCATAACATTTTTCATGTGCGCTCAAAAAGCACTGAGCATACAGTGCTGATACACCTCGGTGAAGGGCAAGCCTAATTTGAATATTTTTGTAGAACAGTACTTTATTCTAAAAACTGTTTTCATAACAATGCCACCCAGATTTTAGTTGTGCTTTTCTTGTTTTCCCCCATCGACTTTGCAAACTGGACTTTAAGCAGCTCGATGAGATAGCGCTCCACACTTGTGCTAAAAATAGCACGGGATCTCAGACAAACATTGCAACCATGCAAATGTGTGTGGGTGTGTGACGTGCGCGTCCATGTACACTACGTGCGTGAGACAATGTTTGTCTGACAGCCGGGGATTTTGTGACGTCATTAGTGCGGAGCGCTATTGGCACCTGGTTAAAATAGGTTATATTATTCAAGTTTGAATGCCTGGCTGAAGTTCAACTCTTGGTGGCGCTGTGTTGTCGACTCACAAGGAGCAAGTTCCTTGTCAACCACTGGTCGATTGTGCCTGGTAGTACCCGTGGAATATTTACGCATACTGTAGAAAACCATAATCTTTCATTAGATCAAAATAAGGTTACTGTATCGGGGACCGATTTCATCAAACTTACGACGCGTCGCAGAGTTGAGACGCATCCTTTCTCTATGGACTCACCGCATAGATGCGACGTGTCGCAGCTAGGACGCGTCGCAAATCGGGTTGCGACGCGTCGCAGAGCTTTATGAAATTTGCCCCTGGATCGGTTTGCGGAAACACCATACATAATCGTTTGTACTTTCGCACTTTTGTTTCGTTCGCACTTCTCGTAAGGTCTCGACTGCATGTGTTATGGTGGACAGATTAGTATAACTTCAAATGTGCACTTGTTTACTCCTGCATACAAGAGTTTACCACACATGGTTTTCCTTGTGGTAAGTGAATACCACAATACACCACAGTGTAGTTTGCTTGTTAATGTGTGGTGTATGATACAGTTCCCCTGTGGAGACTATGGTAATGTGTGGTAAGCAGCTCTTATCTTGTGTAGTAGGTGCAGAGGGTAAGGGTTTATAATCCAGTCCCCCTGTGGAGACTGTGGTAGTGTGTGGTAAGCAGCTCTTGTCTTGTGTAGTAGGTGCAGAGGGGAAGGGTTTATGATCCAGTCCCCCTGTGGAGACTGTGGTAGTGTGTGGTAGGCAGCTCTTGTCTTGTGTGGTAGGTGCAGAGGGTAAGGGTTTATGATCCATTCCCCCTGTGGAGACTGTGGTAAAGTGTGGTAAGCAGCTCTTGTCTTGTGTAGTAGGTGCAGAGGGTAAGGGTTTATAATCCAGTCTCCCTGTGGAGACTGTGGTTGTGTGTGGTAAGCAGCTTTTGTCTTGCGAGGTACTGTAGGAGCAGAGGGTTAAGTTTAATCCAAACTCAGATTTTGATTCTCTGGCCTATTGCAGTAAAATCCACAGCTCAGCTTAAACACATTTAAAAACATCAGTATTTAACAGAATTCATGCCTATGTAGGATCCGCGTATACTGTACAAAACCATAATCTTTCATAAGATCGAAATAAGGTTATGTGGATCGGTTTGCGGAAACACCATGTAAGAATTGTTCGTACTTTCGCACTTCTGTTTCGTTCTTACTTCTCGTAAGGTCTCGACTTGCAGAGGACTAGAGCAGGCTAGTCGAAAACGTTGAGACCTTACGAGAAGTGCGAACGAAACAGAAGTGCAAAAGTACGAACGATTCTTACATGGTCTTTCCGCAAACCGATCCACATACCAATTGTCACCATGCAAAGCCATGGTTATTAATTAATTTCTTGTTTACCCTGGGTGTACCTGCTCAGTGAAACACTGTTTTCCAGAGGTTCCCAGCAATTACATTATGAATTATGATGGATGGTGCTACACGTGACCGAGTAGCAGGCTTTCATGGGCCCCCTTTGGCAGCCAGCCACATCAACCCATATATGATCACGAAGCACAGCTTAAGATCGAAAGTGTTTGGTTTTTGTGGAGGGAGGAAAACCGGAGAACCCGGAGAAAAACCCTCGAAGCATAGGAGAGAACCAAACGCACAACTCCACTCACATATGACCCAAGCCGGGATCGAACCCGGGCCACATTGGTGAGAGGCGAGTGCCTAACGCACTTTGCCACCTACCCCAGCCCCCCCCCCCCCCCCCCCCCCATGGTGACCATGCAAAGCCTCAAATCTTGCTAAAAATATAAAGGTTGTCGTCAAAACTCTTAGTCGACAGTTGGTTTCAAAGAATGCGTGGAATTGTCGCAGGGACTGGCACATATTTTCTTTTCTAATTGCCAAAGCCTTCCGTGTATGTCGTGTTAATTTCCTCATCTATCCTGTGGAGGTCGAGGTGTTGTTTCTGGTCTCAGCGTGAGTTTGCTCACGAAGGCCCCACAGCTGCCTGGTCCTATCTTCCCCCCATGATCTGATCGCCTTAGCTGATAAACACCGGTCCGGTTGCCGTTAATTACACAATAAAAATTCTCTCCTTCTAAAATTCCCGAGATGGTTATCATCCCTTTTCCTGGTGGCTATCACCTACCGGAGTACCGGACCTCTCTGAATGTTGTTGTTTTGGTTGTTATTGTTGTTGTTATTGTTGTTGTGTGGATGGATGTCGAGCTGTCAGGCCTGGGATTGATTTTAGAGAAGCCCTACAAGTTACGAAGGATAACCCATCGTATTCTATGTAGCGCTGCAATGCAATCATAAAAAGTCCTGCGATTGAAAGTAAAGTTAGGATGAGTTTGGTGAAATCGACCCCTGGTCTCAGCCCAGGCTAATAAGGGCCTGATGGGAAGCGGGGCTAATCACGGGCGGTCTCCTCCGGTGTTACCTTGCCATCAATGTCCTCCTCATCATCATCAGGACCTATCCTTCACAAGGTACCGTCAGGCCGGCCAGGAGCTCTTGTGGAATGCATCAACAAGATCAGCTTTGCATTTTTCTCTGGCCCTTCTTCCTACCTCTCCACCTCCCCTGTGACAGCCCCACACACAGACAGGTGTTGTTGTCTGGGTGCTCCCGCTCGCTCGTAGGGGTGGTAGAGTCGAGGGGTATCAATTAGCCAGGCTTGGACACTGGGCTTCTTTGAGAGCAGATCATTAATTGAGGGCTCCCGCAAGCTGTCAGCCTTAATCTCATCACTATCTGAATCTGCAAGACCTTGACAACTCTCACACACACATCCCTTCACTCACTCGCCTATTTAGGTACAGCCGGGCACACCCACACTGCATGTATCAAGTTCATCTGCCCTCACCCTAACCACAAACAGAGTAGACGGCAGATACTTTCGTTTGACTCGCCGAGCCAAACACAGTCTTGGAATCTGGGGCCTTTCTTCACGCTTGGCTCTGGCTGTGGCTGCAGCTCCGGCTCTTGCTCTGACTCGGGCTCTGGTTCTGGCTCCGGCTCCGGCTCCAACTCCAGTTCTGGCTCCAGCTCTAGCTCCATGTTGTGAATCCATTCTAAAATAACGGGTATCAAATTAGTGGCTTTTGGTTTGAACAAGAAAACAGAGCTTCAGCTTAAAATGAAAAACCACAGCCTATATTTTCAGCATATGGATGACAGAGGCTGGAGCCGGAGCCTGAGCTGAAGACGAGCTTTGAAAAAGGCCCCTGGTTCTTGAACTTGGAGAGGCAAGGCCATCTCGAGAGCAAAAAAAGGAAAAAATCCTCAAATGTCAGCGGGAACATTACAAGGGGAGGCACCAAGGCCTAGGCCAGGGTCCTGCGAAGGCCAACTCCTCCTTTGGCCTCCGTGTAATTCCCGACCTCGCTCTGAAATGCCAGGCCTGCCATTGATCCGACTTAAACACCGTGAACGAATTCTTCATTAAGAAAATCCTGAAATTTGTCAAGAGAAGAAAGAAAGATGAGTCATTGATAAAAAAATTAATCTTAAAAATTTTCTGATCAGGAAACCAAATGTTTTAGATGCATGCCACAAAAATCACAAGTCTCTGTTTATTCCATGGCCTGCTAAGTAGATTTTCATGCTAAGCAAAAACTCAGCAGAGTACCAGTCACCAGCAATGTAAATTGTATGGAATTGTTACTACTGGTAACCTTTTTCTGCTAAGTAAAAAACCACTTTCTCTGTGCTAAGCGATATTCTAAGATGATGATCTTGTAAAAAATGTTACAAAAATCACAAGTCACTGTTAATTCCATGGCCTGCTTAGCAGCTTTAATCGCTAAGCCAAAATTTAGTCGGGTACCAGACTACCAGTCACCAGCAATGTAAATTGCATGGAATTGTGACTGGTAACCTTTTTTTGCTAAGTAATAATCCCCTTTTTCTGATCTTTCTAAGATAATGACCTTGTCAACAAATTTACAAAAATTGCAAGTCTTTTTTTTATTCCATGGCCTGCTTATAGAAGGTTTTCTCGCTAAGCAAAAATTTGTCAGGTACCAGACTACCAGTCACCAGAAATGTAAATGTATGGAATTATGACTGGTAACCTTTTTTTGCTAAGTAACAACCCCTTTCTCTGTGCTAAGCGATATTCTAAGATGATGACCTTGTCCAAAAATGTGCAAAAATCACAAGTCTTTTTTTTATTCCATGGCCTGCTTATAGAAGATTTTTTTTTCGCTTAGCAAAAATTCAGTAGAGTATGGAATTATGACTGATAACCGTTTTTTTTTCTGCTAAGCATGCTAAGTAACAACGGGTCTCTCTGCTTAAGCGATATTCTATTAAAGATGATGACCTTGTCAAAAAAAATTGCAATCAAATTTGCTCACATGTTTCTTGTCAAGTCCAATTAATATCATCTTCCGCACATATATACATTTTTCTTTTTAATTCAAGCCACCGTATCAATTTGCGAGATATTTTTCCAATTTACATAAAATGCTTTTCGGCATGTGCAAGACATATTTCCAAAAATATGCGAAACAGATTTCCCCATTTGTCGGGACACATTTTCTTATTTGCCAAGCACATTTTTCCCAATTAGAAAGACATCTTTCCCAATTTGTAAGTCGCATTTTTGTATTTGTAAGGGATAGGTTCCTATTCTTACAGACAGATTTTAAAATTGGCCCCTGCATTTCTTTTTTGTTAGACGCATTGCCCAATTTGTAAGACACATGGCCCAATTTGTGAGACACATGGCCCAATTTGTGAGACACATTATCCCATTTGTTAGGAATATTTTTAGAATTTGCAACGCACATTTTTTTTTCATTTTGTCCTCATTTGGGAAAAATGTTTCCTCAATTTGTTGGGCACTGCCCAATTTGTAAAACACATTATCCCATTTGTTAGGAATATTTTTAGAATTTGAAACGCACATTTTTTTTTTATTTTGTCCTCATTTGGGGACAATTTTTCCTCCATTTGTTGGGCCCTGCCCCATTTTTTAAAATTTAGCTTCTTAATCTTTGTTTAAAGGTAATATCATACTTTGGTTTTTATCAAAGAAATACAGATTCATGTGCAAAAATATCAAGACAGATACAGTCACAGTCATCTGTGAAAATTTCAGTTCCATACGATGTCCACTTTTTGAGAAAACAGTGAAAAACAGCCGCAATATTTCTTAAGTCTTTTTCTCTTTTACTTTTTAAGATTTTCAGTTATGGATAAATACACCATTCCAGGTGGAGACACTTTAACGGTATGTTTCTACCAGCACCATCTTCATACCCTGAAAGTTCTTCATACCCTGAAAGTTATATGTTATTCTGTGTGATACTACCTTTAAGAAAGAGACACATCTCTCTGTTTGTCATGTTTGTAAGAAACAATTCTGGCTCTTGTATGGGCTAATTTTGTCAGACACATTTCCCAAGGAGCTGCAAACATGACCTGTAAAACTTCGGGCTGAACGGCAAACCAACACCAGCCCCTGGCATTGTTGCCAAGACAAACCAGCCTCTCTTTCAACCCCAGCGATACAGCACAGAGAAATGCTGTCCAGGTCGGAACATCAAGCCGAAAGGCTCTTTCTGTCTTTCTTTTCGGGACCACCCGAAACATTTCAAAGCGAGACAGAAAGAGTTTAATTGCTCACGATTGTCACCGCCACGCTCTGCAAAATTAACCGATAATTATACCCTCACCACCCCTACCCTACTTTCAAGTCTCATTTAACACCACGACTTGCAACATGGCTGTTTAGTAACGACCCCAGATTGATTCTGACCACTTCAGGCCGTGACCTGACAGTGAACTCTACCTGTCTTTATACCAATTTTCCAATTTTTTGTTGTTGTTTGTTCCGATGGGGGTAGGGGGGTAAGCAGATGCTGGAAGCCTTCTAAGACCATCAAGACTGGCAGGACGGCTCATGTTCTCTGACATTTGTCATTTGCCGGGACGTAATCATATTTATCAAAGTAAAGTCCTGAGAAAAAAAAATAGAAGAAACAGCGAGATGGACGACCTTAATACTTGTAATTACCTGCTGGGTCATTGGATGTTTAGTTTGACTGAGGCTAGGGAGGGCACTGGGACTGGGAGAGTGAGTGGAACATACAGGCTGTCACCTCGGCTTGACTTCTCAACAGCCTTAGGTGCTGCGTAATATTTATGCCGTCCCGTGCAAGCATTCATCACCGCAATCAACCGGTTATCTAATACTTGATTAGCGTGACGCATGCCCTCTGTCTGGCCCCCTTCTTGCGGGACACAATTGAGGCCACCTCCAGTTCCCCTCTCTTGCCGTGAGGGTGAAGTTCGAGGACACGGAATGCCATAAACCCAGACCACCAATAACCATAACACCCTGAACTCCGCTGTGAGTGACGTTTAAAAAGTCACGAGAGTCATAACACCGCAAGCCCAGACAATACGTGGAATTGATATTTAATTAGCCAATTAAAAGGCAGTGTTATCGACGATCCGGTAGTTGCAGGGTGTCATACCGGTTTTTCGGCCGGGAAAGAAGATGAGAAGAAGAAGTAGAGGCCGTCGTGTCTTGACGAGAAGCAGCCAAAAGGCGAAATAGCCCCCGAGTGTTTTGCTTTCATATTTTAGGAATCAGTACCAATTAACACCATAAATGGGTTTTTAATTAGTTTATGTCTCAGCCTTTCCAGGGATGGGGCTGGCGGGTTTCTCTCGCTGGGTTTGGAGTGAACGGCTGACAGATGACGCTGGTAGAGTTACACACCGACCACGTGAGACCCAATGTTGTGCATCTCGATTAAAACATCTGTAACATGCTATTAATTAGTTGCCATTTACAAATCAGTGTCCCGCTTCAAAGCTTAAGCCTAGTTCACAGTAGGTTGCAGGCGTAATCCTTGCATCGTAGTTCAACAAGTTAAAACGTTTCTATCTCTCTTTTATAATTTTTTTTTTCATTGCACACCAAGATCACGTCCTGATTGTTTTTTAATTAAACACTTATTACTGTGCGATAATATCTAATTAATATTCGCTGCAGGAACGTGTCTTCCGTTGTGGCACATCTTGACAAGATAACGCATCTATGTGCATGATACAGTCGTAATTAAAAGCGCAAAACAGATAACGCGCTCTATGATTCGAAAAGTGAAATTGCAGAATCTTTAGACTTAAAGGTAGTATCATACTTTGGTAGCATACTGAAACAGAAATCTTCACAAATTTACCTATAACTTACTTACTTTGTAACTTACTTACTTATCTTATAAAGATGGTGATGGTAGAAATATCCCATTAAAACTGTTCTGCCTGAAAGGCTGTCTTTATCCAGAAAAGAGTAAAACCAGTGACCAAAATGATTTTTGACCTTTTAAAGATCAAAAATAGAAGAGAAAAGCCTTAAGAAATACTGTGGCCATTTTTCACTGTTTTCTCAAAAAGTGGGCATCGTATGGGACTGAAATTTTCACAGATGACTGTGACTGTATCGTCCTTGATATTTTTGCCAATGAATCTGTATTTCTTTGTCAAAAACTAAAGTATGATATTACCTTGAATCTACCGAGTGCACCACTGAGTGCCGTCATTTCAGTGTCATGCAAAACTTTTGAAGCAGCATTTACATATCATTGCCTGTATACATTATTATGATAATTATGCAGTGAAGTATGCTGTGGGGTGCTGTGGCCTAGTGGTCTGGCGTGTCAAACTCTTGATTTTGTGGTCAATCTACAAATTATGGGCTCGAATCCAGCCATGGGTTAGTGGTGATTGCGTCCTTGGGCAAGATGCTTTGTCACATATTGCTCCTCTTCACCCAGGTGTAAATGGGTATCTGTGAGGGTAGAGATGGCTTTGTGGTTTGATTAGCCTCTGTGCGCCCTACAATAGCCAGGGCTGTATGCTCCCCAGGGAGTGTAAATTATGGCCCGATGACCAGGGATAATAACATGTCTGTACAGTGCTTTGATCTTCTTGTAAAGGCACTTTATAAATGCTCGTCAATTGTCACTGACGAGCATCAATTATCATTTCAAATCTGAATCATAAAAAATTCTGACCTTTTTGGATCAACTTTGGAAAGAAAATCAGATATAATTGAGCTGTTTTGATGTAATCCACAAACTGAAGAAATGGATCATGAATACAATGTGAATCATGTTTAATATAATTCAGGCGATCCCTGTCCGTTTTTTTTTTTTAATTCGCCCGAGGGAGATATCCGTCTTTGAAACATCAGTATGCCAAAATGTCAGGTATGATGACAAACAGATTACGAAGCTCTCACGTGCAAGCGATAAATTTTGTTTATCCTTCTTGACTTCAGCACGTCAGAAGTCACATGAGAAGTTTATTATGCAAGAAAATTACCGTCCTCCTCAATGAACAACAATTTGTTGCCATTAGAAAAACGAACCAAAACAAAAAGAAACATTATATGGAATCCTTCCTTGCGTATACAGGGTGTCCCCCCCAAAAAAACGCAACACTTGTGTCGAGAACTATAATATGAAAATAAAACTGTTTATAACTTCAAGATTCAGATATGTGATACAGCTATGTCTTGGCTATCACCATGTAGAATTTGAGCCAAATTGGACTAAAATTGAGTGAAAGAAACTAAGACTGAATTACCCAACCTCAAAACCCGATTTTCATCTTTCTTTCACACACATTATGTGTGTAATGACCACTATGCGTGTTATCTTGCAAATTTGTTTTTTAATGAGTCCTCTTTCAATTGGTCATATTTTCGCCAATTTCAGCCCCAATGTGCTTAAATTCTACATGGTAATAGCCAAGACATGGTTGTATCACATATCTGAATCTTGAAGTGATAAACAGTTTAATTTTAATATAATGGGTCCCGACAAAGTGTTGTGTTTTTTCTGGGACACCCTGTATATAAAGTCTGTATCGAATCAGAAAGTTCTCGATGAGCCCGCCTCGTATAGACAGGGGGAGAAATACTCCAGGATATCGATAGACCTCCACCCTCTGCCCCGCCCCCCTCCCCCAGCAATGCCCTCTCCCCTCCGATCACGTCATTGTCTTTAATTGGTTATGATTAAAGACAATATCTGGTGAACATTGAGCAATTTCAAACGGTAATTGAGCGGTAGCCGTGTGCGGCTACAGCGCGTGTCATGGGCACCTGGGCCAGCCAGCAAAACATGCACAGACACGTCTGAAGATTGTAGATCGCTATTCTCGTGTTCTCTCGTTCCCGGGCCAAAGTGCTGCTCTTACGTTATCCATTCGTGGAAAGGTTACAATGCTCAGTTGACTGATTTTAAGATAAGCGGGATAGTTTGCCAAGTTTTCAGTTTTCTCGATAACATTAAGATAAGACGTCGACCGGTCAACAGGTGAAGACAAATTCGAACTATATTTGTATCAGATTGTTGGTTTTATTCAAAATTGGACGCGATATGCCCTGTGAAACAGATCAAATAATAATTTTCTTTCTTTTTTAGGATAATTGACTATTGGGGTCACCACTAACCAACGTAGGGCTGAATGGCTCAGTAAGTAGAGCGCTTGTACGATATTCAGGAGGTTGCCGGTTCGAATCCCACTCCAGTCAATTTTTCTTTGTTCACTTTTCAATGACTTCAGTCAGTTTCCCTTGTGGTTATTTGATGGTTTTCTTTTTTATTATTGAAAAGTGAACAAAAAAATTGACTGGAGCGGGATTCAAACCAGTGACCTCCAGAACACCGTACCGGCGCTCTTACCAACTGAGCCAGGTCCAGCCTTACGTTGGTGGTGTCCCTAATAGTCAATTATGTTCATTTATTATCTATGTTTCATTTTTTTTAAATGTAAATTTTCAAGTCATTTTGATTTTGATTGGTTGTTCTTTCAAACAATTGACTCAATCAGAACAAAATGTTTCACCGATGAGACATTTGCAGTTTATACTCTGCCAAAAACCAGGAACATACTTTCAAAATGGAACATTGTTGTTCTCGGGGAATTAAAAGTTCTCCGCTTCTAACTTTTTTTTTTACGGCTGAGCTATACCTTCCCCACCCCTTCACTAGAGGCTGAAGATCCCAGGGGCTCGGCATCTGCTTGAAGACACCATTTTCAAAGAATGTTTTCATAAGGATGCAGAACAACTTGGTGGCCGTTGTAACCCCAACCCAGTTTTATAAACCCCCTCCCCTCCCCCCTCCCCCCCCCAAAAAAAAAACGGAATAAAAAGGGGAAACAGAAAATAAACACCGGTAAGTGGTGGCATTTTTTGTTTCTACCGCCCCCGTCGGGGCTGTTGATGGGAAGGTCTGTCTCATTTCCCACTCCGGCAAGTCGCAAATCAGCGCCGTAATCTTATCAAATGTGACTTGATCCGGTTCAGGAATAGCTCACTCATGAATCTTAAAGGGATGGTACAGAATTGGTAAAGACAAAATACACTTCAAGATCACAGATTCACTTACACAGTATAATGGTGATGATAGGAGAAAACATCCCTTGAAATGTTTTTGTCTGAAATGCTATATTCGTTGAGAAATAAATGAAACTATTTTCCGATTGGAATAAATCGCTTCGAAGCATTTTATTATGAACGCATAATATCGTTGAAACGTGTAAACAGGCTTTCACTATTTTCTCGTGACCCAGATGGCTTCTACAGGTTTGTCAGTTAAGGTATATGATGGATTACATATATATGTGCTTTCACTGTCAGCAATGGTTTTGTTGCAAAAACCAGTTCTGTACCATCCCTTTAAAGCTGCCAATTCAATTGCTGCTGTGTCTTACCAATGTATGCAACTGATGTGCATAGCTGTTGTTTTATATGTAAGTGACATATCTTGGGATCTATTCTTGACAGCGACCTCATGGTCAGTTTTTATTTACCGATAATAGACACAGTTTGTTTGTTTGTTTTTCAAAAAGTGAAAAGTCTCTTAATGCAGGGCATCAAATACCCAAGATGCTACGAAGAACCCATGCTACCTTGCTGCCCTTGGTCATTGCCTTGATGCCCTAAGTTGTGTCCCTGTTGTGTCCCAGGTCATTGTCACACATGCCATAGTGCCACTTGGCAGTACAGTGCCCTGGTGCCCTTGGTCATTGCCTTGATGCCCCGGGTTGTGTCCCTGGGAATTGTTTCCCAGGTCATTGTCATTTATGTCATAGTGCCACTTGGCAGTGCCCTGGTGCCCCTGGTCATTGCCTTGCTGCCCCAGCATGCCCAGTAATTGCCTTGCTGCCCCTTTGAATGTCCCAGTAGATATTGAAGCTACTCTCTATAGAATCACCCTTTGCCAAGGGATAAGAGCTCTGAGGTTCTGAGAAGGTTCTGAGGTGCTTCTAAGGAGGCTCTGAGAAGGTTCAGAGGAGGTTCTGAGGAGGTTCTGAGGAGGTTATGAAAAGGTTCTGAGGTTATGAGAAGGTTCTGAGGAGGTTATGAGAAGGTTCTGAGGAGGTTCTGAGAAGGCTCTGAGGAGGTTCTGAGGAGGTTCTGAGAAGGCTCTGAGGAGGTTCTGAGGAGGTTCTGAAAAGGACCTGAGGAGGTTCTGAGGAGGTTTTGAGGTTCTGGCGAGGTTCTGAGGTGGTTCTGAGGACGTTCTGAGGAGGTTCTGAAAAGGATCTGAGAAGGTTCTAAGAAGGTTTTGAGGAGGTTCTGAGATGGTTCTGAGATGGTTCTGAGATGGTTCTGAGGAGGTTCTGAGGAGGTTCTGAGAAGGTTCTGAGGAGGTTCTGAGGATGTTCTGAGAAGGTTCTGAGATGGTTCTGAGAAGGTTCTGAGGAGGTTCTTAGAAGATTCTGAGATGGTTCTGAGTAGGTTCTGAGATGGTTCTGAGTAGGTTCTGAGAAGGTTCTGAGGAGTTTCCGAGGAGGTTCCAAGGAGGTTCTGAAAAGTCTAAGAACATGGCGGGCACTTCCACTGGCCAAGGCTTGAACTGCCCCATCAACAATGCCAGCAAGGCAATATTTCCTCGTCCAGGGGAATTGATAAGTTCTATGATAGAAACCAAAATGTTTGTTGGAATGGCTTGGGAGAACCAAAGCAATAGTCGCCTTTTATCAAGTTCCATCCCTGGAAACCTTATCATCTTTGCTTCCATCATGCATAACCTTTACACCATTTCAGAAAGTCATTAGAAATATTCTCGTTCTGAAAAACGTTTCGCGTAAATTCCATTTTCATGTCTTTCAGTTTCACCTTTTTTTATACACGGAAGGAGGGCAATCAGAGGGTAGGAGAGCCAGAAACGAAAATGTCGTCGACATTGAAATATTCAAGTTGATTGGTTAACTGGTTGGAAAACTCATTTTGTCAGGATCAATTGCAAGATTGCCACTCTGAGAGAGTGTTACTCGGAGTGCACACATGTTTCTGTAATCAGACATATGTCCACACATGGCGGGCCGGGCCAGGCCGTGCCGTAATCACCGATAAATGTCTTGCTCGCTTTATTTTTTAACCACATTGATGCATTTTATCATGCTACATTTTTTTTTTCCGGTCGGCATCTTTGGAAGCCAGGTGAATCAAGATCGTAACGGACCCCCCTAAGGGTAGACTTTGGGTTTGAATGTGGTTTTGATATTAGGTACAGGACATGATTGGGGAAAGTTCAGCCAATAAATGTGCCATTCCTCGTGTCTCTCCAACTCTCCCAATTTCAGAAGACGTTAACTTAACTTTGGACGTTAAGGGTGTTGCAAGCTGCAAAGCAAGAAGGCTTGCTAGATTTCCTCTCCTTTTCCTTCCCTCCTTCCCTGCCTGGTTGCGTCTCTCTTTATCTTTATCCTCTCCATCAGTTCACAGTGACCTTCCTCTGTCTGGGTCGTGGCCCGGTCCCTACCAGCCCGATACCCTTCTTGATGGCATATCATCAGCTGGTATCGTCAGCAACTGTAAAGCCCGAGAATATGATATCATTTTTTTTCCTTCTCTTCCCCCCTCCCCTCCCCCCATCTTCTTCTTTGCCATAGTCATCTTCTTTTTCATGTGTGTCGCGATGCATCATTCCTTGTTAGTCGGCAGGGCCGTTGGCACTTTGGAATGGCACTGCCTACAATGTGCATGATGGTAGCGAACAGGCAGCCATGAATTCCGCGCATAGCAGATATTCCGAATGCAGACTGCGTCAGTGTTAACTTTCTGAACATTTCATTTGGGCAGTGAGAAGAAGAAGTAAAAAAAAAGAAGAGGAGGAAAAAATTGGGGCCTCTTTGGCCTCTATGTAAGGCTGCAGTTTGTATCCGGTTAACCGGTTAACCGACCGTTCAAAAGGGTACCCGGGTACATTTTCCCAGTTAGGTTAATCGAAAAGTATCTTTTTAATGGCCTGTTCTTTTTTAAACATAGACACTTCTAGAGTTCACAAAAAAAAAATGTCAATGATCTTTTGAAAATTTGACCAGCAGGCTTATGCAAAGCAAAGGCCAGACATTTTGCTATGTCTACCACTGCCAAATGTTGTGACAAAAGAATGTTTTCAACCAAGTTCCTAAAAGACCCAAACTTACTATTTCTTTGTTTTTCTTTGTTTTCTTTGTTATAAGGGTAATTGTAACCGTAACCAAAAAACAGACGGGTAACCGGTTACAAAATGATTCATAAACTTACAGCTCTACCTCTATGTGTGTGTGTGCAAAAACCTAGCGGCTGGAAACTTGAGGCTTTGACGCTTAAAAGGTAGAATTTTTGCTTAGCGGGTTAACAACAGGGGCCAATTTCATAGAACTGCTTAAGCACCAAAAACCTTGATAAATATAATCAGTATGCCAGTCAAAACTCCTTGTGAATGTTATGCTCAGCAAACAATGGCCAAATGATAAGTCAAAGGCAGTAAACGTCACATAAAATTTGATTGACAAAGACGTTTCATGCTTAGGCAATTTTTTGAGCTTAAGCAGCTGTATGAAATTAGCCCCAGATTGATACCATTGTGTGCATAAGCAACCAAGATTGAGCTTGAATGCTATTCATGCATTGTGCAACACCCGCATAGAGCTGCTTATCCTGAAAAGAATTGCTAAGCACGAGATGTCTCGTGACCGATTTTATCGTTTCTGAGCAGAATTTATGGTTGTCTGCTGACTGATCTTACGGCAGACATTTTGTCAGGACAAATTGTGAAGAGGTTTCCAGTTACTGCCTGTAGTATGGACTATGGAAGAATGATGCATGGACTATCTTTAATAGTGGGCCTATTAATTAATTGCCAAACCGTTTTTGACAGTGGCCCTTTGACCTGGCTCGCTTGTGTCATGTCATGGAACTAATTCTCAAACCGTTTCCAGCCCAAAAATTGTCTGGAATTCGGGCTGTGGATGTTTGGGATGTCCTCATCGTGTTGCCCCGTCCTCCTCGTGTCCCCCCTGAGTCCTGGAGAGGGGAGACCCATGCCAGAGCGGAGACCATTCCCTACTGACCCCTGTCTATTCCATTTAATATCCCATAATATGACCTGGCATTGCAGTATGACAGAATGAGAGAGAGGCCAGGTCACCAGGTGGCAATTTCTGTTAAGCGCCAAAAAGTTGCTTAGTACAAAATGTCTAAGTGCTCTAACAAAAAAACACCATTAAAAATTCCATTTGATATTCATGGTCAGTGAACAACAGCCAAAGAACAATCGGAAGTGATGCATAACACAAATCCCACTCCGCTCTGTTAAGCACCAAAAAAGTGCTTAGCACAAAATGTCTAAGTGCTCTAACAAAAAACCACCATTAAAAATTCCATTTGATATTTATAGTCAGTGAACAACAGCCAAAGAACAATCATAAGTGATGCACAACACAAATCCCACTCCACTCTGTTAAGCACTAAAAAAGTGCTAAGCATAAAATGTCTAAGTGCTCCAAAAAACAAACCACCATTAAAAATTTCACTTGATATTCATGGTCAGCGAACAACAGGCAAAGAACAATCACAAGTGATACTTAACACAAATAACGCTTGAGGCAATTTTTCTTTGTTCTCTTTTCAATGACAATAAAATTTGGTCAGTTTTCCTTGTGATTATTTGATGATTATATAGTGTAATTTAGTTTGTTATGCATCTAGGAATCAATCAATCTTCACAGCTGTTGTGAAATTAATTTCCATGGAGCTTGTATTTTTTTGTGGTTGTTGCCACTGAAGTCTTCTGCCAAATTTCTAGAAGAAGCAAGTGGTATCCCATTCACACTTTTAGCCAACTCGAGAAAGTTTACATCAGAATTGTAATATCTGGGACCAATTTCATAGAGCACCAAAATTTGCTCAAGCACCAAAACACCTTGGTAAATAAAATCAGTATGCCAGCCAAAACTCCTTGTGAATGTTATGCTCAGCAAACAATGGCTGGATACAAGTCAAAAGCACTAAACATCACATGAAAATTTTGTTGGTAATCCTGTTTGATCAAGGAAGACTTTTCATGCTTAGGCAAATGTTGTGCTTAAGCAGCTCTATGAAATTGGTCCCAGGCCTCTAATGGTCCAGATGGAGGCAGCCATCGCTGCAGACCATGGGCCATGTTCATGAAGCTGCTAAGCACAAAAATTCGCTTTAATAGCACAAAAACGTCTTGCTCAGTAAAACAAACTATCATTAAAAATTCAGGAGTCATTCTCCTGAGGACAAACAGAGCACACTGTTCGGAACGTCGAGTTAATACCTACGGTTCTTCTCAGAACCACACACTCTCACAGAAGAGATCACATGGTGTCACCGCAAACTTACCTGCATTAAAAATTCCATTTGATATTCATGGTCAGTGAACAACAGCCAAAGAACAATCACAAGTGATACACAGCACATGGAAATTTGGTTGTTAATCCTGTTTTTATTAAGACATTTTTGATTCCTTCTTCTTCCTTTTTAAAAAGATTCTCAAAGTTTTGAATAAATTAGCCTCAAAGTTCACTAATTCTTTTATTTCTGCAATGATACTTTAGCTATTCAATGTCCCCCCAAAACAGAGAGAGTAAACTTCTGAAAAGTTTATTTCATCCAGGGGATTGTAACCGACGATCGTTCCTCATGTTCTCGAGCCGATGATCAATTTTGGTTGATCTCATCGATACCATCTGAGCCTGTTTATCTCTCTGTTTGTTGTTTATTACATATATCTATCTATATATACTCCACCACTACTCCCAGACCTACACTGCCCATATGAAGACCGATTACCCGTGCAGTCTAGAATTAGACCATGGTTCTCTCCACAAGGGATCATACTGGTATGAGACATCCGATGATGCGGTTAGGTTCAATCGGAGGTCAGGGGCCAATTTGGTAAACGCCGCTTGACGTTAAGCGAATGTTTGTGCTAACTATTTGCAGCAGAATTTGCTTAAAGCGCCGGCATTTTTTGGTTTTTTGTTTTTTCAGGAGAAATTTATGCTGTGGGCTAGTGATGGGCAGGCGTTATTTTAGTCCAGATTTCTTTTTCGTCATTGAACTCAGTGAATTCTGCCTTTTTGTTGATCTTAATGTCACTAGTTTGCCAAATGTTTGGAAAACATTCTTGATGGACATTGCAACTAAATTTGACATTTCTCCAAATGTCCTAGTTTTGTATGCAATTATTGTGTGTTATTTTTGTTTCCTCCAAAATTTAACACTATTTTTCGAATGTTTAACTGCAACAGTCTGTACAAACCTCGTTTGCTTGTTTTGGATTTTCATTGAGGATCATTTTTCCTCAAAGTTTCCGCCATCTTGTATAGCAAAAAGTTGGGCAGTGATATTACAAAATGAGGCATAAAGGATTAACTACTGTCAGTGCTAACTGTCTTTCTTTTTCAAATTGAAGCATCTGTATTCTTTGCCTAAGCCAAAACTTGAAGAAAATGATAAGGCTTCAGTCACAGGCTGTGAAGTGCGCCCCCAGTGTTGAAACATGTCCAATTTCATCCTGAATGTTAGTTTAATATGCACAGCTCATTTTGTGTAATCTTTTTGGGTTATTGTGTTTTTGTAGTCTTGAAATCCAGCCTCAAATCAACATTGTTGTGTAGAAGAACATGTCGTTGAAAAAGCATTTAAATGCTTCATTCTAAATGAATACTTTTATTTTTAATCATAGAATTTTTTGTTCACATTGCAATCAGGGCTAAAACTTATGTTTAACTATTTTCATATATGTTGGTTTGTGAAAAACATATCTCTAAGCTGAAAATGCATTTACATGTATTAATAGAATTAATTAAATCTATGTAAATTTTTATTTTTGTTGGTCCCTAATTTTGTTACCCATTTAGACTGAACTGCTATTCTTGTGCCGTATATAACCGAAAGATACATGTACTACTATTGAGTACATTTTAGTTTCCATGACATTAAAAGAATATGATGTACTTTATGTGTACATAAGTCTTCCTTAAGTGTCTAAACCATATTGATATTGGGAGCTCAGCCAGGTAAACTAGCTTAACACTTCCCAGTCTGCTTAGTAATCTGCTTAGTGCTGTAATGTTGCGCCACAGGTAAGCATGCAGTGCTTGCGACCCCGTGGCCTTGTCGTGAGGCCCGTGCAAGCTCCGGCGCGGCCACGTGCCTCAGCTCCAAAGGACCGCCGTGGGCTCCCCAGACTAGTCCTGACAGGAATAGCTAGGACCTCTTTACTCAGGTAGAGAATGGAAAAGGTCAGAATACCTGGTGGAAGGGGGGAGGTGGAAGGGGGGAGGGGGGAGTGGGCTGACGGTGTCGGTTGTTTCCAACAGGCACGTGCCTCTCACTTCTTGGATGTTGGTCAGGGGCCAAGTAGTTGCATAGTGAGACTTGGCTGGCTTTGTAGCTGGTTGGCTGGGTGTGGAGTCTGTAGCTCTAAAATGGTGGAAGGTGTGCCTTGCAAAGGACATCATGTCAATTTCTATGTTATTTTCAAACTCCACAAACTCTTGAGAAGTGCGAACGAAATAGAAGTGCGAACGAAATAGAAGTGTGAAAGTACGAACGATTCTTACATGGTGTTTCCGCAAACCGATCCACATACCAATTGTCACCATGCAAAGCCTCAAATCTTTCCACAAACTCTTTTTGTCTTTTTTTCGCCAACTTGGTGATGTTTAATCTATCTCCCAATCTTTCTGGCTGGCGTACTAAAACGCAGTGCTCAGTCATTATCTTGGCCCATTGCACACTAAAATCACCTCATGTATAAATACCCCCAACCATCATTATCACAACAATTTATCCCCCTGAAGAAGAAATGTTTAAGTTTCTAATATGCAGTGTTGTTTTCTTTAAACAAATGTTTGCTAATAATATCCTCTTTGAGTGATCCCCCATGTACCGTTCTGAGGTTGCAGCATTGCTGCGTGTATCATTAAAATGATCCTTGGGGTATGGCGGTTTGTGCACGGTTTCATGGCTTCTGACTGCCAAACAACTGACTATTGGGGTCACCACCAACTTAGGGCTAGATGGCTCAGTTGGTAGAGCGCCTGTACGGTATTTAGGAGGTCGCCTTTTCGAATCCCGCTCCAGTCAATTTTTCTTTGTTCGCTTTTCAAAATTATACAGTACATGAATGTGTTTAGCCGTAGACCTGCAAGTTCATGCTGATTATGCTAAACTTTAACTAACAAGGTGCTGGCAACTTTATAGGCGAACTTTGCTCTGAATATTTGAATTTTTATTACTTAAAAAAGCTTGTCAAAATTTTCAATTCCTTCAATTTCTAACCCTAATACTTCATGGCCAGAAAACTTCTTTATGGTTTAATACCTTTTACTAACCTTACACGATCAGCATTATCATGAGCAGATATGCATGAAGAGTACTTGAAACGTTGGAAAACAAGTTTTCAAATTATTTTCAAGTTTGTTAGTTTGGCATGGTGACATTAATTATCACAGAAATTACTGATTTAGCATGATTATTTTCCCTGGAAATTTGTATTTTTTGGGAGGGTATAATGTTGCACCGTATGTTATTAAATGTTGAACTTATCAAATCAAACCCAAAAGAAACTGACCAGATTATTAAATTTAAAGTCTTTCAAAAGCGAGCAAAGCACAATTGACTGAAGTGGGATTCAAACCTGCAACCTCTAGAATGCCGTATCGGTGCTCTGCCGACAGACCTATGCTCGCGGTGTCCCAAATTGCCAATTTCTTTTGTTTGCTAATTAGAAGCATGAAACCACACCTATTCCATGATATCTTTGGTAGGAAACCAAAACAGACATGTTCACAGATTTACGTATAACTTACAGGGTATAAAGATGGCCCTAGTACAAACATACCATTAACATTTCTCTGCCCGAAATGCTGTATTTGTCCAGAAGTGAGCAAAACAAACTGAAGACTGGAAACAGTTTTGATCTCCGAGATCAAAACCACACAATTGCCTCACAATTTATCTTAACAATAACAACAGTTTTACACTGTTTTCTACTGTTTCCAATGATCACTTGAGCTGATAATTTCACATGTTTGTTTTTTATTCCATGACAAATCAAATTATGAACAGACCGCAGCTGTTCTATCAACTTTAATACCAAAGTATTATTTAGTACCTTAATGAAAGGGGTGGAAAGCTCAGGTATTTGAGAAGGTTTTCCTTTGAATGACAAAATACTGTCAATTATTAAAAATCTTCAAGCGACCGATATCTAACGTGTGAAATTTTGCAGTAATTTCTCTCCACTTTCAGTCACAGTTGGATCTTGAATAGGACATTCATTGCCTTGCATGTTCCTGATAAAAAAGAAAGGAGACAAAAAAAAGTTCACCTCTCCAAACTGTTAGGCTAAGTTAAAAAAAAAAAACATGTTTAGTGTCCTGCCTTTTGGGAAAAATTGAAGGAGGAGGCTCTTTTTTTTCCTGCCAAAATGGCCGACCGACCCATTTATCCAAAACAAGTGGCAGGGCCCACAGGCCATGAAATGACTAAAAATGCAAGTATTTAATAGACCTTTAGGCTTTAATTTTTATTGGAACAACTTTTGAAATCATTTCCACCCCCACCCCCTCTAAAAAAAGTTTACCTTTTAAAAAAAAAAAATAGCAGACTGTCTCCAAAAAGAAAGCGGGCGAGAATGCTAAACATGTTTTTGTTTTACTTGGCCTCAATGTCTTTGGACAGTTTGAAACTTGTTGTCTCGTTTTTGTTGTTTTAATTTCCTTTTTTATTTTTTAATTAAATTGTAATATAAATTTTTGTAATGCGCATTACAACATTATTTATTATGCGTTGTGTGCAAAAGAAATTATTATTATTATTGTTTGTTCGTCCTCCTTCAAAACCTCTCCAGGATTCTGAAGGGGATACTGCCCTCCATGACGCCATCAGCAAGAAGCGTGATGACATCCTCTCGCTGCTGCTGGACAACAACGCCGACATCTGCGTCACCAACAACAATGGCTTCAACGCCCTGCACCACGCAGCTCTCCGCGGGAATCCGAGGTAAGTTCCTTTTCGAAATTCTATCGCGGGAACTTTTTTTGCCTCGAAGAGTTGTCGGCGTCCCCACCGCCACGCATTATAGCTTGTCCCACCGGGAAGAAGTTTGAAGTTTGTCTGTTGTCCAGGAAGGTTATCCGTCGAGGGAGATACACATTTGGTGGGATGTTGTTGTGCTGTGCTTTGATTCTCCAGCTTTTGGCTAGAGAATTCCGTGTACTAACAAACGTTTGTTTCTAGGCCAAGGTAACGTTAGATTCTCAGCTTCTCTGAGATCTGTGTATACTTTCCTCTTATGAAATGTGTAATGCGTCAACTCCATTTCGTACTGCTGTTAGGCAAGAACCCGGAAGATGTCCAAATTACATGTCTACGGCTTTCAAATTACACATATGAGTCTATGGGAAGTGGCTGCAGCCACTACCAATCACTACCAAGTCGTAGCCAAATGATTCAAACATCGGCGTATTTCTCTGCAAACTTTCATGCTGAGCACTGATGAAATGGCAAATTACCAGTCAGGAGAGATATTTGTATGCATCTTATAAAAAGTTTTGACTGGTAGCCGTGTTTGCTGTTCAGATGGAGGCTTTATGGAAACGGGTGACCTGGGGTCGATTTCACGAAGCCCTACGATCGATCGTAACTTGAGTTACGAAGGATATCCCATCATATCCTACGTAGGGCTGCAATGTATCCTGCGATACGATGACTTTGGTGAAATCGACCCCAGAGCTGCTAAGCAAAGGTGCTTAGCAATTGCGAAATTGCGATCTATTTCTTACGACCGGTTTGCTGCTGATGTGGAATTTTACTCTCTCTTTTTTTTGTGGGGGGGTGGGGGGCTCCTTGTAAAAAAGTAAAGCAAAATTTCTTAGCAACTCCGGGTTTGTAACCGAACCTTGGTCATGCCGCTGTATAGCGACATGCAACTGTAGCCAAATTGATACATGTTAGGGGCATGGTAAAGCCATCAGCTGGGAGCGCGGTAGATTAGAACCAGGAACCTCTGGAATGCTAACCCAGTTCCTTCTTTCTTATCTGGGTTATCCAACTCAATCAAATGGGGTTATCCCCCGAATGCATCTTTCTTAGACTTGTCCTAATGCGGGGGGTCAGTCCTATTCCGGCTCCAATTCCTTAAGTTTCACCATCATATTGTCTGCTGCTGCATGTCGTGTTGAATTTTTTTGGTGTGCAAAAATAGCTTCTTATAAAGATAATCTCTGAGTCTGAAGCCAGAGGAAGCGATACATCCAGACCGGTTGATCCAGACTTTTCAAGAGAGTTTGTGTTCTTTTTTTTTACAAATTTTTGTTTGTTGATAATGATAAGCCACTTTTATATAGTGCAAATCACGATCAAACATGTCTCTAAGTGCTTGTAAGAAATAAATAAATAAACATGGACATCCAGAAGGATTCACATAAAGGCAGTCATAAATAATAAATACAAGAAAAACCACAATTTCAATTTAAGAATAGATGTGTTTTAAGGAGCGCCTTAAACTGTTCAATAGTACCAGCTTGCTTGATGTTCTCTGGAATAGTGTTCCAGAGTTGTGCTGCTGCTGCTGAAAAAGCTCTACAATCAAATGATTTTGTTGAAGTATGGGGGCACATCAATTGAAACTTGAATGAGGACCGGAGGTTTCTTGTAGGATTGTATTGTTGAACCAATGACTGAAGATAAATTGGACCCAACCCTTGCAAACTTAAACATATAAGTGAAAGTATTTTGTAGTCAATACAAAATCTTGTTCTTCTTTCAAGTTATACTTGGTACTCGTACCGCGGCTCCGCTGGTATCCCGTCCATCCCACTCCTGCCACCACTCCTACCCGGACATTCTTTGTTTCTTTGACAGTTGTTTAAGGTGTGGTTCTGTTTGGAGTTTATATATCCTTGTTGCCATGGACACCTCAGCATCTTTGAAGATCTGTTTTGTCCACGTTAAATTGTTTTTAAAGCTCAATTGTGCATTTGCCATCCTGTAATGGCTGAAAGCTGTAATGGCTTTAAATTTAGGATTTGCAAAGATGTGTGTTTTTGCCGAATTGGTACTTAAACAGAAGTAGAGGTCTTAAACTTCCTTACAGACGTTGTTTCATGTACCTTTTTACGCTTTGTTCATCTGGATAGCAGAAATACGGCCGAAATAATCTTGCCCCCTCCGAATCCTTCACAGTCACACCATGCTTGACAAACGATCTTATTTAAAAGACACTAAATCTTGATTTCCTTGGAAAAAAACAGCATGTGATAGACCAAGATCCCATGGTGACTGTTTGCACTGTTACAAACTGTTGGGTCCATTTTCTGTCTCAAACTCAATAATTTTTTTTTAGGCCTTGCAAATCCTATATGCGCCCTTTAAACGTCTTACTACACGTACATGTAGCTGTCTGCACACTTGCATAATTAGGAAAAAAACATATTTTTCTTTAAGTGGAAATCAAGATGTCCTTCTAACACCCTTCCCTTAAACCCCTTTTATCACTGCTGACCGAGACCGGTCACACAAAAAAAAGAAAAAAAAAGGAAAAACAGAACAGGTCTAAGTGGACGGATCATAGACTGGCACCGTCGGACAATACCGCCAAACAATGGGATGCTATTACACAAGATATAATAGGGTGGCAGAAACCAGACACTATAGGACAACATAAGAATGCATCGGACCTGAATGCAGTTTTTACCCGGAAGTCCTATTTTTTTATTTTATTTTTTTTGTTCTTTTTTTTTCCTTCGAAATGTTTTTTGTTTTTTGGTTTGCAACTTGATCGAGCAACTGACCAAATTTCGTGTCGCATCTATTCGGCTATTGTCATGTGGCTGATTTATTCTCAAGCGGTCGTTCTTGTGTGAAGAAATCCGTAGTCAGACATCTTGCTTTGAGCCTTGTGTAACTGGATGTTTAAGCTCTTTTCTTGCCCTGAACGATGCTCGGTGCTGATTGGAAGTTGTTGCTTTATACTGTTCAGTCGTGAGATTCTTTCCAAGAAGTTGTAGTTCTGCTTTCTGCTTCTGCTGCAAAGTGTAAATTAATAAGAATAATGAATATTTTTCTTCTTCTTTTTAGCTGTTTCGCATGCAGCGGAACAGCTTTTGTTTTTCTCATTTTTTTTTTTTTTTTCACTTTTTTTTCACTTTTTCCCATAGACATAACACAGGGTCTTTCTACAAGTCACTTCCACATGTTTATTTTTCATATTCTATAAAACATACTGGAAACAGCTCAGTGTTCCCAACAAACACAGGTCTAGTTTTCTTTCTTTTTTTCTTCTTTTATTTTCCTCATTTATTTCAATTCACTGTTTCTTTTTAACATCTTTACAATTTTTTCAACAGATACCAATTAAAATTCCAATAATGAAAACTATTGAATAGGAGCTTACTTTGGCCTAGAGTCAAAAATTTGTCCCATTTTTTGTAACCGACTCCATTTGTAATAAAAGAGTTAAAAAGAGATGTAAAGAAAGATAATGAATAGTTTTGTATTTAGCACAAATTCTTTCAAATGATGATGCTCAAGACGTTTACAACAAAAACAAGCTTTAACATGAAATAAAACCTTTAGTAATCAGAAGCTGAATTTAAGATAAGACTAAAACATCTGAATAAATACATGTACATGTAAGTGTTCAGGAGGTCGCTGGTTCAAATCCCGCTCCAGTAAATTTTTCTTTGTTCACTTTTCAATTACTCTTTTTATTAAGACAGAAATGTCATGCATAGCAGTTTTTTTTGGCTAAGCAGCGCCGTGAAATTGACGCCTGTTGACGACATCCGTCACCGGCAACCATTTTAGTCCAGGTTTGTGTTAACGAACCTCCATATTGTGCCATATATAGTGTTTATACCAACCAGTTTTTACAGTTTCGAAAATATTCTTTAAAATCAAAAGTTTTTAATTCCCAATACTGTAGTTAAAGCTTCAGTACAGGATTGGTAACATACCCAAACAGAAATTTTCACAGATTTACGTATAACTTACAGGGTATGAAGATGGTGGTGGTATAAACATACCGTTAAAATATTTCTGCCTGAAATGCTGTATTTATCCAGAACAGTGTATTTATCCAGAACAGTGTAAAACCAAACACCGAAACATTTTTTGGCAAGATAAAAAATGAGACAGCTATTCCCACAGAATTTGGCGTAACAATTTTAACAGGTTTTCGTAATTTTCTTCTGTTTCCAATGATCAATTGAGCTGAAAATTTCAATAATTTGTTTTTGTTCCGTGACAAATCAAATTATGAGCAGCCTGCAGCTGCTCAGTCACCTTTACCAATGTTGTTCAATGTTTAAGTCTTATTTTTCTGTAGGGTGGCAAACTTGTTGTGCAATATGCTTTTGTCATTGCACCGACCAAGAATGGTTTAAAAAAATATTTCAAGCTGAACTTCACTGCTCAAGAGTTTTCAATGATAACTCTTCTGATTCATTTGTTATATAACTTCAAATCCCACGTTTTTTAACCAAAGGACCCCAAATTTCCCTTTTCGTTGAAGATCAAATTTCTTTGAATCGTGCTCGTGGGGCAGAAGACACAAAATACCCCTGACAGCAGGATCAAATGTCCTTGGGAAAAAAACGTTTCAAATACCAAATGGAATTGAGGAATTCCCTAAACACTGGTCCAAAAAAGAAAAATAGAAGTCCAGATAAGTGTAAGTCCGTATAAACCACGCAAAACCTTACATCTTTAGGGATTCCTATTGATAAATAGATCTAAATACAAGACCTGAAAAAAATCAAAATAACTCTTTTCTCGGCTGAAAGTGCATCAATCATTTTCATATTTAAAAAAAAATCTAAAAAGCGACAAAAAAACTTATTCCGGCACAGAGTCGAATTCTCCATTCTCTGAAAATGGGAGAAACTTGATATCTCTCAATCAATATTTCGCTGAAAACCACTGGAAGTTGTGAAGAGGAGAGCATGATATTTTCTAAGTTGCCAGCTTGCCATTTCGTCGGAAACCATCTTTCTTCCCTTCTTTAATTGTCTCTCTTGTCCCACTGTCCCTTGTGAGGGTTTTGTTAACCAGTGTTAACGTAGAACAGAGACATATTCACAGATGGCTGCTCATATTATCATATCAGTCCATTGGGGAACTCCTATAATATTCCTTTCTAGGCTCCTATAGTCCTGTTGCCTTCCAAAGCAATGCACTCAAACGCTAAAAGGGGCTAGATTTGGACAGATTTTGGTTCTGGCCAATGTAGAAATTTTTCTGCTTACTCTATTAAAAAAAGGGTACCGGTATACTTGGTACAGTACAGGATTGGTAACAAACAGAAACGTTCACAGATTTACCTATAATTTTACGGGTATAAAGATGGTGATGGTCAGGGTTCTAGCCAGACCAATTTTAGTGGTGGGCTCTAGATATGAAGTTGAGCCGTGGTGAGAAAAATGCAGCTGCAACATGATCAAGGTCCAAGGCCAACATTTTCACTGTTCCGACGGCAGAACCATTTAATGGTACAAAGCTACATTTTAAGGACTGATATTCAATGAATTTCAGGTGTATAACAGAAAAGAGTGAACTTTTATTCTGGAATGTGATCAAAATTCACGATATTGGCAATTTGTGCTGGGCGGCAGAGTTTATTTCAGACCTACATGTACATTACGGGCACAAATTTCCAGTGCTGGGCTGGCCCACCCAGCGCTGCCCACTGTGGCGAGAACCCTGGTGATGGTAGAAACATACTGTTAGAATATTTCCACCTGAAATGCTGTATTTATCAAGAAATTAGTTAAACAAAGACAGAAAACCAAAAATCTTCGTGAATGCTATGCTCAGCAAACAATGGCTGAATACAAATCAAAAGCGGTATAAACATCACATGAACATTTGGTTGATAATCCTGTTTGATCAAGGAAGACTTTTAATACTTTCAAAAGCAAATTTTGTACTTTAAGGTACTATCATACTTTGGTAGCATACCAAAACAGAAATCTTCACATCAGATTTACCTACAATTTACAGGGTATGAAGATGGTGATGATAGAAACATACCATTAAATTGTTCTGCCTGAAATGCTGTATTTATCCAGAAAAGTGTAAAACCAATGACCAAAAACAATTTGTATCTTTTAAAGATCAAAAATAACATTGAAAAGATAAAAAAAAATACTGTGTCCGTTTTTCACTATTTTCTCAAAAAGTGGGCACCGCATGGAACTGAACATTTCACAGATGACTGTTACTGTATCTTTCTTGATATTTTTGCCCATGAATCGGTATTTCTTGGACAAAAACCAAAGTATGATATTAATTCTGAGCAGCTGATATACATGTACATATGTATGTACATGTACATTATATCACAAATAAGAAGCAACATTAATCATAAATCTGAAACATAAATCTCATCCAACCTTCTGAATGTTTTACATCCAATGTTTATAACTATCTGTACCTGTATGCTTTTTTTCTTTACCCAAAAAAATTGCATATATCTAAATTGTTATGGTAATTTTACATGTTTACAATATGTGCTGCAGTATACTGTTCATATGCAGGCAAAATAATGTCCTGAAATACATTAGATTCTTAGAATTACGAGGGAACGATGTTTCGATCCTGTACCTACTCCTATCTGCCTATAGGGATCTTTACCCCAAAGTTCTTTTTACGTCAAACAAGCCTTCAATGTCAACAAATAAAATCTCCAATCCCAACCTTCCATCCTCTATAGTTAAGTTAAAAATTATAAATAAATACGATTCTAGTGTCTATTCAATCTGATGATGTATCATTTACAATCCTAAAGTTTTTTACAGTTTCTAACTCTGTGTAAGATATGACTCATTTTGATGGAGCCAACCATTCTAAACTTATGCAGATTTTATACAGACTGCATGGAGGACTTGTATGATTACATTTTATTCAATTCTGGAACCCTTTCCTAAAATTTAGTTGATAGTTGATAATATTTAATATTAAAAATAGTTGATTTAGTTGACTTTGTGTCGGGTTGACATATATTAACAAACATCTCTGAACTCGGAACTCTTTTTAATTAATACATATAAGCCTTGGCCGGTGTCCTTGGTGAAGCCGGTGCCCCGCTATAGCGCCAGAGTGTATCCCAGGTGTAAGAATGCTGTGCTACGGCTGGTTGAAGGGGACCAAATCCACACAGGGCCACGATTTGGTTCCCGTTTACCAGCTAAAGCGCAGTAAAATGACGATAATCTAGGTGTCCTTCCTCTTTGGGGACAATAGGCGATCCATGGGGTCTTGAATCCTTGCAGAAGCCGTACCTTCTCAGAGTCTAGATCCAATTCACTTCCTCTTGACCAGGATTTTTTTTATTTAAGCATAAACATCTCAACAACCCTTACTTAAACATGTATACTTACAACAAACTACATTTTACATTGTAAGTGTATTAAATATAACTGATTCTGTCAATTAAAGAAATTATTGTCAACAATACTGTTAATAGCGAAGAAGAGGGATAATGTATGATTCAAGTTCAGTTTAGGGAGTACGGACACAATGCATTACGTACTCTTTGATTAAATGCATATGTATACACAGTACCTTTTTAAAGAGTCAAATAAGCAAGTGTCGTAGTGTCAAAAGACTGAGGACACCAAAAACCCTTTATATTGAGGTTGTCACGGCTATGTGTACATATTATGGGATACAAGTTAGTTACACAAAATATCTGCATTTATAAATGCATGCTACTGTCTAAGCATAATTAATGCACAACAAATATTACTCTACAGTAATAACTCACACCACACATTAACATACATGTATAGACAAAAATAGAAATAACAAATTATGCGGTATCATTTTCAAAATGGCCAGGGTGGGTAACTGTTGCTAAACTCATTAACCATTATTGCCAGCTGATATTTTGTGTATGGGTTACGTTTCCAAAATTGAGTCAAAGCATCGGGCATTTGAAACGATAACCTAATCCCCTCTTTATCCTTAATTACAGAGACGCAAATGATTACCATCGATAACAAAGCGTACCCTCCTGTAAACTGAGCTCACTTTTTATGTGATGTTTTGTATGAAATTTTTAATTTTATAGATTAAAGGAGTCTGTTTTACCAAAGATTTTAACCGGGTGACTTGTAATAACACTAAAAGCAAGGTCATTCTACCCGTGTTGCAATTTAATTTACGACCTAAACAAAAAAAGGTTTTATTTTTGCCTTTTCTTTTTTTTTTTAATTGTACTGTTGCTAACTCTGTATTCAGGTGCTGTTATTCTGAGCCAACATTTTTGAGAAACTGACTTCAAAATACCACCAAAAAAAGGAAAAAAGAATCGCCCAAATTGTCTCAGGTTTTGCCTGCAGACGTACGGTGGACGTTGCACCAAGTTTGGGGTTTGATGTTCGGACGTTCCATGTTGCAGTCCGTGTACTGTTTTCTGTCAGTTAGCCCAAAGTCAGCGTCTATTAATGAAACAATACAGTTTCATATTTAAGCCAATGATTGAGTTCGCATCTGCAAATGTGCAATGGTTATTTTACAGATACACACGTATATGCACATGTAATTGTAACACTGGAAACTTCACGTGATATGCATTTGTATAAATAAGAGCTTGTTAGTCTTACCTCAATAAACAGTCTCAGAATCTTTTTTGAGGGGGGACACTCCGACAGTAGATTTGTGCTGTCAGTGTCCATGCAGTGCACAGCGGTGCCAGTGTTTTTCTCAGAGTTTCTTGAAAGCTGCAGCATCTGCAATGAATTAGTACAAACGAAGCTTTATATGGAAAATGAGCATTGCGTTGATAATGGATTTTTATTATTTGTTTTAGCAGAGGAAAGCATTACATCTGTTACAATTCCATTTGCCACATTCAGAGTGAGCTGTATGCATTCCTATACTCATGAGCTTGCGCATTTTTTGATGAAGGCATCAATTAACTTTATAGCATATTGTGCAAGTCACTGTGACAATGCAAAGACAATCAAAACAAACAGACGGAAGCATAAACTTGTTAACGTCCTTTTCGTTGTGCAGATGCAGACAAAGTCCATTATTAAACAGAATGTAAACCGCAGAACAAAGAACTATTTCCTTCCTCGCAACAATTTCAAACGATGATTTTTTTCCGCGTACCTGTCTCCCCTGTGTCCTCACACATACTCTTCAAAATGTTGTCATTTGACTCTCATCTTCAAAGGTCTCATCAAATGCCTTGACTAAACACAAAAACAACAACAGAAACAACAACGGTACCGCATCAACAACCTTCAGCAACAAGTCCTCTAAAAAAAAGAAGAGATACTGTAATTGAAAGACACTCCAGGGTTGTCATAAGTCCAAATGTTTGAGTTCAAAAAATCACACAGTCCACAGCTTTTAGAAAGAGTCTAAAAATCGACTTCAACAATTGAGTACAGCAAAAATTAAAGGTCAAAAATTGATATTAACCCTACTACCATTGATGCAATTGTAGTTTACACTCTACTGCTGTCGTGTGTCAGAATGGCAGGAAGGAACTCAATGTTTTTTACGTTTCAGTCAGTGTGACTTGTTCTGCACTCTGCAGGTTGGTCTTTATGCTACTCTTACCTTGCCTAAAGTTGCTTTTTGAAGAGCAGAAAGAGCAGTTTAGTTAAGTTGATGCTGTTTTCTAGATGCTATCTCCACCACCCTTTGCTCTTTGTCGACAAATTATGTCTCCTTATAAAATACACGCCCCTCCCTAAAAAAGACCAATCCCTCAATGATTGGTTCAAATCTGTCGTCCTTTCCTGTCTTTTGTTTGCAATCTGGAAACTTTGATCTTGGGATGAATTATGTCAGTGTGGTGATGATCTTGTTGTTTTCCTTCACGAACGGAGCATCATCAACTGCCTTGGATACAATCTCTGAACTAGTTGTCGGACGTTTTTGTGGAAGACCTCGTTGATTTCAGTAGTTGATAGCACTCGGATGACGACGGAATTGCGGCACCAATCAAAAACAAGCCGGGTGAATGTGTAGGTTAACTGTTTATTAGTTGCTACTTGTTTCAAGCGATGAAGAGGGAGACAAAAAAAAAATGGATGGAGAATCAGAAGAGAAATGAGTAATATCGGAGGAATTTTGTCGAAAATTTGTCGGGGGATCATCGGGCAATCATATACCGAGAGTCAGATTGAACTTGCATTCCTGCGCCGGTTTGGTGCTCTTGCCCCGAAGAGTTTGCAGATGGTGTGACGATATGTGTGTTTAAGTAGGGCATCCGTCACGAACCAACGTCCTCTGACAGGAGTCCCTCCGTCATTGAATCTATCATATTTTCATCTTTTGATCGCATCATCCTGAAGATCCGTTTGCAGTTCATCTCCGTCTGTCTTTTGTTGTTGTTGTTTCTTTCTTTCTCTTCCCTCCTCCGCCCTCCTCCATTCGAGAGAGAAAAAAATGGAGAAGGGAATGTGGAATGAATCCTCTCCGATTGGGATCGTTTCTGGCCACCAGCGTTGATGTAGCGTTGTCGGATATCAGCCCCAGTCGTCCGTCCGTCCGTCCGTTGCCGACCGCCTTCACTTCCCACTATCCTGTTCCAGATGATATTTGGATTCCTCTTCCCGTCTCTCTCTCTCTCTATTTTTTTTTCCGGAATGAGCTCACATCCCTCGCCGTCCCGATCTTAAATAGATACCCGGCAGTGAATGAGTTCCTGGCAGTCACCGTCAAAAGGACAACTCGGCCCCGACTACAAAGTTTAGCCTGCCCGGCATTCACCACGGCAAATCGGCTACTAAAGGTCCCAGAGATCAGTCCACTCTACCGGGGGATCCGATAGTGCGGACGCCGTCGCCGCAACGGACCATATGCCATGGGGCTATTGTATACCTACGCTCCAAGTGTGTGGGCAGTGTGACATTTCTATAATGACACTAACATACTTGTATTGAAAGTAATATGTATACACAAATACAGAGGCTGGCATGATATACGTGATAATGATACACAACAAGCAAATAGACAAGAACTTGAATGAATGAACACCCATAATAACCCCACCAGGGTAGGAAAAGGGCAACTGGGTACCTCCAATGCTACTCAGACCCCCCTCCCAACCTCAGTAATTAGACACCCAGCAATGCTGAGAACCCCATAATGCCTGCTGAAAAATGCAAAGGAGCAAAAAAACAAATTGTCATCTACACCCGTATAATTTTTGAAAAAAAATATATGGAATCCTTGCAAATGAAAATTCAAAAACAAAATGTCTTCCATCAAATTTTTGGTCTACGAAAAATATCTATTTTACAAATATTTTCTGACAAAATTTAAAAAAAGAAATTAACTTGCGGAATGCGGATATCATGTTGAGCGCTGAAAAAATTGTGAAATTGCTGAAAAAAGTGTTTTCAACTTGCATTCATTTTGCACTTGTTTTTTCTGATTTTTGTTGGCATAAGCCAGACACAAGACAAAACAATCCTGCATTGTCAGTGATCATAATATAAAAAAGAAGAAGTTAGGAACCATTGTTATTGTATCCCAGCTGTATCCCCATTTTTTTGTTTGTGTCTACAGGCAACATTCTTTAAAATTATGCACTCAATAACAACAGAAATCCACTCATGGAAGACTTGTATTAAGACTATGCATGAATATATATGAACAATGTCATGCATTCTGATATTGTTCAGCAATGACGGAAGCACATACTGGGCCACAAGTTGAAAAATAATAATGTACACACTTGTCATGCATAGACTAGTAATCCGAGATAACATTTTGAGAACATTTCACATTCATTGAAAATGTGTCTATGACCCTGTTCTTCATGCCCTTTGGAAGAAAGAAGTTTAAGAAAAACAAGGAAAAACTGGAAACAACAGAATGTCATTTTGTTCACAGGAAAGAATGTGTGTCACATTCTGCAGTATTTTTTTTCGGTACAAGTTTTCGCAACACGGGCCTACCCTGTTTTTTTTTACCGTGCGCTGTGCTTAGTTTCCATGGGGGAATGCGGGCCGTGGAGCCCCATCGGCTCAGCACAGCCTGCCTGCTCCATGCCATTGACTGATGACCACAGTCTATGGCTACGGTGGTGAACCCAGACATAACACGGGCGGTGGAACAGACTGTCCGTGGTTTTGGAAGTCCCTCCATTCTGTTCTCAGCTCTCTCTCTCTCACGTCGGCGCGACCCCAATTTCTCTCCAGTTACGACCGAAAACACACGGACCAATGAACTTGCACAAACACTGGATGTTTGTTTGAATAACAGTCATCAGCTTTGAAAGAATCAGATAAATTGTGGACGTGTATTAATACAGCCACCAGCAGCGATGTATAAGCACACCCGGACCCGAGCTCAACGCTTCCCACGGGCCGTAGTCTCTGCTCTTGGAGTGTTGTCATAAAAATGTTCCTTTTCCTGGAGTCGGGACGCTTTCCCGAGAACAAGAAAAGTGGAACAACCAAAGAAAAATGTATAAAATACGTTGACAGCATGTTTGTTTATAGGATTGCAGAGATGATGTCTTGAAGTTGTCGGAGTTTAATAAAAAACAATGTATGAATCAACTTCCTCGCCCTCAAAAACAGAAAGAAAAATCCCAAAATGACATGCTGAAAATGTTAGAATGTTTTTTGATAGTCCGATTTCCGAGTAGAGCAATTTAAAAGCAGATGAGGAAACTATTTCCTGCCCTTTAGCCGGTATTCAATGATGCAGTGTAAATAGCATTACAGGCATTCTAATACATTCAGGTCATCACCGTTGCATCATCACGGACGTTATCACCGGTGCCCACCACACTACATGTACACACACACACAGTTGCACACTGACAGTGCCCTAGCTACCACTGTGCCATTCACATTGTACACGGAAGTTTTTTTTTTATGCACAGAGACATACGTATATTAATACAACACCACGCATTTATTGTGGTGACACACCAAATGTGGACATCATTTTTATTTTTGTAATACCATGTACTAATCAAAGAGGAATTTCCCTTTTGCAAGCAGGAACTGTGGCCATAACAGGTTAGAATTTCAACGGAATTATTCTTTTGAATGTTGTACTCTGGTTTGTGATGAGTTGAAGAACAAGTATTGAAATTTGTCTGCAGGAAAGAAAACTGAATCTTTTGAAAAAAAACTTTCTGACGACATTTATGATTCAAGACCACAGAATGTTTCATAATGGGGCATTAATGTGGACATATCACGTAGTGTAGTTTGGAAAGAAAGCACATGCTTGAACTCTTTCTACAGAGAAAGATACTCGGAAACGTTTGCACAAATTTCAGCCATCTGGGAATGAACATAAAAACAAAACGATTCTGGTTTTCCCGCCATTTTTCTGTTGTTTTTGCATCTGTTATCACAAGCCATGTGCATCGTCTTCAAGCCGGACGCATCCCTTTTTATATTCCCCCTCCACCACATCATGTTCTTTTCTTCATGCGTCTCATGAATAAGACCTTTCGTAGCTTTGTAAAGCAAAACAGGAAGGAACTCGTGAAAGACTCGGACCAAAAAAAAAAACAGGGAGAGGTTGTATTATCAAGTCGAGAGGGATTACACCTATGTACCTGGTGCAAAAAAATGTCCTCGACTGTTCCCGTGAAATCTAAACATGGACAGTAACAAGTTACACCGAGGGGCACTTGTACACCCACGTACCTTAGCATAGCGTCCGTCATTCCGTTCCTCTCTCGCTATCTCTCTCACTCTCTCTCGATCTGGCCCTCTTGTCTTCAAGTCTCGCTCGTGTTTTGGAAGGGGAGGAAAATCATTCCTCGCTATCTTTGCAGTTGTATGTCGGACCCGTGGTGGGGATACAAAATAATGACAATAATAAAAAAATTAAAAAATTAAAAAAATTGGCAATAACACTTGGATTTAGATTTGTTTTTGACATCAGTACATATTAGCGAGCTGCTCTTACGGTTTTGCTGTTTGTATTTGCCTCGTATTATTTTTTTGGGGAGGGGGTTTAAATTTGGACCGTCCGTATAAGATGGCAATGTGTACGTACAATATGGCTGCCTCGGAGGAAAATAAAGAATGCGTGGGCGGCCCGGCAAAGCTTGCGAGTCGGTCGGTAAATTTTAAAATGAGCAACGAGAAAGCACATCATCTAATCCATGCCAATTATACGTCATTTGGGAGATTTTGTACTCATTACTGTTGTTTTGAGACTTGTTTTCTCATATCCCCTTCTAAAAAGATAAAGAAACCTTGTTAAGATTACGGTTTTAAATCGGGGTGTTTTTTTTTGGTACAAATGAAAGAGGAGAAAATGTTGGTGCTCACACATATGTACCTGTATGTCGGGCTGTCGGTCTTTCCTCCATAGCGAAGCACAGGTTATTTGGGGTTGTTGCGATTTTCATCATCATCGACGTCATTAATCCCCATATGTTTGCCGTTGAAATCAGGAAGGAGCGAAGAAAACCAAACGGCCATAGATTTCAGATGTCCGCCCACCACTTGGAGAAGCACGGCCGTTGCCGTATAGCATTAGGTAGACAAGAAGATTGTGCAATCTGTTCGTTTTGTCCGTTTTGCGGACTCCATGTTTTTTTAAAGAGATTTCTTAATACAAAATGGCACCAGTTCACCATTCTTTGGGGAGTTTCATTTAGCCGAGGGTTTTTGTCTCCCGTGGATGACTTTCTGGTGATGAATCACGGAGGATGGTTGGTTGTTTTGTTGTTGCTCGAATGAAAAAAAAAAGCCTGGCTTTTTGGGGGTTTCAGTCCATGCTGCGAGCAACTTCATCATCTCTGGGCGTTGCTGGTTGATAAAGCAAGAAGTTGTTTGAAGGTCAGTGTTCCATCAGTGGGTCCTGTCCATCAGGACTGCATCCGTCTTGGCTTGCCGGGCAAAGAAGCTGTGCTCCCCGGCGGCAGTGGTGATGACGATGGTGCCTGGCATCACTGGTGGGTCCGTTGATTCACCGCTGACTGCCAGAGCTGGACTGTTGTCTGGCTATGTGAGCTTGTACTATTTTAGCACACTGGCAGGCCAGCCTATACCATGGCCAGTTTATAGTGAGTCGGCTCCGTATATCCATCCGCCCACGCTGCCTCCAGATTGCTCCTACCGTCCTCCAAGTCTGTTGCTGATGCTAGGGACAGTGACGCAGCCTTCGTCACTGGTTAACTCATGTGTCATGTGACCCCCAACACTTTAATACATCTCACTAATCTTCTCCAAAGTTACGCAATTGCCGCCCCCCTCCCCCCGTTCCCAATGCAAGCCACAATGTAAGAAAGTGCTCAAGTTCTTGCATCACAGTGCAAGTCACTGTCTGCAAATGTAGATTGCAAAACTTAAAAAACCACAGTTATGTGATTATACATTGTTGAGCCTTTTTTCCATAAGCTATCTGATATTACATGACATGCTACATAAAGCATTGAAAAAAAAAAATAGACGTTTTGCAATTATTAAAACCTCTTTAGATCAACTTTAGCAACATGACATCTTGCTAATTTAGTTTCATCACATCATATCCTCCGTATTTCCTATTTCCTATTTCCGTCATCATACTTTGTTTTTTGTCAAAGAAATACAGATTCATGGGCAAAAATGTCAAGGAAGATACAGTAACAGTCATCTGTGAAAATTTCAGTTCCATACGGTGTCCACTTTTTGAGAAAACAGTGACAAATTCCCACAGTACTTAAGATCTTTTCACTGTTATTCTTGATCTTTAAAATACCAAAACTGTTTTTGAGCATTCGTTTTACTCTTTTCCTGGATAAATACAGCATTTCAGACAGAGAAATGTTAACGGTATGTTTCTACCATCACCATCTTTATACCCTGTAAGTTCTAGGTAAATCTGTGAAAGAGTTTTGTTTCAGTATGCTACCAAAGTATGATAGTACCTTTAAGACGGGGATGTGTTTTACCGTGTGATCCTGACCGGTCAAATGAAAATTTTTCACTGATTATAGGTCAGAAAAAATGATAGCTTGGCAGAGAACCTTTCTCCAAGATCATTTCATTTGAAGAAACATTTCTAAAAGATGAGACACAGTTTGAGAATGGAGTTTAGGGGGGAAACTTTTGAAATGCCTGAAATGCTGTATTTATCCAGAAAAGAGTCAAAATCAAACAGCAAAACATTTTTTGATTAAAAAAATGAGACAGCTATTCCCACACAATTTGGCGTAACAATTGCAACAGTTTTCCATTGTTTTCTACTGTTTTTTTTATGATACCATGAGCTGAAATATTCACAAGTTTGTTTTTATTCCATGACAAATCGAATTATGAACAGCCTGCAGTTGCTCTGTCACCTTTACCAATGTTGTACATGCCATTTGATAGGACCAGCGTCATACATCCTTTATGGTTGTTAGCAAATGTTCACATTACCGTAACACTCAAATTTTCCCCTCAAATTGAATGCATACAATTTGTATTTCACAAATAACCTGGAAATAAAGGCTGATGTAATTGCTCACTTTCTAATTTGAGAGCAATGAGTGGCCAGAAACTTTGTCATGTCTTTTTGCAATATGTATTAATAATAATAATAATAGCACGAGCCATGATTGTAGATATCGCACAATAAACTCAAAATTAGTCATTTGATTTTTAGCTATTTTACTTCCGGAATCAGGTTCCTGGTAGTGAAAAATAAAAAAAATAAGTGAATTATAATGAAAAGGAGATTGAAACCAGCAGCCGATTTCACGAAACTTCAAATGTTCTTCAAACTTAAAACATTTTGTTGCGTAACTTACGCCACATTTTCCTGCCTTGGTTGCACAAGTTATGGCCGTTTCACGAAACTTACGCAACATTTGCACGTTGCATAAGTTACACAACATTTCGTGAAATCGCCTGCAGTATCCAACTTTATGCAGAACTGCTTGGGAGGGTACGGAAGCTAAAAATTGCAAGGATGTAAATAGGGCCTTTTCGAAACTGGCTCCGGCTCCGGCTCTGGCTCCGGTACCATTTCATGAATCCATTCTAAAATAACAGATATAAAAATTGAGGCTTTTGGCTGTTGTTCGGAAGTAGATTCTCTGGTTTGAAAAGGAAAACAGAGCTTCAGCTACAATGAAAATCCACAACCTATATTTTCAGAATATGAATGATGGAACCTGAGCCTGAGCCTCCGCCTCCGTTTCGAAAATCTAAAACAGTTTTCACAATTGATACAATTTTGTAAGTTAACAAGTTTTTAAATTTTGTCTGAATTGTCACGAAGCAAAAGTATATCTCACAAACGCGTGAGATTTGTTTTAGATGTTGGGGGCAGCATCCCTTATTCTAGCAGATTTGTCCAAATTTATTCTGGATACACTGTATTTGGTGGGTTTTTTTTTAAGTCCTTGTCTGAAAATATTTTTGGGTTCTGCATCTAAAACTTGTGACATCAGGAAACTGGGAGGCTGTTTTATAAGTCTTGATATACCAGACTTCAAATGGCTACGCTAGCAAATTGGCCCGCATTCCTCTTTAAATACCCCCAACCGGGATCAAAGGGCATAGAAAGGTCACAGAAATTGGCCATTTTTTATTTTTTTTGGTAAGCTTCTGTTTGGTACCCGGGCTGTCAGTTCATATCCGGCCCTCGGTGCAAACACCCCCCTCCCAGCCAGGGTATATCAGGCCATAATTAGGTTTAGTCCAGCCGCTCCCTTTTTCCCAAAGTAGGTTTTCGTCAGGAGCCCCGGAATATATGCTCTGAATTCCTGGGCCAGAAATGTGCGGCGTAATGTCGAGACGGGGGCATCTGAAGGACAGCATATATTTGATTATTTTTCACCTCCCCTCCCCCTCCCCTTTCTCTCTCCCTCTCTCTTACTGTGTGTGTCGACACAACTTGGCTCTACAGGGCTTTGAATGTGGTGTCTGCGTGTGTTTGTATGTACGTATGTGCGCACTTGCTAGGGCCAGTTTTAGCCGCAGCGACACTGTACACCGGCTATACCGGTACCCACCAATTTGTCTCCCGCAAGGCCGCCGTCAGAGCGGCAGTGTGTCGCGTGTCCCTCAGTGTGAGGAGAGGGGGGGCCCTCCGGCCTGCCACGCGACTTTTGATAACTTTGGACAGACAAGGTATGTGGTGGTTATAAAAGACGGAGGCCTTGGGGTTTTTAAGACTTGTAGCACACACCGATGGTGTGCAACAAGGTACCTGGACAGCGGGGATAGAGTGAGCACCTCCCCCCCTCCTATCATCATCGGTCACAGGCCCAGCGTGACGTTTACTGATTGTACTTTGAGAAGTAACAAATACAAAACAGCTGGTTGTGTTTTCATATAGGGGGGAGGCTGTTCCCAACCCCAATCCCAACGTCACACTCGCCTAACTTTTCAAACTGCTGCAGCTATCCAATCAATCTGAAATACACACATTGTCTGGATTTATAGTTGAATTTAGTTTGACTTTTAGCACAAAATATGATTTAAAGGTAATTTCATACTTGGTTTTTGTCAAAGAAATGCAGATTCTTGGGCAAAAATATCAAAGGTACAGTAACTGTCATCTGTGAAATTCCCAGTCCCATACGGTGCCCACTTTTTGAGAAAACAGTGAAAAATGCCCACGGTATTTTTTTCTCAATCTTTTCACTGTTATTTTTCATCTTCCGAAGATCAAAATTGTTTTTGGTCAGTGGTTTAGGCCCTAACTCTTTTCTGGAAAAAAATACAGCATTTCAGGCAGAAAAATTTTTAATAGTATGTTTCTACCATCACCATCTTTATACCCTGTATTAAAGTTATAGGTAAATCTGTGGAGATTTCTGTTTCGGTATGCTGCCAAAGTATGATAGTACCTTTAAGTCAAACTGATATTTCCGTAAAAGTTCAGATAATCCTATTTCCTCCATTGTTATTTTTGGCACACGACCTATACATGTACACATGATGGTATTTTTGGACGCACTTGTACAAACTTCTATACCTATTTTCATTGCTCTGTTCTTTCTTGGGGATGTTTTAAGGCAAAAACAGTCTTGGCACCAAAAACAGTTTATTTTCATCTTTTTGTTTCAATTGAGAAAAAACTCCCCCAAATACTTTCAAGCATCGCAGATGAATGTCACTTGGCGTCGATTGAACACGGAATGTATACAAAAATGTCTGCGGTCAGAAATAAAAAATCATGCCCCGTGAATTTATGTGACAGATCACTTTGAATGTCACATGAAATTGATCAGGAGTTTATTGACATGAAAAACAAGATTTGTGTGCTTCCTTTTCAAATTCAACTCGACAGTAATTGACAATAAATGTTAGGTGGAGGGCGCTATTTGTTGATTGTTCTAAAAAAATATTCAATAAATAATAATACTTGTAATACCTCTGAATTCCACCAAAGGGTGACAATCCCATTAAATTATAGACTAAAATATTTCCCTAGTTAGGAAACCCATCTGAACTGTACTTTACAGGTTTTAGACTACAAGGATAAAAGAAACAAACACAAAACATCTCTAACAGTAAAATTCTTAATAGTTTTAAGAACAAACATCCAGCCTGAGACACAACTGGCCTACTTGTATGTCTCTACTGGCCCCAAAACAGCCCACTGGCCTATTGGCCAACCAGCCCATCAGCCAACCGGCCTGAGACCCAACTGGCCTATGTCCCTTGGCTACTGGCCCCAAAATAGCCCACTGGTCTATTGGCCAACTAGCCCATCAGCCAACCGGCCTAAGACCCAACTGGCCTATGTTCCTACTGGCCAGAAAACAGCCCACTGGCCAATTGGCCAACCAGCCCATCAGCCAACCGGCCTACTAAGACCCAACTGGCCAATGTCCCTACTGGCCTGAAAACAGCCCACTGGCCAATTGGCCAACCCAGCTGTCCAGCCCTCTCGGCTTGCCACATGTACTAAGTACATTTTCCTGCGGTCTTTTTTTTTAAACAGAGCCGGCGTACACCTTCCCTTCCCCCTACCCCCCTATCAGCTGTCAGTGTTGTCATGGCTGGATGCCAATCTCTCTTCTCACCCGGCCTGTGCCGTACCCCGTTGGATATTGCCCAAGATATCGCCGGAGTCCCTCTTCCCTTCCATGTCCCCCCTGCCAACTATTTTGTTTGTCACCGTCTACCCCCCTCCCCCCTAACAAACACAAAGTACGTCATTCTGTTTTATTTGTTTATTTTTGTCGCATCTTTGAAAGCCATATACAGCAACCAGATAGATTTGCATCCTAATGTAACACTGTATAGTATCTTAGAAAACAGAATGCCTTTTTTTTTTTTTGTCTTCCGAGGAACATTGTCAGCGAGCAATGGAAGGTTAATCCTACATGTATTGAAAGGTAATATCATACTTTGGTAAGGAACCAAAACAGAAATGTTCACAGATTTACGTATAACTTACAGGGTATGAAGATGGTGGTGGTAGAAACATACCGTTAAAATTTTTCCGCCTGAAATGGTGTATTTATCCAGAAATTAGTAAAACACCGCCGAAAAAAATCTTTTTGATCTTTTAAAAGATCAAAAATAAAAGAGTAAAGACATCAGAAATACTGTGGCCGTTTTTCACTGTATTCTCTAAAAGTGGGCACCGTTATGGGACTGAAATGTTCACAGATGACTGTTACTGTATCTGTCTTGATATTTTTGCCCATGAATCTGTGTTTCTTTGATAAAAACCAAAGTATGATACTACCTTTAAGATGTCCCCATTTCCGTTTCCATACATTTTGTTTTTCCCCCCATTATGACAACAATGATTATTTTATGTTGTGTAATGGTGAATGACTCTCTCTCTTCATGTATATGGAGAAGGTAATTCTAAAATAACTGGAGCGGTTTGAACTCCACATTTACGGCCAGCGCGCCCCGGCTGTCCTCCGCTTTGCCAAGTTGAGTCAAAGCCGTGTGGGATGTTTTACAACCTCCTCTTCTACTATTAGATGAGTTAATATTTACGCGGCGGTTACCACATCGTGACTCTACCACGCAAAATCTCACAAATCTGATGTACATTTTTCTTCTCTATACTTTTTTTGGTTGGTGGCTGGGGCGGGGGCGGAGGGCTACTGTAGGAATTGCCATGTTACAACAGTGAATCATTCGGTACTGATGGCTATTAACAACATTTTCTTAGGGAAAGGAAAGATCTGTCATGTTGGATAGTTAACAGCTTGGCTCATGTCGAGAAAAGGTCTCGGACGTATACCATACAATAAGCATGTTTGTGGTAGTGGAACTGTATACGGTATACATTTTTTGATATACAGTTTAAGAATCCGGAATTATTTATTGGGGATGGGTGTGCCGCCAAACCATTCTACGGTCTTTACGCTGGAGGCCACCGGTTTTGCGCAGCCACTGGGCACATAAATAACAGCCAGATGCAAGATTACCGGCTGAAATATTGTGCAGTTAGTATATTGCTTGCGACCGGTTCTCAACCAAATTGGGTTCTTTTATTGGGTAGACCACCAGGATCGTCATGGTTAACCAGTAAATTTCAAATCCTGCATCGTGGTGGTAGAGACATGCCCCCGTTCCCCCCTCACTAAGCGCAGTCAATTACGCAGACGGAGCATTATTTGTCTCAGCGGGAACGTAATTCAAATAATTTCTACAAGTGAAAACTTGCTACAAACTGGTCATCAGCCGATATAATGACCTGAAATATATCAAGTGCTTGGAGTCAGGAGGGCCTGACGTATTTCGATCCTCGCAGGATCTTTATGGAAGGCTAAATGGCAAGACAAATGTCATCCTGCTGGGATCGAAATAAGTAAGGCCCTCCCAACTATAAGCATCAAAAGATTTTTATATGGCGTTGTCTGGACAATGCCTGTACTTGTTTTGTATACTCTGAAATGACATACTATGTGGTTTTTTTTGGTCCAACAATGATGAGGAATCAGTCATTTTTCACCAAGAGTTTGATACCAAGATGACGCTGACGTTTTCATGTTTCTGCATGTATAAAGACTATAAGTCATTTTAGGCTCTTTCAAGGTAATATCATACTTTAGTTTTTATCAAAGAAATACAAATTCATGGGCAGAAATATCAAGACAGATACAGTAACAGTCATCTGTGAAAAGTTCAGTCCCATACGGTGCCCACTTTTTGAGAAAACAGTGAAAAACAGCCACACTATTTCTTAAGTCTTTTCTCTTTAAATTTTTTATCTTTTAAAAGATCAACAAGATTTTTGGTCGTTGTTTTACTAATTTCTGGATAAAAACACCATTTCAGGCAGAAATATTTTAATGGTATGTTTCTAACACCACCATCTTCATATCCTGTAAGTTATACGTAAATCTGTAAACATTTCTGTTTCTGGTTTCTTACCAAATTATGATACTACCTTTAATCTGTTCCGTGGTCAATTTCACCAAGCCTTACGATCGATTGTAACTTTACGAAGGATATAACCCATCGTATCCTAAATAGTGCTGCAAATGAATGCATCATAAGTCCTACGATTGATAGTAAAGTTACGATGAGTTTGGTGAAATCCGTCGACCCTTGGTTGTGCAATGCACAATGACATTCAAATGTGAACTCGTAAACTTTTCTGTTTTTCTGTATTGTCATGCCGAGACATGTGGACTGTTTTGTACATGCGATTGGAACATTTTTGTCTTTTGTAATTTGCCGTTTTTCCTCTGTTGCGCCAGTTTGTTCTTATCTCAAGATAGGATTTTCTTGTTCTTTGGGTTTTCTTTTTGCTTTAAACATGAGTCCCCATCTTTTGAACTTTCCTGGTGGTTTTACTCGTCAAATTTGGAGAATAGCCCGAGGATTTGGCCTTCTTGAACAATATAGACGGAAGTTGTTGCAATGGGAGACTTTGGAGAATCGGTCTTGAAGTCAACAGCGCATTGCTCACAATTGCGTGCGCCGTTGACTTGAAGACCGGTCTCCCATTGCCTGCTCTATTACACAGGACAACCCTTTCTGTCACAGATCTCAACCCCGACCCTGGTAGAACGACCCAGATAATGCTGAATCAGGGTATGGTTTTTAAATCCTCGGCGAAGGTGCTGGGAAATTATTAGGCAATGGACAAACGATTACCCCCTATAAACTTGCTCTCCCCCCTCCTGTCTGTCTGCAAATACGACCTGGCATGACACACTTGATCTACTTGGTATTTGGTCTCCTTTTACCAACCAACCCCCCCCCCCCCTTTTACCTCCTTCCCCCCTCCCCCTTCTCTTGTCCTCTCATCCACCTCGTCGCGTGAACCCCACCAATCTAGGTGTTAATCACAATAGCGTACCAACTGCCAACCGGTAAGGCGGGGTTACCGGCCAAAAATGGTTACAGTTCTGCACGGTGTTGTTTGATAATAATAATTATAATCATACCATGGGTGTGTGCGTACCGGTGATCGGGTCGCTCGGCTTTGTTTGTGATGGCGCGCGGTGCTGTACATGTTCAGGGTACCGGTTAATTTTCCCTTCTTGATACACAGTATTCCTTGTCAATGCATTGAATAGATTGTCGTTGAAGAGTTTTAAGTGACATAAAATTCAAAAAGGATAATTTGTACGTCGCAACAGCTTCAACATCTGTACTTGTACCTAGCTTAGTTTTTTCTTTGGAGGGGGGATGTTTATTCTTGATTTTGAATTTTCTTGAAATTAGAAAATTGAGAAATGTACCAATTTTGCAAGTGGGATTTGCTTATTAGTGCCTACTGCCCTTTTAAGAACATTTTTGTGGTCGTAGAGGGCTGGCTCCTCTGTCTATTGGAATTGCAGCCATGTAGCATTTTGAATTCCAAGGCCTAATTTTATGGCTAACCACGGAATTCCACGCTTAGTTAAGTTTTCCATTCCTTGCTACCCAGGCCCTGGCAGTCAGCTAGCCCAGAAATGCTTCGCACTGCTCCTGCTGCATGCCCTAGCTAGTTGTTAAACCCAGTATAGGCCTATATCGGCGCAGGCAAGATTGCCGGGACAGGCTCGAGATGCGCACGTACACGTTCGGGCGGCGAACATCTGCGATTATAACTGCAAATCAATCAATTGAAAGTTTCTGAAGAATCCTGACAGTTGCTGCATGGCCTCCAATTCTTGTTCAATCGCTGGAATGCTTGCGCAGGGGCTGCTTTCAAACGAAAGTATACCGATGTATACTTCTCAAATGAAAAAACAAAACCGGGTTTTTTTTTATGAGCGGTTAGAATAGGCTACGTTTGATTCTCACCCCCACCCAAATCTTAAAACCATGTTGTGAATACTTTTCATGTACCCGAGTTTCCAATTCACTTTGACTCTGTCAAAATCTGGGCGTGAGATGGACGTTTCACACCGCAGGTACTTTTTAAGATGGATAATGAACTAGGCAACACTTTGAGGAACGTTACATTTTGTTCCCAGAAAGTCTGATCGTACGTCGGCACAATTTGTCCGGGGGTTTTGTTCCCTGTATAATACCCACAAACCCCTCCCCCACTCTGTCACTGGGTTGCCGCGACCGAACATTCAGTCATCTGTTTTCAAGTTCAGGTCCTTGCAGATGATTCGGACTGTGGGGAGGGGGGGATTTTCACCCACACAGCTGGTAAAAGAACTAGTAGCAACTGTCATCGAGGGATGGATTTCCACCGGTATCAGGTATAGCCAGCCTGCCGGCTGCTGACAGGTCCGGCCACTTAACAAGCAAAGAAACTATCTTCATATAGGTACATTGTAGTCCAGATATCCCACATGACCTCGTATAGCGGTTAACCTATGTCCATCGTGGTTGAACAACCTTTTCCTTAAACTAGGGTTTTTTTTTCTTTACCTTTTTTCAAATTGAACACCTATGAAACCCTTCTTTCCTTTTTTAAAGGTAGTATCATACTTTGGTAGCACACCGAAACCAAAATCTTCACAGATTTACCTATAACTTTACAGGGTATAAAGATGGTGATGGTTGAAACATACCGTTACAATTTGTCTGCCTGAAGTGCTGTATCTATCCAGAAAAGAATCAAACCAATGACCAAAACAATTTTGATCTTTTACAGATAAAACAAAATGTTGAAAATATTTTTTTTTTTTTATACTGTGGGTGTTTATCACTGTTTTCTGGAAAAGTGTCCAAAAATGAAAAGTGACTGGAAATTTTCACAGATGACCGTAACTGTATCTTCCTTGATATTTTTGCCCATGAATCTGCATTTCTTGGACAAAAACTGAATTATAATAATACCTTCACTATACAATGCACAATACATGGAAATTCAAAAGACGTCTTTAGTTTCATCATTAAAATGGGATGCATAACTCTAAAAAAATATCTGATGACAGATTCCGATGTTCTCGGAATTCTGTCTGTCTGCGATATGATGGCTCAAAGGAAGAAACGAAGAAATGAGCAAACAGACTTTCCCTCATAAACACCTCAGATCTGAGAAACCGTGAAGTTGCTAAGTGTCTTAATCCCTCTTTGCGATGTAATGTATCCCGAAAAGATTGAAACACTAAATCAGTTTCTGAGAAGACCAATGGTATTGCCTCAGTCAGTGTCGAGTCAAGAACCTGTAGTTCGTTGAAGAAGCCTTCAGCATCGGAGCCTTCGAAGATATCTCACATGTTCCCCTGAAAAACCTTGATTTTTTATATCTCCTCCCCCCCAGTCCGACACGTAGAGCCCTAATTCACAACCCCTCACTGCATAAATCTAAATGTTGTCAAGGCCGGACGATGTTTCAATCCGTGCAAAATCCGTTCCAAGGTTGAGCCATTTCACCAAATAAGTCCTTTTCAGTATGTTTTCGGATGTGATGTGGATTTTTTGTGGGCGGGCTTGTTCAAATCAAAGGGAGGAGGGGGAGGGGGGGTTGATGATTGTTATTATGTAGTTGAGACTGGTATCATAGTGTGATGTTACTGTTGACATGAACTACACGTGCAAAATGGAGATTTTTTCAGTGTCGGAAGTGCGAAGAACAGGATATCCAAGAAAACCATGGCCTAATTAGTTTGTGAAGCTTCCGAAGCTGACATACTTGCTAAAGGTGTCAACAAGTCTTGCTTTTTAAATGTTCACAGTTTTACATAAATGAGCTACGTTGTCTGGTACATGGTACACCAAATTGGTTTGAAATGAATGTCTGAAATGGCCGTTTTGACGTATGCCACTATTTAAAAGATTTACTTTTCTTGTGATCTGTTCATTATAGAAGCTATGATGAGTATGTATTTTAATTTCTTCCTTGAAAAGAAATTTGCGGACGGAGTCGCATCAGGGCCAGAATGTTACATCATAAATCTCCCACGACCGCCAAAAAAAAAAGATAAAAGAAAAAATTAGCCTGATCCAAAATTGATTTTGTCATCCTTGACAGCAGTAAAACTGAACTGTAGAATGTAATTAGTGGCCTTCCATTTCATGCCAGGAAACGTGTCAGTTGAAGGTAGCCAAGAGGCTTGACGTTCCTCTAACTCACTGAGGTAGTATCAGATTTTATGGATTAACAGCCTGAATGTTACCAGCATTGCAAGAGAAAAGAGTTGAGGGGAGCTAGGAGCCAAAAGTTCAATCAAAGTCCAAGGCTGTTAAAATGTCTTTGCGGGGAAAATACTCCCGCTGGAAGTCTCTCCCGGTCTCACCGAACGAGCGCCGAAACGAGGGAAGTGAGAGAGGAGAAGGGTTTGGGGGGGATGGGGAGGAGAGGAAGAGACATACCACCATCGGGTCTGATCTATATCCAGAGGGTTTGAAATTGCTCCCCCTCCAATCTCCTCTCTCAGCCGGTTACCCCGGATTCCACAAAGTTCTCCAGCATCGATTCTATCTCTCGCTCTCTCTCTCTCACCCTCCCCTCCTGTCTAACCCGGCTTCTCTCTCCATACCTGGCCGGGGTCACGAACACCACCAATGATTATTTTGACGGGTTCCCGGGTCTCGGCGTCAGACTCCATGAACTTCACGGATGCGGCGCGGCGCGGCACTGCTCGATGCACCTACCGTGTGACACGTGCCGACCGGTAGGGGTAGAAATACTTTTGCAGCTGGGTTAAAAGCAAGCAACATCTGAAGATACAGTACTAGTGAATTTTCTTCTTTATCTCCTTTCCCTTTTTTTAATTTTGATTGAAGTGGGCATATCTAGTTGGTCAAATTAGGCTGTGGAAGTTAGAGACCCCCGTTGCAATCCTAAATAGGTAACATAGTTTAGGGTTTAGTCCAGAGGGTTGGCAAGATCAATAAGGAGAGGGATGGGTGTGTGTTTGCCGAGCAAGTAGTGTATGTGGGAGTTCCAATCTCTTTGCAGTGAATCATGGCATGTTTGATACTTGTTCCGTTGTGCTGAGGCAGTTACCTGGCATCCGGATGTCATACCGTGACGGCAGCATTGCAGTCTACGGTGTGCGGGGGCCCCCAAAAGCTTTTTCATGACGCCGCGCTGATGATTGTCCGAGCATTAGTCAGCTGGTATTTTTATTCAGGGGGAAAACGACAGGAATTAACAGGAATTTCTGATCGGGAAGAATGCTGGAGTGGTATACTTGTACATTACACTGGGCATTCTTGCTGTGTTGAGTTATTTATGCCTTGTTGGGCCAACACTGTACGTGTGATTGCTCAGGGCACAATTTAATAAACTTGCTCAGCTGCTTAGTAAGTAATAGAGCTTATCAAAAATACTGCTGAGAGGGGAAAACCACTTTATAGTGGGAATTACTGTGCATGAATGGGGTTACAGGAACATATGGCCACATTTGTTTTGAATATAAGAATTTGACTCTAGTTTTGTACTGAAAAGTACCCAATCTAACCCAATCTGACCCAACCCGACCCAGCCCAACCCAACCCAACCTATCCCAACCCAACCCAACCCAACCCATCTCAACCCAGGCCAACCTGACCCAACCCAACCCAACCCAACCCAGCCCAAAAGACCCATCCCAAGCCAAGCCAAGCCAAGCCAACCCAACCCAACCCATCTCTACCCGACCCAACCAAACCAAACCAAACCAAACCCATCCCAGACCCAACCTGACCCAACCCACAACCCAACTCAACCCAGCCCAACACAACCCAACTCAACCCAGCCCAACCCAACTCAACCAACCCATCCCAAACCATACCCAACCCATTCCGACACGACCCAACCCAACCCAAACCCATCCCATCCCAACTCATCCCAACTCAACCCAACCCAACCCAACCCGAACCCAACCCAACCCAACCCAACCCAAACTCAACCCAACCCAGCCCATCCCAACCCAACCCAACAATCCCCAGTCTAACCGTCATTCCTTCTTACCCTCTCTATTTGCCACCATCTCCACAATTGCAAATTCAATTGTACGGTCACACGGAAACCAACCACACTGCCAAAAACAATCTCCTCTCCTGTTTCTCCCGTAATCCTTGCATTATACATGTACATTTATTACACTCAACCCTTCGATAGAGGGCGCTATAACCACCCAGCCATTGTGGCAGCGGCACTTAATTATCATTCACACACAGCTGTCCATCACTGGGTATATGCCAACGAGCAGAGTACCTCCGCTCCAGTGGTATCCATATCCATGTACACTGGGCTAGGGAGACGGACAAATTCCTAGTGATGTCAGTGTGCAGTACAAGCCCTGCTATACTATAATAACCTTATAGGCTTGTAGTGCCATACAGTGTACATTTTTATTACACAGGGATTTAGACCTTTCTTTTGCAACATCACAGGCCAAGTTTTTGCCAACCAGCATGGCGGAAACTATGGCGAGCCGTCAAAGGAGGCATAAATAATAACCACAATTTAAACACAATGTTTCATAAACATTGAAAGATATTGCTGAATGTAATGAAAACAATACAAGCAATGACAGTATGTATTTTGTACAGCTGTGCAAAGTTAGTAAAAATGTAAAAATTTGGTCACGCCATCTGTCAAGAAAATGAAATGATTTGCAACATTTGGATGCCGGCCATGCCGTGGAGGAAGGAAAATTGCCAATCAACATGTCAGTGTTTGTAAACAAAAGAAAGGTCTATAGTAAATGTAGTATTGATGGCATAATATGCAACTGTGTCGTACATGTATACACTGTATACACAGTACATGTATGAAGTCACTGATGAAAAGATGTTTGCTGGAACAGCATATGGTAAAAAAAGGACAAATTCACAAAATTGGGTCATCTCTGAATGGCGTTGGGTACCGGTACATAATATGCACTCATGAAGGACAGGGTACCGGTATATCTATTTACCGAGCATCTATCTTTAATTGGGTTACTGTGGGTACACATTAGCCCCCATGCCAGGGCAATGGGTAAACCAATCTCATCCCTGTACGCCCACACGTGGCTGTTTTTTTGTACTGGGAGAATGATCGCGAAGGATTGGGGTTAATCTATAACCTTAGTGGACGCCTGGACCGGACTGGGTTTACTATGGGTACATCATACAAAAGTCACCCATCATGCTAGGCGAATGGGTAAACCTATCTCACCCAATATACACCCCCACACATGGGGTTTGGGTTCCGACCAAAAATGTCAAAGCTAGTCACATTGCATAAAAAGCATACACACAGCATGCAATCCACAGCCAAATGTCAACGCATATGACTGGGTGGCCTTTACGTGTGTACAACGTCTTTTTTCCCATCCTCAGAGGTCCAAATTCAACCCAAAACACCCAAAGGTCACGTGGGTTCACAACCATGGAGGGGTTTTAGTAGCCAATAAAACACCCAGAAGTTTGGGCTTCTATCGTCTTATAAACCGACCTCCCCAAAACCCCTAAAATGTCAGCAGGGCATATCATCACATGTAGCTGGGTATAGATCCTTTTGTAACGTACAATAAACCCGACTCTTTATTCTGCCCGGCCATATGTTCCACTGCACTTCAAATGTCAGACATACCATATTTGTTTAAAGGTGTTTTTATCACGACTCTATATTGTTGGCCTTCTCTCTGTCTTTTCTTTCTTGTTCAATCTTTTCATTTCTTCTCTTCTTTTATTTTTCGTCACAATGTACAACATTTTTCTACAGTGAGATGGCATTTCAGAACAATTTGTTTAGTTCTTTTTTGGTTTTTTTTGGTCCCATTTTGACCGGAACACTGAAATAGTAACTAAGGGTGAAAAACAAGTTATACCTGGATTTTTTTTCTTTTATTATTTACACTTTTTGAGGGGAGGGTGATTTTCCTAGACCCTAGATGATTCGGATTTTTTGCAATTTTAAATACTTATTAATGACAACGACCTATGGGCCAGATTTATTTCCAAGCTTATAAGGGATATATCAAATTTGAAATTGGCCTGCGTTTTTATCAAATGGCTGATATTTTTAGTTTGTGTGTTATTTCTAAATAATCCGGATTTCTTTTTTTCATCTGAGCTCGAGTGAACTTTGTCGGAAAATACTTGAATGAGTTGAACATGCTCTTGCTTTTCATTGTCTTAAAGGTATAATACATAATTGGTAAAGGTCACAGAACAGCACTCACACTTTGTCTGATCCAGCATGTACATGAAATTTAAACCTGTGAAAATTTGAACTCATCGCACAACTGAGTCACAAGAAAATATCAAAAACCCGACTCAAGTTTTCTTATAAAACATAAAGAATGGTTTTGATCTTACCCCGAGATCAAAAGTGTATTCGGTCTTTGTTTGACTAATATCTGGATAAATACACCATTTCAGGTGGAAATATTTTAACGGTATGATTCTACCAGCACCATCTTCATACCCTGTAAGTTATAGGTATAAGATCTGTAAACATTTCTGTTTGGGTATGTCACCAATCCTGTACTTAACATATACCTTAAAAAAAGAAATATTAAGACAGAAGTGCAAGTGTGTGCAAGTGTCTTTTTCATCTCAGCAAACTTACTTCCTACCATTAACCGAGGAGTCCACACTGTACATTTTCGTCAGTCAAATTTAAGCGGTCTTAAATATGTCGTAAATAAATATCGCACTAGATGCGCAAAGCTCAAGAACCCTGGGTCTTGACCCCCCTCTCCTCCCATCACCTCGAGTCAATCCTACCCCTCACCTCTTCACACTACCGGTAGCAGCACGCAGTAGCGCCCTTATAACATTTTGTCCCGATATAAAAAAAAATAATAAAACGTCTGACGTACACCATTCTAAAGATGAATTCTCGACGCCACATGTACATACTTGTCCGATTGGCTCGATAGCATGGAATCTCTGCTTGGTCGTCCTAAACTTAAAAAAAAAAAAAAATGAATGCCTGCTGAATTTCTGAGCAATGCTCTCCCAAAAAAAAAATGAATGTGCTTATTTCTCCCTGGTGTTAGGTTAGGTATGATAGCATGCAATATCTGGCATTCCCTGTCTGGCCTTTTAATAGTCTTGTGACAGATCTAAATTTATATTTAAGGTCCCTAGTTACAGGTGCTGCTGGTATACATTGCATAGATTACCACCAAATCAAAAGAAGAAGACGAATTTTGGAGACGAAGTTGAACGGAGACATTTTTTGAAGTTCGAAAGTTCAACGGGGGAGGTGGGAATCTGTTTTGAAGAGACGGCAACCTCACATGACCCTAGGGTCATCGCCGTGGTGACCGGACACATGAAACTCATCATGTTTTCCACTTTATCGGCTCAGAATCTGAAACCTGTGTATTAGCACAGCCTGCTTAGCTTTTGTCTTGTCTGAGCTGCTTAGCGCTAAGAACTTGCTTAGCGGCTAATGCACAGACACAACTTTTTGCTTATCATATTAGCAGATGGCCGAATTAACTTTATGTTTAAACAGGGCTCAAAATTAACGCTCGCACACTTTGTATGTACCAGAGTTTTAAGTGGATTTTGTACGTGGTAGATGTAAGTGAATGGAGTAAGCAGAATTTGCTGTGTATTTAAGCATATTTCACAAGCTAACACACAAATTAAGGTAAGATGCTGGCAAATTCATCATGAATTTGCACAGTTACAATCATGCTTTTGCTATCAACAATTACAAGAATTGTCACGGTTTGAAGTTCTAGTATGAGTATTTTGTTTTGATAAGGCCTAAAAAAAAATGGTTGTGTTGCCCTCAGCGACCGACCGTAAAATGCCAAAACTTTGGGTCGGGATTTTTTTCTTTCTTTTTTTTTTCTCTGAGTCCTAAAGTATAAAAACTCACAATTTTTGACAGAAAATGTAAGATTTAGCAGTAAAAAAGCGTGTCGCCTCAAAACGACCCAAGACTGTTGATTTATAAGCCCTGGTGACCATACGTCCTGTATTTATTCTTAAATGTTTGAAAGTCTGCGCAAAAAAAAAAAAATAAAAAATCGACCGACCGACCCAAAATTTTAATTTTTCCACTTGAGGGCAACACACCAATTTTTTTTTAGGCCTAATGCCTTAATGTGGTTTAATTTACATGTATCTATTAAGATTTTTGAGTCTTATCTGAATAGCGCTCCACACTAATGACGTCACCATGTCAGACAAAACACTGTCTCACACACGTAGTGTACATGGCCGCACACACGTTTGCATGGTTGCAATGTTTGTCTGAGATCCTGTGCTATTTTTAGCACAAGTGGGGAGCGCTATTCAGCTTAAATTGATTTGAAATGAAATTTTTTTTCCGTTTTTCTTTTGGGGCGGAATTTGCACTATACAAAAACAAAAATACAAAAACTGTTTATTATTATTATTATTAAAGTTGGCCTTCGTCAGTGCTAATAGTTAGCAGCATATGTGGAAGGGAATCACATGCACAATAGAGCCATAACAAATTTCATTTTTATTATACTAATCTGGTACACATAGCCACATACATGTACATATATCTGCGACTGTTACCTGTTGTACACAATTATCGTATCAAGAAAATTTTCGTTAAAAAAAAATTAATTTCCTTATCAATTTCTCACATAATTAACCCTGAAAAACAATTTTGATTATAGCTGCATTACTCTTGAGAAAACACCTGAACAACATCACACGGTTTTAAACAAATGGAAAAAGGAAAGACAAGTATCCTAAATTGGATTATTAAGTCTCGGAAAAAAATATCTCAGCACAGGATCTCAGTTGCCTACTTAGTAATCTTCCGCACAGGAAGTTGCCGTATTTTGACATAGTTTCTCCGAAAACAATCCTTGTTTTTCGCCGTATTTGGCACGTAATTTCTGCTACGCTCCCTATAGGTCCTCCGCTCGGATGAGATGGAGGAAATTTTTTTTCGAAGCCTTGGGCATTGAAATCTTCGGACACTGGCCAAAGTTCCCCCGTCTTCCATTTTATTCCCAGCTGTAAATCCGCTGTAATGCGGCGAGGGAGGCGGATGTCCTCAAGAAACGCCCCCTAGTTGTTCACTTTTCAGTACGCGACGTGACAACGACTTCCTATCTGCCGCCCACGTACGGTATAAGCAGGCCGTAAAAACAAAATGGAGGTTTGATAGTTGATACCGTGTCACACACACACACACACACTCGGTAGTAGGCTATGATCGCTCATAACTCAATACAGTGGTCACGGCTGCAATTCAATTGATTCTTTCTTTTTTTGGTCGTTGACTCGTTATGCTGAGCTATGAGTTAATAACTATTTAGGATTTGAATTCCCCTATGATGAATGGAGGAAGTCGTTGGCTTAAAATCAAGATTATTGGCATCAAAACAGGAAAGACGTTCTCTTCGTATCTCTGGAGACAAAAATATTTTCAGGAAAATTGCATCACCTTGAATCACACAAAGTCGGAAGTATGCATTTATTAAGGCGATTATGTCGAGTAAGCCATTGTTTGGTCATGAATCCAGACTTAAAGCATTATTATGTAGTATGTTACACATACATGTACATCAGCACCAGACTACTAGCTAGTGAACCTGCGTTGAACCGGTTACCACCTACTGTTACTAGTCCATTTCTCGGTAGGACACCGGTGATCATTTTCAAATGTCATGAATACATAAAGACAATCATAGACTTTAAATGTCCCACATTATTAGATAGTCAACGCACACATAATCTTGTGCTGGAAAAACTAAAAAACGCAGCACAACAAACTCAAGATTTTAGATCCCTGATGGGAACCACATGACAGTTGATATTAGTGAAAGATTCGAACGAATTTATCTTCCTAAAATGAGGAAAAATTGCAAATTTTACATTTAATTTTTAACCTGTTATCGGAAATTGGTCATTTTTAACACCATGTTGAATTCGGATAGTGTTACAAAAATAAATTGCAATAAAAATGCGCATTTTTAGAAAATAAACAAGTCAACTTTTGCGTAAACTTTTGCAAGTTTTAAAAAGTTTGAAGGAGATTCTTACCCCACACGAGAGATTGATAAAAGCAGTCCCATTGTCGTCGCGAAATATTGGTTTGCGGCTTGAAACTTTGTTGACATGTTGTGAAACGACAGTCACTTCTGGGATGAAGGTTGGCACCGCTGTCGTGGGCCACACACGTGCTAGCTGCCATGCCATCCACGTTGTGCCAGTATTGTCTGCCCTTTGAACACTTAAGGCTTTCCTCTCTTTCCAAATTTTTGATCGTCCCGCCACACCAGAGGCAGAAAGATGTCATCGAGATGAGTTATGTGCTAGTGTATCGGACCTTTATCATTTATGAACCCTCATTGCTCTCACAGTGTGCAGTCCTCGGGAAACCAGTGAAAATTATCTTCATTGGCTACCGACTTTCCCTCCCCCTCCCCCCTCCTCCCATCTCCCCTCCCCCCCATGTTCTCTTCCTATAGTTTTACCAGTGTCAGCATGGGATTAACCAGCGGCACGTGCTAAAATGCAAGGCCGGAAATTCCATGTAAGGCCGGCTCTCATTGGGCCGTCGGTTTCAGGGAACGGTTTCTAAGGCGGCGCAGAATTGGTCGATCACAGGGTTTACCCTTGGAGACAAGAGGTTGAGGATGGGCCATCTTTGTTGTGGTGACATCATCAGTGAGGCCCCTCAGGCTGCTAGAGTTTAAGTTGTGTCAAGATGTACCCTAACGTCTTTGGAATCTTGTAGAGAAAAATCCCACGGATTCCCATAAATTTCATGCAGTTTTCATATTTTGGGAATTGTCGAAAAACTGCAGATTCATGGGCAAAAATATCGAGACAGATACAGTAACAGTCATCTGTGAAATGCCCAGTCCCATACGGTGCCCACTTTTTTAGAAAACAGTGAAAATTACACACGTTTTTAAAGAAATCTTTTCACCGTTATTTTTGATCTTCTGAAGGTCAAAATTGTTTCTGGTCAGTTTGTTTTACTCTTTTCTGTATAAATACAGCATTTCAGGCAGAAACATTTTGATGAAATGTTTCTACCATCACCATCTTTATACTCTGTAAGTTATAGGTAAATCTGAGGAGATTTCTGTTTGGGTATCATACTACCAAAGTATGATACTACCTTTAATGCACTAAACAAAATGCTGCTCATGATGTACGGAATCTTTCAAAATGTATCCGTCCTGAATGCATTCAAATTTGCTTGAGTATTTGACGGGATAACTTGACATTATGACTTCAATACTGGGGCCTGTTTCATGGAGCTGTTAAGCACAAAAAATTTGCTTAGCACAAAATATCTAGCCAAAGAACGATCACAAGTGATGCGATGCACAACACATGGAAATTTGGTTGTTAGTATAATCCTGTTTTTTATTGAAACAGAAATTTCGTGATTAGCAAATTTGTGTGCTAAGCAAGGCCGTGATTGGTCCCTGTTTGTGTCCTATAAAATACTTTGGCCGTTGTCACTTTGGAAGTTTTGTATAAATCTCTGTTTTAGTTGAAAAATGGTTAACTGGTTAATTGTGGTTAATTCAGATTAACTTGTGTTATGTTACAATACTGCTGCTGTTCTAAATCCTATTACAAAGATTTTGTAATAGGAAAAGTCTTGAAAACAAAATACATACAAAGCTAGAAATTCGTAAATCACAACAATCCTTTGATATTTTTTTTCTCAAATTAAGTTAAATTAACTCAGCACAAGTAATAAACATAAAAGCCTTTGAGAAATATTCTGCTAGGATCGAAACGTCAGGCCCTTAATTCTTACTCCAAGCATTTTTAATTGAATGTAAATGTTTCTGGAATTTGAAACATACATGTCAAACTTTATACACAGGCAATAATGCTTCAAACACAGGCATGCACATTTTCCTCAGATCAGCTGATTTCCTCTTTTTTCACTTCATTCTTATGCCATTGAAAAGTGAAAACACTGTACAAAGTATGGTAAAGATTGGAATTTCCTCTTTTTTGGGGAAGTCCAAGTTGCATGCCTGCAAACAATGAATTTGTGTGATGACTACCTCAATTTCCCTTGGAATTCAAGTTGGCCAGCCCAGAAAATTTTCTCTAGATTTTGTTTATAAAATGACATATTTCCCTGAAAATACATACATGTTTATTCAGGTATGTAGGAAAGATTTATCATCCTTTGCAATGAGTGCACAGCCGCAATTTCTTTTCCCAAATTAAAATGACTTTGCCAATCTATTCTGTACCATAACCGGACGTTGACCGTCAATTACAATCCATAATAAGCGACAACAGATGCCGCATTTATCTCCATTACATGCAAACACTAAGTCATTAAAATGACGCCCCAAACAGGTTTAAAAAACCACACTGAAATTCCTCACAACAGTGGTATAGGCCTAATCAAAAGTTGGTTTTTTTTATTAAAAACATACTGAAAATAAACAATATGGAGCGTCTTCAACAGTTTCTATCCAATATTTTGGATTCCAAAGATTTGAATTCGGCCATTTTGTTTTTGGAGGGTGTGTTTTCCGCTACCTAAAGTTAATCAAGCAGTGTATATAGGACGGACTACATTGCCACATGGTGACGACTTCAACGGTTCCCATCTTGGCCTGTGTTATGTTCAAGAACCTAGGGAGTTCCCTGGTCCCATGCAAACATCTCAAGCAGGCAAGCTATGATTGGTATGTCCTAGAGACTCCCGATGAATGTTTGTAATTCTCTTACCCAGCATGCCGTTTTTTTTTTCCGTCTTATATTTTGGCTGTGGTCCTTTACAAGGGATGTTTTAAGGCCTAGGGCTTGAGTTTTTTAAGACTTTTATTTAGTGGTGTTTTTTTTTGGGGGGGGGGGGGTTGGCGGAAGGGGAGATCTAATCTTTTCTATACAGTTATTATGGATGTTTTACATGTCAAACGTATTATAAATACGGGGCCGTGTGTTATGGACATGATCAGCTGGTAATGGTCTGGTTGCCGCCTCTCTATTCAAGCCGTTACCTCATAGATTATGGAGTCTGCCTCAATATGTGCTGTTTGAACAAGCGGACGTCAGACTATTAAATTCAATTCTTTATTTGTTGACATTATTGGACCAATTATCTTTAAATGCGAAAGGTATAAAATACCATTGTTGGAGTGGAGTCCTCAGATCCGAGTACAGAGCCTACTACGAGTACTTATAGGTCTGAGTACTGGGCCGAGTCCAAGTACATTGCTGTCGAGTCCAAGTCCTAAGCATCGAGTCCGAGTACATTCAAGGTCGAGTACGGGGCCGATCGACTCCGAGTACCAAAGTTGGAGTCCACGTCTGAGTACAGTACCAACGCACAGTGCAAAAAATTGCATTTTGTTTCACAAAGATGTTCATTATTGGATGTTGTGCCACTCGTCCCAGAAATTAATGTTTTTCAAACCTTGCAAATGACACTGTGCTGCTTAATCCATTTGATACTAAACTCCCAATGATCTTCATACTCCCATTGTATAATTTATTGGCAATCGGCAACATTGTCAACCGTGAAATTGTATTAACGAAAATGAAATTTGCCCTAAATGGTCAAGTTCTTCTAAAATTTGAGTACCGGTACATGGAATCGAGTACGGGCCAAATATATTTATTTCCGAGTACTTTTTATCGAGTACGGTCCAAGTACATTTTATTTTCGAGTACTTTTTATCGAGTACGGGCCAAGTACATTTTATTTTCGAGTACTTTTTATCGAGTACAGGCCGAGTATTTGTCTGTTCTCGAGTTGTACTCGAGTACGAGTACACCAACACTGAATAATTGCGATCAGGGTTGGTATCGTGCGTTAGGATATTTGTTTAATGTGTTCTGACAGGATGTTTTATTGATTAATTAAGGGCTAACCAAGGGGTCTGATCCATCCCTGGGCTAGTGTTGTCCATCACTCAGAGATTGATCTACATTCCACTGAATCTGTTCCCATGGCCGAGAACATTATTCACCTCAAGAGCCTTGATACAGTCATATATAATTGGTTGTTTATGAGATGTTTTTTTTAACTGTCCAGGGGTCGATTTCACCAAACTCATCGTAACTTACTATCAATCGTAGGACTTATGATGCATTGCAGCCCTAGGATACGATGGGTTATCCTTCGTAAATCGAGCTTCGATCGATCGTAGGGCTTTGTGAAATCGACTCCAGGGGCCCTACGATTGAACGTAACTCGAGTTACGAATGATAACCCATCGTATCCTACGACTACTACGTAGGACATGCTATGCATCATAAGTCCTACGATTGATTGTAAGTTACGAAGAGTTTGGTGAAATCGACCCCAGGGACCCTACGATCGATCGTTTCTAACTTGAGTTTTTATGAAGGATAACCCGTCATATCCTACGACTACTACTTAGGACATGCTATGCATCATAAGTCCTACGATTGATTGTAAGTTACGAAGAGTTTGGTGAAATTGACCCCAGGGACCCTATGATCGATTGTTACTAACTTGAGTTTTTATGAAGGATAACCCGTCATATCCTACGACTACTACTTAGGGCTGCAATGCATCATAAGTCCTACGATTAATAGTAAGTTACGATGAGTTAGGTGAAATCGACCCCTGGTTCTAGTCAATGTTTCTTTAACTATAAACTATTAAACAATTGATACATTTGCTTCAGACGCCCACATTTTTGGAGGGGAGGCAAAAAGGTAGGGATTTTCAAAGTGCCCGCTTAGTGCTTTTTCTAGTCATGTGATGAGTCGGGCCTAATTTCATTGAATCCATTACGGCCTATCTTTTGTGCTTATGGCCTCTGCTATGCGTGAAATCTATTTCATGAAATCTGAAGACTTTCAGTTCTAAGTGAAGAATTTCTAGATTAACCCTCATTTTTTTCTGCTAACTCACTACTATGGGTATTCGGAAGTAAGCCCTTGCTTAGCATAGCGAAAAAGAAAACGCTCCCGTGAAATACACTAACCCTAAGCAAAAAAGGACTGCTATCGTAAGCGAAAAATGTTTGCTTGGTAACGGAATTCCATGAAATTGGGCTCTCGTCCAAGCAAAATGCAAAACATTAAGCAATTTTGGCTGGCATAAACCACAACTTGCTGTAAGCAAAGAATTTCAATGCTTAGCAAATCTGGGTTCCTTTGTGACACTATTGTAGCTTCGGATTATGTGGATAAAAGAAAGAACTTGAAGCCATCAAAATGGCCCCATCATTTCTCTTGTCACTAATTAGGCTGATCAATGTGCGATTTACGAGTGATAATGTTTATGTACATAACACGCTCATAGTGTGCGGGCTGGTGGAACCGTCCATCTTCTACTGCAAAGTTTGTTTTTGTGGTAAGGAATTATACTTCCTTCGTGTTTGGAGCTGGACAACAGGAGAAAGTAAGTCAGGGTTAACGATGGAACTCTCTGAATTAGATAAATGCTTGGAGAGTTAGGAGGGCCTGACGTGGTTCAATCCCAGGAGAGTCTTTCTCATCAAAGGCTAATTGCTCTTTCTCAAAGGCTAAAGCTTTTGAGTCAGATCCTGCTAGGATTGAAACGTGTCAGGCCCTCCCAACACCAAGCATTTGATAAATTTCAGGTCAATTTTTACCTGGTGAGCAGTTTGCAGCATTTGATTACTTATAATGGATAAATGTTAAAAAGCGTTAGAGTTATCATCAAATTAAAACAAAACGGAGGCTTGATATTTTTAGGGATAATATTATGCTTTTCTGTGCTGATGAACTTTTATGGACTCACAGCTAGTTTTAACACCTGACCCTTTGTGCAGCAACTGTCGTTAACGTTAATAAGGTAGATAGTTGACCGGAACACTGGTCAGATTTCCTCATTGGATTCATGTTACTTCGCACGTGGACTTTTGTGACCTAGGAATGTTGCCAATGCATAGTTAGTTTGCAAGCTGTCAACGGTAAACTTTTGGCCGAACGGGTCAGTTGTGTCTGACTGACCTTTGGAGGGGTCAGACAATAATCCGAAGAAGTGGCATCATGATTCTGTCAGATCGGGCATCCTTCGTAACATTTGAAAAGTGTTTGGGCATTGTCCAGTATTGACCGGAACATTTGACTCCGTAACACGGGCAAGTTTTTTTGTGGGGTTAGATTGTTTTTTTCCGAGACTGTTCCGAGGGTTTTGCAGGGGATGTTTATGTTTACATTTAGGCATTTTGTCTGCTGAAGACACACAGAATTTTATCAACGCAATTACAATAGGAGACTTTGGAGCATGGGTCATCAAGTCAACAGCGCACGCCCACATGCTCACAATTGCGCGTGCATGCTCACAATTGTGAGCGCATGCTCACAATTGCGCGTGCATGCTCACAATTGTGCGCGCATGCTCAGAGATAGCAAAAAGAGACTTCAGCCGACGTCTCAAAATTCTCCCATTGTTCGTGGGTCCAATTTGTTTTTGCTTCGTTGTTTTTTTGGTTTTCATTTTTGGAACTTTCATGATTTTTATTAACTTTTAGCCTTTTCCCAATCACATTATCTTCAATTCTTCTTAGATTCCATCTCCAGCCTCACTTGCAACCGGAATGACTCTGTCAATTCTTGTGTCCCCCCCCCCTTTCCCCCTTCCCCTTTCTTTAGAATAAAACACATCCCTTCTTTGGATATGAAAGATTGCCATATTTGTCCGTGTTCGAAGGACGGACATTTTTGTGTCTGTCTTTTGTTTTCTTCTTCTTCCATCTTTCCCAAAATGAAAGTGAAAGGATTTTGGTTTATAGGTTTGCACGTGTGACACTGATCTATATTGGTCCCTCCATAATCCACGGGCTCAGGCTGAATATACCTTACCTCACCCCTGATGTCCAATTAAATTACACATATGTCATGGCACTTTATCATGGACGTTGTACAAGTTGCCGAATGCTCATCCCGGTTGACATGTATCCCTCCCGGTCGAACCCTGATGCCATTTGACAGAGATGCCTGTCAATTGGTGTGTTTTCTTCACAGAAGCATGGGATAGTTTTTTGCAAAAGTGAAAGAGAAATTTATCTCTCCGTTTCTCCGATGTTTGTGATTTTTGTGGTCTCGGGAAACATTCTGAGAATCTTGTTGCCTTTGATAAATATTGGGCCGTGATGGAGTTTGATGCCTTAAATGGTATTGACTGTATCAGTGTGTTGAAATCGTACATGTTTGTTATGAAGATAGATCGTATTAACTGATAAAAAATGCAAAAGCTGGAACATTTGGTTGGGGTGCATCTTCAAAAGCACTACTTCCAACATGTATAAGATATTTCCTTTATCCCTCAAAATAATGATAAACACTCATCTTTCTTCCACATTATATCCTATATGCTCTTAGTTCATCTCTTTAAATGTAATATCATACTTTGGTTTTTATCAAAGAAATACAGATTCATGGGCACAAATATCAAGGACGATACAGTAACAATCTTCTGTGAAAATTTCAGTCCCATACGGTGCCCACTTTTTGAGAAAACAGTGAAAAACAGCCACAGTATTTCTTAAATCTTTTCTCTTTTTATTTTTAATTTTTTAAAAGATCAAAAATATTTTCGGTCGTTGTTTTACTAATTTCTGCAAAAATACACCATTTCAGGCGGAAATGAACGGTATGTTTCTACCACCACCATCTTCATACCCTGTAAGTTATATGTAAATCTGTGAACATTTCTGTTTTCGTTTCTTACCAAAGTATGTATGATACTACCTTTAATAACTTTTTTAGCCCTCACCTTGAGTGGTCTTCTGGGACTTTGTTTTTCTTTGGCGACTTACATGAAAAAGAAAGATAATTGTGAAATAAAACATTCCTCATTTCTATTGAGCCTAGATCCTTCAAAAACATGACTCCAAACACCTTGAAATTAATCAAGTCCCCCCCAAAAAAAAAAAAAACAAACAAACAACAACAGCAACAACAACAACCCAAAACTAGCTCAGATTTATAGTTTTCAAAATGATGTTTCGACTGCCTCGATCGAGATTTCCAAATTTTATTCCTACTTGACAAACCAAATTTGTTGATTTTTGCGTACATTAGGTTAAGAGACTTGCTTTCAAAAGTTGGCACTCTCTCTACTGTGATCTATAGTAGTCTTGTAAATTTGTAATTTGCAAAAATAAAAGGCAACTGCAGACATGAAGTTTGTTTCATGCTTTTTTGGTGGATTTTCTGTTTTTGTTAAAAAAAAAAAAACCTTTAGAGCGGAACCCTGCAAATTCCACAGCACGTCTCACGAAAGGGTCGCATAATAATGCATGCGAACATCGTGTCTTTGTTTTACAGGCCCCAGTGTGTACGTAAGATCGGCATATACGCCCACACACAAGTGCTGATTGAAATTGTCAAAATATTGCCCTGCCACAAAATAAATACATTGCAAACCACAAAGAGGGGGGGTTGGTGGCTGTGCGACGTGTGCGTGCACTCCTTAAGTATGCAGGTGTTAGCTCTCATTATTGAAACCCCCAACGTATGGTGGTGGATTGATGTTAAAGCGCCCTCTTGTGGTGTGACCTGACTATAGGCTCCGTGGAATGGTTCTTGTCAGGGATTGAAATAGGCTTGTAGAGCAAATGTAGGCCAATTGCTTGATCAGCAAATGAGAGGTATGGTAATTGAATTTCACTCGATGTGGCCACCCACCGATTATTTGAAATAGTCAGGCACTCACAAAACTCCTTCAATTACAAACACTTATTTTCTAGGTTCCGGGTTGAAATTACAGGTGGGTGCCAGACTTGGGTGTCAGAACTTGGTGTCAGCTATTTCTCACTAAAGGTTTGCCCCAGTAAATTTGGGCGGGCTCAATATCCTTCCTCTGACCCCATTTGCTTGTAATGTGCTCCTGCCACGGACGTCATATAACAAAAAAATCTGTACTGGCAAGACTCCCTTTGAGCCCACATGGTCACTGAAACTACAAGTATCCGTTTCGGAGGGCCAGATACAAAGGTAATACAAAGACGCGATCGCCATTGTTAGTTAAATCCGTCTGGCAACAATAGCTACCACATTGTATCTGGCACGGTAAGATGGCCGCCGGTGGCTTCAGTTGATACAAAAGCATTGCAAGTCCAGATTTGTTTTATATGACATCCGTGGCTCCTGCCTCATCCTGTAATAGCCCCCTCAATTGTCAACTGGCTTATAGGCATCTGCCTACCAATGTACCCCAAACTGAAATATGGATTTGTAGTCAGAAAACGGCGTGCGACCAGTTTATAAGGCATGATGCTCAGAGCCATATATTAGTGACATATATCGAATCGGATCTTATGCAGGCATGCAATTTTTCCTCAGATCAGCTGATTTCCTCTTTTTTCACTTCAATTTTATGCCATTGAAAATAGAAAAACACTGCACAAAGTCTTGTAAAGATTGGAATTTCCTCGTTTTTTTGTGTTAAGTCTGAGTTGCATGCCTGAACTTATACCGTGGCCCAATTTTGTTGTCCCTTTGAGAGAAATACGATGTAGGTCATCTCAGTGAGGGTCAGCTAGTCAATCTCTATACACTGGCATTCGTCATCAACCAAGTGCCAAACTTGGGCCTCTGAAGATTTAGCAACTGTCTCCTTGATATAAACAGACCCCCTTAAGGGTAGACTAGTACGGACGACGATGTCATCCTGATTTGTTTCAGTAATAATCCACTGTTTATTCCCTATCTCCCCCCTACCCACTCTTTCCTGTGTTATTAATGATAAGTGGGGAGGAAAAAAAAAGGAAGAAGGAATGTTTTTTAGCGCTTCAAGATTGAGGGGGCGACTTCGGGACTTGGTCATCAGCGGCTCGGACGTCAGTCCCGGCCGTCCGTCCGGACCAGTGCAGATGGCGAAATTTGATTTACTAATTAAACATCGTCTACATGTGGTGTCAATGCCCTGTCGCTAATGTGACATTTACAGAGTCCATATTCACCGAACATGCGGCTCGTGTTTTAATAGCGTGTCCACTCGCTTGTTATAGATGACTACAAACAAAAGACTATACCTGCCCCTCAGATGGTGTAATCAGGGCTGGGAAAGACATAGTAGGTTTTAATTTTATATCATCATTTTGTCCTCTGAAGGTGCTGGACTCTAAAATTAATTCCATACTTTATGAAATGTTCATACTTTTGCTCCTAGCAGGATCTATAAAGGTACAATACATGATTGGTAAAGGTCACAGGACAGCATTCATACTTTGTCTGATCAAACATGTGCATGAAATAATGAGCCTGTGAAAATTTGAGCTCAATCGGACATCTCAGTCACGAGAAAATATCGAAAACCCGGACTCGATTTTTCTTATAAAACATGATGAATATAGTTTACTTTATGTTTGTTCCAAAAACCGTTCGTACGAACGATCTTTGGAAAAGACACTAAATCTTGATTTCCTTGAAAAACCCAGCATCTTATAAACCAAGATTTCCCATGGTGACTGTTTGCACTGTGTACATATGAACTGTTGAGTCCATTTTCTGTCTCAAACTCAATAATGTTTTTTTTGGAGGCCTTGCAAATCCTAAATGTTCCCTTTTAATAATCAAAAGCTTCAAAGGCTTATAGCGTTTGATAAAAATCCTGCTATAGGATCGAAAAGCATCAGGCCCTCCTATAACTCCAAGCATTTTTTATAAATTTCAGGTCATTAATTTGGTCGATGAGCAGTTTGCAGCAGTGTATTACTTGTATTTGTGTTATTTTCTTTGTCATTTGTTTTTGTCTTTGTCTTTGTCTGATTCTTGTTTCCATTTGTTTGTTTATTTGTTTGTTTCAGCCAAACATTTGACAAAATGCCATCTTGTGACGTACATGTAGGCGTGAAAAGTTGTTGTGTCCTTTTCTGCAACCCCTAAAAATAGGACAAATTGAGGAGATTTGAGTTGCAAAACAGACAAATTAATGGCTGAACTCCGGCCGTGAATGGTGTCTATTTTGGACATCCATTGATAAAAGTTGATGCAGGTAATCTCCACATATCCATTTTGATGCCATTAACAAGATGGCCGACACTTCTTCTATATTTGGTGATGATGATAATACCTTATATTGATGGTTTTTTTTCTAACCCATTCAGAAATCTTGCAAATTGCTTCTTCTATTTTCAAATGTATTATTTCCACTAGTTTGCGTGCTTATACTTTATTGCAATCCCCCACAAAGGAGAAGAAGAAGATGAAAACCAATAAGGGGATAGCGGCCAGTCTATGTTGATGTTTATCAACAATTTAGAATCTAAAAATACATGATTTTGTTAATGTTGTTGTTTTTCACGTTGGAGAAAAACAACTGATCCTAAATTTGTAACCTTCCCCCTCCCCAATTCTCTTACTCCTTTTCAAAATTTGGTTGCCGGTTTTTGTGACGGAGATTGACAACTTTGAACAAGAGAAGTCTGTACCATGATAAGAATGGTTTCATTGTTATTCCTCAATCCTTAAAGGTATAATACAGGATTTGTAAAAAGATGACAGAACGGCTGCCGACTTTTCATAAATTGATTTGTCATGGAAAAAAAGAAAGAGATTTTCAGCTCATTTCATCATCGAAAACTGTTGAAAACAAGTGAAAAACGCACACGGTATTTTCAAATCTTTTCACAGCTGTCTTCGGTCTTTGTTTTACTTATTTCTGGATAAATACAGCATTTCCGCCGGAAATGTTTTATCAGTATGTTTCTATTAGCACCATCTTCATATCCTGTGAGTTATACGTAAATCTGTGAACATTTCTGTTTGGATACATACCAATCCTGTACTGTATCTTAAAGATTGTCTTCGGTCAAAATACAAGAGCATATACACTGTGGGCCTTTTCGAAACGGAGGCTCAGGCTCAGGCTCAGGCTAAGGCTCAGGCTCAGGCTCAGGCTCAGGCTCAGGCTCAGGCTCAGGCTCAGGCTAAGGCTCAGGCTCAGGCTCAGGCTCAGGCTCCAATTCCGTCATCCATATGCTGGAAATATAGGTTGTGGTTTTCCATTGGAGCTGAAGCTCTGCTTTCCTTTCCAAACTAGAGAATCTACTTCCAAACCGCTGCCAAAGGCCTCTATTTTGAATTGATACCCGTTATTTTAGAATGGATTCATGAAATAAAGCCGAAGCCTGAGCCTGAGCCTACGCTTCGAAAAGGCCAGATTATTACAAAACATAATATCCACCACTAAACAAGCGTATTATAGAGGAGCATGTATCTATACGTACGTCTGTGGGCAAAGCCACACACACAAATTGTATAAACCGTTTCCGTGTTTATGCACCTGTGAGCTTGTACACCTATTATCCTATTGCCATGGATACTAATTATAATTGTTGTCTTGTGCCTATTTTGAGGTGCGAGGATTGATTTTATTCTAATGTGCCAGAGCAGCTGGGAACCTGCGCTCATCCAAAAAAATATGACCATAGTACAAAAAAGGTAATAATACTTTGGTTGTTGTCAAAGAAGTACAGATTCATGGGCAAAAATATCAAGACAGATACAGTAACAGTCATCTGTGAAAATTTCAGTCCCATACATGCAGTGCCCACTTTTTGAGAAAATAGTGAAAAACGGCCACAGTATTTCTTAAGTCTTTTCTCTTTTATTTTTGATCTTTTAAAAGATCAAACAGATTTTTGGTTGTTGTTTTACTAATTTCTGGATAAATACACCATTTCAGGCGGAAAATTTGTAACGGTATGTTTCTACCACCACCATCTTCATACCCTGTAAGTTATACGTAAATCTGTGAACATTTCTGTTTTGGTTTCTTACCAAAGTATGATACTACCTTTAATAGTTCATGGATGTCGCACTATAGCAGCATCGACTCCTTTGCAAATCAGAGCCCAAACTGATATATTCTTCGGGTATACAAATATTGTAACATTGACACGAAATATTAAAGATGGCGAATAACGATTGATAAAAATATGAAACAAATACAAATCCTTGTTTAAAGGACATATAAGAACTTTCTCATAATATACAATGGGGCTGTTCTTTTTTTGTATTATTTAGTAATATTGGAAATAAAATTTGATAATAATTGTAAATTCTTGGGACTATTTACCCAAACTGGCCATGGGTGGCGCTATTTGAATTTATGTCAGTGTGTGACGTAGTCGTGGGGATACGGTCCATGAACGAACCCCCTCGGTGCGCGGAAGTTGTATGGGATTTCCAATGAGTTTTGTGTACATGCGGTTTCTGTATGCTAAAAGTGTCTGAATCACTGCCCGAATGATCATTACTATCCGATGGGTACATGGATTCTTCATCGATGCTTTATTCCTCCAATGGACGGTCGCTATCTGTGTCATTTTCAGCCATTTTACTTTCGAAATGATGGGAGTGCATGTATTGCGTATGAGTATATAATATGCAACACACTGTGTATAAATATTAATAAGGAAAGCGAATCCCCTCCTCTACGTCATCAACTTGAGCAAAACATGAATATTCATGATATGTAAATGAACAAAAAAACGGGCAAATTCAAAAAAATAATGCGGAACGATAAAAAGTGGCTTAAATTCACATCAAGAACCTTCAAATAGTGAGGGTTAATGTTACGTTTACCAATAATTGGAGCTAGGTGAACACAATTTTAGGTGAACATCTTATTTTTCGAAATTGTTGAAGCCCAGCTTTAAAATGAAAAACAACACTAACTCTGTGTATAACTCAAAAAGGTACAGCTACCATTCCACGGCGTTCGTCACAAATCCGTTTTTAATATCCTGCAAGAATTATGAAAAAAAAGCCCAAGAAAGAAAAAAGAAAATGGCCGCAATGTATTCCGCGTGGCAGCGCTTCATTGAAGCTCATCTGTGATGCACATTCATGCATTCACGTCAGACGCACAGGCTTGACGGTGGTTGTTTTTTTTTGTTAAATACATTTTTGTCTTCCTCTTTTTTTGATGTCACTAGATGCAAATGGCAATGTGACGCTAGCAGCCTCCAAATAAGAATCCTTTAAAAAGACACTGATGAAAATTTGTATAATTTATAATGAATAGTTTTTCTTCTTTTTTTTTGGCTATGAATAATTTTTTGGGGGGATGGAGGGGGGGTGCTAATGCAGGTGAAATACATGAATTTTGAGTTATTAAGGGGGTAGGGAGGGTTGGGGGGGGGGGGTTGTTTGAGCTGCCCCATGTAACGATTCATGCAGGGATTGTGGAAAGTCCCTAGTGCCTTTTCCATCAATTGCAGTCGCCCCGGTCGTGCCAAGACCTGGCGATGGAAGCAATATCGTGCTAATGCCAATTGACGTCATAGCAACCAAAGTGCGTTGACCCCTCAGAGAGAGAGAGAAAGAGTGAGGTATAGCAGCCTCGTGTAGCGACAACCGCGAAGGATGGATTGGGTGGGTGGAGGGGAGGGGGGGGTGGGGAGGTGGACGGGTGGGAATGACGTGATTGTGGTTGGCTGGCCGGGGCCTCAGTCATAATGGCTGTCTGGCGTTCAAGCGTGAATCTTAATGAATTTTCTTCCTCACTATACTATCCTTATGCAGACGTAGACGGACCGTCGGACGCAGTGTATGATGCTGCGGCCATGTAGCAGGGTACCGGTTGACGGTGAACTATGCACACACACACCAAATCATACATACAGGGTTGGGTGTAATGGATACCGTGAATATGCACACGCAAGCTTTTTTTTTTTTTTTTTCTTTGCATTTTTTTATTATGAGGGAAACTACCTAATGCAGTATGTATCTTTTTTTTAAAGATAAAAAACAAAGAAAAACAAACACCTTGCTTATTTTTTTTTTTTTTGGTGGGGGGTTTATTTTCTTAAGCCGCAGTGCTTCAGAATATTTTCTCCATGATAGAGGCATAATAGGGAGTTGATTCATTATTGCACGCCTTGCGTTGAATTTTTATCATTTCTTTAGAATTTTCTCGGCGCTCACATATTATAGAAATGCGAGGCCATCGGAAGGGGTATATGTACATGTACATCTCAGTAAATTCTGCATTCTAGCCAATTTTTGATGTCATGCAATTTGTGTACTGAGGTATCCATTGCTGTGTGTGATTTGCCATATTTTTCAAAACTAAATTGGGTAGACGAACATTCTGACTCCCATGATAAATTTATTAATACAAGTGATAATCTGCTGCAAACTGCTCATATCAGCCAAAATAATGACCTGAAATTTAAAAAAAATGCTTGGAGTTATAGGAGGGTCTGAAGCGTTTCGATCCTAGCAGGATCTTTATCGAAGGCTTAATGATACAAGGACAAAGAACATGCAAGTGAAGATAAATTATTTACTAAAATTGTAGAAATTCCTGCATTTGCCAAAAAAAATTAAAACACTAGCTTCTTTCAAGCACTGAGTATACAGTGCCCATCCACATCAGTGAAGGGCAAGCCTAATTTACGTATTATATATTTCCCGACCAAAATCATTTAATATTCATGATTTACTGCGGTACCCGCCGCGATATTGGATTCGATTCACCCTGCAGACCCCAGCTAGCTCAGTGGCCTAGCAGGTAAGGCATCTGCACTAGTAAGCAGGAGGTCGTGGGTTCGAATCCCACCTGAGCAAGCATGTGATTTTTTCACGTGCACTCACAAGCACTGGGTATACAATGCCCGTCCACATCGGTGAAGGGCAAGTCTAATTTGCATATTATCTATTTCCCGACCAAAATCATTTAATATTCATGATTTACTGCAGTACTCGAATATTGGATTCGATTCACCAGAAATCTGCTTAGAAATCAGAAAGAAATATTGCTCAGCAAAAATTCTCACGCTAAGCCAAAAATGCAGCTTGGAGCCGGTCACAAGTGGTATACATTACACAGTGTTTTGAGTTGGTAACCAGTGTCTACTGAGGAAATATTGAACCGCTTAATAATATACAGTGCGCTTTATAAGTAGCTCTATGAATTGGCCCCTGGTGTGTGTACATGTATGTACGTGCACAGGATGCTGCATACATTACTGATGATATTTGACAATAGGGAGGCCCATCACAGACGAGGGGTCTTGATATTACAAGAGCTCATGTGGTAGATGTAGATGGATCGGGCTTCTTAGGTTCAGGCACCTCCTGAACAATCCAAAATTGTCTGGACACCTTTTTACTCAAAGTCGCAAATGAGCAAATACATGTAGAACTAGAATCTGCTGCAAACTGTTTCCCAATAGCGCTCCGCACTAATGACGTCACACGAGTACAAAATCCCCGGATGTCAGACAAACTTGCACGCACAGAAGCACACCCAACCTCACACGTACACGTACGTTTACAATGTTTGTCTGAGATCCAGTGTGCTTTTTTTAGCTCAAGTGCAGAGCGCTATTAGATAATTTTGCACTTATTTCGTTCACACTTCTTGTAAGGTCTCAACGTTTCAACTAGCCTGCTCTAGTCATCGACTAGCCTGCTCTAGTATCATGATGATGACTAGAGCAGGCTAGTCGAAACGTTGAGACCTTACGAGAAGTGCGACGAAATAAGAAGTGCGAAAGTAGGAAGGATTCTTCTATGTAACACATGTTTGTAACACATGTTTGCGGTGTTACCGCAAACCTATCCACATACCAATTGTCACCACGCAAAGCCTCAAATATTTCTTTTAATAGATTGTTTCTCTCACTTTGCCTTCCATAAAGATCCTGCTAGGATCGAATCACATCAGGCCCTCCTAACTCTAAGCATTTCATAGATTAATAATCTTAAATACATGCTAATTTGCTTTGATCAAAATTAGCATTTGGATAATGTTCTTCAGTATATCTTGATCTTCTATTGGTTAGAGAAAGATCTTGCTCTTGCCCTTGCCCTTGTAACTCAAAGATTTTGAAGACAAATCATGATTTTGAAAGTGATTTGATTTTAGACGTTGATGCATGCTGGCTCTTTTAGGAAAGAAATGGCTTTTTGATTGTTTATGTCAAACTCTTTACACGATTGGTAAATTCAGTTTACAAAATACAAATTAACATTTGCTGAAACCTTTACTATAATCGCAGCTTATATTATCCAGAAAATGCATCTTCGGAAAAATTGTTTTGTAAAATCACAAATCCAATTTTTGAGATTTCAACATTAGAGGCGAATGAAACGACACCTAGTATCATCTAGTACTATGCAACAGCCCATCTAAAAACCCTCTTTCAGTGTTTTGGTATTGTTGTTTTATAATGTTCCCCTGTGCTAGATGAAATTGCCATTAAAGGTAGTACATGTACCATACTTTGGTAAGAAACCAAAACAGAAATGTTCACAGATTTACGTATAACTAACAGGGTATGAAGATGGTGCTGGTAGAAACCTACCATTCAAATATTTCTGCCTGAAAAGGTGCATTTATCCAGAAATTAGTAAAACAACAACCGAAAACCTTTTTGATCTTTTAAAAGATCAAGGATAAAAGAGATAAGAAATACTGTGGCAGTTTTTCATGATTTTTCTCAAAAAGTGGGCACCGTATGGGACTGACATTTTCACAGATGGCTGTGACTGTAATCTTCCTTGATATTTTTGCCCATGAATCTGTACTTCTTTGACAAGAACCAAAGTATGATACTACCTTTAAGGGACCATTTAAAAAAAATTATTTCATCGCCTATGATAAAAATAAAGATGGCTACCATTCCAGGGTCTGAACTGAAACTGAAAAGCAGTTATTCCCTACTTAAATAGCCAAGGCATGTACTGGCAACAAGATGCATGGGCACCAAGGCAACCATTACTAAGCAACCATTGCCTCCGTAAAGTCTTAAGTCCTTGAATTTCAATGATATTAAGATTTGTTTTTGTTAAGCTCTTAATGTAACTTAAAATGCATCTGGTTTTTTTTTTTTGGGGGGGGGGGGGGAGGGGGGGGTAATCTACCTCCAAGCAAAGACTTGGGGACTGACTTCATTCCTTCATCATCAGACGTGTCTTTCCACGGGTTGAAGTAACTTTATTCAAGTTTCATGACGTTTCTAAAAGGCTGCCCTGGCTGCCCTGGACTCCCGATGCTTATTCATGGGAAATCGTGTCCCGCTATCAAGTATAAAAGCGTCATCATCATCGCCGGCGCATAATGCCCGGCTTGTCTGACAGACTCTGACGTCTCTGCCGGCTGGCCGACCGGCCGGCCTTTTCACCGTCCCATCCCGGGTGTTTCCAGTTCCACGACATTTTGTGTCGTGTTTTTTTTCCCCCGCCGCGAAATGTCGGAGGGCATGTCGCCATTCACAGTTTGCTGAAGGATTACACGTGTGTTTGTTGTATTGTTGTTCGTTGCTGTGTGTGCTGGAACAATGGTAACCAGCTAAGAGTATACCGATGACTGAAAAACGGCCAACAATAAAACCGCAGACAACGTTGTAAGCACAAGTGAGGAGAATAATAATGAAAAAATGCGGAGGCAAAAGATCATCGCCGTATTGGCAATGCCCTCATCACCCTTTGCCTCCTTTTCCCCACGAAACAGAATGTTGGCCAAAGCCTGGGCTGACATTTTTTGACATTAGACTCGGGCAAGAAAAATAAACCATCCCGATGCTGTTGCTGTCCAGTGTCCCTCTGTTGAGCTGTGTTTGCTCAAAGATGTCTGAGGTGGCTTTTTTTTTTTTTTTTTTGCTCGTTCAGGGTCCAAACAAGGCTTTCTCCAGAATTCAGTTTAAGATGAAAGAAAAGGGAGAGAGAAAAAAAACAACAACAGCAATGGAAACAAGAACGGGTCGACCTGTTGGCCTTTTGCTTGCTTCAAAGCAGGGGCCACCCACTGCAGAAACTTTTTTTTGCAAGGGGGAGGAGGGGGGAACTGGGTTTTACTGAAAGAAATTAAAGGCTTTCAAGAACATAAGTTCAACTGAGGGGTGAGGCATGATAGAAAGTGCACATGGTGGCAGACTCCCTCGGCTATGTACTGTATAGGGTTTTATGCTCTTAAACGTACAGTACAGGATTGGTATAAACACACCCAAACAGAAATGGTCACAGATTAATGTCTTATTTCCAGGGTATGAAGATGGTGCAGTTAAACATACCGTTGAAATATTTCTGCCTGAAATGATGTATTTCTCCGGATATTAGTCAAACAAAGACTGAAAACAGTTTTGATCTTGGGGTATTTAGATCAAAACCATTCTTCATATTTTTATCAGAAAAATTGAGTCGGGTTTTCGCTGTTTCCTCGTGACTCGGACGTCCAATTGAGCTCAAATTTCCACAGGTTTATCATTTCATGTACATGCTTGATCAGACAAAGTGTGAGTGCTGTCCTGTGACCTTTATCAATCATGTATTATGGTATGTACCTAGGCCTGTTTCAGGTATTAGAATGTGATTTATTTGGGGGGTTTGAAAGCTGAGTTCCTGAAGGTTGGTTATTGGAAGCCCAAGTTAAAATGCAGACTAGACTGAATTTGCTCATTGTCTGTTGAGTTTGATATTATAGTTTTAGTTGCTTTTTTTGGATGTGGTTTTTGTTGTCAAATGCCTTTCAAAAATTGCTTAAAACTTTGACTTGTAAGCATTGAATAGGAGATAAACATATGCGCGTTGTTTTTGTGGTAATTCCATTATCAATGCATTAATTCTGTAATTCTGCCTATTTGTCTGGCACCTGATAACATCTGATAAGAGGCCCTCCTAACTCCAAGAATTTGATAAATTTTAGGTCATCATTTTGGCTGATGAGCAGTTTGCAGCAGTTTGTTACTTGTATCGATAAGAAACTGATTCTTTACGTCTTAGGTTGAACATCATAAACGCATTTTAATAAACGCATTTTGCGACAACATGCAACAACAGCATATTAATGTCACCCTACAACTATAACTGTTTGGTTCATACCTCCTGAACACATTGTTTCTTGGAAGATATATACCAGAAAAATGGCCGCTGCTTGAAAGGCCGACCATTGCTTCTCATGTATTAAACCTGTCGTATGCAAATATTAGTGGAAAGTCGCCAGGTGTCATCGCCGCGTCCAGCCATTCAAAGTCAGCATTTCATCTCAAATTGTGAGCCATTTTATACTAATCTCCTACAAGTGGCTGTCTCAGGCTCCGACCGACAATTAATGATCGCATCTCAATTGTTGGAAGCCGGTAGAAGACTCCTTTTCTGCTCATTTCAGTATTGGCATCAATTTTAATACCAATTTTGTCGACTCCTCTTTCTCCGACGACGACTGTACGAGAAATAGTCGCGAGACAATGGCTCGAATTAATATTTCAAGCGTGCCGACCATGTAGAGTATTAGAATGTGTCTGTTGTCACTGTGGATTCATCACCTCGTCCCCAGGGGCTTGTTTTCGCCGGTGTTCCTCAACGCAACCCCTGGATGGCAAAGCATCCATCAGCACTGCTGATTGGCTGTCAAATATTAATGAGGAACATACAGCTCATATCCATTTGTGAAGGGGATAAAAAGAAAATGTTGATGCGCGGCTAGGATTGAATATACATCGGTACTGTACGTACACAGACAAGTTTTGTTCATTATTGCCATCACAAACGAGCAATGCTGATTGGCTAGGAGAGAACTCGTCAAAGTATTGGCTAATTAGCCTTAACGACCATTTTAATGAGATAGGCAAAAGTCAGTTTGCTACATTACTATCTGTCAGGCATTTTGAAGTCAAAAGAATGTCTTTTGGGCAATTACTGAACTTTTTGAAAATGATGCACGTAAACTTCATTTTCAGTTATTAAGAGTATTCTGTAGCAGAAAATGGCTATTGGTGTATTGGGTCAATTGACAGCGCCACTGGTGTTGGTATCCCAAAGGAAAGATTTAGGAAGGTTTAAAAGTACAGTACAGGATTGGTAACTTTCTCAAACAGAAATTTTCACAGATATACTGTATGTGAAGATGCTGCTGGTAGAAACATACTGTTCTAATCTTTTCGCCTGAAATGATGTCTTTATCCAGAAATTAGTCAAACAAAGACCGAAAACAGTTTTGATCTCGGGGTAAGAACAAAACCATTCTTTATGTTTTATAAGAAATAATTGATTCAGGTTTTCGCTTTTTTCTTCATATGTCTGATTGAGCTCATATTTTCACAGGTTTATCATTTCATGTACATGTTGGATTTATAGACAAAGTGTGAGTGCTGTCCTGTGACCTTTACCAATCTTGTATTGTACCTTGAAAGTTTGATAGATGTGAACTATGAACCTTGACCCTGTCCCCATGGTTACCAGATTGAAGTCCTACTATTGGCCTTCACTAGAGATTCAGGAAGTCTACAGAGGTCATTGACCCCTAAAAATTTAACCCCCCCCCCCTAAAATCCCTCTTTATGTGCATTTTGATGTGTCATTGAAAGCTACTAGTATGCCTTATTAAATGACATATTGTCTTTCAGGAGTGTGATTTATCAGGATATTTCCTGATTTCAGGATTTTTTGTGACCAAATTTTTTCGCAATTTAATCGATTTTCAGCCCAATTTTGTGTATTTTATATAGCCCAATTTTATGCTATTTTTCGGGATGTTTTATTACTTTCAGGATTTTTCCTGAAAAGCTAATCACCCCCCTGGTCTTTGTAATCCCGGACCTGGGGTGAATTTCATCAAACTCATCGCGATTTACTATCAATCGTATCAGGAGTTATGATGCTGCATTGCAGCCCTATGAAGGATACGATGGGTTATTATCCTTCATAACTCGAGTTAGGATGGATCGTAGGGCTTCGTGAAATCGTGAAATGGACCTCTGTGTTGATAAGCAAGAATCACCGACATCTGAAGGAACCTTTTTTTCCCTCCCTCTTCGCAAGTTCGAGAGCGGATATTCTACCGTCAGTTTCATCATCACGTATTATTAAAGACAAAGGACCTGTTTGTTTAACGCACAGGATCCCAGATTTTGGGAATTCGCGTCCTATGCAGGGTACGCTAAAATGGGATCCGGATCCGCAGGATTCGTCATAAACAAACAGGCCCAAAGTCATCGTTGTCTATCGGACAACGCCAGCCTCACATGTTTCTTCTGAATTCACAAATGCAATACATGCATTCCGGGCATCTAACTGCATAATATTTGAAATGCATCTTATATTATGCGAGAGCATTGTACGTCGATTTGCAGGCGCACACAAACACTCACACTATCACACACACGCTGCCTGACTTGTCACTTTTTTTTTCTTTCTTTTTTTTTTTGCCGTCCTGGATTTTTTTTTTCTCCTCTCTCTCTTCTTGTTCTCTTCATAACCACCCACCCAACATGAGTACCTGCGTGACGGCTGGGGAACTGATGACGCAATCCTGGGTTGCTACGGCAACGGACCATATGGAGATATTACCCAGTAAGGACACATATATATGTGTGTATATATACGTGGACATGTACACAATCGTTTGGGGAAATACTTCTGCATTGCCTTCACCTCATATATGGAGCATGCAGCTTTGATACATGTGTTAATTTTACAAGGTTATGGAAACCATGAAGACTTATGTTGTTTTTTTTTTAAGGAAGACAACAAATCAAGTCATAAAAATCCCTCACAGCATCTTTTGGAAACATTCTATAGACACCATGCATTTGCAGAATGCTTTTCTTAATAAAAGAGAGAAAAATTACCAAGTTTATTAAAAAAAATGTCAAATAGGATAGGAATTTGTCATAATCCTTCAGAGTTTAAAGGTAGTATCATACTTTGGTAAAAAACCAAAACAGAAATGTTCACAGATTTACGTATAACTTACAGGGTATGAAGATGGTGATCGTAGAAACATACCGTTAAAATTTTTCCGCCTGAAATGCTGTATTTATCCAGAAATTAGTAAAACAATGACCGAAAATCTTTTTGATCTTTTAAAAGATCAAATAAAATAAAAGAGAAAAGACTTAAGAAATACTGTGGCTGTTTTTCACTGTTTTCTCAAAAAGTGGGCAACGTATGGGACTGAAATTTTCACAGATGACTGTTACTGTATCTGTCTTGATATTTTTGCCCATGAATCTGTATTTCTTTGATACAAACCAAAGTATGATATTACCTTTAACGTGTTCTGTCAAACCTTCAACCTGAGTTCAAATTGTCGTATTTTTGCACTTAATGTGACCTACATGTACTATACACATTTGGTATGCCAGACATACATGTACTTGGTCTGGAGAAGTGTATTATGTATGTGTACTGGTATGTTTGCACAAGAGATTTTAAAACTCATTGAAGTTATTAGCTATGTCTGATTATGTCTGCATGTGCTGGGGTCAGTGGTCTTTAAGGTGCATGTACTATCATACTTTGGCAGTAAACCAAAACAGAAAGGTTCACAGATTTACCTATAACTTACAGGGTATAAAGATGGTGATGGTAGAAACATACCTTCAATATTTTTCCGTCTGAAATGCTGTATTCATCCAGAAATGAGTAAAACAAAATACCGAAAACTTTTTGATCTCCGAGATCAAAACCTGACAATTACAACGGGAGACCTTGGAGAACCGGTCTTAAAGTTAACAGCGCACGCACTAGTTGACTTGAAGACCGATTCTCAAAAGTCTCCCATTACTTCACACTTTCCGAGTAACAATTGCACGGCAAATAGTCTTTCGCTGTTTTCTTCTGTTTCCAATGATCAATTGAGCTGATAAGTTCACAGGTTTGTTTTTATTTCATGACAATTCAAATTATAAACGGACCGCAGCTGTCCTCTATCAACTTTATCAAAGTATGATACAACCTTTAATTTTAAAAACCTACTAAGAATCGCTGCATTTTTGCCTCATGCTAGCTCATAGTAGAGAAACATAACATTAGCCTTGAAATGATTACATTGTCTGTCATCAATGTATTAATGGTCTTGCTTTAGCAACACAAATTATCTTTGGAATTGCATTTTGTAAAGGCCAGTTCCCTTGATGCCACGCTCTTACAAATTTCATGTTTTCAAGCCTTTCACTGGTTCCCTGTTTAGCTGGTGCACATCTAGGAGATCACAGGCCTTTTAATTTCACCTCGTACCTATAAGGGATGGCTTCTCTGCGTTCATTAAAAAAGGTATTTCCACGGTTTGGCGACATTTTTGTATTACATTAGTTACCTTTTTTTTTGCATATTTGCACGCATTTCAAGGAATCATAAGTGGGTTTATTTGCTGATTCCAATCAAACATTTTCAAATTGGAATCTTTCAAGAATGATAGATCAAGGAATATGTCAAAGTCACTTCACAAAAAACTTATGTTGGGTGGAATTGCCCTTAATACTGTCTGAATACCACAGTTAGCTTTAGTACCATACAAAGCTAATTTCTTTTGCATAATTTTCCAACATAATTCTAACTGATACTTTTTTCATATAAACACCCTAAAAATACGCGATCAAGTATTTTTTTTCCCAACATAAAACTAGCATGTTATTCTGCATTGCAAATGTACGTAACCACAGACATTGAATAGGTGAAATATTGTTTAAGGTAATAATTTTAACATAAGCATGAATTCGGTAAGAATTATGATGTCACTGATATAACGTGATGAAACGAACACATAAAGAGATGTCTAATACGACATTCCATTTCATCGGTTGTCATGGTTTCCTTCATCCCTTGCCTTTATCAAATCTTTTTGCTCACGTTCTCATGGCAACCTATGAGCATAAATTGTAGCAGGGAGTCTGTGTAATAGGAATGTGCATAACTTGTCCAAAAAATGTCAATGATGTAAAAAGGGTTTCCATGCTTTTCACTCATTTCTCTCACTGCCAAACCTATGCAAATTTATTAAAATTTCCATGTTCTTAAAGGTTGTATCATACTTTGGTAAGAGACCAAAACAGAAATGTTCACAGATTTACATATAATTTTCAGGGTATGAAGATGATGCTGGTAGAAACCTACCGTTAATATATTTCCGCCTGAAATGGTGTATTTATCCAGAAATTAATAAAACAACGACCAAAAATCTTTTTGATCTTTTAAAAGATCAAAAATAAAAGAGAAAAGACTTAAGAAATACTGTGGCCGTTTTTCACTGTTTTCTCAAAACGTTGGCACCTTATGGGACTGAAATTTTCACAGTTGACTGTTACTGTATCTGTCTTGATATTTTTGCTCATGAATATGTATTTCTTTGACAAAAACCAAAGTATGATACTACCTTTAAATGAAATATGAGATCATAATATGATCATGACATATTATGTTATGGCAGGCCTTTAAAAAAGCATTAATTTTGCAAGTTTCGAAAGATTTGGAAAAAAAATTTAATAGGAGGTTTTTGTCGAAAGAATTGAAAACATTTTGGTAGCCTGCCAAACTTTTATTTAAATTTATCTAAATGTCCATGTTCTTAAATGAAATTCGAGATTATATGTCATGGCAGGCCTTAAAAAAAAGCATCAGTTTCGCCCACGCAAGTTTCAAACAATTTCCAAAAAACTGTAATAGGGGGTTTTATATTTGGGGATGGATTCAAATTTTGGCGAAAGAATGGCAGACTTTTGAGAATCGGTCTTCATGTCAACAGCGCACGCACACACAATTGTGCGCGTGCATGCTCACAATTGCGTGCGCGTGCGCTGTTGACATGAAGACCGACTCTCAAAAGTCTCCCATTGAGAAAGGTCGGTGAACGTACACTTGTTGAAAGCAGGATGTCATCGTTCTCATCGTGAGATGCCCGAACCATTTTGTTTTTGTTATCTTTTCTCGAAAGTCATACTAGCTCCTGAATACATGCATAGTGTGCTCGTCTTCTTTTCACCAAGGGCAAAAACCTTTTCGGTTCACGTTTCGTGTCACTTCTTTTGTTTTGATGACTGTCAAGGTTAAAGGTAGTATCATACTTTGGTAAAAAACAAAACAGAAATGTTCACAGATTTACGTATAACTTACAGGGTATGAAGATAGTGGTGGTAGAAATATACGGTCAAAGTTTTTCCTCCTGAAATGGTGTATTTATCCAGAAATTAGTCAAACAATGACCAAAATTATTTTTGATCTTTTAAAAGATCAAACTTAAAAGAGAAAAGACTTAAGAAATACTGTGCCTGTTTTTCACTGTTTTCTCAAAAAATGGGCACCATATGGGACTGAAATTTTCACAGATGACTGTAACTGTATCTGTCTTGATATTTTTGCCCACGAATCTGTATTTTTTTAAAATAAAAACCAAAGTATGATATTACGCTTGCGATTCATGGACACGTATGGACATGCAGGATGTGATTTGAGCGCGATACAGCTACGTCTCTCTTTTCATACTTGTGATTTAATTACTCATTAGCATCCAGTTGTGTAACCCCCCCCCCCCCCCCCACCTTAAAAGTTTACAATTTGTAGCATGGTTTTTGCTTTTTGGGCGCTAAATTTTGTTAAAGGTACTATCATACTTCGGTAATGTTCAATAAATCTTCACAGATTTACCTATAACTTACAGGGCATATAAAGAAGGTGATAGTAGGAACATACCGTCAAAATTTGTCTGCCTAAAATGCTGTATTTATCAAGAAAAGAATAAAACCAATGACCAAAAAACACTTTTGATCTTTACAAGATGAAAAATAACTGTGAAAAGATTTAAGAAATATGGTGGAATTTTTTACTGTTTTCTCAAAAAGTGGGCACCGTATGGGACTGGAAATTTCACATTTGCTCTATCTTTCTTGATATTTTTGCCCATGAATCTGCATTTCTTTGACAGAAACCAAAGTATGATGTTACCTTTAAGCAGAGCATAAACAATATGAAGAATCTCAATGACTAGAAAGATATTGTGTAATACCCCCCATGAAAGGAAAACAAATAACGAACCAATTTATTTCTTTTACCGTTAAGTGAAAAAACAAAATTCATATTAGCAAATAAAACGAGTTGACCTCATATCCGGGAATTGGCAGGCCACCAGCAAAATAAAGCCCTTGTGTATTAGTAATCATATTGGAGCTTCAAAATAAAATTTATTGCTGTAAGGTGTTAACTTCTTAGAGCTATTTTGTGTACGTGTGTGCACTGTGACAATTACAAGGAAATGCCTGGCATTACAGGTTCCGTCCATTCTGAGAAAAGTGTTGCCGGGGACCTGGGAAAATCACTCTTTCTGTACTAATCCTTGGAGAATCTCGAACCTACGTCAAACTACGAGCCACCGCCGGATGAAAGAACTTGAACAAATAAATCTTTCCCCTTGTCTTGATTCAGCGCGTTGAGCGTATACTGTAGCGCTGTTTTTTGGACGAACTTTTTCGGCTGACTTTTCCCAGAAAGAGAATGTTATCAGAGGCAGGATTTATCTTGAAATATTTTGGGCACCTTTTCCCCCTTATATTCCATCTTTTGACGGTCATGAACTCATTGTTTAATCAACTCTCCTCTGGCTTTTGGAGATGATTCAGCAGGGATTCGAACCCCAGACCACCGGATTATCGTGCCATCATTGTCTGAGAACAGGCTCACAGAGGCACCTTGAAATGAAAAGGTAGTCTCAGCTCTGAAAACAGTGACATTTGCAAGACAAAAACGGAACTCGTCATGAAAATGCAGTTTAGAGTTTGGACGGACCTTTGTCTTTCCTGCAGACAGTGGCATTATTCAGATGGGAAAGGTCCACTGATTCCCCCTGGTAACAAAACACCGCTAACTCAACCAATAAATTATGAAAAGCCAATTAACCTTTACTGCGCTGACAGTTGAATATCCTATACACTACGCACCTACAACCACAACACACACATATACATACAAGAAGCATTAAACCTTAAAGTCTGGTACCTGCATCATCTATACTGTTTCTGTGCACATTTTGACAAGGGACCTGTGCACCTGGCTGTCTGAGGCAGCGGATTTTTGTCTTTCGTTTGGCATTTTTTAACAGTTAATACGAGAAATGGGGGGACCTATTTTTGACATTTCCCTTGAATGTAGCGGGATGTTTAATGCTGTGAACTTTTACAAAGTGACCGGGATTCGGGCGATGTATTTAGAGATACCAGCATTTTATTTTGATATGCTGTAGAGTTGAGAGGTGCATACTGTAGCATCATGAATATCTAGGAAGTGGGTCGGGGGAAGGGAGAGACAAGATTTGCCTCAAAATAAGAACTCTTCTCATGTTTAGTCTGGTGCCGTAATGTCACTGACTGCTGCACATTGCTGTCTGTGTACTGTAAGCTGGACATCCATCACGTAATTAGACCTTTCTTTTGCAACGTCACAGCCCAAGTTTTTGCCAACCAAGATGGCGGAAACTATGGCAAGCCATCAAAGCCGGGCTTCAAAAAAACCCACAATTTGTACACAACATTTCATAAACATTGGAAGATATTGCTGAATGTAATACAAGCAATTATGATGTGTATTTTGTAAAGTTATTGGAAGGTTTTTTTAAATGTTCAATTTGGTCACGCTGTCTGTCGAAAAGACGAAACGATTTGCATCATTTGACCACCCATGCCAACCACGAGCCAATGTTTGTAAACAAATGAAAGACCTATAGGCAGTGGTGGGTTTAGGAGTTGGTTGAGAGGGGGGCGGGGGGTAGTCTGTGTCACATGACGCAACATGGTTGCCATGTTAACTGTGTTTTGTCTTCGACATGCGAAGCCTTTCAAATCTATACCATGTTCCTAATCTCTGTGTGCAGACACTAGGGGCCTGTTTGTTTAACGCATGGGATCTCAGATTTTGGGATCTCAGATTTTGGGATCCACGTCCTTTGCAGGGTACGCTAAAATGGGATCCGGATCCGCAGGATTCGTGATCATGTGCATTAAACAAGCCTACAGTACATGTAGTTATTGACTTGTTATGTCACTGACTTAATTTCACATGGAAAATGTGTTAAGTCAGGAGATTTTTGGTAGCAGATAGACCTGTCACCAAATTGAGTAAGAGCGCTAGACTCATAATTATAGCTGTGTATGGCTACGGCTTTTAATGAAAAGAATAAACCAATACACATGTCTATGGGATATGGCTGAAGCTGCTGCCATAGACATTGTGTCAAATTTAATACAAGCCCTAGCCAATGTCTGTCCTATAGGCTGTACCGCTGTAGCATTTATACCAGCATATATTTTATTGTGGTTAAATCGGGCAGAAGCGTTGGCGTTTTTAACTTTGAATTTTGTTTTTTTATTTCAAGGGTGATGAATTTTTATGCGGCCCACTGAGTGAAAAATCAGAATGATTGAAACTTTTTCTCTGTTCCATTTTTGAAAGACTGATAAATGGTTTCTACGCCAGTCATTCCTCAATACAGAAGCCTGACACGGACTCAACTTATTCACGTTATTAACGTAAGACGTCCTTCTTAATGTGGACAGAAAAACGAAACCAACAAAATACACAAGGAGCCTTACAATTTATATGGAATCATCACATTTCTTATTAAAAACATTCTTTATGTAAAGGTAATATCATACTTTGGTTTTTGACAAAGAAATGCAGATAAGTGGGCAAGAATATAAAGAATGATACAGTAACAGTCATCTGTGAAAATTTCAGTCCCATACGGTGCCCACTTTTTGAGAAAACTGTGAAAAACGCCCATGGTATTTTGTATTAAAGCTTTTCACCGTTATTTTTTGTCTTTTGAAGATCAAAATTGGTTTTTTGTTTTTACTCTATTCTTCATCAGCATTTCAGGCAGACAAATTTTAACGATATGTTTCTACCATCACCATCTTTATACCCTGTATTAAGTTTTGGTAAATCTGTGAAGATTTCTGTTTTGGTATACTACCAAAGTATGATACTACCTTTAATATTAAACAAATACAGTCATCTGTGTCTCAAGTAATAGGGACTTTTAATATAAAGATGGATCGATTCGACAAAACGATAGTGATCATGGCGCTATTTGTAGTCTTCATATCATCCCCTGGTCAGTGGCCGGACCCTTAGGGGCCGTCCATAAAGTATGTACACACGGAATAATTTCACGCGAAAAGAGAGGGAAACAAACGAAAGGATTTATTTGTTTTTTCCTTTTTTTTCAATATGATAAAAAATAGTAAAATACATCTGTAAATGTATAAAAACCTCGTACACTTTAGTCATTCATTTCAAAATTTTAAAGTGACATCCCAATAACGGTACCGGCCCGGATTATTGTGACATATTAATGATGCTAAAGCAAGGTACCATGAGGTACCAAGTCAAAAACCTAATGTGGAATGCGTATGCGTACGGGGGGGGGGGGGGGGTTGGGGGGGGTGGGACCGTTGCGTAAGCCATGCGTACAGAGGGGGAGGGGGGTCAAAAAAGTTGGCATTTTGTGCGTATGTACTTTAACATCTTAGATGCAGCTTTGTAGAGCATAGGGTTGGATCAGACACAGCAACCATTTTGTTTTTCCCTCACACTTTTATCTTTTCTATTAAAAGTAGGGAGGAACTGCTTGGGTTGAGTATACAGGGTAGGCTTGGGCAATTCCATGTTGGAATCGATGAGAATCGATTCCAAATTTGGAATCGGAATCGCAATTCCACTTTGTTGAGGAATCAATTCTGTGAATTGATTGATTTTGAGTCTTGAGTTTCGATTCCAAAATGCGTCGAGCTATTCTTGGGTTGTTGGATCGTAATGAACCAACTGAAACGATTCTGACATTCTTCAAAGAAATAAAGCCTGGCTGATTTTTAAGCATTGAAGATGTCTGCGTTTTGTCTGTGGTTTTTGCAAATCCACAAATATTGCTGTTTCGATATGAACTCCGCACGTCACCTCCAGAAGTTTGCCATTATTTCAATGTTATTTTTTTGCCGGCGAAAATTGGAATCGATTCCGAGTGGAATCGCTCTTCCAGCCTGGAATTGGAATCGATTCTGAAAATGCAGGAATCGCCCAAGCCTAATACAGGGTGTGCCAGAAAAAAACGCAACTCTGTGTTGGGACCCATTATGTTAAAATTAAACTGTTTATCATTCAAGATTCAGATATGTGATACAGCCATGTTTTGGCTATCACCATGTAGAATTTATAAGAATATTTGAACTGAAATTGGCGAAAATATGACCAATTGAAAGAGTACTCAAAATCCTGTGAAAAGATTGAAATGTACTGTGAGCTTTTTCACTGTTTTCTCAAAAAGTGGGCACCCTATGGGACTGGGAATATCACAGATGACTGTTACTATTTCTCTCTTGATATTTTTGCCCATGAATCTGTATTTCCTTGACAAGAACCAAAGTATGATACAACCTTTAAACGCTGTCAGTAAAATAAAAAAACAGATGGAATCTGAGAGTTGCGAACTGTTTACCTAAATATCAACTTTGGAGACAAATTGAACAGTTACAAATTATGTGTGTGGACTGATGAGACAACAGCCAAAACATGCAGATGGTACATAAATTGAAACAGGTCTAATTAGCCTGTAGACCCAGATCAGTTTATATGTGTCACACTAAGCAGAGAAATTGTTCTTCCTGCGACAACAACAATTAATTTTTTGTCAAGGATTGCATGTCTTCTCTAAAGGTCGTTTGTTTGGTGGATTGGTGGTGTAATTATGGCATTGTTTGTTTGTTTGTTTATTTGTTTGTTTGTTTGTTTGTTTGTCTGCTTTGCTGCCGTTCCGAGATTCATATCACAATCAGCTGGTCACAGTGATGATGCAGCATGATATGTACCTATACTGAGGATTATGACCATACGTTAGCATCATTGAAGCAGCAGCCTATCACCATATACTACACTGTGTATTATACACCCGCTGTACACATCGCAGCGTGAACCGGAGTGTGTATAGCTCAGTACACACACAAACCTACCCCATTATCTCTCCAGCATGTACATGTACATGCCCAATTTGTTTATAAATACATACAGATAGATTTTTTTTTTGTGGTTGGTATGTTCATTCAAGTTCAAGTGTCTGAGGTGGTTGTTAATTGCAACCTCTATTGATAGGGGAAATGGAATAGGATAGTATAGGATCGTGGCTGTAAGATTCAGCACTAGTAATCAGTGGTATCAGCTCTGCAATATGGCAGGGGACGGGGACCCAAACATTAAATAACAATGCTGAAGCCCTACCTTGTTTCCAGGTTTGATCGGTGCTGTGCATCCATGAAGCATCCGATACTGATGTCGGTTCCTGTTGTCATCATCTAGTGCCTCTACGGTCCGTCTTGGTAGCTGGCAATCCTCGCATCATCCTCAAAACACTACAAGCAGCTGATCGGCAAAACTTAACCTCAAACGCCTCCCCCTCTCCGATCTCCCCCCCCCCTCTCCCTCCCAACCAAAAAAAAAAAAATAATTAATCATAAACAAAATGGTGCCTAGGATATATCATCTCACTCATCCGTGTATTCAAGCAGAGTTTCCGAAATGAAGAAGAAGAAGAAGAAAAAAATCAAAAACAAAAAAATGGAACCGCAACTGACACACCACAACTTTCCTGTTGGGCTCTCTGGTTTCCAAATGATGAGACTAGCGCATTTACAATCTCCACGCGGGGAGAGCAAAAAAAAAAAAAATCCGGAAAAAAAAAACGAGTGGGCGTATATGGCAGTTGAAGTGAATGAGTAAGATATAAAAATCCAGTGCGCTTGGTGAGCAAGTCACTGGATTCGGCAAATATCTATAATTTATTTATCAGTTTTTAGAAAGCGAATCATTGCCCCCCCCCAAAAAAAAATCTAAAACAACAGAGCACAAAAATTTATAAAAAATTAAATCAAGAAAAAAAAACACCACAATTTTGAAGCAAAGTTGTTGTTATGAGAGCTTGCCAATTCATGAAAAAAAATCAGGAAAATTTAAATAAAAAAGAAAGGAAAATTACTAAAAAAAAAAACGACACGAAAAGCGAGCCTTACGAAGGTTGAGACAGGTCAAAGAAACAGATTTGGTTGTGCAGCAGATCAAACTATGAGCCAGCATCTATCAGGTGTGTGTATTATAAAATGAAGGCAAGCAGCCGACGACGACAAGGACTCTAAACCTGCTCACTCTGCCTGTGCAACCGTCATCCGCCCACACACTTCACAGGCGAGTGGTTGGCTTCACGATCCATGCTTTTGGCGGGCACTGCAAAAAAAAAAAAAAAAAAAAAAAATGAAATTGCATAAACAAAATAAAACACGGTAAGCAAATAAAGCTACTTTGCTTAAATATAAACCAAAATTTTTAAAATTACAGCAATTCTGTATCATTCTTTTCATCAATTTGTTTTCATATCTGTTTATTGGTGGTCACCATTCTTCCTTTTCATTTGAGATCACTGTCCAAGCTTTTTTTTTTTTTTTTTTGCTGGGGAATGTGATGATTTATTTATTTATTTATTATTCCTTAATAGCGGAGAAGGAAATTGGATTGAAATTACAGTTCAGCTGACAAAGCTGTCATTCTTTACTTGCTCATGTGACTGTCACATGATCGGACAACGATTATTACAAAAATACATGCACAGTTATTTCCTCTGAAAAAAAAAATGCTTCAGCACTTTTTCAACCATCTTGCGTAAAAACACTATGCAAAGCTAATGGCTAAAGATTCATATAGTTTCTATCAGAATTTGTATGTGTGCACTTTCTAGGTTTAGGAATTACTATTTTTTAAAGAAAAATTGATAATCTTTGAATATTTGGCGCGAATTAAAGTGCTGACAATGAGAAATTAACCTGTCATTTTGTGTGTGGACATTATACAGTTGTACGGTATTGCCATTTTAGTTTTATACAAAACAAATCAAATGTTTTAATTCCGGAAGCCATTTATTGAAAATATTCATGTACATTAAAGTCAAGCTGTCCAAATTAAATTATATGCATGGAAACCATATGTATGTGAATCAATGCAGTATCCTGAACTACCAAATCTGACATTTTATGTCAGATTTTTTTTTATGACATTTTATTCATCAAAGGGCTTGATAAAAAATTTCAAAATAACCCACTACCCTTTCCCCCTTAAGGAACCAGCAAACCAGAATTTGATTTGAAAACAATTTTTTTGTGGCGAAGATTCAAATCAAAAAAATTCTGCCAGTTTTCTGTTTTGGATCGTGGAACCGAGGCTCATGTCGTAAATTTGATCAACTGAGAATTTGTCAAGTGTTTTGTGTATTTTTTAAAATAAAATATAAGTTTGTGATGTCACAAGTGGTTAGGGCGCCCTCTGTTGGCAAGCTCAAGGAAGGCAGTGTTGAAAGCTATTCCTGTAAATGTCACCAAATAAAAAGAAATACATACAACTTTGTAGACTTTTTGGCAAAAGTTTAATTTTCAATTTACACACGTGTGTCTTTTCCAGAGCCCTTCTCTTTTCTTCAAATGGGGCACTGCGTGAAACTATGATAAACATTGTATAATTTTGCACCAATCATCAATAAGAGCTTCATGCAATTGTGTGCCACATGGGCAGAAATTGTGGCTATTAGCGAAATTGTTTATTTTGCTAAGCACAGAACAGTTCGGGGAACCAGTTAAAAGCCGATATGTGCAGTCACATCACATGGAGTTTTGGACCAGTGAAGTGTGTCTCGTGCTAAAAAGATTGAGAAAAGTCAGATACATTAAACCACAAAATGAAAATTGACAAATCTCTCTTATATTTGTGAAGAACGTTTGAAAAGAGCCTCAAAAATGCTGAATGTTCGCATTTTCTAATCCAGAGGAATGATACCATGTTCCTTTGGGATATGTTTGTCTACATATGCTTTAGAAGTGGTTAAAGGAACAATTTTGATCTTTGGAAGATCAAAAATAATGGTGAAAAGATTTCAGAAATACTGTGGCCGTTTTTCACTGTTTTATCAAATAGTGGGCACCGAATGGGACTGAAAATTTCACAGATGACTGTAATTTACTGTATCTTCTAGATATTGTTGCCCATGAATCTGCATCTCTTTGACAAAAACCAAAGTACATGTATGGTATTATATTTAATCCTAGTACGACCTCACACACGTGGAAAAAAAAAACAACCCTCAGGTTGGACTTTATCACCACGTGTGTGCTTATTCCGCCCACCTCTTCCGGTGCCAATCAATAATTTTTTTATAAATTGCATTTAAGTGTAAACATGCTACCAGCTTCATTCATAAAAAACAACACACACATTAAACCACGCATTCTTTCTCCGAGTTTCATTCATAAAAATACGGAAGGAAACAGCTGCCAGCAAATTAGTATAACAATGAGAAGCATCAAAACACACAGGAAATGAATTGTTGTTGTTTTTTCGACGAGTTTTATACTTAAGTTGAGCGTTAGTAATACTGTGAATGACAAGAGCTTGTTATATGGTTTTCAAGGTAAAATACAGGATTACTAACATACCCAAGCAGATATGTTCACAGATTTACGTATAACTTCGGGATATGAAAATGGAGCTGGTAGAAACATACTGTTAAAATATTTCTGTCTGAAATGGTGTATTTATCCAGAAATTAGTCAAACTAAGACCGAAAACAGTTTTGATCTCGGGGTAAGATCAAAACCATTCTACATATGTTTCATAAGAACAATTTAGTTGATTTTTCGCTATTTTCTTGTGACTCAGATGTCCGATTGAGCTCATTATGTTCACAGGTGTGTTATGTTGGATTACCCAAAGTATGAGTGCTGTTGTGTGACCTTTCCCAATCATGTATTATACCTTTAAAGCAAAATGTGGCTATATTCCTCTTTCTTTGTTAATACAAATTTTATCGGCAGTGCGAGGCACTTGTCCTGAAAGCCATCTTAGGCTGCGATCTTTAATATTAATGGTAATTTCATACTTTGGTTTTTATCAAAGAAATACAGATTCATGGGCAAAAATCTCAAGACAGATACAGTCACAGTCATCTGTGAAAATCCCAGTCCCATACGATGCCCACTTCTTGAGAAAACATTTAAAAACAGCCACAGTATTTCCTAAGTCTTTTCTCTTTTATTATTGATCTTTTATTAAAAAGATCAAAAAGATTTTCGGTCGTTGTTTTACTGATTTCTGGATAAATACACCATTTCAGGCGGAAACATTTTAACGGTATGTTTCTACCAGCACCATCTTCATACCCTGGAAGTTCTACGTAAATCTGTGAACATTTCTGTTTTGGTTTCTTGCCAAAGTATCATACAACCTTTACATGAAACTGGAGGCTTGACCAACTGTTTATGGCAACACATTTAGAGAAGTTGAAATTGAAAATTGATACGTAGTTTTGGTGGCATATGCACTTTATCGATAAAGTTTGATCACTGGTGTGGGCGATCGTTGACTGTTTGAATGTTCACATTATACATGCATGTCATGGTTAGTTATGCATTAAAACACGCAGCATAAAAAAGAACATGCGTCATTGACAGATTGACATTTTGTTTTAAACAATACATTTATATAAATATATTTACATATATTAGAAAGTGATAATTACATTAGAGCCTATTTTAATGGAATTTTCATCACCAGACAAGTTTTTTCTCCTTGAAAGAATGTAAGAATGTTGATATATTCATTTAAATGCATAAAATGTATAGAATATACATGTATGTATGTATGTCTGACGTCTATTTGATTTGTACATTGTGTTTAGATGAATCCACAACGCGACATTTATTGAACATTCATGGCCTTTCAAGATGCCTTTGCTAATGAAATGTCTCAAACAACCCCCCACCCCCCCCCCCCCACACACACACCCCTCCCCTCCCATTACAAGTCTGACTTTTCACACAAGGCCCTTTTTAAACCCCCAAAAGCCCCCCCCCAAAAAAAAAAAACAACAACAACAACAACTTCAAAAGCCATCTGAGAAATCCCGCAGTCTGTTTTTTTCCTGATTTTCATGGCAATGCACCAATTGAAAAATTAATCTGTTCAATGCTAAGGATCAGAAATCTCAGACTGGGCATTCTTGGACTGACCCAGCCTACAAAGTGAAGTCTGATTAATATTCAAATTTGAACAGAAACACTACCTCCAACCCCAAACCCCCTTCCTCCTCCAACTTTTTACAGCCCAAAGTTTGACCGTGGAGCTAGTCCTTTGTTTAATAGTGAGGGGATTGTGAAGTCTCCCTCATGTTTCTTTCCTCAACCACACCCCCCCCCCCTTTCAAAATTACCACGTTTTGCCAGCAGACAGTGTTAAGTACATTGTACGAACCTCAATCAAATTAAAAACCAACCCTTGAGTTTAGACCATAAATTCCCCACCCACCTCTTTTTCATACACAAATTTCACACAACAACAACAACAACAACTACAACAACAACAACAACAACAACATATAGGTTCCATGCTTAAATCCACATAATCCTTATTATGTGTTGATTGTAGAATCCCCCCCCCCTTCCACCTTTTCATTCACTCACAAATCTCCGCCCCTTTCATCCTCGTTAAAAAAAAAAAATATATATATACCCCCTTTTATTCGGAGATATGGTTTTGCCCATTTTTGCGCTCTGTACCATACACGTGTATATAACAAAATAGCCAATGGCCAATAGCACACACATAGAAAGTGTGTGTGTGATAGTACTGGGGGGGGGGGGGGAAGGGGGGGGGGGGTTGTTTCTGAGCAACCATTTGCTTGACGTACTCTGATGTCATCAGTCGTAGCCTGATGACATCACAGACACTGGGACTGTATAAATTTACATAAAAGGTAACGTGGGCCGTGGCATGCAGTGTAGAGATGCAACGTGTATATAGTGTGTATGTATGCACAGGGATGCTGGATTTGTATAGTGCTTTTTTTCCCCTGTTTCCTCCCTCATATGTTAGCCCGTGTCGTGCAAATCGCATTTTAAGCGTGCATAATAATGATGTGGCTGAACGAGCTAGTTAGAAGCGTGGGGACAATCTGTGATGTCACGTCATCTTCAAGGCAAAATTCTATTTTTAAATGATTTTTTTTTTTACCTCCCAGTCGCGAGGCCAGCTGTACATATGCTATTGTGCTTATACTCTCATAGGAAAGCTTGTGCTGTATAACTCATTTTATGTTTTCATATTATCATTATGATATTTGAGAAATTATAATTTTAAGATGCTGCAAAAAAAATATCTGTAATTTGCAATTTTTGGACCACTACAACTTAGAAAATGATATTTTTTATGAATTTGATTTACTGATTAAAGTAATGTGTGCTTCATTCTTAAACTAAAATAATAAAAATTTTATTTAAATTTTCATTTCATTTTTCAATGCATTTCCAATTCTTTTAGGATACTGCACAATGTGCATCACAATAAATGAATGTTTACATGAGCCTTGTAAACATTAGCATTTAGAAATAATGAGATTGAATTAATTGTACAATAGTAGGCAATGCATGATTTTAGTAGTAGATTTGTTCTGTCAGAATTGTATTTCAGCACTCACACTTTATCTTATCCATCCAGCATGTACATGAAATGATAAACCTGTGAAAATTTGATCTCAATCGGACATCTGAGTCACGAGGAAATAGCAAAAACACAACTCAATTTTTCTTATTAAACATCAGGAATGGTTTTGATCTTACCCCGAGATCAAAACTGTTTTCTGTCTTTGGTTTACTAATTTCTAGATAAATACACCATTTCAGGTGGAAAAAATTTAACTGTATATTTCTACCAGCACCATCTTCAAACCCTGAAAGTTATGGGCCTGTTTGTGTATGACAAATCCAGCGGATCCGGTTCCCATTTTAGCGTACCCTGCATAGGAGGTGGATCCCAAAATATCGGATCCTTTGCGTGAAACAAACAGGCCCTATATGTAAATCTTTGAACATTTCTGTTTGGGTATGTTCCCAAATTTCAATCCTGTACTGTACATTTAAAACCATTGAGCACATCACATACAAATGATTGAGTGTAAGAGTAGGCCTACAGAAACATTTTCCAACAAAACACAATAACTAAAATTAAAAGTATTCCTATGATCTCGGCATAAGGAGCACCTGTCTCATAGACTTGTGCACAACCCCCCCCCCCCCCCCCAAAAAAAAAAAATAAATAAATAATTAATCCCTTCCGTTTTTTGCCTTGTTATGAAACCGATCTGAACCAAACTTTATAGGATTTACACATTATTTTATTTATTTTGTATTAATTATATAATTGTCTCAAAATGAAAACGCCCAAAATAATCTGGAATTTATTCTAAACATCCTGCCCACTACGCTTGAAGCTAAAAAAACTAGAAAAACAAATGAAACACGTATGACATCAGTATGTGTGGGCTTTGTATGTTGACAATATCATTACATTTCCGTTAAATTTTTATCGGAGCGAATCAACAAAAACAGACCGGATTTAGTCAGACCGGAAAGAGTTATATTCGGCATCGTAAACAGCTGTTTATATAACTAAACAAATTTCCAATCCGTTCATTCATTCATGACAATATCTTTCTAGTTTCACGTTGTCACAAATTATTCTTTTTCGAGGAGAGAGCCTAAGTTTTTTAATTTTGGTTTTGTAAATTGCATTAATTTGGTTTCACCACAAAATATGACAAAAAGAATACAATATGAAAGAATCAGTATTTATTGGTTCAGCTGGGTTTCCTGTTAAACAAGGGAAAAAAAGAAGGGTTTATTGTTCGTGCACAAGTCTATGGAACTGTCACCCTAACCTAGCATAACTATAATTGATTTTGATCATACTTATGGTTAGGCCTACATCATTTGTTGCCGTACTTTTGACTACCATTGTCAAACGTTTGTCTTCCTTAAAGGTTATTTCATACTTTGGTTTGTGTCAAAGAAATACAACTTCATGGGAAAAATATCAAGAAAGATATATAGTAACAGTCATCTGTGAAATTCCTAATCCCATACGGTACCTACCTTTTTTAGAAAACAGTGAAAAATGCCCACAGTATTTTAAAAATCTTTTCATCGTTATTTTTTATCTTCCGAAGATCAAAATTATTTGTGGTCATTGGCGTTATACTCTTTTCTGGATAAATACAGCATTTCAGGCAGACAAATATTGACGGTATGTTCCCACCATCACCATCTTTATACCCAGTGTATGTTGATATAGGTGAATCTGTGAAGAATTCTGTTTCGGTATGCTACCAAAGTATGATATACTACCTAATTGCTTCCAGTTTTCTTTGTTCTTTCCAAGTCTTGTGTCTAATAATGGTTACTTCCTCCGACCTGGATTGTCTTTCTGTTTTGGTCTACTTTTTCTCCCATTCTGTTTCATCCTCTTGTTGTCTCCATGTCATGAAGCTTTTCGAGGAAGATTCGGTTAGGATCGAAAAAACATCAAGATCCTCCTCCTGAATATACCTTTTGGGTCATTCTGGGTTGCTGGGCAGTAGAGCTCTAGGTAACCTGCTATCCCCAATCATCGATCTGCTCCGTGTAAATTATCCTACGGGGGCAGAATTTATTTCAGCCGTCACATGTTCATGACTATCTGCCGGCAAAAAAACCCAGATACCAGTATGGCACCCACCCACCCACCCAACGCCCACTCACACACACCGCATCCCCACCGTCTGTTACATTTGCTGGGTGTTTGTACCCGTAGGTCCCCCCTCTTTTTGCTTTTAATTGGAAACAATTAAGCAGTATACCCACAACCCACTCATTCTGTTTATATCACTACCATATGGTTTATTTCATTCCATCATATTGGGGCTATAAGGCCAAGATCAATGTTCTGTTGTCGACCCTACATAATAATTGTCAGGTCGCTTGTCTGTAGTGGTTGAATATGCGGAGGAATTTGTTTCAATGTGGTAGATACGCGATGAGGTGTATGATGACACAAACAAAACAAAATAGTACCCACCTTGTTTGTCCAATCCAAACTTAAACAAATAACAACAACAGCAGCAACAACAATAACAACAACAACAATAACATTAACAACAACATTAAATGTAGTATCATACTTTGGTAGCATACCAATACAGAAATCTTCACAGATATTACCTATAACTTACAGGGTATAAAGATGGTGATGGTAGAAACATACAGTAACAAATGTTCTGCCTGAAATGCTGTATTTATCCAGAAAAGAGTAAAACCAGTGACCAAAATTGTTGTTAATCTTTTAAAGATCAAAAATAAAAGAGAAAATACTTATACTGTGGCTGTTTTCACGGTTTTCAAAAATTCTGGGCACCATATGGGACTGAAATTTTCACAGATGACTGTTACTGCATCTTTCTTGATATTTGTGCCTGTGAATCTGTGTTTCTTTGACAAAAAACAAAGTATGATATTACCTTTAACAGCAATAACGACAATAATAACAACAACAATAACAAGATGATACCTTATTAATTCAGAAACTTGGTTAATTAGTCCAATTTGAACTTCAGTTCTCTCTGGGAACAAGGTAAAACTGATTATTAAGATCATCATATAAATGTAACTGCCTAATATTAGGGTACTGAGATTTGTTCCTTTTTTACTCCCATTTTTATTTTATAAAAATTGTGCGTTAATGGACTTTACGCTAATACAGAAGGACACATACAAGCCAATCTTGTTTCCTGTAAACAAGATATAATACTATCTTGTTGTGACAACATGTTGTGTGCTGCATCCCAGAGACAAATACCTCCTTCCGTTTTGGCCAAAACAAGATCCGTCATAAAGTTCCGTAAACCTTGTAACGTCCTTCAAGCAATTTTTGCTTTTTTTTTTTGCTTTTTTTTGGGGGGGGGGGGGGGGCTTTTTTTGTCTTAGATCTTCTGTTTGTTGGGGGGAGATTTTATGACTTAACTATGGGATCCGTACGGGCATGATGCGATAGATAGATTTCACGTGGGCTGAGAAAGCAATCAACGTCACTGGGTTGGTGCAGGGTTCCCCGCTAATGGGCGAGGAATGCACGACGGCAGTCTTGTGGTTCGTGCACCGGTGTTTGTTTTGTGGGTGTGCAACCTAGCTGTGCAAAGCAACCCAGCGGACTCGTCTTCATTTTCACGTAGAATTCAATATTTGCTCTGCGTTAGATCGGGCCGAATAGGAAAAAAAATCTTAACCAAAATAATTATAAATATTGGTTTTTGTCTATCACTCCTGTTATCTCCTGGTTCAAAATGTAATAATATCTCAGGTGGTGGTTGTTGTTGTTTTTTTTATTTTGGAACTTTTTTGAGGAAGAAAAGAAATCGACAAAAACCTGCTTTCTGAATTTCTCTGCTATTACTAGTAAATACTAAGCAGAGATCAAAGTATTTCCTTTGTCAAAGAAATGCAGATTCATTGGCAAAATATCAAGGAAGATACAGTAGCAGTCATCTGTGAAATTGTCAGTCCCATATGGTGCCCACTTTTTGAGAAAACAGTGAAAAATGGCCACTGTATTTTAATGATCTTTTCACCGTCATTTTTTATCTTTGAAATATCAAAATTGTTTTGGTCATTGGTTTACTTTTTTCTTGATAAAAAATAGCATTTCAGGCAAAAAATGTTAACGGTATGTTTCTACCATCACCATCTTTATACATGTATGTTATAGGTGAATCTGTGAAGATTTCTGTTTCGGTATGCTACCAAAGTATGATACTACCTTTATGCAGTGCCCATAAAGTTTACACCATATTGCTTGCAACAACCTATGCGAATGTTTAGAAGATCAAATGATATTAAGCAAAATAGAGGGAAAATATTTACTTTATTTTGCCAATTCAGCTCTTGCAAGACTTGTTATTCTGAGCCGATTTATTTATTTTCTTCAGCGACCCACTGAAATCATGCTCTGGTTGGGGAAATGTCTCCGAGGTTAAAATCATTATTCAGAATTATTTTATTAGGCGATTGCTTAATGTTATGCATTTTGGAGGAGATATTTTTCACATAATATTTGGGTGATATTTAAGTAACATTTCTATGATATTAACTTGATACTGTAGTGATACTTCTGCGATATTTGAATCGCCAAGCTGGGTATCTCGTCCTCCCCATTCATTTCTTATGTCGTCAGAGAACCCAGGCATCTGTTGTTGTTGTTGTAATTAATTCAACTTGATTCCTCGATGGAATCTTGGGGATGCCTCGTCAAGAAAATCTGCCCAGATGAAATAACAAATAAGTTTCAAACGGCCTTTGAGGAACAATGTACAGATATCTCTTGACCGCACGGTCACTTTTGTCTGCCGTGATCCGATGTTGAAAAACACGTGTATTTTGTACGTAATCCCTCCAAACAACACAGGCTTTGATTGTTATGACACGCCGAGCAGGATCCTGTGACACATGTACGTCATCTTGTCAACGGCGTCGCTGTCGTAAACACTCGGCTCGGCGCTGGACATGGCCTAGGGACTGCATTGAATTGTGAACGGCAAACGGGGAACGGCAACCCTTTGTATGATTCTTGTCATCGATATCCATGGCTTTAGTTTATGGTTAAAAAACGTTACGTCAGCTAGAAAAAAAAACACGATTCATTCCACCCCCCGCCACACTCCCCCCTCCCCCCCTCCCCCCTCCCCCCCTCCCCCCTCCCCCCTCCCCCAACTTCTTGTCACAAACAACAGTGCTTGTGCAATATCACGTAATACCCCCCAATAACATCATCACTTTAACACCATGTTGTGTGGGTTTATACTTCCCAAAACATTGGCCACATATGGCCACAAGAGGGCGATGTTTGAAATCTTGATTCAAGAGCTTCGTGTGGCCAAATGATTGTTGAGAACCGCTGATCTCATCTACGCGCATGTGTACATTAATCAGTGTGTTGAGACTTGGGGTGGGATGATAGCGCCCTCTGTTGACAGTAAGATGTCAGTTCTGTATTGAGCCTTTCTCTTTTATAAAGTATCATTATAAGCAAAACTTTTGGTTCCAAGCAAGATTTTTTGCATGATGAGCATCTGTCTGAACTTAACCCATGGTCTTATTAAGATTCATTATGCTGCGTTCTTAGGGGACGACCTTTAGTTTAGACCTCTGAAACACTAGCCTGCTGGCTCCAAGTCGGATGTCAGCAGGAGTTACCTTACTTCCAGTTTAACCTTTGACCCAGGGACTGTTCCCCAGAGACCAGGCTGGCCCTGCGATTGGGACAGGATCCTGAGAATTATTGGCAAAATGTTCCTTTTTTTTGTCAGGCGAGGGCGCACTTTACACATTGTGTGCATGATTGACTTCAAATGTAGATAGTATTTTTAAGCTGAAGGCTTTGGGATGAGGTATTGACAACTATTGCCTTGATGCTCTTGACTGTAATCATTAGTGCCCCTGGTCACTGTGTATCTAGGTGCCTTTGGTATTTTTCAATGTGTGCTCAAGCTATTGTCTTGATGCCAATGATCACTGGTGCCCTTGGTCATTACCTTCATGCTCCTGAACATTCTCTCAATGCGCCTTTGATGGTGCCCTTGTTCATTGCATTGGTGCCCCTGGTCATTGCCTTGGTGCCCAAGACATTGCTTTGGTGCTCCTGGTCATTGCCTTGGTGCCCCTAGTCATTGCCTTGGTGTCCCTAGTCATTGCCTTGGTGCCCCTGGTCATTGCTTTGGTGCCCCTGGTCATTGCCTTGGTGCCCCTGGCCATTGCCTTGGTGCCCCTGGTCATTGCCTTGGTGCCCCTGGTCATTGCATCAGTTGGTGCCCCTGGTCATTGCATTGCATGGTGCCCCTGGTCATTGCCTTGGTGCCCCTAGTCATTGCCTTGGTGCCCCTGGTCATTGCTTTGGTGCTCCTGGTCATTGCATTGCATGGTGGCCCTGGTCATTGCCTTGGCATACCTGGTCATTGCCTTGGTGCCCCTAGTTATTGCCTTGGTGCCCTTGGTCATTGCCTTGGTGCCCCTGGGCTTGAGCGTTCCTCCCAAAAAATGAAGAAAGAATGTTGCAAAATACTGGATCTTTTCAGTTGTTACACGCCAATTACTTGAAAATCTAGGCTAAGAATCTGAAAGTTTTGTGAAATCTAGTACAAGGACCCTGTAGTTTTGTTGAGACCAAAATTAATAGAAACCGGTGACCAACCAATATTTCATGCTTTGTCTTAATTGCTAATTGCAACTGGTCCTCTGCTGATCAGTATATATGCAATATTACCCACTGGGCAAGCACTATAAATTATGGCCTTGGGTCATGTGGCCTAAAAAGGTCAAAGGTTGATATCCTTGGGCACGAATGTGGCCACAGCAGGGCTTCCGAATTCTGTGACTTGTCTTAAAGGCATATTACAGGATTGGTAAAGGTGATAGAATAGCACAGACTGTTTATAAGTTGATTTGTCATGGATTAAAACCAAACCTGTGAAATGTTCAGCTTATATCATCACCGGGAAGTGTAGAAAAGGTGAAAAAATGCTCCCGAAATCAGAACTGTTTTTGGTCATTAATTGACTACTTTCTGGATATATTACAGCATTTCAGCCGGTATGTTTCTACCAGCACCAATCTTCATATCCTGAAAGTTGTACGTAAATCTGTGAACATTTGTGTTTGGGTATGTTACCAATCTTGTACTGTACCTTTAAATGTTGATATGAATCACGACAGCTGTCATAGGGCTTTTAAACAGTGTTGGAAATTTCAGTCATACATGTACATTAATTACCAACCTCCATATCAAGCATGGTTTGTCCTGTGGTAAGTGTGGTATCCTGAATACCACAATACAATTCACAGTGTGGTTTGTGTGGTAATGCATGGTTTAGGATCCAGTCCCCCCCCCTATTGGAGACTGTGGTAGTGTGTGGTAAGAAGCTCTTGTCTTGTGTGGTATAGGTGTAGAGGGTTAGGGTTAAGTTCCCCTGTGGAGACTGTGGTAGTGTGTGGTAAGTAGCTCTTATCTTGTGAAGTAGGTGCTGAGGGTTAGGGTTTATGATCCAGTCCCCCTGTGGAGACTGTGGTAGTGTGTGGTAAGCAGCTCTTGTCTTGTATGGGAGGTGCAGACGGTTAGGGTTAATCTATATGATATTAAGAAAGATTTGAGGCTTTGCATGGTGACAATTGGTATGTGGATCGGTTTGCGGAAACACCATGTAATAATCGTTCGTACTTTCGCACTTCTATATCGTTCGCCCTTCTATATCGTTCGCACTTCTCGCAATTAGGTCTCAACGTTTCGACTAGTCTGCTCTAGTCCTCATCAGGAGACCTATATGGTTTTGTCCGAGATAATTGTCCAATTATTCAATACACATGTAGAATATCAAAGAAATATTAATCATCAAATAACCACAAGGGAAACTGACGGAATTTAAAGTCATTGAATAGTGAACAAAGACAAATTGAATGGAGCTGGATTCGAACCCGCGACATCCCGAACACCGTACAGGTGCTCTACCGACTGAGCTACCTAGCCCTATGTTGGTTATTTCCCTATTAATAGTTCATTATGTATGTTTATTTGGCAGTAAGACGCCATGAAACCACTCACATATGGCTATATCCCAAGGATCATTTTATCAAGAAATATAAGTAACACACATGCACAAAGAAGGAGGATAATGCATCAATATTTGTTTTTCTTGATATTCCCTTTAATAATAGTTTCCTATTTATTTTAGGAGAGCAAATTGGCTAGATTACATCTTGTATACAAAAAGACTTTTTATATAATGGTAAAATTCACTTGGATTTTTTAATTGTTTACCTGCACACTGTTTTCAAGTGTGAAGGAGGAGTTTGAGCTATCTCACAATTTATTAGTCACATCATTTTACATTGACATTTAAAGGTATTATCATACTTTGGTATTTGTCAAAGAAATGCAGAATCATGGGCAAAAATAACAAGACAGATACAGTAACAGTCATCTGTGAAATTTCCCGTCCCATACGGTGCCCACTTTGTAAAGAAAATAGTGGAAAATGCCCACAGTATTTTAAAAATCTTTTCGCTGACTGTTTTTTGGTGTTGGATTTTTCAAGATCAAAATTGTTTTTGGTCACTGGTTTTAGACTTTTCTGGATACATACACCATTTCAGGCTAAAAATTGCTAACGATATGTTCACTACTATCCGACCATCTTCATACCCTGTAAGTTATAGGTAAATCTGTGAACATTTCTGTTTTGGTTTCCTACCAAAGTATGATACTACCTTTAACATACCTTTAATATTGATATGTTCTATTAAGTCTAAACAAATGTGTAAAAATGCTATTAACTGATGATATTGACTGAAGCTATTGACTGATGCTATTGACTGCTGATGCAAATGACTGCTACTATTGACTGCTACTATTGACTTCTACTATTGACTGCTACTATTGACTGATGCTATTGACTGATGCAAATGACTGCTACTATTGACTGATGCTATTGACTGCTACTATTGACTGCTACTATTGACTGCTACTATTGACTGCTACTATAGACTGCTACCTTTGACCGATGCTGCCGACTGATGTTATTGCCCCGTAACAATACATACTTCTTTACATTCCATATGACTACATTGCCGTGACTATGGAATAGTAAGGAAGCATGTCTTGTCAATGAGACTTTCAAGTGTATCCTTCGTTCGGGGTAGATCCCTGCTCAGAGATTATACCCCAAGTCGATCAGCTGAAGAATATCCCGATCAGTGTTCATTGCAGAACCAAGCTTTTCCATGTCTTTGCTGCTCACTTTTTATACCCTCATTGGGAGATTCTTTTGAAAAGAATTATGTACCTTGAAGAGGTCAGAATGCAAATTCACATGTAGTTTCTGCGGACTGCTGGGTCCCTTTCTTTGTGCCTTCTTAAACTAGAACAGAAAGCCCTGTTTTGAGAAATAAGAAAAAGATAAAGTTCACTTGTTAGAAGCTGACAATGAATATTTATTTCATGACAAGCTTGAATGAAAGAGCTGTTTATAAAGTAAGATATCAGTAAGTACCTAGTGGCTTTAGAGGTTCCCTCTGAAAGATGAATGGCTTCTGCACTCCCCAGGGAGGATAGTTGAGCATGAATTTGGCGGCAGACAGTTTTACACTCACCTTTTGGTCAACACCTTCCACCAGTCTCTGTCACCTAGGCGTATCGCGCGCACAGTCCCGCGAGTATTACGGCCAACCATCCTACCTTAGAATGGAGGCGTATCGTATCATGTCCACTTGTCCCAGGCGCCGTTTGAACCAATCTCCCAAATGAGCTCCAAATGAACCCTGCAGGTCTGTTATATATTAGCTTAAACCCCTCCTTTCAATGAAGAAAGACAAAAAAAAAGAAGGAAATTTCCTCCAACCGCTGCTCACCGTTCTACTTATAGTCCTTTCTTTCCCCCTCCACCCATCCTGGCTGCCAAACAAAAAACCCGGTTTTCCACCGACCTCCCCCCTCCCTTCTCCCGGTTCAGACTTCTAAACCCTAGTATGTACAGCTCAAGTCTCTAGCTACACACCTTGCCATTTTTTTTTCTGTTTTAATTTCTCTTTACCCCTTATACCTTTCCTCCCGCACTTGCCCTGCCCGCTTAGCTTAAGCCAAAGCGGAGGGGGAAAATTTGCTGGGAAGTGACAATGAGCGGTTGCTAGTTATTGCTTCTTCCCATTAACACAAATGTCTATGCAGCGAGCACTTCCTCACGTTGCCTGTGCTCCGGAGAAGGGATGGTCTGGAGAAAGCTTCTGAGACAGAAACCAAAAAAATCTGTCTGGCATTTCACCAACTATATAAAGCTCTTGGAATCCATTGTGGCTTTCAAAGAGGTATCAGAGATTTATCAAACAACAACCTTTTGGAGTTTCTTCTGAATTCCAAATCTTACATGTTTCGAGATCAAAATTAGTCTGGTGCCAAAAGTTGTGGGAATCAGCTTCATGTTGTTTCTGTATTTGTCCCCGGGGAGCTTGACCTAACATGGCCGCTGTGACTGAACTGGTTTTATGTTCACAGTCTGCCCCAGAATCAGAGATTTTTAAAAGCATCTGTTTTTTTTGTTTCATGAAGACCGTTCAAAAAGGCTCCGTGACAAATGACTACATTTCAATATCTTGTCAGAAATGTGTATTCCACATGTCTAGTCCATTAATAATGCTACCCCGAAACTTTCCACTGCCAGACAACGATCCTAGCCCCCCACACCTGCCAGCCAATTTTTGCAAACCTCCCTGATCATTCCCAGAATCCCTTAAAAAAAAACAGCAAATCTTGTAAAAACGTAACTAAAATGCCGATGAGCAAATTGGCCTAAACCATCGTGCACACGTGCGCGCAGATGCCGTCCTTAACCCAAGATTCATTATCCATGCCTCGCCGATGAAAATTTAACGCTTTTATGAAGCCAACCAAGTCTCGCGAGCGGAAAACGATATCACAAAAAAGAAAGTACAGGGCCCTGAATTTGCGTCTACAATCTAGAGAGAGAGAGAGAGAAAAAAAAATAGGGTGTGAATATTATTTTGGCAGTTTGAGAGTGTTAGATTCTCAAAGCCAGTTCACATGTTCGCCTCGGCAATTTTTTTTTTTCTGAGTCACCCGCGAAGCTTGTCCGTGCGTACGCGGCCTCGACAGGGTTTAACACAATATCCAGACATGATTAATTAAGATGTACGGTTCATTATAATGGACTCTGAAGCGTTAGGCCTTTTAACATGAGTTTGCACTTAGCCATGCCTGGTGCAGTGAAGGCTATAGCCACCGAGGTTTTAAGCACGCACCAGTATAGTACGACACTTACTTTCTACAAAAGGTTGTTCACATCGACAGATGACAGACAGCATTCTTAAAAAACATGTCTTAATATCAAATATGGATGTCAGAATCTGTAGGAAAGTTGTGTTTGTAATTTTCTCCTTTATTTATTACAATGTGACATTGTAGCAATATGCTCCTATGTACAGTACAAAGAAGTCCATAAAATCTTGGAATGGGGCAAAATATGAAGTGCAAAATGCAGTGAAGTTTTTTTTAATCACAAATGACCATCTTTTTCTGGAGTTTCCAGACACAATACTCATATCACTTCTCCCTGATAGTCATTGCCCTGATTAGTCTGTCTGACTGACTAAAAGTGGTTCCCAGCCTCCCCCACCCCCTCATTTAGTGACCCCCATTCGCTTGAGGTCACAGAAACAATAAGTTCAGAACTGTGTGATTTAAGGTGACTCAGATTTAAAGGGAACCAGCTATAAAGACGTCATCAGATCCATTTAGCTATAATCACTGGTTCTCATCATTTTTGGAGTATTATTTTTTTTTTATGCAATTTTTTATTATACATATTTTTTAATATTCATCCTATGTTTTTTGTTATGTTTGTATTAAAATGTAGCCCTACAGTTGACTTTTTTTGTTGTCATGGTTTTCACTAAGCATGAGAGGGAAGTAATATATTTTGGAAAAAAATTTGAAACAAACCCCCATGAAAACAGAATTACGTTCATTTCTATGATATGTCTGTAATATGAGAAGTTGAACTTGTAAATGAATTAAAATCCAAACTTATAAGTATGATAATATTTGAACAAACTAAAACGAAAATCTGTTTGAAATAATTTGGGTACATGACTTTTTTTATGGTGAGCCTGAAAACAGTATCAAAAAAATGTTTGCTATCAGACAGTAGGAGAAAGTAGACTTGTAGATTTCACTGATTTCCTTTTTGAGGTTGGCAATTTAGTTCCCGCTCCAGTCAATTTGTCTTTTTTGTTCATTTTTCAATAGTTAAGAATCAAGTAAAATGTCCAAGTAAGAATTGTGACGCTAATAACACACTGGAGCTTGTCCTCGGCAAACTCCAGTACTAGTGGCTTTGTCATATGTTGCGGATTATACCATACCTCTCCTCTCCTCCAAAGTTGTCATGCTTGAAGTTGACCCCTAATTACCTCCTAATTGGCAAACGAAACCAAGGATTAGCACATTTCCCCAGGACAGACGTCACGTCTGAAGTGGCTGGGATGTCCAAACTATGCTATCGGGCCCCAAGACTTCCTCAGTGCAGAGCGAGAGAGGTTTTGTAATCCCCGATTTGCTCTCATTACCCGGCAAATACTATCATTGAATCTACCCAAAGACCAAAAGGTGGGAAAGGACGTTGATTTTTTTTTTCCAGCCTCACCCAGAAAGGGAGGCTCTCGAACGTGAGATTCCAAAAGTAAGGACTTGGCGCTCGCTCTTTCAGAAATAAAAAGGCCTGAATACTTTTGTAACTCACACAAAGAGATTGAACAAAAAAGATGGAAGTTTAAACAACTGATTTAAAAGAAAAAAAGCAAACGTCTGCACCAGATCTTGTTGCAGATTTGAGATAGCATGGAGAGTTAAAAATCAGTAACAATGAATATTTTTACCTGAAGCCATAGCCAGTCCAGTAGCTGTAGTAGGAAGTCTCCCAGTGCAGTCCGATGTTGCTAAACATCCAAATCGTCATCCCAGACCTTAGAAGCTTGATATAAACCCATCCTAAAAAAAGAAAACAGTGAAGTGTTTGTTTTAGTACTTCTGCAGTCTCCTCCTCAGCAGCAAGCGGAGACAACGACAGCGGCCGATATTTTTGTCACCCCCTCTGGTCCTTTGCCCAGTGATATCATGATAATTGCAGGACCAGTATACATATCTGCTGCCGCTGGCCCGATTGATAGGCCCAAAGCCCACCACACTGCATACCAGAGAATACAACCATGCACATATTGGGTAGTAAACTTGTATGGTCTTTCCCCCCAGAGTTGTCTTCCCACACTGCATACCAGGTTTAAGACTCTGGGCATGAGCATGTGTGGAATGACGGGGAGAAAAAAAAACGAACTCAAGGTCTCTGCTAAGCTGCTTGGGTCTGTGATAGTTATTAATAATAATATCATCGAAGAGAATGCCTTTAGTGTTTTAAAGCCAGAATAAACCTAATTTTTATAAAAACAGAACATACTGTAAATTACAGGCTTGTAACTGTTCCTCAGATCAGCTGATTTCCTCTTTTTTTTCACTTCACTTCTTATGCCATTGAAAAGTTAAAAATCATTTCTGTACAGAGTATGCTCAAGATTGGAATTTCCTATTTTGGGGGTCTAGACCAAGTTACATGCCTGCAAATTTAGACAAAAAATTCTGATATTTGGTTCGGTGTCCAGCAATTGACTTTGTGAGTAAACTAGAGAAATACACCTTTTTTGCGGTTCTGATAGTTTTTCTTCAAGAAGGAATTGTTGATAATCACACTTATGTCGTAATTTAACATTCGTTGATTAACTTCATTAACACTTTATGCTGACCATTGGTCAAACTTTTGATCCGGACACTATAGTGCCGTGGGCAACAATGCACTCTGTCACTGAGTCTGTATACCCTGAATTTACTCTAGGTCTTTACTTTACGGTAGTTGCAAAGGAGTGAATCTTGAAATCAGAGGATTTCTTTTTGTCAATTTTGTCAAAGTGTGTGAGCACCTTTAAACTGAAACGCTCAGGACAGCCTTCGTTTCTGTACAGTAGTTTAGAATTTTCAGGGCCTTTCCTTTTTAAAAAGCAAGATTTTTCTCCCTTTTGAAAGAATGGAGCTTGACTGATACTCGAGACTGCTGCGTAATGAGCCAATTCAACTTATACACATTTTGTATCAAATACACGATTTATACTTACAACTGACTGGTGAAACCTCTCCAAGCCCTTTTTCTGCTGATCGTAACCAGGGCGGCACAACCACAACTCTCCATGTACGCCCGTGGAGTCCAAGAAGGAGGTATTCGAAAAAATGCAAAATCAACAACAAACCATAACACGCCGTTCATTCCAAAATTACCAGGAGTTGAAAGTTTTGGGTTTCCCAGAGCAAGCTGGTTCTCTTCTTCTGTTCCCAAATGCTGTTGGATTTTTTGTTTGCGGCCTCTGAAGAACTTGTCCGAAACTCGGAGCTGATTGCCTCTGCTGTTGTGTGTGAGTCGATAGACATCGTTGGTTCCGTCGAATAATGCCCGATTTTCACTCTAAGTCTCTGAGATCATATACTGTAACAGGCAAAAGAGATTTTTTTTTTCAAATGAAAACTAGTTTCCCTTCTGATGTGGCCACAGTGCCAAAAAATCCTTCCTGCCCAGTTATAGAGGAGTAACCTCAGCAGTTGTCACCTGTGGGGCGACATGATGAAAACTGACCACTCTTTCCCGAGTGCACGTGCTCTTAAAAACCTCCTCGAATCAGTGCCTCACCCCTCCCCCCACCTTCCATAATACCCATCCCCTCAGCTATACATTACAACCATGGTACAACCCACTATAAACCAACAGAACACCCCACCCCCCTCCCTCTATATCGGAATATAATGTTTGAATAACTCTTCCCCCAGCTAGCTATAGCTATAGCTAGACTGCAGAGGAAAATTCTTTAGGAATTTGGCCTTAAAAAGCCGCCCGGCATGACTCCCCCAAATGCAGGCTAGGCCTAGCGGCCTGGAGGGTCATTTGATGATTGGCAGCACGCCATGATATGTGTAGAATGCTGAGGCTGGTATAGAGGGGAGGGGTTGGTGGGGGGGGGGGGAGGCCCAGCTTTTCTGGTTGTTATCAATGTGGATGGAGGGGCAGGTTTGGACAGCCTGGCAAGGGATGGGGTTTGTTGGTGATGGCAATGATGATGTCACCATTCTGGAATTCCTTCAGTTCCTGCCCCATGGCACTGGTATAACATACACACACATCCATACACACACTTCACAGACCAGTCTCCATTCACAGTTATGCTAAGGGACTTATATGGACAAGTCACAGGAGTCCTGTCACTCATGTCATCCCACACACACCCCCTTCCCCCTTCCCAGCAATCCACCACTAGACATTTGACCTATCGTCACCCTAGAGGCCTAATTGGTGCAAAATCACAAAAATCCGAAAAATGGGATATCGGTACCGCTGAAAAGTACATGAAAAGAGCTTTCCAACGGTATGCAACACTTGGGGTGCTATTTTTCCACTGTCCGTCAAAACTTGCAACAATTTGGGAGTTTTTAGTAGCATAAGGCTCAAAGGAGGATCTCCAAAATAGGTAAAGAACCTTTAAATTAGGACACTGGGACTTCCCACTTGTTTTTTAGGATACTAGGCCGGCCTCGAGCTAGCATAACATCAGTGAAATATTTGCCAAAACTTGCATGGTTTCAATATTGACCATTCCAAGAATTTTTGTTCCAATGTACGTAGACCTACATGCTGTATACAGTAACCTCTAGCAAGATTTCTAATTCTTCCCATATATGATGAAAACAAAAGGCTGATTAATACTTGTATAATGTAAAGAAAAGAGGCGAAATTACAATGAGCATTTTAATTTCACCTTTAAAATGTTGGAAGCATTCTTGAACATTTTAAAGGGAATATTTTAACTTGCAACTCTTGTAAAATGGCATGGTATTACAAATCATTTTCAAGAAGGCAATGATGACTCTTCGTGCCCTTTAAAATTGGTCTAAAGCAATCAAAGCGTTATCACTTATAATAATCATGAAAAAACAGCATCTTTTCTACTGTATGACATAATGATTTTGCTCACTTTTATGACCATTTTGTTATTTTTGGCATGGATTCGCTTCGCTCTGGTATTTTATCAATTTCCATATTTATTAATGAGATGTTACATCATTTAATTATCCCATTACCATAGAAACCAATTAGTTTCCCGCCAGAAGGTTGCCACAAATTTCTACATTCTCTCCAATCTTTCCAAACTTTGCTTCAATTGAACAATCGAGTTCAATTCAAGTCCTGTTTTTCCTAGGACGATTTGAGTACGGTAGTTCATACTCATTTCAGCGAACTTTGAGGAGTATAAAGTACTACTGTACTGATACTCTTAATAAAGAAATGGTTGTAGGGACTGGCCCAATTTGGCTTATGACACCAAAATGAGGCCAGTCTTTGGATGCGGCTTCTATAGCAACGCACACATATCTATGGCGGGACCTAGCCACAAACTGCAAGCCCTTTCCCAAAAACGTATGCATTATCTGCAGTACACCATCGCATTGATTTGGGGACCCAACCGAGGGGCTTGCCGTGATCATAATCTGCACCGTTCAAAATGTCCACGTTGGATATTCATGGCCCATAATGAAAATGATTGAAATATATTCATGCCAATATGGCACGATTATTGGACGCGCAGTGTAGGCCTTAAACACCACGCATGATATCTTACATCCATGGACGTGTGTGTGCATACCATTGATCATAACCCACAATCTCCAACCGTGGTACATATATGGCAAGCGACCACGATAATATTGCTGAGCAGATGTTCAAGAGATAGCCGTTGCATAAAACGATACGAGATATATATTCCAAGTTCCATAAATCTTGGAGATCTGTTTAATGAGCATTGCATGCAAGTAGGAATCTTCACGACTGGAATGCATATAACCATCAGCTGTGCTTTCCTATAAATTGGAATTTTTTCTCTTTTTAAAATTTCATTCATGTTTTAAAGGTAGTATTATACTTTGGTAAGAAACCAAAACAGAAATGTTCACAGATTTACATATAACTTACAGGGTATGAAAATGGTGGTGATAGAAACATACCTTTATTACATTTTTCCACCTGAAATGGTGTATTTATCCAGAAATTAGTAAAACAACGACCGGAAATCGGTATGGGCACCGTATGGGACTGAAATTTTCACAGATGACTGTGACTGTATCTTCCTTGATATTTTTGCCCATGAATCTGTATTTCTTTGATAAAAACCAAACTATGATATTACCTTTAAGTGTTTCACTGCTATTTTCTGCACACACACTGAGACTTTAAAATGATGTTAATCAAATGTTCTCCCCCCCATAAAAGTTCAGTTGTCTGATTTGGTTTATAATTTTCCTTGTGTAGCTGCACATAAGGAACTTCAGCACTAAGCCCTAAGCTTAAGTCATTTTCCCTCGGAACCTTTCCCCGGATTTTGTCCAAATTCAACACGTGCAGTATTAAGCCCAGGGCACATTCTTTGGACTTGGACCAAGTTGGGCCATCCGGGGGCCCCATATAAAGTTATGTTGCTTAGGTCCTTCTGTCCTCAATGTCTCAGTACAAGAAATGATTTTGTGACGAGAAATTCTAACATAAAGTATGGCACAACATTTGTAAGTCTGTTTTTGGTTGTGTTGTGTGTTGTGTGAATTTAGAACTAGTCAAAGTGAACTCGGAATGCTAAAAAAATGTTATCAAACATTAATTGGCTTATGGGCCCCAGTTATTGGTAAATCTATTACTTCAACTCATGTTTTGCTGTCAGACAAGAATCTAGACAACTAATTGATAAACATAAACCATGTTTTTTTTTGTCAAAAAATCATCATTGAGTAAAAATTTCTGGCCCTTTAAACAAATTTAAATGAAGAGCATTTAACATTTATTCATTTTTTTAAGACTCCATTATCAGAGCCTAATAAGTAATGCTGATTGCAAGTCCGTCAATATTTTGGAGAAAAATGCCCTACCTTAAGCGGACCTTAATGCCCTACCAAGCCCAAAGCAATTTGTCAGCATTTCCTACAAAAATGGTCTTGTACGAACTACGAAGCTTAGATATGAAATTCTTGATTGTCATAGATTTGTGTCGCCCCTAAGATGTGATAGGCACAAATATGGTGATCAGAGCTATCAGCTATGGTCAGTGCTTAGGATACGGTCCACACCAGGCATATAAGGGAAGTGTTGTATGCAGTAGTAGGCCTGTGCTGCACATGGCCAGCTTTGAGCTTGTGATACCGGGCACACCCAAATATGGAGCTTCCGTCTGACCCACGGGGGCCCAAGGCTGGGGTCCCCAGTTGCTGTCACTCAATTAATATTCAAGAAATTTTTCTTTTCTGTGGTCCTATTGATCAGACCAAACTAGGAATTTATGCCCATTTCCTGCCTTATTGGGTTATGGATATTTCATGATCCAGTGAATTGAATTTTGTAATTAACAATTCTTGGGTACGTCAAACATCATGAATATTATTTGAATTGACTTTAGAATTGTGTTTCTGTTTTGTGAAAAATGGTTTGGAAACTTGAAGATTAAGTTGCAAACTTTATAATAGCGAATTATAAATACAAATAATAAACTGCCGTGCAAAACTGCTCATCAGCCAAAATAATGACCTGAAATATCTACATATTGCTTGGAGTGCTTGGAGTTTATAGGAGGGCCTGAAGTTTCGATCCTAGCAGGATCTTGATTCATTTTAGTCTCTGATAATGATCCTGCTAGGATGAAAAATACATCAGGCCCTCCTAACTCCAAGCTAATTATTAGTGGCAGACATGTTTTGCCATTAACATCTACATTGAACCAACTGGGACAAACGTCACACAACCTTAATTGATGCTCAAATGTTAAAGGTACAGTACAGGATTGGTAACATACCCAAACAGAGATGTTCTTTCTCTATATTTTTTCCCCCATGAATCTGCATTTCTTTGACAAAAACCAAAGTATGAAATTACCTTTAAAGGTATAATACATGATTGGTAAAGGTCACAGGACTGCACTCATACTTTCTCTGATCAAACATGTACATGAAATAATAAACCTGTGAAAATTTGAGCTCAATCAGACATCTGAGTCACGAGAAAATAGCGAAAACCCGACTCAATATTTCTTAAAATAAAAACATGTACATGAAATAATAAACCTGTGAAAATTTGAGCTCAATCGGACATCTGAGTCACAAGAAAATAGCGAAAACCCGACTCGATTTTTCTTATAAAACATGAAGAAAAGTTTACTTTATGTTTGTTCCAAAAATCGTTCGGACGAACGATCTTTGAAAAAGACACTTAATCTTGATTTGCTTGAAAAACCAAACATCCCATGAACCAAGATTTCCCATGGTGACTGTTTGCAGTGTTTACAATCTGTTGAGTCCATTTTCTGTCTCAAACTCAATAATTTTTTGGGGAGACCTTGCAAATCCTATATATGCTCCCTTCAAGTTGTCTAGTTCCTACTGATTCCACTGCTAAAAAATGTCCTCTTGAATTTTTTTTTAACACTGACCTCCTAATACATGTAAACCCACAGTATAGAGACTGTATTTTGTTGGCAACTCCCCATGGTCCCCCTTTTGTAAAGAAAATAAATCATGCCTTCTTTGGTGTTCAGCTGTATTTAGAGTAGATCTACTGTGTCACAAAGGCTGGTTTAGACTTTTTAGAGTCTGAAATTTGAACTGGCTTTCTCCACATTCAAAGGCTGGAGTGGAATGTAATCAACATTTCCATAACCTTTTTTGTTTTCTTCTTTTTGTAGGTTTCTTAGTTGAAACATGGAGCTAGTGTTTAGATGTTGGCTTAAGGGGTAGTATCATACTTTGGTAAGAAACCAAAACAGAAATGTTCACAGATTTATGTATAATTTACAGGGTATGAAGATGGTGGTGGTAGAAACATAACGCTTAATTTTTTCCGCCTGAAATTGTGTATTTATCCAGAAATTAGTAAAACAATGACCGAAAATCTTTTTGAATTTTGATCTTTTATTAAAAGATCAAAAATAAAAGAGAAAAGACTTTAAAAATACTGTGGCTGTTTTTCACTGTTTTCTCAAAAAGTGGGCACCGTGTGGGACTGAAATTTTCACAGATGACTGTTACTGTATCTGTCTTGATATTTTTGCCCATGAATCTGTATTTCTTTGATAAAAACTAAAGTATGATATTACCTTTAAATAACCCATTTTGGGAAGATAAGGCCACAATTCTTTCATAAACTGTACAAGCATTAGAGCATATTTCTGCAATGGTTGTTTTTCGGACATTCTCTCCTGCGACTTTTGTTTAAGTTTTCATAGTGGAAGGGATGTTAAAATGGCCAATTGGTTCTTGTTTTCTTAATACTGCCTTTTTTTTTACTGCATGTAAGGTAATTGTAGACTATGAAAAATAACAACCTTTAATTGTCTCCATATACTAGCATTATACAGAACCTTTAAAACACCAGGATTAGAGAGTTTGACCTCAGAGCGACCTTGCCTTAAGATGACCGCCCACCAGCCTAGAAATAAGCCCAACTCAGGTTCACACACCAAACATTGACCTAATTGCTGGTTGCCACAGAGACCACTGAAATTGAGCCCCCATGTCTTCTTCTGGGTTGTCTGAGTACTATTAAAGGGAGCGTATGTGATTTGCAAGGCCTCAAAAAAAAAATTGAGTTTGAGACAGAAAATGGACTCAATGGTGCAAACAGTTACATGGGAAATCTTGATTCATCAGGTGCTGGGTTTTTTTTCAAGGAAATCAAGGTTTATTGGGTTTTTTTCCGAAGATCGTTCGTCCGAATGATTGTTTGGAATAAACATGAAGGACACCCTCAGTTGAGTTGTTTTAGTTATCCCCTTTCAATCAGGGTATGAAGATGATGCTGGTAGAAACATACTGTTAAAATATTTCCACCTGAAATGCTGTATTTATTAGAAATTAGTCAAACAAAGACCGAAAACACTTTTGATCTCGGGGTAATATCAAATCCATTCTTCATGATTTATAAGAACAATTGTGTCTGGTTTTTGCTATTTTCTCGTGACTCAGATGTCCGATTGAGCTCAAATGTTCACAGGTTTATTATTTCACGTACATGTTTGATCAGACGAAGTGTGAGTGCTGTCCTGTGATCTTTACCAATCATGTATTATACCTTTAATAGGGTCAGTCTAACACAAAGCCCTGTTGACTTGTTGTCTGGGGCTTAGGAAAATTGAAATGCCTCTTGGATTTTTTGTTGTTTTCTTTTCCTAAATATTATAGTTGTCTTAAAGATGATACCATACTTTGGTGTGTTTTGTTGGTCAAAGATATGCAAATTTATGGGTAAAGAAATCAATGATACAGTAACAGTCATCTGTGAAAATATCAGTCCCATACGGTGCCCACTTTTTGAGAAAACAGTAAAAAAACAACCATAATATTTTCAAAATTGTTTCACCGTTATTTTTCATCTTTAAAAGATCAAAATTGTTTTTTGGTCATTGGTTTTTTACTCTTTTCTGGATAAATACAGCATTTCAGACAGAAACATTTTAACAGTATGTTTCTAACATCACCATCTTTTATACCTTGTAATTAATAGGCCCATAGGTAAATCTTTGAAGATTTCTGTTTCGGTATGCTACTGTAGTATGATACTACCTTTAAGGTTTTGACAGGGATAATATCATATTTTAATAATAAACTCTGCCAATTGATCACAAGTGAATCAGTTCTTCACTTCAGTTCAACAAACTTCATTTCCATGGAAAGGTTATCTCGGATTATTATTATTAATTCTTTTTGCTATGATGGCATGAACCGTGGCCTTCAACCTTGGGAAATACAAAGCAACACCTTCCCAACCCCTTTCCCCAAGGGGCTTATATTTAGGGGGTCTTTTCACTGGTATAAAATGTGGTATTATAACGAGCGTTCAACGGGTTTTGGTGCTTCTGATGCCATAGAAATAGGCCCGGAAATCCCACAGTCCCAAAACTGACGTTATCACCGATATGAACTGTGAAAGAACTCTGCCAAGGTATCTCGCGACACCAGTGGTGTTATCTTCCTAGCTGCGTGTCAAGACCTGAGAATTGTTGAGACAATTGTAATTTCTAGGGAATTTTGTATTTTGGAACAAGTCGAATGGGGTTCTCCTTTATACCATTACCATTAGCATATCCAGGGATGAGATTTCTCAGATTAAAATCTGATTTCAATTTTTTTTTTTTTTTGGCTTTCAGACTTTTTTCCTCACAGGCTGTGCATAAAAGTATAGGAGATTTTCAAATTTCAGACTTGTTATGCTCCCTGTCAGCTGTTTTCAGACATTTTTATCATTGGTCAATCTCATCCCTGCATATCATAAGCTCTTTACACTTTATTACAAAGTTACAGGAACAGAAAATTCTGTACTTTTGGGATTTATATTACACATGTGTCAGTCATGCATACTTTGTGAAAGTAAGGATTTAATTAGCCTACCGCATTCTCAGTTTGTGTTTGAACCTGTTGGCCTAATCAATTTCAAAGAAGTAGGACCTGCATGTATGATCATTATAATTCTGAAGATCAAAATTGGTTTTACTCTTTTCTGGATAAATACAGCATTTCAGGCAGAAACATTTTAACGGTATGTTTCTACCATTGCCATCTTTATACCCTATAAGTTATAAGTAAATCTGTGAAGATTTCTGTTTCGGTATGTTACTTGAGTAGGATAGTAGCTTTGACCTTTGATAATAACTGGACAGGCTATAGTGACACCTTCACATTTTCCATTTTATGTAGAATATCAGTTCCTTATAAATTTCAAACTACTCTACTCTCAAACTTTCCGCAAACCGATCCACATACTCTTTACTCCCCACACCGGAAGAGAAGGGGGCAAACAAAATTTAACAAGCTTTTTATACTGAGACTAACTGTGTGGGACCATAGAGCTACAAACTAGTTGTAGTTCTATGGTGGGACAGTCGTCCCTTTAAAATGGTTTTGGGCATAAATTTGGGCGTGCAGTGTTCCTGTACTCATTGTGTTACAGTCTTCCTGAGTACAGGCAGCCATACACAACTGGGAATTATAGGGATCAAATGGGATTTGGGCGGGTGTAACAAGCTAAACAGCAATTGGACAAGGCCATTTGTGTAATAATGTATTAAGGAAGGTTGTACATGTACTGTGGATCATGATTGCACTGTACGTACAGACAGTATCCTGGGTTTCTGCATTGCCACAGCATGCATGCAGAACATATCCTACAAAGGGTGTATAGTAGGCTCAATACGTGTTCCCATGACCCTGCGAAGCGGTGGTTACAACTTTGAGCCAATCCCATCTATAGCCCCAGGATGCTTACCCAAGCCAGGCCATGTCAGGTCAACCCTGGTCAGGGCCACACTTGCTGAAAGTCTTGTTGCTCTGACACTTTAAGATGCAAGTTTTGGTGTGAGTGTTCCGTAATTTTTTTTTTAATGATGCCAACAAGCAGGTTAGAGAATACATTCTTACAGCCTTAGCATAATAACTAAACAGATATGTTAGAAAACTTGAATCTTTTTTTCTTAGTGGCCAGCTTTCAGCGTACTTTACAATTTCAGCTTGAGCATTCTTGCTTGAATCTCACTATAAAATGCTTATTTTACCCACTATGTTTACTTACTAAACCCTTGGCCATCTAGTTATTTTCAAGTATCTGGAGGAAATTCAATTTTTGTGCCCTTTTTTTGAAGTTGAGATTACTTTGGCCCATTTGTTTAAGACACAAGATCAGTGATCTTGCAGATCCACGTCCCATGCAGTAGGCCTATACGCTTAAATGGGATCCGGATCAGCAGGATCACTGATCTTCTGCCTGAAACAAACAGGCCCTTTGCTTCTCTTGTTTTGGGTCTTGAAGTTTGATTCACTTTCCCAGTTTTTCAACTCTTGATTTAGGATGTAGGGAGTCGTACTAATTAAGGAGGAGCTACTTTTTGAATCTATGATACTGAACAGTTAGTGAATAGCTTGGACAAATTGACACACTTGTTGCAAAATTTTCTATTGACTCCATATAATAAGTGCCCTTCCTAGGGTGGCTGTTTGTTTATTTATCTCATATGTAAACAGGGATTTTTAAAATTCTGGCTGAATCTACCACCATATTCCACCATTTTGTGATCTCGAATCACCCAGCCGTAACTAAATATCCCGAGGTCTCCCCCGACCGAACTTTTCCATTTGTAATATAAAAAGAGTTCTCTCATCACAAATCGTCATTTTTGTTATAAAAAAGGTCTACAAAAAAAAAGCAAATTTGACTGTGAAAAGAAAATGTATAAATACATGACCTCTGCCGACTTCACAGAGCAGGAAATCCCAGCCCTATTGTGAGTTGAACACTGGACAGTGATTTGTGGGCACAACACACCTACTAGTAAAAGACTGACAAACGATATAAAGGTCTATTTTCTTCCACGCAAGAAAGACCATGCGTGTACGTGTATGAACAGTAAAGGAACAACTCTTGGACAAAGGGGAAACTTTAACAAAGATCTGGCACTGGGCTGACTGAAGTACTGAGCTGCATTGGCTGCTGTTGTGTGCGTGTGTGGGGGGATTGTGGAATGCAAACAGGGGCCAGGATGGGTGTTGCCAAGGGTCATGGGAAACTGAGGAAGAGGTTGACTCCACTGGCATTAATAAGCTACAGCTGTTTGGCTCCGTCCGCTGGGAAGGAGGTTAGCAATGGGCCTCATCCCCTCCCAAACCAGCTATGTTGCCCCCGCCCATCTCTCCCAGTCTACCTCCCCTTCTGATCCTAGCTCCACCCATAAAAGTGAAAAGTATCCATCTGTTATGTGGATCGATTTGCGGAAACACCATACAAGAATCGTTCGTACTTTCGCACTTTCTATTTCGTTCGCACTTCTCTTCTCGAGGACTAGAGCAGGCTAGTCGAAACGTTGAGACTTTACGAAAAGTGAGAAGTACACAAGACTGCTAGATACATTATTTTTATTACAAAAGCTACTTTTAGTAATTGTAGTATTTCTACCTCCATGGTTGTACTGTACAAAAGAATATTAGTTATTCATGATCGATCCTTTGCTGTATTAGAGTGAAGGAGATTCACTATGAGGCAGTAAAAACGAAAAATCGCTAGAGCCGAAAAATACGACACCATACTAGTATAAATAAACCACAAGGCAGTTTTCATGAAAGTCTTCAAAAATTTACAATTTTGAGTGTCGGTGGAAAATGGAACGCGAAGTTGACACTCACTAAATCACCATCAAAAGTAATTTGGAAAAACAGCTGTGTCGTGACTCACGAAATTGAATCTTATATGCTTAATATTTGAAGTCAGATATATTGTCTCAAGTCTTTCCCTATAAAAGACCCAAATACGGTGCCAACTTGTGTTAAAATCCTGTTAAATATCCTAGTTTGCAGTGCGCGTGCGTGAACTTCGCCCTACATGAAGTTCACAAAATGAACGTTTTGCTGCACTTCTCAATGAAAGAACATTTATGAGGTAAAGTAAAACAAATAGCACATGGTCTATTTTGGGTGGACAGTCGATTCTAGCTTCCCTCAGTGTTGGAAGTTGACATACTTCGCCTCGGGAACTAGTTCGTCAACTTCCAACACCTCTGAAGCTAGAATTGACTGTCCACCTGAAATAAACCATGTGATATTTGTATACAAAACACAGGCTAAAGTCTTATTTAAAGGTAGTATCATACTTTGGTAAGAAACCAATACAGAAATGTTCACAGATTTACGTATAACATTCAGTGTATGAAGATGGTGGTGGTAGAAACCTACCGTTAAAATTGAAATTTGTAAAACAACGACCGAAAATCTTTTTGATCTTATAAAAGATCAAAAATAAAAGAGAAAAGACTTAAGAAATACTGTGGCCATTTTTCACGATTTTCTAAAAAAGTGGCCACCGTATGGAACTGAAATTTTCACAGATGACTGTGACTTCCTTGATATTTTTGCCCATGAATCTGTACTTCTTTGACAAAAACCAAAGTATGATATTACCTTTATGTAAATGGTCCTAATGATTCATCCTCTAATCCAGCGCAATTTCTTCAAACGTTAGTCAAATCACGACTGCACGAACTCGAAAAGACATTTTACATTAATCGCCATGGTAATGAATGGATGTGATTTGACACACAGTATGAAGCCTGTTATATCACCTATTTACCTTTACAGAGTAAATTATGCACGATCAAAACTCATCGAAATACAAAAAATGCAGGCCTTCTCTTTATCTACTTACATGTACCTACACTCACCAGAACAAAAAGCCACAGAAGTTTCCTGTGTACATTCCCACACTATACCCAGCTTGACTTGAGCACATCCAACAGGTGGGCGTTGCGAACGTTGCCCCGCCCATGACATCTCCACTCCTTCTTGACCCTAAACCAAAACCTAGTCAGGAGGGTCTTCGCACTCGAACACAAAAAAAGATCCGCTCAAAATACATGAATTTGTGTGTGAAAGCAAACTTAACTTTTGTAGCCGGGTCCCAACTTGAGAGAAGGTTCTGTCTGCAAGCCTGCGCCTCTGATTCTGAAGACCACTGATTAGTTTGAGTGTAAGTTTGAGGGAATACCTACAACATGTAGGCCTACACTCACACCACTGTCAAAAGACTGATGCTACACACTCACTTTACATCAAAGTGTGATGGTGCATTTTGACCTGCCTACAAATATAGACACAGCCAGCTAGTGGCCCCAAAGTATTAAAAAAAACTCCAACCACACACACACCTCCACTTCAAAGTGGTTTTTTTCTTTCACTTTCTCTTGCTTTCTTTCTTTTCTTTTTTTTCTCACTGGTCTTTTTTTTTCTCCCCATTCTGTATGCCGCTGCCTGCACTACTGTTTGTGGCTCTTGTGTGTGGCCAACCACTGCATATTGCTGAATCGAGACTCATTATGTTACCCGCACATTCTTACCATACCAAAGAGTAAGGTTGGTTTTCTCTGGTTTCCAAACGGCAGACAGGTATGGAAAGCCTTGCGGGACAGAATAATAATGACAAGTTGCAAATAGTGACTGTGATTTATCAGTTGGTGGCCGTGCTAAAAGCTGTATCAGTAACTTTGATCTGGGGCCAATTTCATGTCATAGAGCTGCTTAGCACAAAAAAATTCATAGCGGAAACTGTTGCAAGCCGTCAAAGCCAGGCATAAAAAATAACCATTATATTACCCAATTTGCACTCAACGTTTCATTAACATTAAAAGATATTGCTGAATGTAATGGAAACAACGCAAGCAATGCTGGTACATGTATGAATTTTGTACAAATATGGAAAGTTTACAAAAAACGTTGAAGTTGGTGACGCCGTCTGTCAAGAAGATGAAACGATTTGCAACGTTTGACCGTCCATGCCAACCACGGGCCAGTGTTTGTAAATAAAAGAAAGGTCTACCGGTATGCTTTGATAATGAAGCTTTTCAAGTCGTAGCTCCACGCATGGTTGAGGATATGATGATGAAAACTGTGACTAGAATGATCGAGAAATTTTGTTCATTAGACCTAAAAAAAAAAAAAAAACATCCTGTGTTGCCCTCAGCGACCGACCGTAAAAACCAAAACTTTGGGTCGGGATTTTTTTTCTTTTCTTTTTCTCTGAGTCCTAAAGTATAAAAACTCACAATTTTTGACAGAAAATGTAAGATTTAGCAGTAAAAAGGCGTGTCTCCTCAAAACGACCCAAGATCATTGATTAATAAGCCCTGGTGACCATACATCCTGTATTTATTCTTAAATGTTTGAAAGTCTGCCAAAAAAAATTAAAAAATTGAACGACCGACCCAAAATTTTTATTTTTCCAGTTGAAGGCAACACAACCATTTTTTTTTTTGGCCTTATTTCAGCATTGGCTCGCCATACTTGGCTTACTCATAATATGATTATTAAACAGCATGCATCATTTGGATGCTTTGCAGTTTGTCAACCCTGGAGCAGTGTAGTCCAATGGATAATGGTCCTTTTATCATTTTTATGGCACACTTTCACTAAATTCTACCATGGAATTACCAACCCTACATATCCTCAGTCAAACCACATCAATCCTTTCCCTCTTAAATGAAAATAAACAATTTCAGACTATGACAAAGATCTATAGGATTGAATCAGAATTGTCGTTTATAAGTTTTTATATTAATCATGTGGATCGGTTTGCGGAAACACCATGTAATTATCGTTCGTACTTTCGCACTTCTATATCGTTCGCACTTCTATATCGTTCGCAATAGGTGCGAATTAGGTCTCAATGTTTCGACTAGTGTGCTCTAGTCATATATTAATCATGTTCCCATTTTCTCTTGTACCGTAATTGTAATTCCTCTTTTGTAAGAGGGTTTCTTTTCTTCAAGTCTCGAGTTGAATTTTTGAGTCTTTAGTTTCGAGTTTCAAGTTAATTTTTCGAGTTTCAAGTTGAATTTTCGAATTTCGAGTTAAATTTTTGAGTTCTGAGTTAAATTTCCGAGTTTCGAGTTTAGGCTATAATTTAACCTTGTGTGAAGTTGATGTGATGCCCTTTTGACTTTTCTTTGTGACTATGCCTAAAGGGTTGTGCGAATGTTTCCCAATTGTATGGCCATTAATTTTTTACTTATGAAACATTCATTGAGTTTGTGGTCGGCCACAAAATTATCAAACCATTTGCATAATATAATGCTTAGGCCTATAATAACCTTAAAATAACCATATTTTGGGGGCCGAAAAGAAAAGCGTGACTTGCATTGCTTTGAATGTTCCAGTATTAATGAGCGGCGTTTGTGAAAATTGTGGGTTTCGCTTTGCTGGGCAGGTAATATGTAACTGATGTGTATGGTGCCAGTGTGACAGTGCTGAATGACACTGTGCTACTGAGTTCAGATACCGATTGTATGTGTTAGGCTTTACTCCAACATGCATCATGCATAAGATATAGGTGTCAACAAAACTGCAAGTTCACCGACATAGGCCTTAATTCAAGGGAGCGACATATAGCCCAATACATTTTTTTTTTAGATATGATTTAGATATGATTTAGATATGATATTCGTTCGTCAGCTTCCTAAAAATATTGCCCTCCTTCATCGCATACACATGCAGTCATAGTCTAAAAAGCACTGAAATCCAAAAAAAAATATTAAAGGTAGTATCATACTTTGGTAAGAAACCAAAGCAGAAATGTTCCCAGATTTACGTATAACTTACAGGGTATGAAGATGGTGGTGGTAGAAACATACAGTTAAAACTGTTTCCACCTGAAATGGTGTATTTAGTCAAACAACGTCCGAAAATCTTTTGGATCTTTCAAAATATCAAAAATAAAAGAGAAAAGACTTAAGAAATACTGTGGCTGTTTTTCACTGTTTTCTCAAAAAGTGGGCACCGTATGGGACTGAAATTTTCACAGATGACTGTTACTGTATCGTCCGTGATATTTTCACCCATGAATCTGTATTTCTTTGATAAAAAACCAAAGTATGATATTACCTTTAATGAGATGCTGAGAGGTATACGTGCATCTTATGATCAGAATAATTACGTTCCGCCTCCCCTACCTTCCTTCCCATACAAGGCCTATCTCTCCTTCCTGTGCCCGCTGGACTGTAACGGATCACAAGTCATCTGCAGTTCATCCTCCCAGTTTCCCTAGTAACGCATCGTTGAGCTTTATACTTAAACAGGAATCATATTAAGCTGGTGAAGCTGGAGGGAGTTTGAAAAGAAATGCAGGATGGGGATATTGGAAACCTAGTCTTGCATTTTAAATGATTACAGCTCTGAAATTAATTTTCTTTTTCTTTTTCGAAAAAAAATACACCGACCATATTGTGCATTTTCTGTGCAGTTGTCTGATTCTAAATTAAGAAGGTTTGGCATTTTATTCATTTTTTTTGTTTGTTTTTAGTTTAAAGGTAATTTTCATACTTTGGCTTTTGTCAAAGAAATGCAGATTTATGGGCAAAAATAGCAAGAAAGATACAGTAACAGTCATCTGTGAAATTCCCAGTCCCATACGATACGGTGCCCACTTTTTGAGAAAACAGTGAAAAATACCCACAGTATTTTTAAAATCTTTTCACAGGATTTTGTATCTTCAGAAGATCAATATTGTTTTTGGTCAGTTGGTTTCACTTTTGTCTGGAAAATACAGCGTTTTAGGAAGAAAAATTGTAGCCACCAGTATGTTTCTACACCATCTTTATAGTAAAGTTATAGGTAAATCTGTGGAGATTTCTGTTTTGGCGTGCTATCAAAGTACGTACCTATAAAGATAAAGGACTTTAAATTTAAACTTACAATCAGTCTAATGAAAACACAAAGAAGGTTCCATAATTTTCATTTGATGGAGACGCTTTTTGTCTGTGAAGAGAAGGATTTGTTTTTGCGAGGAAGAGACGTCATGTTTGCGCATGTGTTTGCAAGGAACATCAGTTTAAAAGAAGCAATAAAGATGTTTATGCCCTAAGATTTATTATGGTACTTGTACCTGTATTGGCTTTCCACGTTGACGTTCTTTGGAAATAAAGAAAAAAGAGCTTTGAAGCGATTACCGTGAGGAATGAAAGATGTGGATTTTCAAAAACACATTGATTTCTCTTCAGAGCAGATCAGAATAACATTTTGAGTCCAAATAAACAACATTGTGCACATTTCATCGGGCGTTCATTTCAATTCACGGAACCGAGACGGTTGATTATGTCAGCAACGTGAATATTCATATCAGACTGCATCTTGCATCCGAAGTGACCTTGCACGGACAATCTATTCAAATTTCCGGGAGTGTTACGAGATATTCCTCACAATGCTCGCTCGGGCCACTGGAGACACACACACAAAGGTGATGGGCTTGAAAATACATTCAAGGGAGGCCCGCATTCATTTTCCTTTTTTTTTTTCATGCACGAGCGGTTTTCTCTTTTCTACCTTTCCGGCCTGTCGCATATTAAGAATTCATCCGCAAGCTAGCATCTTAAAAGGATTCCCTTAGAACTTGTCTTTATCGGAAAGTGTATTATTATTATTATTATTAAAGATGGCCAGCTTGGGATGAAGTAGAAGAAGATGGGGGCAAAAAATGATTATGAAATTAGACTGGTGCCAGTGATGTGGGGCAAAAATATCCCACGCAGTTAATCTGATTTGCGTGCAGTCTGGTGAACAGATACGGGATACATGTCTTTGGGTTTGTGTGTGATTGCATCGTGGGATGACTAGAGTATTGAACGGTCATTGTTTCTGCTCGTTGAGTGTCGTAATTAGAGAGTGCCTATAAATGCACAGGACGGGCACTATATCAAGTTGTCCCTATGTGCTTATAAATGGTCTGTTATTTCTAAAACAGGCATCTAATTATTCAAGTCTTTTTCTATTATTGTGTGGAGAGTGCTCACAGAATATGTCAAAGTTCTTGGGCAACTGCAAAATATAAATTTGCGCTGTGTTTGTGAATTATTATTTCAACAAACAAATTATAATTTTTTGGGGGGAGTGGTGGGAATTAGAGCCCAGAAATGATGATAAAGTCCTTTTCAAAAGTTGTGACTTCATGGGTCCTGCTTTGCGGGTCCCATATTGGGAGTCAGGTTGGCATAAATGATCTTTACTCGCCTTACACATCTGGGGTCCTGGGTTTGAGTCCTGCTCGGTCCATAAGTTGAGTGGGCTTTTGGTCCCTATACCTTAGTCTGTAGGGGGTTACCCAGAATATGCTGGGGTAGTGCTCCAGGACTGTTCCCACATCTTAAACTGTATCTTCTTCTCATCATCTTTCCATAATAGGTTTCATCAGGCTTTCGAGCTACAGTGCCTTGGGCACTTTGAGGTACATGTATCCATGGTTTCATTTCGAGAAACAAACTAAATTTAATTCATACAAGTAATTAACTGCTATAAACTGCTCATCAGCCAAAATGAACTGAAATTTATCAAACGCTTGGAGTTAGGAGGGCCTTGTCGCATTTGGATCCTAGAAAGCTAGGATCCTGCTAGGATCAATACGTGCCAGGCCTTCCTAACTCCAAGCAAAGCAATGGGAGACTTTTGAGACGTCAACTGAAGTCAATTTTTACTATCTCTGAGTATGCGCGCACAATTGTGAGCATGCACGCGTTGTTTTGCGTGCGCATGCTTGCGCGTGCGCTGTTGACTTGAAGCCCGGTTCTCCAAAGTCTCCCATTAATACCAATTATAATTTTATTCATTCCTTTTTTTGAGTAGTAGGCATTAATAATGGAGGCCTTTGGTTTTAATAATAGAGTTCTGAAGCAACAAATCTTTGACAATCAAAGGGCAAAGGATTAAGGAAATGTCGAAAGAACAGCTACCCTATCAGTGACTTGGGGTCGATTTCACCAAACTCATCAACTTACTATCAATCGTAGAACTTATGATGCATGGCAACCCCTACGTTGTTATTAATGATATCACTGGTAGTTGGCAAAACTAGTTAACTCAGATGTAGCCATTATACATGTGGTCACAGCTAGCCCAAGTATTTGTCAGCCAAGATGGCCGAAACTACGAAGACCCATTAATGCCAAACAAAAACACATGACTACAATTTGTACGCAATGTTTCATAAATATTCAACGATATTGTTAAATGTATTTATAAACCAAAACCAAAACTAAAAAGAAATGGAATATGTAATCATAGAGCTCTACAGATAGTGTTCATCAAAAATGTTGAATTTGAATGCTGTTCGACATGATTCCATATTATCGGCCTTCAATGCATATTGCCATTTGGAATGTCCACGTGCTTCATGCGTGCATGAGTTTTCCTCGGACCCATGCATTTACGTTCTCATTGAAAAGGGCGCCCTCGTGTGATTCTGCACGGCAAATTACATTAAACAGAGATGAGAAACGTCATTATCCACATCTTGTCAGGTTTCAAGGGCATTTACATGCGTCTAGATTGAAATATATAAATAACATTTAATCAATGTCCTGTTTCACAATGTTTTGGCTGCAAATTTTCTCTCCTTGATGATTTTTTTTCCCCTTCAAGTTTGGTTTGAATAATCTAATTTAATTTGCATTTTCAATCAGGGGGCAAAGACACCAAGCATGACATTTTCTTACTAAAATAGCACATTTTCTTGGCTGGCTGACAAATTAATATATTTTGACCACCTGTCCTTATTGATGATATATATACACAGCAGCGGTCAGCTAAGACGTACATGTACAGTTCTACACCCATTAAAATCACTTCAGTTTGGTATGATAATTATAATATATACCCAAATTTAGCATATGCTTTTTTTGTGTGCTTTATGCAAATGTTGTCAATGTGTTTATCACCAGCTCTATGCAGGAAAGTACATAACAGCATTGCATGCTGTACGATCACGAAGAAACCCCATAAGAACAGATGCAATTACAGTTCTTGAGGTTTCATCCCAATATGATAATTGTCCCAAAATAAGAAGCCTTTTGCCACCGTTGCCTTGGCGATGGCTCGGATAAGAAACCCTAATAATGATAATAATGACGGAAAAATATTTGTCTTAGTGGGAGACGGCTCGATACAAAACAAGTCAGACGTTTACATAATTGTAGAAAATTAGGGCCTGTTTGTTTCACGCAAAGGATCTGATATTTTGGGATCCACCTCCTATGCAGGGTACGCTAAAATGGGATCCGGATCCGCAGGATTCGTCATAAACAAACAGGCCCTTATATGGTTCTGTCTGATGCACTGTGTATTTAAAGTTACTGCTTATGTTAAGAAGATATGAATTACGAAAATAATACAAGGATTAATATAGCATAATTGTTTGTGTACACCAATCGTGTAAATAATTATGACGCTTGTGAAATCTATTTCTTGTTATCAGTTGGCATAATTTGTCATCATTATTAGAATTAACAAATTATGGCTGTGTTTGATTAATGGCAGAATTAGATTATGACCATTTTTGTCGTAGACTTTGGACTTGGTGCCAAAGAATCCCACATTTTTAGTTAATTCGGGAACAAAACTAAAAGATAAAAAGCCGAAGATCCTTGAATTATCTAACCAGAACAAACATATTGAAACTTACCTCGTTAGTGTAGCATATTGCACAATGAATATGTGTGCCTCTTTTTGGTATTGTAATCCTACATTTGACGACGGACGATACGTTGCTAGAAGTGACGACTCTGTTTAGTCCATAAGTCCGATTGGACAGTAAAGCATCGCAAACGAAGAAAACAAACCATCATTCCTCAATGAGACCTCACCCCAACCCACCTCCCCAAATAAAAACCCTAAAAACTCCCATAAACAGCAAGCTCTGTCAAAGACTAAAAAAAAATAATAATAATAATAAGAGAAGGAATAAGGAATAAATAAGAATCCGGTCATGCATGTACATCATCCGTACTGAGACGTAGCCGAGCACTTGATGCAAGGTGGTAATGAAAATCATACCGTGCTATTCCGCATCCACCCTGGTATAAACATCCGAGTCAGTCATCTTCTCCACGTGCAGTTTGGTCTGACAGCAGGTAGCCACTGGTGGTGGGGGGTGTTAACCCCTCCCCCTCCCATCCCCCCCTTTTATTTTGTCATACAACCACCTCATGATCCATGAGGTACCCCCCTTCAACAACCACCGTTTGTATTATATGATCGGCCACCAGCACACATAACGGCACAGTATAGTACTCATTGCCCCCACCGATCACCCGAGTGCGAGAGACGACGGAGAGAGATAATATAGGTGTGTGTTGACTCTGCTGATCCAAAAATAGTCATCCCGATGCTATATATAGCCGTGCCCAGGGCCCGGAGTTCCTGATTGCCCAGTGAGTGTTCTATTTTTAGCCACGGCCGGGATGCCGCGCCGTGATTGGCCGTCGTTATTAACCGGGGAGCATATCAGTGTCAATGCTCGAGGTTTTTTATACTAAATAGCAAGGGTGTCTCCATTTGTCCGTGTAGGTGATAGCATCTTCTACATGGATCGTGGAGGGAAGGATGGGGGGCAAGGAGGAGGGGTGGGGGGAAGATGGGGTGACTATCCGGCCGTAGCTCGTGGTCTCGTCTCATCCCATGTTCCGACCGTTGTTAGCAAGTAGCCATCCGATGTGATTGCTGTTACTACACGATGCTACCTGTCCCCTCCTTGTACTTGTACATCAAGCCACGGGACTCTCTCTTACTCATTCACACGGCATACAACCACACTCAATGATTTATCACTAGCAGTGCAGTACAGTCTCACCACTAGTACTCCTCTCCGTACACTAAGTCTTCCCATCTCATCTTCTGCTCAGGCCGTCAGGAATTATTTCTTAATTTGGTGCCCTTTTCTTCAAGAAATTAAGCAAAGCATGCCATGTGCATGCGTATTATTACACACAGTTTCTAACTGCATTTATCGCTGTGTATCCCTAATTAAAATAGCAGTTTAATTTATGCTCATCTCCATTTATGTCTTTAGTTTGTCGTTTCGAAGCTTGATAAATAGTTCATTTTCTTTCCATGCAGAATAAGAATTATTAAATAATTCATCTTTGTTCAGTACTTGTTTATTTATCATCTCGTGGAAAAAATAAATAAAAGATTTTTGATTTAAACCATTCTAAGTCTTTGTTTCCAAAAGTAGATTTGAAAACAAAAATTCAAGTTTCAAATTAAATCATGATGAATTTAATAATACAAGACAGTAATTTTATACCCTCATGTTTATATGCTAAGAGGACACTAACCATAGGCTAGAATGGACCCGTTCTGATCTTGCAGGTCACGGTACGATCGATAAACGAGATTTATACTTCGACTGCAGTCTTGTCATTCATATTGCAGACCAGTTTTGAGGTCCTTCGGGCAATTAACTTCACCCAATTCTTAATTCTTCACCATTTTCATTTCCTCTCTAAAAAAAATCTGCATAATTTGTTGGAAATTGCCCTGAATGCCCTCCGCATGCACTGTTTTTTGTTGTCTTTTCTTGGAACTATACAAATGCAGCTACGAGGATTAGTTACTCGGAAATTACAATTCACAACGGAATATAAACTATAATAGCCCATCGCGGCAGCGTTCCTCGATCCTGTGAGCATGAATATTCCATTGAATTTATACGGCCTACAAATGGTTGCATAATACCCTCAGTTCAGGGACGGTTTAAAGGTAATATCATACTTTGGTTTTTATTAAAGAAATGCAGATTCATGGGCAAAAACATCAAGACCGATACAGTAACAGTCATCTGTGAAAATTTCAGTCCCATACGGTGCCCACTTTTTGAGAAAAACGGCCACAGTATTTCTTAAGTCTTTTCTCTTTTATTTTTGATCTTTTAAAAGATCAAAAAGATTTTCGGTCGTTGTTTTACTAATATCTGGATAAATACACCATTTCAGCAGAAAAGAATTAACGGTATGTTTCTACCACCACCATCTTCATACCCTGTAAGTTATACTTAAATCTGTGAAAATGTCTGTTTTGGTTTCTTACCAAAGTGTGATACTTCCTTTAAGGTGCTAACTCTGATTGGATGAGGATAATTTAATTAATGCGCCCTCCATTTGTTGCGACCTTAGGAAATTCACTTTAAAGATTCTCTGGATAGACATTTCAGTCCTTCTTGATAGTGAGAAAAGTCACCTCTACGAATTGGTTAGGAGAAATGTCACTTTAATACTTGCATTACATCTGAAATGAAGAAATTCTCAAAGTTCCATGTTTCTGATGTTGAAATAGTCATGGACTGTTTATTTCTGTTTTTTATCTTTTGTTATTTGAATTTTTTTTTAATTTATTTTTTTTTTGTGCCAATTTTGGCCAAATATTGTCACAAATCATCTCACATCTTTTGTGCTGCAAACTGCTCATCAGCCCAAATGACCTGAAATATATCAAATTCTTAGAGTTAGGATGGCCTGATGCGTTTTGATCCTAGCAGGATCTTTCTCAAAGGCTAACGTGTTTTGTTATGAAATGACCCACAGGCTATAGGCATCCCAGATTCACAGTACACATTGTATATGTCAAGCTATATTAAGATATTGCCATGATGTACATTTGTACACATACTGCAATGAATCTGTTTTCCAGCTGTAGGGCCTTTCTCAAAGCTCGGCTCAGGCTTTGTCATATCTCTAATACATGTATCCATATGCTGAAAATATAGGTTGTGCTTTTTCATTGAAGCTGAAGCTCTGTTTTCATATATATATTTATATATTATATTTTATAATCTTTTCACCGTTATTTTTTATCTTTAAAACATCAAAATTGTTTTTGGTCATTGGTTTTACTCTTTTCTGGCTAAATGCAGAATTTCAGTTTAATGGTATGTTTCTGCCATCACCATCTTTATACCCTATATTGAATATTGTTATAGGTAAATCTGTGAAGATTTTTGTTTCAGTATGCTACCAAAGTATGATACTACCTTTAACTTGTGAATTTTTATCTAAATACAGTTAATACCTGTTCAACCATCATTATTTTTTCTATATTTACCTTGAAGTAGATTTCTCTTGAGGATTGTGGGGATATTTTTGTGTGTGGACATTTCTATGGTCCTGAAGTATCAAACAAGATGAGATGTTGTAAGGTCTGTTAAGCAATTGGCTAAAAAATGTGTAATTGTTTAAAAAAAATAATGAAAAACGTGTCCAAATAAAAAAATCTGTAAATGTAATTCAACAAGCTGTTCATCCTGATGATGACTAGAGCAGGCTAGTCGAAACATTGAGACCTTAATACAAGAAGTGCGAATGAAATAGAAGTGCGAAAGTACGAACGATCGTTACATGGTGTTACCGCAAACCGATCCACATACCAATTGTCACCATGCAAAGTCTGAGATCTTTCTTCAAGCTGTTCATCTTGAAAAAGTTGGGAAAAAATTAGTGTTTGAGGGACGGAAGAATGAAGGTTTTTGATAGCTGTTCTTGGCTATTCCAAGGCCAACTGTCGTGAGCAGAAGCCCTGACGAAACAAACATGGCATCTTTTGGCTCTTCAAACTTCTCCATCTTGTCATTTCCTGGTTTCCTTTCCTTTTTTTGTTGTCCCTCAAATCTTCCATCTCTTCATCCTTTCTCATTCTTCGCTACAATTTCCCCACCTGCGTCCTTTGTTTCTTCCATCCTGTTCAGATTTTTTTCCCAATCAAACCAATACTCAGTATTCCCATAAAAGGATGAAGAACTCACCGTGAGTAGTTTCTGAAGTCCCACACTACCCCCACCCCCCTCTTCCTCCCCCACCCCTCCCCCTCCCCTCCCTTCTTGTACAACAATCACTGCCAGGTCTCAGCTGTGCTCTTGTGTAATGGCAATGCTTGGCATGCCAGCCGTGAGTGGTACCACGTGTGTTTCTTCGCATGCACACCGTGCTTGCGGGACCGACGACGATACCTTAATAGGGAACTGGCGAAAATAAATATAGGACGGTCAGTGCTGTGAGTGTGATGCCAGGCTAAATATAGTCAAGACTGTATAAATATAGTACATGCCCACGAATGTGTATAAGTTGACAGTGGAGGATTGTATGTGTGGCCTATTTGAGGCTTTGGATCAAGTGGAATTTACATTTATGTATATATGGAGATTGGATCTGCAGTATTTTGTCTGGGTTTGTGTGCTTGATGAAGTACCCTATTTGGTGTTTAGATTTCATAGTGTTTAGAGGCAGTTGCCATGTTGCCATGTTGCCATGTGCCTGTGTTTTGTTGTCTCTTGATGCCCCTGTTCATGGCTTTTTGTGCCCCTGGTCATCGCCTTGGTGCCCCTGGTCATTGCCTTGGTGCCCCTGGTCATTGCCTTGGTGCTCTTGGTCATTGCCTTGGTGCCCCTGGTCATTGCCTTGGTGCTCTTGGTCATTGCCTTGGTGTCCCTGGTCATTGCCTTGGTGCTCCTGGTCATTGCCTTGGTGCCCCTGGTCATTGCCATGGTGCCCCTGGTCATTGCCTTGGTGCCCCTGGTCATTGCCTCAGTGCCCCTGGTCAGTGCCTTGGTTCCCCTGGTCATTGCCTTGGTGCTATCTGGTCATTGCCTTGGTGCCCCTGGTCATTGCCTTGGTGCCCCTGGTCTTTGCCTTGGTGCCCTTGGTCTTTGCCTTGGTGCCCCTGGTCATTGCCTCAGTGCCCCTGGTCAGTGCCTTGGTTCCCCTGGTCATTGCCTTGGTGCTATCTGGTCATTGCCTTGGTGCCCCTGGTCATTGCCTCGGTGCCCCTGGTCATTGCCTCAGTGCCCCTGGTCAGTGCCTTGGTGCCCCTGGTCATTGCCTTGGTGCCCCTGGTCTTTGCCTTGGTGCCCCTGGTCATTGCCTTGGTGCCCCTGTTTGTTGGTTCCTCTTTTCATAATAGACATGGTAGAGCACTGGCGCCTTAATCCAGATGTTTCTGGTTCAACTCCTGGATTATTGCATTTTGTTTCACTCTCCCAAGTAATATAATATTTATACAGTCTTTTCCCCATTATTTTAAATTTATTAGACTTTAAATTGTCTCTTACAAAAATCACAATACAAATCAATTACAAATAGAAAAAGACTAATGTAGCTTAATGTGTGCATCTATTTTTCTTTTCTTTTTCCTTTTGTACTTTTCAGAGATTTGCGGGCATTTTATAGATCTATATCAGGTTATTTTCAGATTTGTTTTAATGTGAGATTCAAAATAGAATAGTCCAGCCAATCTTGCCCTATTAAACAGACAGGCTGTCAACATTGCCCCTCATTCCACTTAATAGGAATCATTATTCGAACAGACGTTAAAAATCACTACTGCAAACATTTAGATCAGTGGAGAAGTCGAATGCATATATTCCATACCCTCAGGCTTATACCTGAGAATTTACCCGTAAATATCCTAAAATTATCCCATTTTTCAGAATGGCAATTTTGCTGTGGCTTATAGGATGAAGTTGCACATGCATGAAGTTGCTAATTTTAAACTTCATGCAATGTTGTTTTTTTTTTTTTTTGTGTTTTTTTTCCCAATGTGATACATTTTGACAATGTAGGCCTATTTATAGACAATGATGTAAGTTGTTTTGAACTGTTTTCCAAAAAAACAAACAAATTACACAACACTGGGATTGTATTGTTTTCAGCTACACCCACAAAAAAACAAATTACGAAACATATTCTTTTCGTGGAATATTGTTGTTATTGTGAGACCATTCTTTTTAGTGTAATATTATTCAGCACACAGGTCTAATGCATGGAAAAGTACGTAAGGGACATGGAAATTGTTACTACTGTGGTGATATTCCACAGGGGACGGTAGGGATTATGGTTATATGCGTCGAGGAGCAAAATGATCCAAGCCACATTAATAGCGATAACAAAAATGCAGAAATGTCCTTAAAGGTACAATACATGATTGGTAAAGGTCACAGGACAGCACTCGTACTTTGTCTGACCAAACATTTACATAAAATAGTAAACTTGTGAAAATTTGAGCTCAATCAGACCTCTGAGTCACGAGAAAATAGCGAAAACCCGACTTGATTTTTCTTATAAAACATGAAGAATAGTTTACTTTATGTTTGTTCCAAAAATCGTTGGGACGAACGCTCGTTGGAAAAAGACACTAAATCTTGATTTCCTTGAAAAACCCAGCATCTGATGAGCCAAGATTTCCCATGGTGACTGTTTGAACTGTTTACGAACTGTTGAGTCCATTTTCTGTTTCAAACTCAATAATTCTTTTTTTGGATGCCTTGCAAATCCTATATGCTCCCTTTAAGCGGAACGTGCGCACGCACGTGTAAATTTGGCAATGCATCAGGGCTCATGATTCATCGTTAGGGACCGGTTACGCTTGACCACCGATCCCCGATACGCTCTTATTGGCGCAATATGTCGCCTGATATGTCGCCTGATTAATCCGTTTTACAGCTAATGAATAGCGCCCTCTATAGGTTACGCCCAGACTGACTAGATGCATTAATTCATACATAACACGTTCAAACAAAATGCAGTTGATGGCTTATTATTGGCAGAGTGAATACACATAATGTCTGAAACAATAACCGACGTTCTAACTTGATTTAGGTCTGAGTTATAACGGGGAATTTCGATGTTGCAATTCATAACGTGGGTTTAGTATAGGACAGATCGAGCGGCATCAGATATTTTTGTCTCACACCGGATGTTGTCACGACAAGACTGAGCTTGCCACAAATCGCATTACGTGGCAACCGCATCTTTAGGCTGTGCAAAACAAATGTTAAGTAATGAAGTCGGCCTATCGGACAGGCTCAGATGCTCGAATTGAATTTGCATCATTCACTTTGGATTCATCATTCTCTCCTGACAGAATATTTTTGACATCAGTGAATTATTTGTTAGAATATGATATGAAGAAACTCTTGAAGAAAGTAGAAATAATATATTTTGTTTTTAAATGTCAGTCCTAGCTTTAGAGAGAGAGAGAGATTGGGTTTAAGAGAAATAGAAGCGGACAAATTTGATACTTCGACGACTGAACAGTGAACACTATTTGTTGAAGTTATTGTTTTGTTGTTGTTGTTGTCTGTTTGTTTGTTTTTCATAGATAACAAAAACTCCATATTAGGCTTGGTATATGAATCTCAACATGTTAAACGTTAGCATGGACATGTTGCACCAATTCTTTTAAAGTACGTACACTGGCAGAGTTATTTACCTTTTCACTATTTGTTGTTTTGTTTGTTGTTTTGAGAGACAGATGTTTTTATTGCTTAGGAATAATTGAATATCTCCTGGGTCATGAAGCACGCTCAGACGCTGTCATCTGCCTTAAGTGATCCTCGAGGCTAAAAATAGCCGGTGCCCAGCATATAGCCTACACACACATATGTCACTTCAACGGTCCCCTCCTATCCTGTCAGGTTATATCGTATGCACAGTATGCTCCCCCAATACCTTATATGTGCAAGGCATTCTTTCTAGTGTGTGACCGCGGACCATGTGTGCAGGGGTGATTATTATTGCAGTCCGGGGTAACCAGCTGTGTGGGCACCGGTCACATAATGAAAACATTGCCTCTCTAATAGTTTAATATACATCTTGGTTTGGGTTAACTTCAATCCTAAGTTTTTTTCGTAATAAGTTTTTCATTTTTAATACAAATTATTCATTATCATTTATGAATTTCTGGTGAAGAGACCAAGGATTTCTCAGTTTTACTGGAGATGTGATATTGAAGAGGAATAAGAAGGAAAAATGTAGAAATGTTTTCAGAGGTGGAAAGTATTAAAACGCTTCGAAAGATAAATCATGGAGGGTCCGGCCCCAAGTGGGATTTGAACTAGGGCCACAGAGATGGAAGTTGCGGAATGTATCAAACAAGCCAGACACCTCATTTGAGGGTAGATTTCTTCAGTGATAACTTTTTTTTTTCAATCATTTTGCGAATTATAATTCATTAAATAGGATTCTGTATTTTACAGCATTTTTAAACTATGAATTTGTTTTAGTTTGTGAAAAGGAGATATAGTGTACAAACTTCAAATATGTAAAACTGTTTGGAAAACTAGCTGAGAATGTTTCAAATTTTAAATGTTTCCTCCTCATTTTGGAAAAGAAATAAACCAAACACAACAAAACAAAATGGGACATTTTAATAGGTACAGTACATCATACCCAAACAGAAATGTACACAGATTTACGTATAACTTTTAGGAAATGAAGATGGTGCTAGTAGAAACATACCGCTAAAAATATTTTCGCCTGAAATGGTGTATTTACCTATAAATTACTAAAAGAATGACTGAATACAGTTTTTATCTCAGGATGAGATCGAAACTCCCGTGAATAGATTTGAAAATACCGTGAGCGTTTTTCACTGTTTTCTACAGTTTCTGATTATGACATGAGCTGAAATTGTCACAGATTTGTTTTTCTTTCATGAAAAATCAAATTATGAACAGTCTGTTGTTCTGTTACCATTACCAATCCTGTATTATGCCTTTAATGTAAGATGCCATGATGATTATAAACTGACAAACATGAAGAGGAAATCTTGTGGGATTTTGCATCGCAAAGTCGGCAAGAATTCCTCCAGTTTTGAGAAAAGAATCGTCTAGCTAGGTCTCTGTATACCACCATTTGGCCAGTACCAGGCATCTTGGAAAGAGTTCTCTCTCATTTATTGTAAGTTGACGGCACCCGGCTCAAAAGCTACCAAACATGGTGATACTACAGAGGTAAACATCGCACATGCATATTAAAATGTCAGTGCCAGTGGAAATGGTATTCCCATATTTATGTGTACAAGCCAGAGGCCCTATCATAGTTCTACAATGTGGCTTTTATTTCATGTACCCCCCCCCCCACCCTATTGGTGACATTTACTATGAAGTTGACCATGTAAATGATGTATGTGATGTATGGAAAGTGGATGAATACATTTTTTTACACGGGGGTGTTGGCTGCACAGCTATGTGAACGGGTAAGGCACAATCATTATTTTTTTGTAACCAATACAGGGGTGAGGGAAAATGGAGAGAAAAAAAATTCTATCCTGTTTGGTGTTAAGATAAAGGACGGGAGTATTTAAGTCGATTTGATTGAAGTAAATTGGCAAAATTGTAACTTCCCCCTCCACCCACCCTTTCTTAGAATGGACTAATCCAATTTGCAAATGATCTGGTTGTATCCACCTAGTTAGTATTTGATACTGTGATTGGTTAATCAAACTATAGTAGGGATACTTGGGGGACTTTGTGACTTGCTTGAGATTGTTGAATAAGGTTATGTGGTTAAAAATACCCAGGAATTCTCTGCAAGCTTTAACCTTGGAAATTGGTCCAATCAAATCTTTAAAGGGTGTTGAAGGAAGGTCTTGACCAGAAGATATAATTTCATCACTGTATCAGTTTATCATTTTGTTTCTTGCTTTTGAGGAGGAAAATCATTTCCCTTTAAAGGTAGTGTCATACTTTGGTAAGAAACCAAAACAGAAATGTTCACAGATTTATGTATAACTTAACAGGGTATGAAGATGGTTGTGGTAGAGTTTTTCCGGTGTATTTATCCAGAAATTAGTAAAACAATGACCGAACATCTTTTTGATCTTTTTTTTTTAAGAGAAAAGACTTAAGAAATACTGTGGCTATTTTTCTCTGTTTTCTCAAAAAGTGGGCATCGTATGGGACTGAAATTTTCACAGATTAAATTTTTGCCCATGAATCTGTAATATCTTTGATAAAACCCAAAATATGATACTACCTTTCAGTACATAAACTGGCATGCTGTGATATATCCCCCACAGTGTGTATGTTCTCAAAACTGTTTGCATATTCATTAGTAGAATTTCCATATTCATGAGCAGACCAATTTGACATTTCAATGGAATTAAGTAACAGCTGCTTGTACTAGTTCATATTTCACCATTGAATGCAAGTTAATTACTTCCTATGTTATATGCAGTGAACGGTCATCAACGTATGACTGTTTGACTTTCTTACCAGTAGAGGGCGCTTTTGCACAATACATCAGTCAGCCTGCAACAGATGTTGGGCCAATCTTGATGCACATTTTTAATTTTGTTTTTGATATAAAGGGTATTATAATGTGATATGATTTAAAAAGCGCCCTCTGTTGTCAAGAAGAAGAAAGTTATCTTCATGATGTCAAGCCTTTCTCAGAAAATTTCTATAAAAAAAATTGAAAATCTGCAAGTAATAAACTGCTGCCACAGTATTTCTTAAGTCTTTTCTCTTTTATCTTAAAAAAAAATATCAAAAAGATTTTCGGTCATTGTTTTACTAATTTCTGCAAATTTCTCATATTGACCTGAAATATATATTATGCTTGGTATTAGGAGGGCCTGACATTTCGATCCTAGCAAGATCTTCCTCAAAAACTAAATTAAAAATTGAAGATCTTTAAAATCCCAAAAACCACTAGAATGAACACAAATTTACTTCTTCATTTGCCACAAATTTGGTGTGCTTGTCAAGGAATTCTCCAATTCTGTTGTTTGTTGTGGGACTAAAAATCATGTTAAAATGTCCATACTTGGAACATTCACTGCAGATTGTAACATTTTCAGAGGCAACATAACCAATTCAAAGACCAAATATTAATATCCCTTTGTGTACACAAAATGTTTTTTCTTTTAAATTAATCCATAACCAGAAGCAGTCTCATAACTTTTCTTGTCCATGGAAAATACATATTATCAAGGAAGAGAAATGCTTTTTGGTTCTTTTTATTCGTATATTTATTTATTTGTGAAATTATTTTGTTTGTCAGCACGTTCTCTTGCATCAGCCTACAATTCCTTTGTTGGTTTTTCATCTTCCCTTCTTATTTCTTCCGTAAATCAAATAATGTGTGCATTTCTGATTTATGGGGCATTATCGGACAACTCTTACTAAAATGCAAGTTCAAGGTCGAGCCATGCTTTCATCAGCTTTCAATTTGTCTTCCCCGCTTTGTCATTTCCCCCTCTTTTAAGTGTTTCTCATTGTTGTCCTGTCTCCCTGTATTTTGTCAGAAGAATTTTGGGGTAAAATCACTTAGAGTGGATAATTATGAAACTTGGAGGGTTTTTTTTTTGGTGGAGATGCTGTCATTTATGTTGTCGTGCTGCGACCATTACGTTCTGCGAAGATGAAATGATTGGAAATGGTTGGGTTGCTTCTGGATACTCAGCCCAGTGTTTGAGTACGCGTACACGAACTCGTCCACTGCTTTTTTGCTGAGCATAACATTCACAAGGGGTTTTGGCTGGCATACTGATTTTATTGATCAAGGTTTTTGGTGCTTCAGCAAATTTTGGTGCAAAGGTAATATCATACTTTGGTTTTATCAAAGAAATACAGATTCATGGGCAAAAATATCAAGACAGATACAGTAACAACTGTCATCTGTGAAAAGTTCAGTCCCATACGGTGCCAATTTTTTTAGAAAACAGTGGAAAACGGCCACAGTATTTCTTAAGTCTTTTCTCTTTTATTTTAGATCTTTTAAAAGATCAAAAAGATTTTTGGTTGTTGTTTTACTAATTTCTGGATAAAAACTGCATTTCAGGCAGAAAAATTTTAACGATATGTTTCTACCATCACCATCTTCATACCCTGTAAGTTATACGTAAATCTGTGAACATTTCTGTTTTGGTTTCTTACCAAAGTATGATACTACCTTTAAGCAGCTCTTTGAAATTGGTCGCATGGACTGAATGTTGCTGCAATGGAAAGCAGTTTTCATCTTCCTTAGTCCACTTCAGCGCTCCATTTTTCATGGACCTTGACCCAGAGAGCTATACAATTATGCATGGAACATATCACTCTGTCTTATCTCTGTCTGAATTCAATTATCAATCCTGCATTTGTTGTCCAGCTCTTCCCTCACCTTTCCTGCCTCACAAACTGGGGCGTCCGAGGTCAAGTTTAGGCAGGCCCATTGGGCTCAATTTGGTTTGGCTTCCATGGAACGTTTTCCAGTTTTTTTTCACTTGAAAATGTGTGTGGCTTGCCACTACAAAATGGGTCGAATGTCAATATGTTGTAAATCAGGGGCCAATTTCACGGCACCACTTAGCACAAAAATTTGCCAACCATAACAATTGTGTCTTAATAAAAACAAGATTAACAACTAAATGTCCATGTGTTGTGTATCATTTGTGATTGTTCTTTGGCTGTTGTTTGCTGACCATGAACATCAAATGAAATTTTTGAATGATGGCTTGTTTTTTTTTAGCTAGGCATTTTGTGCTAAGCAATTGTTTGTGCTTAGCAGCTCCGTGAAATTGGCCCCTGAAATTGAGGTAGTACCATGATGCGAATGAGGTTGCTTATTAAGAGCGTTCCCGATGGCACATGACCAAAAACAATTTTGATCTTTTAAAGATATAAAATAACGATGGAAAGATTTTAAAAATACTGTGGATGTTTTTCACTGTTTTCTCAAAAAGTGGGCACCGTATGGGACTGAAAATTTCACAGATGACTGTTACTGTATCTTCCTTGATATTGTTGCCCATGAATCTGTATTTCTTTGACAAAAACTAAAGTATGGTATTACCTTAAAAAGGAATTATGAAGCCCAGGGACCTGTTAAAAACATATCACTTTTAAGTGATATGCTTAGTGCTTTTAAAAACTTAGTGTTTAAAAACGTCTTTCATCTTTTCATTTAATTTTAGGGGAGTCAGGTTGGCGTAGCGGTTCTTTCCTCGCCTTTCACCTCTGTGGACCGGGTTCAAGTCCGGCTCAGTCCACAAGGGGATTGGGTTTTCAGTCCCTGCCTGATTCCGTGGGTTTTACCCAGAATATTACTCTGGGGTTTTCCTCCCACCTCTAAAACTGTATCTTCTTCTCATCATCTTTCCATAACAGGTTTCATCAGGCTTGCGAGCTACAGTGCCTTGGGCACTTTTGAGGAATCCTTGTTGTCATTACCAGAAATAAATAATAATAATAATAATAATAATAATAATCTAAATAATCTTGTTTTGTTTTTCTTATTTTGTTCTTCTGCTTTAGTGCCATGAAGATTCTGTTGACTTGTCTGCCTCGACCCTGGATCGTTGACGAGAAGAAGGACGATGGTTATACAGCATTACATCTAGCTGCTCTCAACAACCACGTAGAGGTGGCTGAACTACTGGTCAATCAGGTGGGTTTAAGGGTCATACAGGGAGCTTGGATGGGGATGAAAGAAAAGGAGTTGGAGTGAGTGATGAGATTGGTAGCTGCAACTTCAGTCCAAGTGGTCTTGGTTCAATGCCTTGTCATCCCTAGTCAATGCCTCGGTGACCTTGGTACGTCATTGCTTTGGTGCCCCTGGTCATTGCTTTGGTGCCCCTGGTCATTGCGTTGGTGTCCCTGATCATTGCGTTGGTGTCCCTGATCATTGCCTTGGTGCCCCTGATCATTGCTTTGGTGCCCCTGGTCATTGCTTTGGTGTCCCTGGTCATTGCTTTGGTGTCCCTGATCATTGCTTTGGTGCCCCTGGTCATTGCCTTGGTGCCCCTGGTCATTGCGTTGGTGTCCCTGATCATTGCCTTGGTGCCCCTGGTCATTGCCTTGGTGCCCCTGGTCATTGCCTTGGTGCCACTGGTCATTGCCTGGGTGTCCCTGGTCTATTGCCCTGGTGCCCCTGGTTATTGCCTTGGTACCACTGGTCATTGCCTTGGTGCCCCTGGTCATTGCCTTGGTGCCCATGGTCAATGCCTTGGTACCACTGGTCATTGCCTTGGTGCCCCTGGTCATTGCCTTGGTGCCCCTAGTCATTGCCTTGGTGCCCCTGGTCATTGCCTTGGTTCCCCTGGTCATTGCTTTGGTGCCCCTGGTCATTGCCTTGGTTCCCCTGGTCATTGCTTTGGTACCACTGGTCATTGCCTTGGTGCCCCTGGTCATTGCCTTGGTGCCCCTAGTCATTGCCTATTTGCCTTGGTGCCCCTGGTCATTGCCTTGGTTCCCCTGGTCATTGCTTTGGTGCCCCTGGTCATTGCCTTGGTTCCCCTGGTCATTGCTTTGGTGCCCCTGGGCATTGCCTTGGTGTCACTGGTCATTGCCTTGGTACCACTGGTCATTGCCTGGGTGTTCCTGGTCTATTGCTCTGGTGCCACTGGTCATTGCCTTGGTGCTATTGGTCATTGCCTTGATGCCCCTGGTCATTGCCTTGGTGTGCCTGGTCATTGCCTTGGTGCCCCTGGTCATTGCTTTGGTGCCTCTGGTCATTGCCTTGGTACCCCTGGTCATTGCCTTAGTGCTACTGGTCATTTTCTTGGTGACCCTGGTCATTGCCTTGGTGCCTCTGGTCATTGCTCTGGTGCCACTGGTCATTGCCTTGGTGCTATTGGTCATTGCCTTGATGCCCCTGGTCATTGCCTTGGTGTGCCTGGTCATTGCCTTGGTGCCCCTGGTCATTGCCTTGGTGCCTCTGGTCATTGCCTTGGTACCCCTGGTCATTGCCTTAGTGCTACTGGTCATTTTCTTGGTGACCCTGGTCATTGCCTTGGTGCCTCTGGTCATTGCCTTGGTGCCCCTGGTCATTGCCTTAGTACCCCTGACCATTGCCTTAGTACCCCTGACCATTGTCTTGGTGTGCCTGGTCTGGTTATTGCCTTGGTGCCTCTGGTCATTGCCTTTGTGCCCCTGGTCATTGCCTTAGTACCCCTGACCATTGCCTTGGTGTGCCTGGTCTGGTCATTGCCTTGGTGCCCCTGGTCATTGCCTTGGTGCCCCTGGTCATTGCCTTGGTGCCCCTGGTCATTGCCTTGGTGTCCCTGTTCTATTGCTCTGGTGCCCCTGGTCATTCCCATAGTGCCCCTGTTCATTGTTGGAAGACATATGCAATCAATAATAAGTAATCTATACCTATTCCTTTTAATATTAAAGTGATATTTGTTTGTTCTTGTTATCCAGGGTCACGCTAATCTGGACATCCAGAACGTCAATCAGCAAACCGCTCTTCACCTAGCCGTAGAGAGACAACACACACAGATAGTTCGGGTGAGTAACGTAGGACCAATCAGAATTGTCAACAAATAATTGGGCTGTGGCTTGATGGTAGCAGCCTCAGCCACTTCCCCTCAACTTGTGTGTAATTTCAAGCCGTAGCCAGGCATGAATTTGGGCAAACTTTTGTCTTTTTCTTGTTTTGAAATTCAGGGCTGACAAGAGGATTGCAAGCCCGAAAGCCTGGGCAAGGCCAAGCTTTTTCAGTGGCTGGTTGGCTGTGACCGACCAGTTTTAAAGTTTGTCTCCCTCAAAATATTGATAGTCATAATACTCATTCAATATATGGCCATATCCCAATTCTCTGGCTGCGACCACAAATAACACACAGGTCTATGGAAATGGCTGCAGTCACTGGCAAGTGGCTGCCAAAGGTACATGTGTAATTTGCAGCCGCAGCCAGAGAAATGGGACACGGCTTTACTGATTGGATATGAATGAATTCAGTCTGTCTCGAGAGGGCGCCCTCTCCAGGTACTTAGGCAGAGAGGGCGCCCTCTCCAGATACTTCTAGAGGCAGATTGTTGTCAATGTTTTTGAAATGTACACAGATCTTTGTGGTAATACCTCTGTAGAACCTGGAATACTGTATCCATGCTCTTACCAACTGAGCTATCCAGCCCTACGTTGGTGGTGTCCCAAATAAGCAATTATCTATGTTCGTTTGCCAGTCAGAAGCCATGAAACCACTCACATTCAGTGCTATGCGAGATATTTACAAGATGGACACAGTAATCCTTTTAGTGGATGCTGTTGTTCCTTTTCAAAACTTGAACACTCATCTAATGGATACCTCTACTCATGTTCTCGATATTCCTCTGATTATTTAGTTGATGGTCCGTGCCGGTGCTAAGCTGGATATACCGGACAAGGATGGCGACACACCCTTACACGAGGCCTTGCGCCATCACACTCTGTCACAGCTGCGCCAGCTTCAAGATATGCAGGACGTTGGCAAGGTAAGGGTCTTCCAGAGAAGGGATCATGCTCTAGATGCCATGTTTGAAGACTTTAGGTGGCAACTTAACACTCTCACTCAGTTTAAGTTCCTTATGCTAGGAGTGCACTGGGCCAGCGCCAGTTGGTGCCAGTTTGCGCCAATGCGATTTGCTGTGGCGTCTAGTGCCGCCAATAAGGTGCCTAGTGGCGTGCAGTGGCTCAAACTGCCTCCCAACTGGCTCGTGGTGGCCCGTAGCGGCACCAAAAATTGAATTTGGCAGCAAGAAAATTTCAAAATGTTTGAAATTTTCGTCACGCCACTTGCATCGAGCAATCAGCGCGAAGTGTCCACCAAGTGGCACCAAATGGCGCAACCAATCCGCCTATTGGAATCCACTTTAATGTAATGGCGCGCGCCAAGTTGCGCCACTACGCGCCAATCACATAATCTTTGGCGCGAACTGGCACCAACTGGTGCCGGCCCAGTGGACTCCTAGCATAAGTGACCAAACACGAGATGAGTTTGTGAAACTTACGCATGCCGCACACAGTTCTTGCATCTATTAAACCTTTTGTCTTATAGCACAAACTGTCACACCATGTATTTCCCATATACCTTCACTGCACTTTTCTGGCCTCAGTCTGCGAAAGGGTCCATGTAAAAGTTGTGTGCTTTTAATATGGGCGGCCAAAAGGGCCAAAATCAAACAATTGTTTAGAAGGACAAAAAAATCATACAAAGATCAATTTTATTCAAACAAAGGACAAATCAACAAAAGAACAAATTTACGAGAAGACAAAATGTAAATCAAAGGACAAAACTAGAAGAAGACAACAAATTTACAAGAAGACAAAACCAAAATCAAACAAAGGACAAATTTACAAACAGACAAAACCAAAATCAAACAAAGGACAAAATGACAAGAGGACAAATTTACAAAAAGACAAAACCAAAATCAAACAAAGGACAAATTTACAAACAGACAAAACCAAAATCAAACAAAGGACAAAATGACAAGAGGACAAATTTACAAACAGACAAAACCAAAATCAAACAAAGAACAAATTTACAAACAGACAAAACCAAAATCAAACAAAGGACAAAATGACAAGAGGACAAATTTACAAACAGACAAATCCAAAATCAAACAAAGGACAAAATGACAAGAGGACAAATTTACAAACAGACAAAATCAAATGAAGAAAAATCTATTAAACAAGAGGACCGTCGATTTAAAGAAAGCAGTAAAAAAACAAATCACGGGCAAAACCACAAGAGGACGAATGCACACAATTAAGGACGAAGTGAAAATCAGACGACCGCTAATACACACACGTTGGAAAACTGAAAAGGTCACTCACACACAGGACGAACATTTTCACAAACGGACAAAGGTCGTTGCGAAGAGAACTGACCAGCACCGAACGATGGGGGCAGCCCACATTGACCCCCCATTAGAGTCCCTTTAATCTCTATCTCTGTCTCCATGGATCGTTTTCGAAACGAGTGGACTGGGCTTTTATCTTCCCATTCACTCCAGTCCGAGCTTAAATATGTACCTATAATTTGCATTCTGATAAATACCACAAAGCTAGGATGCGGTCTTATAGTATAAGTTAGCCCGTATAGGATGAGTTATAATATGTTGTCTGTCTCCAGCAGAAGGCGCTGGTTATTTCATCATGGAGGAAGGAAAGGTTTTCCTTTTTTCTTTATCTTTTTGTTTGTTTGTTTGGGGGGGGTGCCAATTAACCATTTCATGAAGAAAATCTCGTTGATATGTGTATTTTTTGGGGGGTGGGGTGAGGCCTTTGATATAGTTATACCATGGAGCTATAAAAAGGATAACTTATCCAATGGAAGGACGATTTTTTTTTAAATTGGTTTAGGGCCTATACATGTTGTTTTGTTTCAATAATTAATTGTGTGGAGGTATACGAAAAAAAGAAAGACTCCAAATCAAACAGTGCAATGTGTTCCAATATTTAAATCACCATGGTGTTGTATATTGCTCCCGATCACAATGTATAGGCCTATGCGCCCTCATGAAAGGTTATATTCCTTCTAACGGCTATAAACGATTTCAAATTGTATGCTTGAAGTTTATGCTTGTAGGCTGTAGCTGTAAAGTTGAAAATCCACAATATCAAGCTAGCTGTCAAGCAAAATAATTTTTTTTTTTAGCAATGATGGCATATTGCTCATGAGTGAATGTTTCTTGAGCAATATTTGCATGAACAATGAAGAATTTGATAGTGCAAAAACAAAATTGTCTTTAACACTACAAATTTCTTAACCTCGAGATTTGCTGCCCCAGGTTAAACTTTGCTTTTTGTGAAAAAAGCAAAAGCATCAATTTTAGTTTCCTAGCCGGTTATTGCAAAGCACACAAAATTGAATTATGATTCACCAAAGTTGTATCGGGTGAAAAAAAATGCAAAATCGGCAGGGACAGCCTATATATACTACTAGCAGACGTCTTTTGCTCCTCATGTGCCTTCAATCCCTTCATTAGTAGTAGAATAACACTGTTAAAAACTTTGTTTTCAATTGCAGGGCCATGCAAAAATCAAGAGTTTACCGAAAGTTTTTTGCAGTTGTCACACTAAGCCAAGAGAAAGTACCCTAAATGCGTGCTTGTACTACATGTACAGTAAATGCAGTAGGCCTACATAATAAACACACAGTGGCTGTACTCCAGTTTGTTTTAGCTAGGGTATTACGTAACAGATGTTCTACAGCAGGGAACCAGATCTATGCCCTGAGGCAAATAGTACTCCTGGGAATTCACTCCAGCAGGTCTTCCACTAAAATTGTAAGGGGACCTCCAAAAACAATTGAAACAGAGATATAGATTATATAAGTCAATGGGGGCCGCCCCCATCGTTCGGTGCTGGTCAGTTCTCTTCGCAACGACCTTTGTCCGTTTGTGAAAATGTTCGTCTTGTGTGAGTGAGTGACCTTCTGTGCGGTCGTCTGATTTTCACTTCGTCCTTAATTGTGTGCATTCGTCCTCTTGTGGTTTTGCGCGTGATTTGTTTTTTTACTGCTTTCTTTAAATCGGTCCTCTTGTTATTTTTTTCTTCGTTTGATTTTGGTTTTGTCTGTTTGTAAATTTGTCCTTTTGCCGTTTTGTCCTTTGTTTGATTTTGGTTTTGTCTGTTTGTAAATTTGTCCTCTTGTCATTTTGTCCTTTGTTTGATTTTGGTTTTGTCTGTTTGTAAATTTGTCCTCTTGTCATTTTGTCCTTTGTTTTATTTTGGATTTGTCTGTTTGTAAATTTGTCCTCTTGTCATTTTGTCCTTTGTTTGATTTTGGTTTTGTCTGTTTGTAAATTTGTTCTTTGTTTGATTTTGGTTTTTTCTGTTTGTAAATTTGTCCTCTTGTCATTTTGTCCTTTGTTTGATTTTGGATTTGTCTGTTTGTAAATTTGTCTTTCTTGTGAAGTTGTCTTCTTCTATTTTTTGTCCTTTGATTTATATTTTGTCTCCTCGTGAATTTGTTCTTTTGTTGATTTGTCCTTTGTTTGAATAAAATTGATCTTTGGATGATTTGTTTGTCCTTCTAAACATTTGTTTGATTTTGGCCCTTTTGGCCGCCCATATTTTAAAAGGTATAATACATGATTGGTAAGGTCACAAAACAGCACTCACACTTTGTCTAATCCAGCATGTACATGAAATTATAAACCTGTGAAAATTTGAGCTCAATCAAACATCTGAGTCACAAGAAAATAGCGAAAACCTGACGCAAGTGTTCTTATAAAACGTGGTTGAATGTTCTTGCTGTCCTACTAATTGTTTAATAGAGTGTTTGCAATCAATGACGAAGCATGCGTCGTGAAAAGATTCAAGTGCTGTGATTCTTTAAGCCATGATCAAACCCACAATCTATCTAGTTATCTGCATAACCTTCAGTGTTCAAAAGTATTATACCACTCAATTATAGCATAATTTGCATTGGATGTTTATCACTGTGTCCTTGAAAGAAAGCAATACTTTATTGACTTGACAGAATTTTTTGTTTCCGTGGAAACCACAGCTCTTGATGGGCCTCGGCAACCAATCAGGGGACAAGAAGAGCAGCGCCTCCATCGCCTGTTTCCTGGCAGCCAATGGCGCGGATCTGAACGCCAAGAATAAGAAGGGCCAGTCTCCGATGGACCTGTGCCCCGACCCCAACCTCTGCAGGGTCCTTGCCAAGTGCCACTCAGACAGCAATTGGTAGGTGGTCTTTGTCTCAAAGCCAGTGAAGCCTGGGGCCGATTTCATAAAACTTACGAGGCATCGCAGAGATAAGGCGCATCCATAGAGCTATATTAAAATTACTAGAGCGCTAGCTCTGTGTAGAAAGTGATGCCTGCTGGGCGCATCCATGTTTGTGCACAAACCTATGGAAAGCCCACAATTTTGTACGTTTTTTGTTCGTTCATTTGCATACTGCGTTGTGTTCTATACGGGTGCGTCATCGAAGCCAAATACGCCCGAAATCCGACGCACCCTCGGTATTAATGCTTGTTTCATTTAGGACCGTGCACGCACACGCTCTGCACTTCAGTCACGCAATGATTGCAAGCGTCAAAAAGATGCGCTACATGTAGGTACCGTTCACGCATACTTGAGCGTTGCATATAGAGTACACTCTTCAAAAGCCATTCCAGTCAAAGTGTTCTTGTTCCACAGACAGGCACACAAATTCAAAATGACTGCGCCCAGATACGAAGCAGAAATCGGGTCAAAAAGATTGGAACACATTACTTGGAATCGGATGAATTTTTGAGAAGCTAACATGTTTTGAAACCTAATGTTTTGAAAAATCGAACATATTTTTTAAGACTCGGATGCATTTTCAAAAACCTAATCAAATTTAACCACCGAACATATTCAAGTTTCGGATGTTTTTGCGAATCCGATCATTTTTCAAACATCGAACATGTTTCCGAATCGGATGCAATTAAAAAAGCCTAACATGTTTTTCGATTCGAATGCATTTTCAAGTTCCGAATGCCCACAAAACAGCCGTAGGCATAAAACAGCCGTAGAGTGTGTGTTAGGTTTACGTAATTTCATCCGAGTTTTCATTTCATCCGATTCTGAAAAAGCATCCGAAACTTTTGACCCTGTTCGGGCCGGGTTTTGCCGAGTGCCCGAGCCCAGACTGATAGTCTTGCAACAAGACGTTGGGCATGTCTTTCTTACAGTGCATACTACGCAGTCATAATCCTGCATTGAGTGCATTCTATAAGCGTATTGAGGACTGTCAAAAGCCAGTGAGCTAAGTAAAGTGTTACGTTAGGCTGCCAAAAGGGATTCAGAACGGACTCGCTAGTTCACTTGTAGCTAGTGTCGCCATGTTTGTCTCATCTTTTGTACTAAAATTATTATGGGTGCATTATTGTTGCAGGGGCGATGCGTTTAATATCCACTTTGCCTCATTTTATATTCTTGAACGAGGCTAGCTTTTGTATTTCTAAGACTGTTTGCTGCATTTTACATTTGATTCCAGATAACAGAAGTGCGCAGAAGCGCGTCTAATAGTTTGGCTGCGTGCGCGCCCAGATCGTCCAAAATACGCGCAAACGTGAATACGTGAATTAAACAACTAAAAAAAAAGTAATATAGGGCCTACCATTAGTATGAGGCCTACGGGATAATTTTTTTCAACGCTGAAATTCAAGTAGGCCTAAGTCAGAATTGTTCTTCACTAATACAAATCTCTCAAAAACATTATTTCTTAAACCAATGACACGCTTTCCGTGCCAATTTTCTTGCATTTTTGTGGGTTTTTTTGCAAGTAGGGCTTATTATATAGTTAAGATGATCCAGAGACACGTCTTAACTTGCGATGCATTTTTGGGGCCGTTTATGCCATAACAACTCTCCTCTTATAGTTAGGGTTAACCACCAGTCCTTTATAAAGTTTCCCAATTAATTTTGTTCTTTTGCTCTTTAACCAATCCTTCTGTAGCCAAGTCAACTCCAACCTGCGCATCATTCCCTGCATGGAGCAAGAATCGCTGGAAGAGTGCATGGTCTGTTCGGACATGAAGCGAGACACCCTCTTCGGTCCGTGCGGACACATCGCCACCTGTTCCCTCTGCTCGCCCAGGGTCAAGAAGTGCCTGATCTGCAAGGAGCAAGTCCAGTCCAGGACTAAGGTAAAACGACACTTGGGAGAATTTGGGTTCATGGCCATGCTTGATGAAGGTTTTTACTGAGTCTAAATGATGATGATGCTGGAAGGATGGATGAGGTCGCAGCCGTCCAGCAAGGCATCCGGATCCTATACCTTTATTCTCTTTCATCAGCATCAGGATTTCCTCAGATACCTCCAGCATCAGACTTTGCCTGAGCACCAGATATGGGGCCTATAATACAGTGGAACACCGCTATACAGGGCGCGAAATATCCACTAGACCCTGGACCGAGTCTAGTGATTTCGGTGTCAGTCTAGTAAAGTGTGTACTGCACTAGTCCGGCTGTCTAGTGATTTTGTTTTCCTTGCACAATTAAAATGCTGCCTAAATTGATGATTTTTGATACAATATTGAAAACAATTACGGTTTTACATGAACACCACAGGTTTAGTGGAAAAAGTTCAGGTCTAGTAAAATGCTTCAGTTACTAGACCTGCTGTCCAGTGGATTTTTTCACAAAATTCGAGCCCTGCTATATGAACATGCCGTGATGCACAGTTGTAGTGGTCCTTCATTATAGTGATTTAAAGAACCATATTCGGTATGTACACTTTTGTACAGTATTGTACACAAAATGAGAGCCAAGGATGATGTTCAGTATAGCCAAATGTTCGGTATAGCAGTGTTCGTTATAGTAGTGTTCGTTATAGTAGTGTTCCACTGTACTGGCACATGATTTTCAGTAGTACGCAGGGTTCTAGCCACGGTGGGCGGCGCTGGGCGGGCCAGCCCGGCACTGGAAATTTGCGCCCGCAATGTACGTCTGAAATAAACTCTGCCGCCCAGCACAAATTTCCGCAAGCGAATAAAAGTATTGTCAATATCGTGAATTTTGATCACATTCCAGAATAAAAGTTCACTCTTTTCTGTTATACACCTGAAATTCATTGAATATCAGTCCTTAAAATGTAGCTTTATACCATTAAATGGCTCTGCCATCGGAACAGTGAAAATGTTGACCTTGGACCTTGATCATGTTGCGGCTGCATTTTTATCACCGTGGCTCAACTTCATATCTAGAGCCCAACACTAAAATTGGTCTGGCTAGAACCCTGTCTAGTATGTATAAGCAATTTGCTTTATAGAGTTTATTGAAATGCCTGACATTTTTATCCTAGTACGATCTTTCTCAATGGCTAAAGTTGAATGCTTTCAAAACGTCAGGCCTTCCTATTATTAACTCTAAACATCATTATTTTGGTTGATGAGCAGTTTGCATTTTTTTATTACTTGTATTGAGTGTAAGCAATTTAGGAGTGCTATCTTCCTCTGTAAAAACCTTTCATAGGAACCTTTTCAAAATTCAGGCTCAGGCTCCGTCACTATTTCTTTAATCTATTCTAAAATAATGGGTATCAAAATTGAGGCTTCTGGCCGCGGTTCGAAGGTAGATTATCTGGTTTGAAAAGGAAAATATGGAAAAACCACAATGTATATTTTCAGCAAATTGACGACGGGACCTGAGCCTGAATCAGAGCATGAACCTAATCCTAAGCCTCCATTTCAAAAAGGCCCATAGAAGAAACTCAAGTTGATTTTGAATATTTATAGCGACATTTGTCAACAGCAAATCACTTTCAGATAGCTGGACTTGCTGATGACACCTGGGGCCTTTTCCAAACCTCAGCTCTGTCTCAGGCTCTGGCTCCATTTCATTATTCCATTCTAAAATAACAGGTATCGAAAAAGAGACATTTGCCTGCAGTTCGGAAGTAGATTCTCTGGTTTGAAAAAGAAAACAGAGCTTCAGCTTCAATGAAAAAACCACAACCTATATTTTCAGCATAGGATGACAGAGATGGAGCCTGAGACGTAGGCCTGAGGTTTGGAAAAGGGCCCTGGCAACTTTCCATCTCTTTGTGATACTATGTCAAAAACATTATGCAAGTTATTTGATTACAAATTTGTCTCTGTTGGTTGTTCCGTTACAGATTGAGGAGTGCGTGGTCTGCTCGGACAAAAAGGCGTCAGTGCTGTTCCAACCCTGCAGTCACATGTGTGCCTGTGATGGTAAGCCAAGAGTTGAAACATATTCTGAAAGGCCCCTCCTGCTTTGATAAAGATATACTGTTTCTGATGACTTGTTTTGTCGAGAATAACGCTTCTTGCTGTAAACTGGTTGAGTGTCCTGATCTCAACACATACTTGTCACATTTATATACAGCCCATGTGCAGCCAATTTGAAAATTGTTGTCGGTCATCTTGTCGTTATGTGGATATGTTTGCGGAAACACCATGTAAGAATCGTTCGTACTTTCGCACTTCTATATCGTTCGCACTTCTCGCAATTAGGTCTCAACGTTTCGACTAGTCTGCTCTAGTCCTCATCAGGAGACCTCATCTTGTCGTTATTAATCCAAAGTGGTAGGCCCAATTCATGGAAACCTTTACCATAAGCAAAAATTCTTTGCTTACGATAGCCAACTTTTTTTGCTTATGGTTAGCATTTTTCACAGGAGAGTTGTCTTTCTTGCTAGGCTAAGCAAGACATTTTTGCAAAAGGCATATGACAAAGTTTTTTGCTATACCAGAAGTCATCTTCCTTACAGATTCCATGAAATATATTTCACTCGTAGCAGTGCCCGGAGGGACCAAAATTGAATGAATTTGAGGGCCCATTTGTGATCCTGCTGCTCTGGATCCCATTTTAGCGTATCCTGCATGGGACGTGGATCTGCAAGATCACTGATTGTGTGCCTGAAACAAACAGGCCCACCATTGCTTATAGTTTTGTACACACACAATCTTTTCATCCGTGGTTTTTGCTTGAATTTGAGAATAGGGTCGTTCAAAATTGGCTAGCACTAAGAAACATGCTGTCCAAAAGATGGGATAGTGTTTTGCGTTGTTTAAGGTAATATCATACTATGTTTTTTGTCAAAGAAATGCAGATTCATGGGCAGAAATATCAAGGAAGATACAGTAACAGTCATCTGTGAAATTCCCAGTCCCATACGGTGCACACTTTTTGAGAAAACAGTGAAAAATACTCACAGTATTTTTAAATATTTCACAAGATGAAAGAATGAAGATCAAAATTGTTTTGGGTCATTGGTTTTACTCTTTTCTGGATAACTATAACATATCAGGCAGAAAAATGTTAATGTTATGTTTGTACCATCACCATCTTTATACCCTGTAAGTTATAGGTGAATCTGTGAAGATTTCTGTTTCGGTATGCTTCCAAAGTATGATAGTACCTTTAAAGCTGACAGTGCAACAACTTCTTGGCAACCATCTTTAAGATTCCGTCTTTACATTATCCAAAGGTTCTCTCGCAATGCTTGATGACCACAGTTTGCTTGGCAGTCTGGGAGTAGGTGGGAAGGGGCCCATTGTTGCCATTGGTTGAATCATGTCACCGTGATGATATGCAAATTTCGTTATTTTGATTGACAGGTTGCGCCAGTCTGATGAAGAAGTGCGTTCAGTGTCGTTGTCAGATTGATAAGCTGATCCCGTTCATTGTCTGCTGTGGAGGAAAAGGTGGGTAGTTCTACCTGTATCATCTGTGTGTGTCCGTAGCTAGCTCCCTAGCTGTAGTGTTTTCATTTTCTCGATCAAATAAATTTGTTTTGCTCATTGAAAAGTGAACAAAGAAAAATTGACTGGAGCGGGATTCGAACCGGCGACCTCCTGAATACCGTCCAGCCCTACGTTGGTGGTGTCCCCAATAGTCAATTATCTTTGTTCGTTTGGCAGTCAGAAGCCATGAAACCACGCACACACCGCCATACCCCAAGGATCGTTTCAATGATACACGCAGCAATGCTGCAACCTGGGAACGTTTTTTTTATAACAAAGAGTTCAAAATGCCTGTACCAGATTGGTTTGTAATTCCCCTCGGTATTCTCATGCTACTCCATTGTTACGTGACTTACATTGGTTACCTGTAAAACAAAGGATAATATTTAAACCTCTTTTGTTGACCTATAAGGCTATTCATGGTATGGCACCAGCATACACTCAGAAACTTGTCCAGCTGAAATCATCATCACGATTACACTTGGTGACTGGGCATTTGTGTTTGCTGCTCCTAAACTGTTGAATAATTTTTCTGGTTTTGTTTCAGTGGCAGGCTAACTCTCTAGATGAGTTCAAGACCTGGGGCCAATTTCATAAAACTGTCAAGCACAAACATTTGCTAAGCATGACATTTCTGTCTTAATAAAAACAGGTTTAACAACGAAATGTCCATGTGTTGTGTATCACTTGTGATTGTTCTTTGGCTGTTGTTCGCTGACCATGAATATCAAATGGAATTTTCAATGGTGGCTTGTTTTATTGGGCGAGACATTTTTGTGCTAAGCAAATTTTTGTACTGGGGTTCTTTTGGTTGTTAAACCATGGATCAAGGAAATAGATGAATATCCTAAAGTTGGTTTTATTCTTCAGATGTTGCCACATAAGCCGCCTGGATTATAAGCCGCAAGGAGATTTTTCAGTTCAATTTATAATCAATGTATAAGCCGCAGCCAATATTCAGAAAATTACGGTAGAAGCCGCACAATGTAAATGTTCTTTATTATTATTATTGTTATTTCTAGCGCCCCCTGTTACGTCAAACAACGCTGCCCCGGCCAAGCCACAGAAGATGAATAATGCTAACAGTGAGCTGAATAAACTGGAACAGCAACTGCAAGATATAAAGGAACAGGTGAGTAGCAGAAATCATCTCACAGGAATAGCGCTCCGCACGGGCTAAAAATAGCACTCTGGATCTCAGACAAACATTGCAAACGTGTGTGGGTGTGCTTGTGTGCATGCATGAAGTTTGTCTGACATCCGGGGATTTTGTACTTGCACGCGCTGACCAAATCACTCGTGTGATGTCATTAGTGCGGAGGGCTATTTATCCTTTTTTTAATGGAAATTTGAAATTTGGCTGAAGTTGGATTTGAACCTCCAATCTCTGGAAAACTGTATCGGTACTCTACCCAATGAGATTTCCTGCCTTATGACGGGGTCTTAATGTAGTCAAATATATTTACTCAGGGTACCAGTCAGAGGCCATGTGACCCATAAGTCCTTTTCGAAATGGAGGCTCAGGCTCAGGCTTCATCTCCGTCATCCATATGCTGAAAAGCTATTTGATACCCTTTATTCTAGAATGGATTCATGATATGGAGCTGGAGCCGGAGCCCGAGCCTCCGTTTCGAAATGGGTCATAAACTACACTCTACCATCAGAACTATTCAGCCCTATGATGGGGCCTCCTTGTAGTCATCTATCTTTACTCAGGGTGCCAGTCAGAAGCCATATGACCTATTAACTGCCATACCAGTGCTCTACCATCTGAGCTATCCAGCCCTATGATGGGGCCTCCCTATAGTCAACTATCTTTACTCAGGGTGCCAGTCAGAAACCGTATAACCCATAAACTGCCATACCAGTGCTCTACCATCTGAGCTATCCAGCCATATGATGGGCCTCCCTATAGTCAACTATCTTTGCTCAGGGTGCCAGTCAGAAGCCTCATAACCCATTAACTGCCATACCGGTGCTCTACCATCTGAGCTATCCAGCCCTATGATGGGGCCTCCCTATAGTCAAATATCTTTGCTCAGGGTGCCAGTCAGAAACCGTATAACCCATAAACTGCCATACCAGCACTCTACCATCTGAGCTATCCAGCCCTATGATGGGGCCTCCCTATAGTCAACTATCTTTGCTAAGGGTGCCAGACAGAAGCCTCATAACCCATAAACTGCCATGCCAGCACTCTACCATCTGAGCTATCCAGCCCTATGATGGGGCCTCCCTATAGTCAACTATCTTTGCTCAGGGTGCCAGTCAGAAACCGTATTACCCATTAACTGCCATGCCAGCACTCTACCATCTGAGCTATCCAGCCCTATGATAGGGCCTCCCTATAGTCAACTATCTTTGCTTAGGGTGCCAGTCAGAAGCCTCATAACCCATAAACTGCCATACCAGCACTCTACCATCTGAGTTATCCAGCCCTATGACGGGGCCTCCCTATAGTCAACTATCTTTGCTCAGGGTGCCAGTCAGAAACTGTATAACCCATTAACTGCCATGCCAGCACTCTACCATCTGAGCTATCCAGCCCTATGATGGGGCTTCCCTATAGTCAACTATCTTTGCTCAGAGTGCCAGTCAGAAGCCATATAACCCATTAAAGACTGTCATACCAGCACTCTACCATCTGAGCTATCTTGCCCTATGATGGGGCCTCCCTAAAGTCAACTGTCTTTGCTCAGAGTGCCAGTCAGAAGCCATATAACCCATTAACTGCCATACCAGCACTCTACCATCTGAGCTATCCAGCCCTATGATGGGGCTCCCTATAATATCAACTATTTTTGTTCAGTGAGCCAGTCACAAGTCATATAACCCATTAACTGCCACATCAGCTCTCTAGCATTTGTGCTATTCCGCCCTATGATGGGGCCTCCCTATAGTCAACTATCTTTGCTCACAGTGCCAGTCAGAAGCCATATAACCCATCAACTGCCATACCAGCACTCTACCATCTGAGCTATCCAGCCCTATGATGGAGCCTCCCTATAGTCAACTATCTTTGCTCAGAGTGCCTGCCAGTCAGAAGCCATATAACCCATTAACTGCCATACCAGCACTCTACCATCTGAGCTATCCAGCCCTATGATGGGGCTTCCCTATAGTCAACTATCTTTGCTCACTGTGCCAGTCAGAAACTGTATAACCCATTAACTGCCATACCAGCACTCTACCATCTGAGCTATCCAGCCCTATGATGGGGCCTCCCTATAGTCAACTATCTTTGCTCAGGGTGCCAGTAAGAAACAGTATAACCCATTAACTGCCATGCCAGCACTCTACCATCTGAGCTATCCAGCCCTATGATAGGGCCTCCCTATAGTCAACTATTTTTGCTCAGAGTGCCAGTCAGAAACTGTATAACCCATTAACTGCCATACCAGCACTCTACCATCTGAGCTATCCAGCCCTATGATGGGGCCTCCCTATAGTCAACTATCTTTGCTCAGGGTGCCAGTAAGAAACCGTATAACCCATTAACTGCCATGCCAGCACTCTACCATCTGAGCTATCCAGCCCTATGATGGGGCCTCCCTATAGTCAACTATCTTTGCTCAGGGTGCCAGTAAGAAACCGTATAACCCATTAACTGCCATGCCAGCACTCTACCATCTGAGCTATCCAGCCCTATGATGGGGCCTCCCTATAGTCAACTATCAACTGCCATACCAGCACTCTACCATCTGAGCTATCCAGCCCTATGATGGGGCCCCCCTATAGTCAACTATCTTTGCTCAGGGTGCCAGTCAGAAGCCTCATAACCCATTAACTGCCATACCGGTGCTCTACCATCTGAGCTATCCAGCCCTATGATGTGGCCTCCCTATAGTCAAATATCTTTGCTCAGGGTGCCAGTCAGAAACCGTATAACCCATAAACTGCCATACCAGCACTCTACCATCTGAGCTATCCAGCCCTATGATGGGGCCTCCCTATAGTCAAATATCTTTGCTCAGGGTGCCAGTCAGAAACCGTATAACCCATAAACTGCCATACCAGCACTCTACCATCTGAGCTATCCAGCCCTATGATGGGGCCTCCCTATAGTCAACTATCTTTGCTAAGGGTGCCAGACAGAAGCCTCATAACCCATAAACTGCCATGCCAGCACTCTACCATCTGAGCTATCCAGCCCTATGATGGGGCCTCCCTATAGTCAACTATCTTTGCTCAGGGTGCCAGTCAGAAACCGTATTACCCATTAACTGCCATGCCAGCACTCTACCATCTGAGCTATCCAGCCCTATGATAGGGCCTCCCTATAGTCAACTATCTTTGCTTAGGGTGCCAGTCAGAAGCCTCATAACCCATAAACTGCCATACCAGCACTCTACCATCTGAGTTATCCAGCCCTATGATGGGGCCTCCCTATAGTCAACTATCTTTGCTCAGGGTGCCAGTCAGAAACTGTATAACCCATTAACTGACATGCCAGCACTCTACCATCTGAGCTATCCAGCCCTATGATGGGGCTTCCCTATAGTCAACTATCTTTGCTCAGAGTGCCAGTCAGAAGCCATATAACCCATTAAAGACTGTCATACCAGCACTCTACCATCTGAGCTATCTTGCCCTATGATGGGGCCTCCCTATAGTCAACTATCTTTGCTCACAGTGCCAGTCAGAAGCCATATAACCCATTAACTGCCATACCAGCACTCTACCATCTGAGCTATCCAGCCCTATGATGGGGCTCCCTATAATATCAACTATTTTTGTTCAGTGAGCCAGTCACAAGTCATATAACCCATTAACTGCCACATCAGCTCTCTAGCATTTGTGCTATTCCGCCCTATGATGGGGCCTCCCTATAGTCAACAATCTTTGCTCACAGTGCCAGTCAGAAGCCATATAACCCATCAACTGCCATACCAGCACTCTACCATCTGAGCTATCCAGCCCTATGATGGAGGCCTCCCTATAGTCAACTATCTTTGCTCAGAGTGCCTGCCAGTCAGAAGCCATATAACCCATTAACTGCCATACCAGCACTCTACCATCTGAGCTATCCAGCCCTATGATGGGGCTTCCCTATAGTCAACTATATTTGCTCACTGTGCCAGTCAGAAAATGTATAACCCATTAACTGCCATACCAGCACTCTACCATCTGAGATATCCAGCCCTATGATGGGGCCTCCCTATAGTCAACTATCTTTGCTCAGGGTGCCAGTAAGAAACAGTATAACCCATTAACTGCCATGCCAGCACTCTACCATCTGAGCTATCCAGCCCTATGATGGGGCCTCCCTATAGTCAACTATCTTTGCTCAGGGTGCCAGTAAGAAACCGTATAACCCATTAACTGCCATGCCAGCACTCTACCATCTGAGCTATCCAGCCCTATGATGGGGCCTCCCTATAGTCAACTATCTTTGCTCAGGGTGCCAGTCAGAAGCCATATAACCCATCAACTGCCATACCAGCACTCTACCATCTGAGCTATCCAGCCCTATGATGGGGCCTCCCTATAGTCAACTATCTTTGCTCAGAGTGCCAGTCAGAAGCCATATAACCCATCAACTGCCATGCCAGCACTCTACCATCTGAGCTATCCAGCCCTATGATGGGGCCTCCCTATAGTCAACTATCTTTGCTCAGAGTGCCAGTCAGAAGCCATATAACCCATTAACTGCCATGCCTGCACTCTACCATCTGAGCTATCCAGCCCTATGATGGGGCCTCCCTATAGTCAACTATCTTTGCTCAGAGTGCCAGTCAGAAGCCATATAACCCATTAACTGCCATGCCTGCACTCTACCATCTGAGCTATCCAGCCCTATGATGGGGCCTCCCTATAGTCAACTATCTTTGCTAAGGGTGCCAGTCAGAAGCCTCATAACCCATAAACTGCCATGCCAGCACTCTACCATCTGAGCTATCCAGCCCTAGGATGGGGCCTCCCTATAGTCAACTATCTTTGCTCACGGTGCCAGTCAGAAGCCTCATAACCCATTAACTGCCATACCGGTGCTCTACCATCTGAGCTATCCAGCCCTATGATGGGGCCTCCCTATAGTCAACTATCTTTGCTCAGGGTGCCAGTCAGAAGCCTCATAACCCATAAACTGCCATACCAGCACTCTACCATCTGAGTTATCCAGCCCTATGATGGGGCCTCCCTATAGTCAACTATCTTTGCTCAGGGTGCCAGTCAGAAACTGTATAACCCATTAACTGACATGCCAGCACTCTACCATCTGAGCTATCCAGCCCTATGATGGGGCTTCCCTATAGTCAACTATCTTTGCTCAGAGTGCCAGTCAGAAGCCTCATAACCCATTAACTGCCATACCAGCACTCTACCATCTGAGCTATCCAGCCCTATGATGGGGCTCCCTATAATATCAACTATTTTTGTTCAGTGAGCCAGTCAGAAGCCATATAACCCATCAACTGCCATACCAGCACTCTACCATCTGAGCTATCCAGCCCTATGATGGGGCCTCCCTATAGTCAACTATCTTTGCTCAGAGTGCCAGTCAGAAGCCATATAACCCATCAACTGCCATGCCAGCACTCTACCATCTGAGCTATCCAGCCCTATGATGGGGCCTCCCTATAGTCAACTATCTTTGCTCAGAGTGCCAGTCAGAAGCCATATAACCCATTAACTGCCATGCCTGCACTCTACCATCTGAGCTATCCAGCCCTATGATGGGGCCTCCCTATAGTCAACTATCTTTGCTAAGGGTGCCAGTCAGAAGCCTCATAACCCATAAACTGCCATGCCAGCACTCTACCATCTGAGCTATCCAGCCCTAGGATGGGGCCTCCCTATAGTCAACTATCTTTGCTCACGGTGCCAGTCAGAAGCCTCATAACCCATTAACTGCCATACCGGTGCTCTACCATCTGAGCTATCCAGCCCTATGATGGGGCCTCCCTATAGTCAACTATCTTTGCTCAGGGTGCCAGTCAGAAGCCTCATAACCCATAAACTGCCATGCCAGCACTCTACCATCTGAGCTATCCAGCCCTGTTTTAGTTGTCTGTGTCCCAAAGCGCTAGTTAACTTTATAATCTGGGAGCTATCACGAAGCCATGAAATCACCCACAGGTTTGAATCAATTTTTATACCATTTTGGCCCCTAACTCTGAGCAGTTTAGATAGATTTCAGGTCATTATTTTGGTTGATGAGCAGTTTATTACTGTGATTTTATACATCAACATACCGTATGAAGGAGCAAATGCCGTTTCCTTGCAATCAGTATAATTAATTCATTTCAGTTTATTATAATTTTTTGTTTCCAAAATTTTTATATTCAGACCATCTGCCCCGTCTGCCTGGATCGCATCAAGAACATGATTTTCCTGTGCGGCCACGGAACGTGTCAACTCTGCGGGGATCGCATGTCGGAATGCCCCATCTGCCGGAAATCCGTGGAGAAACGAATCCTGCTCTACTGAGAGTCACTCGGCAAGATTCTTCGCTTTCTTTCTTTTCTTTTTTTTCTTTTTTTTTTGTTTTGGCCGCACCAGATCACTGACAGTAATCTAGTAATTTTAACCCGACTGAATTTTTTCTTATAAGACATAAAGAATGGTTTTGATCTTACCACGAGATCAAAACTGTTTTTGGTCGTTGTTAGACTAATTTCTATATTTTAACGGTATGTTTCTACCATCATCATCTTCATACCCTGAAAGTTGTGCGTAAATCTGTGAGCATTTCAGTTTGGATATGTTAGCAATCCTGTACTGTACCTTTAAAGCAATGTACATTTAGACTTTGCATGATGGTAACCCTGATACATAGAGATAAAGCAGGCTGGCTCCCTTATGCTGTTTAATATGATGTCTTGTGTCCTTGAGTGAGACACTTTGCTCTGATTGCATATAATATCAACTCAAAGGAGTTGTGATAGCGACAACCAGGGGCCATTTTCACAAATGCTTTAGCCCAAATCCATCGCTAAACGAAAAATTGCTACGCAAAGTTGAGATAAATTTTCCGTTTAGCGATGGATTTGTACTTTAGCGATAATCGCAAAGCTTTAGTGAAATCGGCTCCAGGACTTTAGGCAGCTCACTGGATGAGCCAGCCTGAAGTACTTTTTAGAATTTCAAAGTTGGCCTCCATTTTTCCTGATTAGGCACACTGAGAACTGGCCGACTGATATCCTGCACGCACACATAATGGCGGTGGCCATTTTGTGTCCAGAATCTGAAATTGGTCGCTACCATCTCTATAAAGGAGCTCTAGCAGTAGGGTTACAGTAGAGAAGGGGGCGATGCTCTTGAAGAATCAGGGGTTTAACTCAACGGTTTGGGATTTTTAATTATTTTTTTTAAACATTGCTTGCCCAGCACATACAGCACATGACTTGAAGTGTATGCTGAAGTACTTTTTAGAATTTCAAAGAACCCATACTTGGTGATCGTGTGAAATTATGAACTGAAGATTGTGCATGATGACGTAGCTTGCTGTTGTAAGCAAGCTATCGTAAAGCACTGAGCTTACAGATATATATGGGCATGCCTTGTCACACAGACGTATACAATTGTTAAATTGGTTAATTCTAAAACATGAAAGCTTTTTTTAAAAATGATTTGCTATGCAAAAAGGAAACCCATCTGCAATTCGACGCATTTTTAATAATTTTCATTAATCGGACGGCGATGCTAGCTTCAGCGTCTGGCTCATGTATAATAATTAACATTGCTGGTATTGATCGTGCAGCAATACGCCCCCAAACTCTTAGTGAATTCAGCGCGTTACACTTCTCTGCTTCTCTATCAGTATTTTATTATGTAGCTTAATTTATTACGCATTAGAATTTTTTTTTGAAAAATATGAACATATTTAAAAAGTGAAACATTATTCAAAATTTAAAGATGGCCAGTGGCTTTGTAGATATGTAGCATTTCCAATTATGTATTCCCACGTAATATTTGGTTAGTTTTAAGCCTTATTTTGTGCTGGCAGAACTAATTTTGGGACTTAAATCTAAAACATTCATGTATGAAGAGCTAGGTTCAAGAATTTGGGGAATTTCGCCGCAATTGTAGTAGATTTTACCCTGGGCGCTGACGTCAAAATACGCAGGCATGTACCCAACCTAGGCTCAACCTCCAACTTGCAATTCAAAGTCAGATTTCAAAATACTAAGGGAGAGAAACTTAAATACTGGTCAGGCCAAGCCACTGAGAAATCCTCCTTTTGTCAGCCCTGAAATTCACTCCGATAAATCTGCTTGAAATCAGTAAAGCCTGTCTTCTGGATACTGTTCATGATCTCTGTAGACTAAATCAATTGGGCTCTGCACTCGAGCTATTTATATTATAAAGTCCTTTGTTATCGACAGCTATAGTTACCCGGATGTTTGGACAAATATCACAACATTAACGTGTAAGTTAATGGGGAAACGTGCGACTTGTTTGTCCGAACTTCTGAATGTGATGTCACGAGCGCGGAGCCCTATTACATGAATCACATGACCATATAATTCTGTTACGTTCTGTAGGAATCATATACATTAACGGAGAGTTTGTAAAGATAGATATATTTTTGAAGCTAGCTCCCTTATTGTACAATGTGTAGCTCTTATAAACAACCTAGTAAAAACAAGAAATTATGTACGTGTATTTTCAGACTTCCGGGCGATTCTGTTGACTGTTGAAACCTTTGTGAATCTCTCAACATTGTAACATTTGTGCAGTATTGCATAATTGTTATGGCATTGCACGTTCTTTGGCCATGGTATGCGGGGACAGCACTGGGGCATGTGATTAGTCCTGTGCTCTTCACAACCATGCAATGCAATCATGGGTTTAGACCAACAACTGAAATTTGGCCCATATACAGGCAAGATTTCTTTGACTCTTAAAGGTAGTATCATACTTTGGTAAGAAACTGAAATGTTCACAGATTTACCTATAACTTACAGGGTATGAAGATGGTGGTGGTAAAAACATACCGTTAAAATGTTTCTGCCTGAAATGGTGTATTTATTCAGAAAATAGTTAAACAACGACCGAAAATCTTTTTGATCTTTTAAAAGATCAAAAATAAAAAAGAAAAGACTTAAAAAATACTGTGGCTGTTTCTCACTGTTTTCTCAAAAAGTGGGCATCGTATGGGACTGAAATTTTCACAGATGACTCTTACTGTATCTGTCTTGATATTTTTGCCCATGAATCTGTATTTCTGTTATAAAAACCAAAGTATGATACTACCTTTAAAGGGAATCATTAAAAACAAAATTGACAAGGAAGCTTATGTATCAGCAGCTTTGCTTATTAAAGGTAATATCATACTTTGGTTCTTGTCAAAGAAATACAATTGGCAAAAATATAAAGGAAGATACAGTAACAGTCATCTGTGAAAATTTCAGTCCCGTAGGGTGCCCGTTTTATTGAGAAAACAGTGAAAACGGCCACAGTATTTTTTTAAGTCTTTTCTCTTTTATTTTTTCTCTTTGGTCTTTGGTTTTACTCTTTTCTTGATAAATACAGCAGTTCAGGCAGAAAACATTTAACGGTATGTTTCTTTCATCACTGTCTTTATACCCTGTAAGTTATAGGTAAATCTGTGAAGATTTCTGTTTCGGTATGCTGCCAAAGTATGATACTATACCTTTAAACTAAATCTGCCGGTGTACTTGTAATTTGTACAGAAAAACGTAAATTAATTGTAGTAACGTCAGAACGAAAGGCTAAACTGGCAGGTATAATTTATGTTGCAGGAGAATGTCTCTGGAACTTTGTTCTTGAGAACAGTAGCGGTGGAATCGTACAATGTTCAATACTGCATGTAAGATAGCATAACTCAGTTTAAAGATTTGGTATTAAAGCCGGTATATTTCATAGGTTCATGTTCATTATCAGGGGCCAATTTCATAGAGCTGCTTAAGCACAAAAATTGCTTAAGCATGGAAAAGTCTTCCTTGATCAAACAGGATCACCAACCAAATTTTCATGTGATTTTTACTGCTATTGACTTGTATTCGACCATTGTTTACTGAGCTAGTCACAAGGAGTTTTGGCTGGCAGTCTGAATTTTCTTTAATAAATGTTTTTGGTGCTTAAGCAAATTTAAGTGCTTAAGCAGCTCTATGAAATTGGCCTCAGATAATTTCTGCACTTTTGGCTTCTTAAAACATATGATTCATGGCTCATTTATGATTCATTCTCAGTATCTGGTAGACCGTTGGGATTTAGTTTTCAAGTCTCAACAGGCAGAATAGCGAGCCATAACCTCGCATATTGTCAGAAAACTCTCTAGCGGTTCATTTCGGTAACTATTTGAATTTTTGAAACTTTACACTTATTCTGTGTTATACCATGAATCATTATAATGCCCGCTTGACAGCTTAATGTAGACATAATCGGTCCCTTAGCCTGCAAATGATGTAGCGTAGCCGGACATTCCACGTCCCAAATAAAAGCACATAGAGAAACAAGCAGTTTGCAAATGCAATTCTAACGAAGCCTCATTTGTTTGAGTCAATTAGCGAGAGAATATTGTGAGCTGCTACGGGGAGATAATCTTGTAAAGACTGCAAAAGAGATTGCCTATAATGTGTATGTATGTATGTACCCCTTGCCATTTTTGTCAATTTTTAGGTATTTTCGGCATGGCATGAAATCATTTCCAATGCCAGGACATCAATATTGATGTTTCTATTTTTGGGCCAAAATTGACAAAAACGTTAATCAATTTTCACCATTTTTTTAGGTGTCTTGAAATCAGTTCCAATGCCTTCTGAGACACTAGTATTGCTGTTTTTATGCCCGGCAGTTGTTCCTTTCACTTGTTAGGGCATTTCTGATCAATTAGAGAAAAAGTCCATTTTCGGCCGAAATAGACAAAAACGGCAAGGTACCCCTTGAAGATGACCAATGGTGATCTTTATGGGATCAGAAAGCTCCCAACCCTCAGCTCAAAGATCACTTAGAGGAGGTTGCGGGGGAGGTTGCGGGTAGCTGGTCATGTTCAAAGACATCCAGAAACAGTCCTATGGGAACCCTCTCGAGGAAAGACCAGTTGGGGGAGGTCAAAGCTGACCTATGTGGAGAGGCGGACACTGGGCTGGCTAGTTCCAACCAGGTGGCTGTACTGATGGGCGGAACTGGAACTGGAACTGGAACTTGTACTGGAACTGGAACTGGAACTGGAACTTCATTTTGGAGCATGATATCAATAGCTGTGGAATCGTACAAAGTTCAATACTGCATGTAAGATAGCAAAACTCAGTTTGAAGATTTGGTAAAGCCGGTACATTTTGTGGATTCATGTACGTTAACCCCACCATTTTCATAGAGCTACTTCAGCACACACACAAATTGCTTAAGCTTGAACATTTTTCCTGCATCAAACAGGAATTACCGAACAAATTTTCACGTGATTTTTACGGCTTTTGACTTGTATTTGGACATTGTTTGCCGAGCATAACATTCATTAAGGAGTTTAGGCTGGAAGAAGGAATTTTATTTACCAGGGTTTTCAGTGCTCAAGCAGCTCTATGAAATTGGCCCCAGAAAGTTTCTGCACTTGAGAGAAAAGCTGACTTACGTGTAGATGCTCAAGGCGGACACTGAGCTGACTGAGACTGCTGGAGGTGATTCATCAACATCACTCGGCAATACTACCCGACCTGAGTGAGAGTAAGTGACACCGATATTGCTGTTTTTTTTGCTTAAAAGTTGTTCCATGCTCTGCGCGTTCGAGCAATTGATAGAATATGCCCTTTATTATCGACAGCTATAGTTACCTGGATGTTCGGACAAATATCACGTTTTATGTGTAAGTTAATGGGGCCACGTGCGACTTGTTTGTCTGAACTTCTGAATGTGACGTCATGAGTGCGGAGTCCTATTAGAGAAAAAGGTCATTTTTGTCAATTGTCACCATATTTTGATGTGCCATGAAATGCTGTATTCATGCTTGAATGTTGTTCCCTTCACTTGTAGACATCCGTTGCATCTGCCTGGAGCCCCGCCTGGAGCCCCGCCTGGAGTCCCGCCTAGAGCTCAGCCTGGAGCCCCGCCTGGAGCTCAGCCTGGAGCCCCGCCTGGAGTCCCGCCTAGAGCTCAGCCTGGAGTCCCGCCTGGAGCTCAGCCTGGAGCCCCGCCTGGAGTCCCGCCTAGAGCTCAGCCCGGAGCCCTGCCTGGAGTCCCGCCTGGAGCTCAGCCTGGAGCCCCGCCTGGATTCCCTCCTGGAGCTCAGCCTGGAGCCCCGCCTGGAGCTCAGCCCGGAGCCCCACCTGGAGCCCCACCTGGAGCCCCGCCTGGAGCCCCGCATGCAGTCCCGCCTGGAGCCCCGTCTGGACTCCCACCTGGAGCCCCGCCTGGAGCCCTGCCTGGAGACTCTTCTTGAGTCCCATCTGGAACTGATTCACGTATGATTTCTGTTTGAGTATGCTGCAAAAGTATGATACTACCTTTAAAGTAAATCTGCCGGTGTACTTGTAATTTGTACAGAAAAACGTAAATTAATTGTAGTTACGTCAGAACGAAAGGCTAAACTGGCAGGTATAATTTATGTTGCAGGAGAATGTCTCTGGAACTTTGTTGTTGAGAACGATAGCGGTGGAATCGTACAATGTTCAATACTGCATGTAAGATAGCATAACTCAGTTTAAAGATTTGGTATTAAATGCACTTGTAGGGCATTCTCGATCAATAGGGCTCTGCGCTCGAGCGATTTATAGAATATGCCCTTTATTATCGACAGCTATAGTAACCCAGATGTTCGGACAAATATCACGTTTTACGTGTAAGTTAATGGGGCCACGTGCGACTTGTTTGTCTGAACTTCTGATTGTGACGTCATGAGTGCGGAGTCCTATTTAATAGAGAAAAAGGTCATTTTTGTCAATTGTCACCATATTTTGATTTGCCATGAAATGCTGTTTTCATGCTTGAATGTTGTTCCCTTCACTTGTAGACATCCATTGTATCTGCCTGGAGCCCCCCCTGGAGTCCCGCCTGGAGCTCAGCCTGGAGCCCCGCCTGGAGTCCCGCTTGGAGCTCAGCCTGGAGCCCCGCCTGGAGTCCCGCCTGGAGCTCAGCCCGAAGCCCCGCCTGGAGCCCAGCCTGGAGTCCCGCCTGGAGCTTAGCCTGGAGCCCAGCCTGGAGCATGGCCTGGAGCCCCGCCTGGAGCTCAGCCTGGAGCCCTGCCTGGAGTCCCGCCTGGAGCTCAGCCTGGAGCCCCGCCTGGAGTCCCGCCTGGAGCTCAGCCCGGAGCCCCACCTGGAGCCTCGCCTGGAGCTCCGCCTCGACCCCCACCTGGAGCCCCGCCTGGAGCCCTGCCTGGAGACTCTTCTTGAGTCCCATCTGGAACTGATTCATGTACGATTTCTGTTTCGGTATGCTGCAAAAGTATGATACTACCTTTATTAAATCTGTCGGTGCACTTGTAATTTGTACAGAAAAACGTAAATAAATTGTAGTAACAACAGAACGATAGGCTAAACTGGCAGGTATAATTTATGTTGCAGGAGAATGTCTCTGGAACTTTGTTGTTGAGAACGATAGCGGTGGAATTGTACAATGTTCAATACTGCATGTAAGATAGCATAACTCAGTTTAAAGATTTGGTATTAAAGCCGGTATATTTCATAGGTTCATGTTCATTATCAGGGGCCAATTTCATAGAGCTGCTTAAGCACAAAAATTGCTTAAGCATGGAAAAGTCTTCCTTGATCAAACAGGATCGCCAACCAAATTTTCATGTGATTTTTACTGCTATTGACTTGTATGCGACCATTGTTTGCCCAGCGTAACATTCACAAGGTTTTTTGGCTGGCAGTCTGAATTTTATTTACCAAATGTTTTTGGTGCTTAAGCAAATTTTAGTGAAATTTCTGCACTTTTGGCTTCTTAAAAAATATGATTCATGGCTCATTTATGATTCATTCTCAGTATCTGGTAGACCGTTGAGATTTCATTTTCAAGTCTCAACAGGCAGAATAGCGAGCCATAACCTCGCATATTGTCAGAAAACTCTCTAGCGGTTCATTTCGGTAACTACTTGAATTTTGAAACTTTACACTTATTCTTTGTTATACCATGAATCATTATATGCCCGCTTGACAGCTAAATGTAGACATAATCGTTCCCTTAGACTGCAAATGATGTAGCGTAGCAGGACATTTCACGTCCCAAATAAAAGCACATAAAGAAACAAGCAGTTTGCAAATGCAATTCTAACGAAGCCTCATTTGTTTGAGTCAATTAGCAAGAGAATATTGTGAGCTGCTACGGTGAGATAATCTTGTAAAGACTGCAAAAGAGATTGCCTATAATGTGTATGTATGTATGTATGTACACCTTGCCATTTTTGTCAATTTTCAGGTATTTTCGGCATGGCATGAAATCATTTCCAATGCCAGGACATCAATATTGATGTTTCTATTTTTGGGCCAAAATTGACAAAAACGTTAATCAATTTTCACCATTTATTTAGGTGTCTTGAAATCAGTTCCAATGCCTTCTGAGACACTAGTTTTGCTGTTTTTATGCCCGGCAGTTGTTCCTTTCACTTGATAGGGAATTCCTGATCAATTAGAGAAAAAGTCAATTTTCGGCCGAAATTGACAAAAACGGCAAGGTACCCCTTGAAGATGACCTATGGTGATCTTTATGGGATCAGAAAGCTCCCAACCCTCAGCTCAAAGATCACTTAGAGGAGGTTGCGGCTAGCTGGTCATGTTCAAAGACATCCAGAAACAGTCCTATGGGAACCCTCTCGAGGAAAGACCAGTTGGGGGAGGTCAAAGCTGACCTATGTGGAGAGGCGGACACTGGGCTGGCTAGTTCCAACGAGGTGGCTGTACTGATGGGCGGAACTGGAACTGGAACTTGTACTGGAACTGGAACTTGTCCTGGAACTTGTCCTGGAACTGGAACTGGAACTAGAACTGGAACTTCATTTTGGAGCATGATATCAATAGCTGTGGAATCGTACAAAGTTCAATACTGCATGTAAGATAGCAAAACTCAGTTTGAAGATTTGGTAAAGGCGGTACATTTTGTGGATTCATGTACGTTAACCCCGCCATTTTCATAGAGCTACTTCAGCACACACACAAATTGCTTAAGCTTGAACATTTTTCCTGCATCAAACAGGAATTACCGAACAAATTTTCACGTGATTTTTACGGCTTTTGACTTGTATTTGGACATTGTTTGCCGAGCATAACATTCATTAAGGAGTTTAGGCTGGAAGAAGGAATTTTATTTACCAGGGTTTTCAGTGCTCAAGCAGCTCTATGAAATTGGCCCCAGAAAGTTTCTGCACTTGAGAGAAAAGCTGACTTACGTGTAGATGCTCAAGGCGGACACTGAGCTGACTGAGACTGCTGGAGGTGATTCATCAACATCACTCGGCAATACTACCCGACCTGAGTGAGAGTAAGTGACACCGATATTGCTGTTTTTTTGCTTAAAAGTTGTTCCATGCTCTGCGCGTTCGAGCAATTGATAGAATATGCCCTTTATTATCGACAGCTATAGTTACCTGGATGTTCGGACAAATATCACGTTTTATGTGTAAGTTAATGGGGCCACGTGCGACTTGTTTGTCTGAACTTCTGAATGTGACGTCATGAGTGCGGAGTCCTATTAGAGAAAAAGGTCATTTTTGTCAATTGTCACCATATTTTGATGTGCCATGAAATGCTGTATTCATGCTTGAATGTTGTTCCCTTCACTTGTAGACATCCGTTGCATCTGCCTGGAGCCCAGCCTGGAGCTCAGCCTGGAGCCCCGCCTGGAGTCCCGCCTGGAGCTCAGCCTGGAGCCCCGCCTGGAGTCCCGCCTAGAGCTCAGCCTGGAGCCCCGCCTGGAGCCCCGCCTGGAGCTCAGCCCGGAGCCCCGCCTGGAGCCCAGCCCGGAGCCCCGCCTGAAGCCCCGCCTGGAGCCCCGCCTGGAGCTCAGCCTGGAGCCCCGCCCGGAGTACCGCCTGGAGCTCAGCCCGGAACCCCGCCTGGAGCTCAGCCCGGAGCCCCGCCTGGAGCTCAGCCCGGAGCCCCGCCTGGAGCGCCGCCCGGAGCCCCGCCTGGACCCCGCCTGGAGCCCCGCCTGGACCCCCGCCTGGAGCCCCGTCTGGACTCCCACCTGGAGCCCCGCCTGGAGCCCTGCCTGGAGACTCTTCTTGAGTCCCATCTGGAACTTATTCACGTACGATTTCTGGAGCCCCGCCTGGACCCCCACCGGGAGCCCCGCCTGGAGCCCAGTCTGGAGCCCCGCCTGGACCCCCACCTGGAGCCCCGCCTGGAGCCCCGTCTGGACTCCCACCTGGAGCCCCGCCTGGAGCCCTGCCTGGAGACTCTTCTTGAGTCCCATGTGGAACTGATTCACGTACGATTTCTGTTTGAGTATGCTGCAAAAGTATGATACTACCTTTAAAGTAAATCTGCCGGTGTACTTGTAATTTGTACAGAAAAACGTAAATTAATTGTAGTAACGTCAGAACGAAAGGCTAAACTGGCAGGTATAATTTATGTTGCAGGAGAATGTCTCTGGAACTTTGTTGTTGAGAACGATAGCGGTGGAATCGTACAATGTTCAATACTGCATGTAAGATAGCATAACTCAGTTTGAAGATTTGGTATTAAATGCACTTGTAGGGCATTCTCGATCAATAGGGCTCTGCGCTCGAGCGATTTATAGAATATGCCCTTTATTATCGACAGCTATAGTTACCCAGATGTTCGGACAAATATCACGTTTTATGTGTAAGTTAATGGGGCAACGTGCGACTTGTTTGTCTGAACTTCTGAATGTGACATCATGAGTGCGGAGTCCTATTAGAGAAAAAGGTCATTTTTGTCAATTGTCACCATATTTTGATGTGCCATGAAATGCTGTTTTCATGCTTGAATGTTGTTCCCTTCACTTGTAGACATCCGTTGTATCTGCCTGGAGCCCCGCCTGGAGCTCAGCCAGGAGCCCCGCCTGGAGTCCCGCCTGGAGCTCAGCCTGGAGCCCCGCCTGGAGTCCCGCCTGGAGCTCAGCCCGGAGCCCCGCCTGGAGTCCCGCCTGGAGCTCAGCCTGGAGCCCCGCCTGGAGTCCCGCCTGGAGCTCAGCCTGGAGCCCCGCCTGGAGCTCAGCATGGAGCCCCGACTGGAGTCCCGCCTGGAGTCCCGCCTGGAGCCCCGCCTGGAGCCCCGCCTGGAGTCCCGCCTGGAGCTCAGCCTGGAGCTGGCCTGGAGCTCAGCCTGGAGCCCCGCCTGGAGCCCCACCTGGAGCTCAGCCTGGAGCCCAGCCTGGAGTTTAGCCTGGAGCCCCGCCTGGAGTCCCGCCTGGAGCCCAGCCTGGAGCCCCGCCTGGAGCTCAGCCTGGAGCCCCGACTGGAGCCCCGCCTGGAGCCCCGACTGGAGCCCCGCCTGGAGTCCCGCCTGGAGCTCAGCCTGGTGTCCCGCCTGGAGCTCAGCCTGGAGCCCCGCCTGGAGCCCCACCTGGAGCCTCGCCTGGACCCCCACCTGGAGCCTCGCCTGGAGCCCCGCCTGGAGCCCTGTCTGGACCCCCATCTGGACCCTCGCGTGGAGCCCCGCCTGGAACCCCGTCTGGACTCCCACCTGGAGCCCCGTCTGGACTCCCACCTGGAGCCCCACCTAGAGCCCTGCCTGGAGCCCTGCCTGGAGACTCTTCTTGAGTCCCATCTGGAACCGATTCAAGTACGATTTCTGTTTCGGTATGCTGCAAAAGTATGATACTACCTTTAAAGTAAATCTGCCGGTGTACTTGTAATTTGTACAGAAAAACGTAAATTAATTGTGGAGTAGTGCCCCCGGTAGTTTCCCCGGTAGTTCCCCCAGTTTGGAGTAGTGCCCCCGGTAGTCCCCCCGGTAGTTCCCCAAGTTTGGAGTAGTGCCCCCAGTAGTTCCCCCGGTAGTTCCCCCAGTTTGGAGTAGTGCCCCCAGGTAGTTCCCCCGGTAGTTCCCCCAGTTTGGAGTAGTGCCCCCCGGTAGTTCCCCAAGTTTGGAGTAGTGCCCCCGGTAGTTCCCCCGGTAGTTCCCCCAGTTTGGAGTAGTGCCCCCCGGTTGTTCCCCCAGTTTGGAGTAGTGCCCCCCAGTAGTGCCCCCGGTAGTGCCCCCCGGTAGTTCCCCCGGTAGTTCCCCCGGTAGTTCCCCCAGTTTGGAGTAGTGCCCCCCGGTAGTTCCCCGGTAGTTCCCCCGGTAGTTCCCCCAGTTTGGAGTAGTGCCCCCGGTAGTTCCCCCAGTTTGGAGTAGTGCCCCCGGTAGTTCCCCCAGTTTGGAGTAGTGCCCCCCGGTAGTTCCCCGGTAGTTCCCCCGGTAGTTCCCCCAGTTTGGAGTAGTGCCCCCGGTAGTTCCCCCAGTTTGGAGTAGTGCCCCCCGGTAGTTCCCCCGGTAGTTCCCCCGGTAGTTCCCCCAGTTTGGAGTAGTGCCCCCCGGTAGTTCCCCAGTAGTTCCCCCGGTAGTTCCCCCAGTTTGGAGTAGTGCCCCCGGTAGTTCCCCCAGTTTGGAGTAGTGCCCCCGGTAGTTCCCCCAGTTTGGAGTAGTTCCCACAGTAGTTCCCCCAGTATGGAGTACAATTGGGATTCATACGTATATCTACCATCAATCACGAATTGGGCTTCGTACGTGTATCTATCATCAATCACGAATTGGGCTTCATAGGTATATCTACCATCAATCACGAATTGGGCTTCGTACGTGTATCTACCATCTATCACGAATTGGGCTTCGTACGTGTATCTACCATCAATCACGAATTGGGCTTCGTACGTATATCTACCATCAATCACGAATTGGGCTTCATAGGTATAGCTACCATCAATCACGAATTGGGCTTCGTACGTATATCTACCATCAATCACGAATTGGGCTTCGTACGTGTATCTACCATCAATCACGAATTGGGCTTCATAGGTATAGCTACCATCAATCACGAATTGGGCTTAGTACGTGTATCTACCATCAATCACAAATTGGGCTTCGTACGTATATCTACCATCAATCACGAATTGGGCTTCATAGGTATATCTACCATCGATCACGAATTGGGCTTCATAGGTATATCTACCATCGATCACGAATTGGGCTTCATAGGTATAGCTACCATCAATCACGAATTGGGCTTCCTACGTATATCTACCATCAATCACGAATTGGGCTTCATACGTATATCTACCATCGATCACGAATTGGGCTTCGTACGTGTATCTACCATCAATCACGAATTGGGCTTCGTACGTATATCTACCCTCGATCACGAATTGTGCTTCGTACGTATATCTACCATCAATCACGAATTGGGCTTCGTACGTGTATCTACCATCAATCACGAATTGGGCTTCGTACGTATATCTACCATCAATCACGAATTTAGCTTCGTACGTATATCTACCATCAATCACGAATTGGGCTTCATAGGTATAGCTACCATCAATCACGAATTGGGCTTCGTACGTATATATACCATCAATCACGAATTGGGCTTCGTACGTGTATCTATCATCAATCACGAATTTGGCTTCATAGGTATATCTACCATCAATCACGAATTGGGCTTCGTACGTGTATCTACCATCTATCACGAATTGGGCTTCGTACGTGTATCTACCATCAATCACGAATTGGGCTTCGTACGTATATCTACCATCAATCACGAATTGGGCTTCGTACGTATATCTACCATCAATCACGAATTGGGCTTCGTACGTGTATCTACCATCAATCACGAATTGGGCTTCATAGGTATAGCTACCATCAATCACGAATTGGGCTTCGTACGTGTATCTACCATCAATCACGAATTGGGCTTCATAGGTATAGCTACCATCAATCACGAATTGGGCTTAGTACGTGTATCTTCCATCAATCACAAATTGGGCTTCGTACGTATATCTACCATCAATCACGAATTGGGCTTCATAGGTATATCTACCATCGATCACGAATTGGGCTTCATAGGTATATCTACCATCGATCACGAATTGGGCTTCATAGGTATAGCTACCATCAATCACGAATTGGGCTTCATACGTATATCTACCATCAATCACGAATTGGGCTTCATACGTATATCTACCATCGATCACGAATTGGGCTTCGTACGTGTATCTACCATCAATCACGAATTGGGCTTCGTACGTATATCTACCCTCGATCACGAATTGGGCTTCGTACGTATATCTACCATCAATCACGAATTGGGCTTCGTACGTGTATCTACCATCAATCACGAATTGGGCTTTGTACGTATATCTACCATCAATCACGAATTTAGCTTCGTACGTATATCTACCATCAATCACGAATTGGGCTTCATAGGTATAGCTACCATCAATCACGAATTGGGCTTCGTACGTATATCTACCATCAATCACGAATTGGGCTTCGTACGTGTATCTACCATCAATCACGAATTGGGCTTTGTACGTATATCTACCATCAATCACGAATTTAGCTTCGTACGTATATCTACCATCAATCACGAATTGGGCTTCATAGGTATATCTACCATCGATCACGAATTGGGCTTCATAGGTATAGCTACCATCAATCACGAATTGGGCTTCCTACGTATATCTACCATCAATCACGAATTGGGCTTCATACGTATATCTACCATCGATCACGAATTGGGCTTCGTACGTGTATCTACCATCAATCACGAATTGGGCTTCGTACGTATATCTACCCTCGATCACGAATTGTGCTTCGTACGTATATCTACCATCAATCACGAATTGGGCTTCGTACGTGTATCTACCATCAATCACGAATTGGGCTTCGTACGTATATCTACCATCAATCACGAATTTAGCTTCGTACGTATATCTACCATCAATCACGAATTGGGCTTCATAGGTATAGCTACCATCAATCACGAATTGGGCTTCGTACGTATATATACCATCAATCACGAATTGGGCTTCGTACGTGTATCTATCATCAATCACGAATTTGGCTTCATAGGTATATCTACCATCAATCACGAATTGGGCTTCGTACGTGTATCTACCATCTATCACGAATTGGGCTTCGTACGTGTATCTACCATCAATCACGAATTGGGCTTCGTACGTATATCTACCATCAATCACGAATTGGGCTTCGTACGTATATCTACCATCAATCACGAATTGGGCTTCGTACGTGTATCTACCATCAATCACGAATTGGGCTTCATAGGTATAGCTACCATCAATCACGAATTGGGCTTCGTACGTGTATCTACCATCAATCACGAATTGGGCTTCATAGGTATAGCTACCATCAATCACGAATTGGGCTTAGTACGTGTATCTTCCATCAATCACAAATTGGGCTTCGTACGTATATCTACCATCAATCACGAATTGGGCTTCATAGGTATATCTACCATCGATCACGAATTGGGCTTCATAGGTATATCTACCATCGATCACGAATTGGGCTTCATAGGTATAGCTACCATCAATCACGAATTGGGCTTCATACGTATATCTACCATCAATCACGAATTGGGCTTCATACGTATATCTACCATCAATCACGAATTGGGCTTCGTACGTATATCTACCCTCGATCACGAATTGGGCTTCGTACGTATATCTACCATCAATCACGAATTGGGCTTCGTACGTGTATCTACCATCAATCACGAATTGGGCTTTGTACGTATATCTACCATCAATCACGAATTTAGCTTCGTACGTGTATCTACCATCAATCACGAATTGGGCTTCATAGGTATAGCTACCATCAATCACGAATTGGGCTTCGTACGTGTATCTACCATCAATCACGAATTGGGCTTCATAGGTATAGCTACCATCAATCACGAATTGGGCTTAGTACGTGTATCTTCCATCAATCACAAATTGGGCTTCGTACGTATATCTACCATCAATCACGAATTGGGCTTCATAGGTATATCTACCATCGATCACGAATTGGGCTTCATAGGTATATCTACCATCGATCACGAATTGGGCTTCATAGGTATAGCTACCATCAATCACGAATTGGGCTTCATACGTATATCTACCATCAATCACGAATTGGGCTTCATACGTATATCTACCATCGATCACGAATTGGGCTTCGTACGTGTATCTACCATCAATCACGAATTGGGCTTCGTACGTATATCTACCCTCGATCACGAATTGGGCTTCGTACGTATATCTACCATCAATCACGAATTGGGCTTCGTACGTGTATCTACCATCAATCACGAATTGGGCTTTGTACGTATATCTACCATCAATCACGAATTTAGCTTCGTACGTATATCTACCATCAATCACGAATTGGGCTTCATAGGTATAGCTACCATCAATCACGAATTGGGCTTCGTACGTATATCTACCATCAATCACGAATTGGGCTTCGTACGTGTATCTACCATCAATCACGAATTGGGCTTTGTACGTATATCTACCATCAATCACGAATTTAGCTTCGTACGTATATCTACCATCAATCACGAATTGGGCTTCATAGGTATATCTACCATCGATCACGAATTGGGCTTCATAGGTATAGCTACCATCAATCACGAATTGGGCTTCCTACGTATATCTACCATCAATCACGAATTGGGCTTCATACGTATATCTACCATCGATCACGAATTGGGCTTCGTACGTGTATCTACCATCAATCACGAATTGGGCTTCGTACGTATATCTACCCTCGATCACGAATTGTGCTTCGTACGTATATCTACCATCAATCACGAATTGGGCTTCGTACGTGTATCTACCATCAATCACGAATTGGGCTTCGTACGTATATCTACCATCAATCACGAATTTAGCTTCGTACGTATATCTACCATCAATCACGAATTGGGCTTCATAGGTATAGCTACCATCAATCACGAATTGGGCTTCGTACGTATATATACCATCAATCACGAATTGGGCTTCGTACGTGTATCTATCATCAATCACGAATTTGGCTTCATAGGTATATCTACCATCAATCACGAATTGGGCTTCGTACGTGTATCTACCATCTATCACGAATTGGGCTTCGTACGTGTATCTACCATCAATCACGAATTGGGCTTCGTACGTATATCTACCATCAATCACGAATTGGGCTTCGTACGTATATCTACCATCAATCACGAATTGGGCTTCGTACGTGTATCTACCATCAATCACGAATTGGGCTTCATAGGTATAGCTACCATCAATCACGAATTGGGCTTCGTACGTGTATCTACCATCAATCACGAATTGGGCTTCATAGGTATAGCTACCATCAATCACGAATTGGGCTTAGTACGTGTATCTTCCATCAATCACAAATTGGGCTTCGTACGTATATCTACCATCAATCACGAATTGGGCTTCATAGGTATATCTACCATCGATCACGAATTGGGCTTCATAGGTATATCTACCATCGATCACGAATTGGGCTTCATAGGTATAGCTACCATCAATCACGAATTGGGCTTCATACGTATATCTACCATCAATCACGAATTGGGCTTCATACGTATATCTACCATCGATCACGAATTGGGCTTCGTACGTGTATCTACCATCAATCACGAATTGGGCTTCGTACGTATATCTACCCTCGATCACGAATTGGGCTTCGTACGTATATCTACCATCAATCACGAATTGGGCTTCGTACGTGTATCTACCATCAATCACGAATTGGGCTTTGTACGTATATCTACCATCAATCACGAATTTAGCTTCGTACGTATATCTACCATCAATCACGAATTGGGCTTCATAGGTATAGCTACCATCAATCACGAATTGGGCTTCGTACGTATATCTACCATCAATCACGAATTGGGCTTCGTACGTGTATCTATCATCAATCACGAATTTGGCTTCATAGGTATATCTACCATCAATCACGAATTGGGCTTCGTACGTGTATCTACCATCAATCACGAATTGGGCTTCGTACGTGTATCTATCATCAATCACGAATTGGGCTTCGTAGGTATAGCTATACCATCAATCACGAATTGGGCTTCGTACGTGTATCTATCATCAATCACGAATTGGGTTTCATAGGTATAGATACCATCAATCACGAATTGGGCTTCGTACGTATATCTACCATCAATCACGAATTGGGCTTCGTACGTATATCTACCATCAATCACGAATTGGGCTTCGTACGTGTGTCTACCATCAATCACGAATTGGGCTTCGTACGTGTATCTACCATCAATCACGAATTGGGCTTCGTACGTATATCTACCATCAATCACGAATTTGGCTTCGTACGTATATCTACCATCAATCACGAATTGGGCTTCGTACGTATATCTATCATCAATCACGAATTGGGCTTCATAGGTATAGATACCATCAATCACGAATTGGGCTTCGTACGTATATCTACCATCAATCACGAATTGGGCTTCTTAGGTATATCTACCATCAATCACGAATTGGGCTTCGTACGTGTGTCTACCATCAATCACGAATTGGGCTTCGTACGTATATCTACCATCAATCACGAATTGGGCTTCGTACGTGTGTCTACCATCAATCACGAATTGGGCTTCGTACGTATATCTACCATCAATCACGAATTGGGCTTCGTACGTGTGTCTACCATCAATCACGAATTGGGCTTCGTACGTGTATCTACCATCAATCACGAATTGGGCTTCGTACGTATATCTACCATCAATCACGAATTTGGCTTCGTACGTATATCTACCATCAATCACGAATTGGGCTTCGTACGTATATCTACCATCAATCACGAATTGGGCTTCATAGGTATAGCTACCATCAATCACGAATTGGGCTTCGTACGTATATCTACCATCAATCACGAATTGGGCTTCGTACGTGTATCTATCATCAATCACGAATTGGGCTTCATAGGTATATCTACCATCAATCACGAATTGGGCTTCGTACGTGTATCTACCATCTATCACGAATTGGGCTTCGTACGTGTATCTACCATCAATCACGAATTGGGCTTCGTACGTATATCTACCATCAATCACGAATTGGGCTTCATAGGTATAGCTACCATCAATCACGAATTGGGCTTCGTACGTATATCTACCATCAATCACGAATTGGGCTTCGTACGTGTATCTACCATCAATCACGAATTGGGCTTCATAGGTATAGCTACCATCAATCACGAATTGGGCTTAGTACGTGTATCTACCATCAATCACAAATTGGGCTTCGTACGTATATCTACCATCAATCACGAATTGGGCTTCATAGGTATATCTACCATCGATCACGAATTGGGCTTCATAGGTATATCTACCATCGATCACGAATTGGGCTTCATAGGTATAGCTACCATCAATCACGAATTGGGCTTCCTACGTATATCTACCATCAATCACGAATTGGGCTTCATACGTATATCTACCATCGATCACGAATTGGGCTTCGTACGTGTATCTACCATCAATCACGAATTGGGCTTCGTACGTATATCTACCCTCGATCACGAATTGTGCTTCGTACGTATATCTACCATCAATCACGAATTGGGCTTCGTACGTGTATCTACCATCAATCACGAATTGGGCTTCGTACGTATATCTACCATCAATCACGAATTTAGCTTCGTACGTATATCTACCATCAATCACGAATTGGGCTTCATAGGTATAGCTACCATCAATCACGAATTGGGCTTCGTACGTATATATACCATCAATCACGAATTGGGCTTCGTACGTGTATCTATCATCAATCACGAATTTGGCTTCATAGGTATATCTACCATCAATCACGAATTGGGCTTCGTACGTGTATCTACCATCTATCACGAATTGGGCTTCGTACGTGTATCTACCATCAATCACGAATTGGGCTTCGTACGTATATCTACCATCAATCACGAATTGGGCTTCGTACGTATATCTACCATCAATCACGAATTGGGCTTCGTACGTGTATCTACCATCAATCACGAATTGGGCTTCATAGGTATAGCTACCATCAATCACGAATTGGGCTTCGTACGTGTATCTACCATCAATCACGAATTGGGCTTCATAGGTATAGCTACCATCAATCACGAATTGGGCTTAGTACGTGTATCTTCCATCAATCACAAATTGGGCTTCGTACGTATATCTACCATCAATCACGAATTGGGCTTCATAGGTATATCTACCATCGATCACGAATTGGGCTTCATAGGTATATCTACCATCGATCACGAATTGGGCTTCATAGGTATAGCTACCATCAATCACGAATTGGGCTTCATACGTATATCTACCATCAATCACGAATTGGGCTTCATACGTATATCTACCATCGATCACGAATTGGGCTTCGTACGTGTATCTACCATCAATCACGAATTGGGCTTCGTACGTATATCTACCCTCGATCACGAATTGGGCTTCGTACGTATATCTACCATCAATCACGAATTGGGCTTCGTACGTGTATCTACCATCAATCACGAATTGGGCTTTGTACGTATATCTACCATCAATCACGAATTTAGCTTCGTACGTATATCTACCATCAATCACGAATTGGGCTTCATAGGTATAGCTACCATCAATCACGAATTGGGCTTCGTACGTATATCTACCATCAATCACGAATTGGGCTTCGTACGTGTATCTACCATCAATCACGAATTGGGCTTTGTACGTATATCTACCATCAATCACGAATTTAGCTTCGTACGTATATCTACCATCAATCACGAATTGGGCTTCATAGGTATATCTACCATCGATCACGAATTGGGCTTCATAGGTATAGCTACCATCAATCACGAATTGGGCTTCCTACGTATATCTACCATCAATCACGAATTGGGCTTCATACGTATATCTACCATCGATCACGAATTGGGCTTCGTACGTGTATCTACCATCAATCACGAATTGGGCTTCGTACGTATATCTACCCTCGATCACGAATTGTGCTTCGTACGTATATCTACCATCAATCACGAATTGGGCTTCGTACGTGTATCTACCATCAATCACGAATTGGGCTTCGTACGTATATCTACCATCAATCACGAATTTAGCTTCGTACGTATATCTACCATCAATCACGAATTGGGCTTCATAGGTATAGCTACCATCAATCACGAATTGGGCTTCGTACGTATATATACCATCAATCACGAATTGGGCTTCGTACGTGTATCTATCATCAATCACGAATTTGGCTTCATAGGTATATCTACCATCAATCACGAATTGGGCTTCGTACGTGTATCTACCATCTATCACGAATTGGGCTTCGTACGTGTATCTACCATCAATCACGAATTGGGCTTCGTACGTATATCTACCATCAATCACGAATTGGGCTTCGTACGTATATCTACCATCAATCACGAATTGGGCTTCGTACGTGTATCTACCATCAATCACGAATTGGGCTTCATAGGTATAGCTACCATCAATCACGAATTGGGCTTCGTACGTGTATCTACCATCAATCACGAATTGGGCTTCATAGGTATAGCTACCATCAATCACGAATTGGGCTTAGTACGTGTATCTTCCATCAATCACAAATTGGGCTTCGTACGTATATCTACCATCAATCACGAATTGGGCTTCATAGGTATATCTACCATCGATCACGAATTGGGCTTCATAGGTATATCTACCATCGATCACGAATTGGGCTTCATAGGTATAGCTACCATCAATCACGAATTGGGCTTCATACGTATATCTACCATCAATCACGAATTGGGCTTCATACGTATATCTACCATCGATCACGAATTGGGCTTCGTACGTGTATCTACCATCAATCACGAATTGGGCTTCGTACGTATATCTACCCTCGATCACGAATTGGGCTTCGTACGTATATCTACCATCAATCACGAATTGGGCTTCGTACGTGTATCTACCATCAATCACGAATTGGGCTTTGTACGTATATCTACCATCAATCACGAATTTAGCTTCGTACGTATATCTACCATCAATCACGAATTGGGCTTCATAGGTATAGCTACCATCAATCACGAATTGGGCTTCGTACGTATATCTACCATCAATCACGAATTGGGCTTCGTACGTGTATCTATCATCAATCACGAATTTGGCTTCATAGGTATATCTACCATCAATCACGAATTGGGCTTCGTACGTGTATCTACCATCAATCACGAATTGGGCTTCGTACGTGTATCTATCATCAATCACGAATTGGGCTTCGTAGGTATAGCTATACCATCAATCACGAATTGGGCTTCGTACGTGTATCTATCATCAATCACGAATTGGGTTTCATAGGTATAGATACCATCAATCACGAATTGGGCTTCGTACGTATATCTACCATCAATCACGAATTGGGCTTCGTACGTATATCTACCATCAATCACGAATTGGGCTTCGTACGTGTGTCTACCATCAATCACGAATTGGGCTTCGTACGTGTATCTACCATCAATCACGAATTGGGCTTCGTACGTATATCTACCATCAATCACGAATTTGGCTTCGTACGTATATCTACCATCAATCACGAATTGGGCTTCGTACGTATATCTATCATCAATCACGAATTGGGCTTCATAGGTATAGATACCATCAATCACGAATTGGGCTTCGTACGTATATCTACCATCAATCACGAATTGGGCTTCTTAGGTATATCTACCATCAATCACGAATTGGGCTTCGTACGTGTGTCTACCATCAATCACGAATTGGGCTTCGTACGTATATCTACCATCAATCACGAATTGGGCTTCGTACGTGTGTCTACCATCAATCACGAATTGGGCTTCGTACGTATATCTACCATCAATCACGAATTGGGCTTCGTACGTGTGTCTACCATCAATCACGAATTGGGCTTCGTACGTGTATCTACCATCAATCACGAATTGGGCTTCGTACGTATATCTACCATCAATCACGAATTTGGCTTCGTACGTATATCTACCATCAATCACGAATTGGGCTTCGTACGTATATCTACCATCAATCACGAATTGGGCTTCATAGGTATAGCTACCATCAATCACGAATTGGGCTTCGTACGTATATCTACCATCAATCACGAATTGGGCTTCGTACGTGTATCTATCATCAATCACGAATTGGGCTTCATAGGTATATCTACCATCAATCACGAATTGGGCTTCGTACGTGTATCGACCATCAATCACGAATTGGGCTTCGTACGTATATCTACCATCAATCACGAATTGGGCTTCGTACGTGTATCTATCATCAATCACGAATTGGGCTTCATAGGTATAGCTACCATCAATCACGAATTGGGCTTCGTACGTGTATCTATCATCAATCACGAATTGGGCTTCATAGGTATAGCTACCATCAATCACGAATTGGGCTTCGTACGTGTATCTACCATCAATCATGAATTGGGCTTCGTACGTATATCTACCATCAATCACGAATTGGGCTTCGTACGTATATTTACCATCAATCACGAATTGGGCTTCGTACGTGTATCTATCATCAATCACGAATTGGGCTTCGTAGGTATAGCTATACCATCAATCACGAATTGGGCTTCGTACGTGTATCTATCATCAATCACGAATTGGGCTTCATAGGTATAGATACCATCAATCACGAATTGGGCTTCGTACGTATATCTACCATCAATCACGAATTGGGCTTCGTACGTATATCTACCATCAATCACGAATTGGGCTTCGTACGTGTGTCTACCATCAATCACGAATTGGGCTTCGTACGTGTATCTACCATCAATCACGAATTGGGCTTCGTACGTATATCTACCATCAATCACGAATTTGGCTTCGTACGTATATCTACCATCAATCACGAATTGGGCTTCGTACGTATATCTATCATCAATCACGAATTGGGCTTCATAGGTATAGATACCATCAATCACGAATTGGGCTTCGTACGTATATCTACCATCAATCACGAATTGGGCTTCTTAGGTATATCTACCATCAATCACGAATTGGGCTTCGTACGTATATCTACCATCAATCACGAATTGGGCTTCGTACGTGTGTCTACCATCAATCACGAATTGGGCTTCGTACGTATATCTACCATCAATCACGAATTGGGCTTCGTACGTGTGTCTACCATCAATCACGAATTGGGCTTCGTACGTGTATCTACCATCAATCACGAATTGGGCTTCGTACGTATATCTACCATCAATCACGAATTTGGCTTCGTACGTATATCTACCATCAATCACGAATTGGGCTTCGTACGTATATCTACCATCAATCACGAATTGGGCTTCATAGGTATAGCTACCATCAATCACGAATTGGGCTTCGTACGTATATCTACCATCAATCACGAATTGGGCTTCGTACGTGTATCTATCATCAATCACGAATTGGGCTTCATAGGTATATCTACCATCAATCACGAATTGGGCTTCGTACGTGTATCGACCATCAATCACGAATTGGGCTTCGTACGTATATCTACCATCAATCACGAATTGGGCTTCGTACGTGTATCTATCATCAATCACGAATTGGGCTTCTTAGGTATATCTACCATCAATCACGAATTGGGCTTCGTACGTGTATCGACCATCAATCACGAATTGGGCTTCGTACGTATATCTACCATCAATCACGAATTGGGCTTCATAGGTATATCTACCATCGATCACGAATTGGGCTTCATAGGTATAGCTACCATCAATCACGAATTGGGCTTCATACGTATATCTACCATCAATCACCAATTGGGCTTCATACGTATATCTACCATCGATCACGAATTGGGCTTCGTACGTGTATCTACCATCAATCACGAATTGGGCTTTGTACGTATATCTACCATCAATCACGAATTTGGCTTCGTACGTATATCTACCATCAATCACGAATTGGGCTTCGTACGTATATCTACCATCAATCACGAATTGGGCTTCGTACATCTATCTATCATCAATCACGAATTGGGCTTCATAGGTATAGATACCATCAATCACGAATTGGGCTTCGTACGTATATCTACCATCAATCACGAATTGGGCTTCGTAGGTATAGCTATACCATCAATCACGAATTGGGCTTCGTACGTATATCTACCATCAATCACGAATTGGGCTTCGTACGTGTGTCTACCATCAATCACGAATTGGGCTTCGTACGTATATCTACCATCAATCACGAATTGGGCTTCGTACGTGTGTCTACCATCAATCACGAATTGGGCTTCGTACGTGTATCTACCATCAATCACGAATTGGGCTTCGTACGTATATCTACCATCAATCACGAATTTGGCTTCGTACGTATATCTACCATCAATCACGAATTGGGCTTCATAGGTATAGCTACCATCAATCACGAATTGGGCTTCGTACGTATATCTACCATCAATCACGAATTGGGCTTCGTACGTGTATCTACCATCTATCACGAATTGGGCTTCGTACGTATATCTACCCTCGATCACGAATTGGGCTTCGTACGTATATCTACCATCAATCACGAATTGGGCTTCGTACGTGTATCTACCATCAATCACGAATTGGGCTTCGTACGTATATCTACCATCAATCACGAATTTAGCTTCGTACGTATATCTACCATCAATCACAAATTGGGCTTCATAGGTATAGCTACCATCAATCACGAATTGGGCTTCGTACGTATATCTACCATCAATCACGAATTGGGCTTCGTACGTGTATCTATCATCAATCACGAATTTGGCTTCATAGGTATATCTACCATCAATCACGAAATGGGCTTCGTACGTGTATCTACCATCAATCACGAATTGGGCTTCGTACGTGTATCTATCATCAATCACGAATTGGGCTTCGTAGGTATAGCTATACCATCAATCACGAATTGGGCTTCGTACGTGTATCTATCATCAATCACGAATTGGGCTTCATAGGTATAGATACCATCAATCACGAATTGGGCTTCGTACGTATATCTACCATCAATCACGAATTGGGCTTCTTAGGTATATCTACCATCAATCACGAATTGGGCTTCGTACGTGTGTCTACCATCAATCACGAATTGGGCTTCGTACGTATATCTACCATCAATCACGAATTGGGCTTCGTACGTGTGTCTACCATCAATCACGAATTGGGCTTCGTACGTATATCTACCATCAATCACGAATTGGGCTTCGTACGTGTGTCTACCATCAATCACGAATTGGGCTTCGTACGTGTATCTACCATCAATCACGAATTGGGCTTCGTACGTATATCTACCATCAATCACGAATTTGGCTTCGTACGTATATCTACCATCAATCACGAATTGGGCTTCGTACGTATATCTACCATCAATCACGAATTGGGCTTCGTACGTGTATCTATCATCAATCACGAATTGGGCTTCATAGGTATAGATACCATCAATCACGAATTGGGCTTCGTACGTATATCTACCATCAATCACGAATTGGGCTTCTTAGGTATATCTACCATCAATCACGAATTGGGCTTCGTACGTGTGTCTACCATCAATCACGAATTGGGCTTCGTACGTATATCTACCATCAATCACGAATTGGGCTTCGTACGTGTGTCTACCATCAATCACGAATTGGGTTTCGTACGTGTATCTACCATCAATCACGAATTGGGCTTCGTACGTATATCTACCATCAATCACGAATTTGGCTTCGTACGTATATCTACCATCAATCACGAATTGGGCTTCATAGGTATAGCTACCATCAATCACGAATTGGGCTTCGTACGTATATCTACCATCAATCACGAATTGGGCTTCGTACGTGTAATTATCATCAATCACGAATTGGGCTTCGTACGTGTGTCTACCATCAATCACGTATTGGGCTTCGTACGTGTATCTACCATCAATCACGAATTGGGCTTCGTACGTGTGTCTACCATCAATCACGTATTGGGCTTCGTACGTGTATCTATCATCAATCACGAATTGGGCTTCATAGGTATAGCTACCATCAATCACGAATTGGGCTTCGTACGTGTATCTACCATCAATCATGAATTGGGCTTCGTACGTATATCTACCATCAATCACGAATTGGGCTTCGTACGTATATTTACCATCAATCACGAATTGGGCCTCGTACGTGTGTCTACCATCAATCACGTATTGGGCTTCGTACGTGTATCTACCATCAATCACGAATTGGGCTTCGTACGTGTGTCTACCATCAATCACGTATTGGGCTTCGTACGTGTATCTACCATCAATCACGAATTGGGCTTCATAGGTATATCTACCATCAATCACGTATTGGGCTTCGTACGTGTATCTACCATCAATCACGAATTGGGCTTCATAGGTATATCTACCATCAATCACGAATTGGGCTTCGTACGTGTATCTACCATCAATCACGAATTGGGCTTCATAGGTATATCTACCATCAATCACGAATTGGGCTTCGTACGTGTATCTACCATCAATCACGAATTGGGCTTCGTACGTATATCTACCATCAATCACGAATTGGGCTTCGTACGTGTGTCTACCATCAATCACAAATTGGGCTTCGTACGTATATCTACCATCAATCACGAATTGGGCTTCGTACATATATCTACCATCAATCACGAATTGGGCTTCGTACGTGTGTCTACCATCAATCACGAATTGGGCTTCGTACGTATATCTACCATCAATCACGAATTGGGCTTCGTATGTGTGTCTACCATCAATCACGAATTGGGCTTCGTACGTGTATCTACCATCAATCACGAATTGGGCTTCGTATGTGTGTCTACCATCAATCACGAATTGGGCTTCGTACGTGTATCTACCATCAATCACGAATTGGGCTTCGTACGTATATCTACCATCAATCACGAATTTGGCTTCGTACGTATATCTACCATCAATCACGAATTGGGCTTCATAGGTATAGCTACCATCAATCACGAATTGGGCTTCGTACGTATATCTACCATCAATCACGAATTGGACTTCGTACGTATATCTACTATATCAATCACGAATTGGGCTTCGTACGTGTATCTATCATCAATCACGAATTGGGCTTCTTAGGTATATCTACCATCAATCACGAATTGGGCTTCGTACGTGTATCGACCATCAATCACGAATTGGGCTTCGTACGTATATCTACCATCAATCACGAATTGGGCTTCATAGGTATATCTACCATCGATCACGAATTGGGCTTCATAGGTATAGCTACCATCAATCACGAATTGGGCTTCATACGTATATCTACCATCAATCACAAATTGGGCTTCATACGTATATCTACCATCGATCACGAATTGGGCTTCGTACGTGTATCTACCATCAATCACGAATTGGGCTTCGTACGTATATCTACCATCAATCACGAATTTGGCTTCGTACGTATATCTACCATCAATCACGAATTGGGCTTCGTACGTATATCTACCATCAATCACGAATTGGGCTTCGTACGTGTATCTATCATCAATCACGAATTGGGCTTCATAGGTATAGATACCATCAATCACGAATTGGGCTTCGTACGTATATCTACCATCAATCACGAATTGGGCTTCTTAGGTATATCTTCCATCAATCACGAATTGGGCTTCATAGGTATAGCTATACCATCAATCACGAATTGGGCTTCGTACGTATATCTACCATCAATCACGAATTGGGCTTCGTACGTGTATCTACCATCAATCACGAATTGGGCTTCGTAGGTATAGCTATACCATCAATCACGAATTGGGCTTCGTACGTATATCTACCATCAATCACGAATTGGGCTTCGTACGTATATCTACCATCAATCACGAATTGGGCTTCGTAGGTATAGCTATACCATCAATCACGAATTGGGCTTCGTACGTATATCTACCATCAATCACGAATTGGGCTTCGTACGTGTGTCTATCATCAATCACGAATTGGGCTTCGTACGTATATCTACCATCAATCACGAATTGGGCTTCGTACGTGTGTCTACCATCAATCAAGAATTTGGCTTCGTACGTGTATCTACCATCAATCACGAATTGGGCTTCGTACGTATATCTACCATCAATCACGAATTTGGCTTCGTACGTATATCTACCATCAATCACGAATTGGGCTTCATAGGTATAGCTACCATCAATCACGAATTGGGCTTCGTACGTATATCTACCATCAATCACGAATTGGGCTTCGTACGTGTATCTACCATCTATCACGAATTGGGCTTCGTACGTATATCTACCCTCGATCACGAATTGGGCTTCGTACGTATATCTACCATCAATCACGAATTGGGCTTCGTACGTGTATCTACCATCAATCACGAATTGGGCTTCGTACGTATATCTACCATCAATCACGAATTTAGCTTCGTACGTATATCTACCATCAATCACGAATTGGGCTTCATAGGTATAGCTACCATCAATCACGAATTGGGCTTCGTACGTATATCTACCATCAATCACGAATTGGGCTTCGTACGTGTATCTATCATCAATCACGAATTTGGCTTCATAGGTATATCTACCATCAATCACGAATTGGGCTTCGTACGTGTATCTACCATCAATCACGAATTGGGCTTCGTACGTGTATCTATCATCAATCACGAATTGGGCTTCGTAGGTATAACTATACCATCAATCACGAATTGGGCTTCGTACGTGTATCTATCATCAATCACGAATTGGGCTTCATAGGTATAGATACCATCAATCACGAATTGGGCTTCGTACGTATATCTACCATCAATCACGAATTGGGCTTCTTAGGTATATCTACCATCAATCACGAATTTGGCTTCGTACGTGTGTCTACCATCAATCACGAATTGGGCTTCGTACGTATATCTACCATCAATCACGAATTGGGCTTCGTACGTGTGTCTACCATCAATCACGAATTGGGCTTCGTACGTATATCTACCATCAATCACGAATTGGGCTTCGTACGTGTGTCTACCATCAATCACGAATTGGGCTTCGTACGTGTATCTACCATCAATCACGAATTGGGCTTCGTACGTATATCTACCATCAATCACGAATTTGGCTTCGTACGTATATCTACCATCAATCACGAATTGGGCTTCGTACGTATATCTACCATCAATCACGAATTGGGCTTCGTACGTGTATCTATCATCAATCACGAATTGGGCTTCATAGGTATAGATACCATCAATCACGAATTGGGCTTCGTACGTATATCTACCATCAATCACGAATTGGGCTTCTTAGGTATATCTACCATCAATCACGAATTGGGCTTCGTACGTGTGTCTACCATCAATCACGAATTGGGCTTCGTACGTATATCTACCATCAATCACGAATTGGGCTTCGTACGTGTGTCTACCATCAATCACGAATTGGGCTTCGTACGTATATCTACCATCAATCACGAATTGGGCTTCGTACGTGTGTCTACCATCAATCACGAATTGGGCTTCGTACGTGTATCTACCATCAATCACGAATTGGGCTTCGTACGTATATCTACCATCAATCACGAATTTGGCTTCGTACGTATATCTACCATCAATCACGAATTGGGCTTCATAGGTATAGCTACCATCAATCACGAATTGGGCTTCGTACGTATATCTACCATCAATCACGAATTGGGCTTCGTACGTGTATCTATCATCAATCACGAATTGGGCTTCATAGGTATATCTACCATCAATCACGAATTGGGCTTCGTACGTGTATCGACCATCAATCACGAATTGGGCTTCGTACGTATATCTACCATCAATCACGAATTGGGCTTCGTACGTGTATCTATCATCAATCACGAATTGGGCTTCATAGGTATAGCTACCATCAATCACGAATTGGGCTTCGTACGTGTATCTACCATCAATCATGAATTGGGCTTCGTACGTATATCTACCATCAATCACGAATTGGGCTTCGTACGTATATTTACCATCAATCACGAATTGGGCTTCGAACGTGTGTCTACCATCAATCACGTATTGGGCTTCGTACGTGTATCTACCATCAATCACGAATTGGGCTTCATAGGTATAGCTACCATCAATCACAAATTGGGCTTCGTACGTGTGTCTACCATCAATCACGAATTGGGCTTCATAGGTATATCTACCATCAATCACGAATTGGGCTTCGTACGTATATCTACCATCAATCACGAATTGGGCTTCGTACGTATATCTACCATCAATCACGAATTGGGCTTCGTACGTGTATCTATCATCAATCACGAATTGGGCTTCATAGGTATATCTACCATCAATCACGAATTGGGCTTCGTACGTGTATCGACCATCAATCACGAATTGGGCTTCGTACGTATATCTACCATCAATCACGAATTGGGCTTCGTACGTGTATCTATCATCAATCACGAATTGGGCTTCATAGGTATAGCTACCATCAATCACGAATTGGGCTTCGTACGTGTATCTATCATCAATCACGAATTGGGCTTCATAGGTATAGCTACCATCAATCACGAATTGGGCTTCGTACGCATATCTACCATCAATCACGAATTGGGCTTCGTACGTATATCTACCATCAATCACGAATTGGGCTTCGTACGTATATCTACCATCAATCACGAATTGGGCTTCGTACGTGTATCTACCATCAATCACGAATTGGGCTTCGTACGTATATCTACCATCAATCACGAATTGGGCTTCATAGGTATAGCTACCATCAATCACGAATTGGGCTTCGTACGTATATCTACCATCAATCACGAATTGGGCTTCGTATGTGTGTCTACCATCAATCACGAATTGGGCTTCGTACGTGTATCTACCATCAATCACGAATTGGGCTTCGTATGTGTGTCTACCATCAATCACGAATTGGGCTTCGTACGTGTATCTACCATCAATCACGAATTGGGCTTCGTACGTATATCTACCATCAATCACGAATTTGGCTTCGTACGTATATCTACCATCAATCACGAATTGGGCTTCATAGGTATAGCTACCATCAATCACGAATTGGGCTTCGTACGTATATCTACCATCAATCACGAATTGGGCTTCGTAGGTATAGCTATACCATCAATCACGAATTGGGCTTCGTACGTATATCTACCATCAATCACGAATTGGGCTTCGTACGTGTGTCTACCATCAATCACGAATTGGGCTTCGTACGTATATCTACCATCAATCACGAATTGGGCTTCGTACGTGTGTCTACCATCAATCACGAATTGGGCTTCGTACGTGTATCTACCATCAATCACGAATTGGGCTTCGTACGTATATCTACCATCAATCACGAATTTGGCTTCGTACGTATATCTACCATCAATCACGAATTGGGCTTCATAGGTATAGCTACCATCAATCACGAATTGGGCTTCGTACGTATATCTACCATCAATCACGAATTGGGCTTCGTACGTGTATCTACCATCTATCACGAATTGGGCTTCGTACGTATATCTACCCTCGATCACGAATTGGGCTTCGTACGTATATCTACCATCAATCACGAATTGGGCTTCGTACGTGTATCTACCATCAATCACGAATTGGGCTTCGTACGTATATCTACCATCAATCACGAATTTAGCTTCGTACGTATATCTACCATCAATCACAAATTGGGCTTCATAGGTATAGCTACCATCAATCACGAATTGGGCTTCGTACGTATATCTACCATCAATCACGAATTGGGCTTCGTACGTGTATCTATCATCAATCACGAATTTGGCTTCATAGGTATATCTACCATCAATCACGAATTGGGCTTCGTACGTGTATCTACCATCAATCACGAATTGGGCTTCGTACGTGTATCTATCATCAATCACGAATTGGGCTTCGTAGGTATAGCTATACCATCAATCACGAATTGGGCTTCGTACGTGTATCTATCATCAATCACGAATTGGGCTTCATAGGTATAGATACCATCAATCACGAATTGGGCTTCGTACGTATATCTACCATCAATCACGAATTGGGCTTCTTAGGTATATCTACCATCAATCACGAATTGGGCTTCGTACGTGTGTCTACCATCAATCACGAATTGGGCTTCGTACGTATATCAACCATCAATCACGAATTGGGCTTCGTACGTGTGTCTACCATCAATCAAGAATTTGGCTTCGTACGTGTATCTACCATCAATCACGAATTGGGCTTCGTACGTATATCTACCATCAATCACGAATTTGGCTTCGTACGTATATCTACCATCAATCACGAATTGGGCTTCATAGGTATAGCTACCATCAATCACGAATTGGGCTTCGTACGTATATCTACCATCAATCACGAATTGGGCTTCGTACGTGTATCTACCATCTATCACGAATTGGGCTTCGTACGTATATCTACCCTCGATCACGAATTGGGCTTCGTACGTATATCTACCATCAATCACGAATTGGGCTTCGTACGTGTATCTACCATCAATCACGAATTGGGCTTCGTACGTATATCTACCATCAATCACGAATTTAGCTTCGTACGTATATCTACCATCAATCACGAATTGGGCTTCATAGGTATAGCTACCATCAATCACGAATTGGGCTTCGTACGTATATCTACCATCAATCACGAATTGGGCTTCGTACGTGTATCTATCATCAATCACGAATTTGGCTTCATAGGTATATCTACCATCAATCACGAATTGGGCTTCGTACGTGTATCTACCATCAATCACGAATTGGGCTTCGTACGTGTATCTATCATCAATCACGAATTGGGCTTCGTAGGTATAACTATACCATCAATCACGAATTGGGCTTCGTACGTGTATCTATCATCAATCACGAATTGGGCTTCATAGGTATAGATACCATCAATCACGAATTGGGCTTCGTACGTATATCTACCATCAATCACGAATTGGGCTTCTTAGGTATATCTACCATCAATCACGAATTTGGCTTCGTACGTGTGTCTACCATCAATCACGAATTGGGCTTCGTACGTATATCTACCATCAATCACGAATTGGGCTTCGTACGTGTGTCTACCATCAATCACGAATTGGGCTTCGTACGTATATCTACCATCAATCACGAATTGGGCTTCGTACGTGTGTCTACCATCAATCACGAATTGGGCTTCGTACGTGTATCTACCATCAATCACGAATTGGGCTTCGTACGTATATCTACCATCAATCACGAATTTGGCTTCGTACGTATATCTACCATCAATCACGAATTGGGCTTCGTACGTATATCTACCATCAATCACGAATTGGGCTTCGTACGTGTATCTATCATCAATCACGAATTGGGCTTCATAGGTATAGATACCATCAATCACGAATTGGGCTTCGTACGTATATCTACCATCAATCACGAATTGGGCTTCTTAGGTATATCTACCATCAATCACGAATTGGGCTTCGTACGTGTGTCTACCATCAATCACGAATTGGGCTTCGTACGTATATCTACCATCAATCACGAATTGGGCTTCGTACGTGTGTCTACCATCAATCACGAATTGGGCTTCGTACGTATATCTACCATCAATCACGAATTGGGCTTCGTACGTGTGTCTACCATCAATCACGAATTGGGCTTCGTACGTGTATCTACCATCAATCACGAATTGGGCTTCGTACGTATATCTACCATCAATCACGAATTTGGCTTCGTACGTATATCTACCATCAATCACGAATTGGGCTTCATAGGTATAGCTACCATCAATCACGAATTGGGCTTCGTACGTATATCTACCATCAATCACGAATTGGGCTTCGTACGTGTATCTATCATCAATCACGAATTGGGCTTCATAGGTATATCTACCATCAATCACGAATTGGGCTTCGTACGTGTATCGACCATCAATCACGAATTGGGCTTCGTACGTATATCTACCATCAATCACGAATTGGGCTTCGTACGTGTATCTATCATCAATCACGAATTGGGCTTCATAGGTATAGCTACCATCAATCACGAATTGGGCTTCGTACGTGTATCTACCATCAATCATGAATTGGGCTTCGTACGTATATCTACCATCAATCACGAATTGGGCTTCGTACGTATATTTACCATCAATCACGAATTGGGCTTCGAACGTGTGTCTACCATCAATCACGTATTGGGCTTCGTGCTTGTATCTACCATCAATCACGAATTGGGCTTCATAGGTATAGCTACCATCAATCACAAATTGGGCTTCGTACGTGTGTCTACCATCAATCACGAATTGGGCTTCATAGGTATATCTACCATCAATCACGAATTGGGCTTCGTACGTATATCTACCATCAATCACGAATTGGGCTTCGTACGTATATCTACCATCAATCACGAATTGGGCTTCGTACGTGTATCTACCATCAATCATGAATTGGGCTTCGTACGTATATCTACCATCAATCACGAATTGGGCTTCGTACGTATATCTACCATCAATCACGAATTGGGCTTCGTACGTGTATCTATCATCAATCACGAATTGGGCTTCATAGGTATATCTACCATCAATCACGAATTGGGCTTCGTACGTGTATCGACCATCAATCACGAATTGGGCTTCGTACGTATATCTACCATCAATCACGAATTGGGCTTCGTACGTGTATCTATCATCAATCACGAATTGGGCTTCATAGGTATAGCTACCATCAATCACGAATTGGGCTTCGTACGTGTATCTATCATCAATCACGAATTGGGCTTCATAGGTATAGCTACCATCAATCACGAATTGGGCTTCGTACGCATATCTACCATCAATCACGAATTGGGCTTCGTACGTATATCTACCATCAATCACGAATTGGGCTTCGTACGTATATCTACCATCAATCACGAATTGGGCTTCGTACGTGTATCTACCATCAATCACGAATTGGGCTTCGTACGTATATCTACCATCAATCACGAATTGGGCTTCATAGGTATAGCTACCATCAATCACGAATTGGGCTTCGTACGTATATCTACCATCAATCACGAATTGGGCTTCGTATGTGTGTCTACCATCAATCACGAATTGGGCTTCGTACGTGTATCTACCATCAATCACGAATTGGGCTTCGTATGTGTGTCTACCATCAATCACGAATTGGGCTTCGTACGTGTATCTACCATCAATCACGAATTGGGCTTCGTACGTATATCTACCATCAATCACGAATTTGGCTTCGTACGTATATCTACCATCAATCACGAATTGGGCTTCATAGGTATAGCTACCATCAATCACGAATTGGGCTTCGTACGTATATCTACCATCAATCACGAATTGGGCTTCGTAGGTATAGCTATACCATCAATCACGAATTGGGCTTCGTACGTATATCTACCATCAATCACGAATTGGGCTTCGTACGTGTGTCTACCATCAATCACGAATTGGGCTTCGTACGTATATCTACCATCAATCACGAATTGGGCTTCGTACGTGTGTCTACCATCAATCACGAATTGGGCTTCGTACGTGTATCTACCATCAATCACGAATTGGGCTTCGTACGTATATCTACCATCAATCACGAATTTGGCTTCGTACGTATATCTACCATCAATCACGAATTGGGCTTCATAGGTATAGCTACCATCAATCACGAATTGGGCTTCGTACGTATATCTACCATCAATCACGAATTGGGCTTCGTACGTGTATCTACCATCTATCACGAATTGGGCTTCGTACGTATATCTACCCTCGATCACGAATTGGGCTTCGTACGTATATCTACCATCAATCACGAATTGGGCTTCGTACGTGTATCTACCATCAATCACGAATTGGGCTTCGTACGTATATCTACCATCAATCACGAATTTAGCTTCGTACGTATATCTACCATCAATCACAAATTGGGCTTCATAGGTATAGCTACCATCAATCACGAATTGGGCTTCGTACGTATATCTACCATCAATCACGAATTGGGCTTCGTACGTGTATCTATCATCAATCACGAATTTGGCTTCATAGGTATATCTACCATCAATCACGAATTGGGCTTCGTACGTGTATCTACCATCAATCACGAATTGGGCTTCGTACGTGTATCTATCATCAATCACGAATTGGGCTTCGTAGGTATAGCTATACCATCAATCACGAATTGGGCTTCGTACGTGTATCTATCATCAATCACGAATTGGGCTTCATAGGTATAGATACCATCAATCACGAATTGGGCTTCGTACGTATATCTACCATCAATCACGAATTGGGCTTCTTAGGTATATCTACCATCAATCACGAATTGGGCTTCGTACGTGTGTCTACCATCAATCACGAATTGGGCTTCGTACGTATATCAACCATCAATCACGAATTGGGCTTCGTACGTGTGTCTACCATCAATCAAGAATTTGGCTTCGTACGTGTATCTACCATCAATCACGAATTGGGCTTCGTACGTATATCTACCATCAATCACGAATTTGGCTTCGTACGTATATCTACCATCAATCACGAATTGGGCTTCATAGGTATAGCTACCATCAATCACGAATTGGGCTTCGTACGTATATCTACCATCAATCACGAATTGGGCTTCGTACGTGTATCTACCATCTATCACGAATTGGGCTTCGTACGTATATCTACCCTCGATCACGAATTGGGCTTCGTACGTATATCTACCATCAATCACGAATTGGGCTTCGTACGTGTATCTACCATCAATCACGAATTGGGCTTCGTACGTATATCTACCATCAATCACGAATTTAGCTTCGTACGTATATCTACCATCAATCACGAATTGGGCTTCATAGGTATAGCTACCATCAATCACGAATTGGGCTTCGTACGTATATCTACCATCAATCACGAATTGGGCTTCGTACGTGTATCTATCATCAATCACGAATTTGGCTTCATAGGTATATCTACCATCAATCACGAATTGGGCTTCGTACGTGTATCTACCATCAATCACGAATTGGGCTTCGTACGTGTATCTATCATCAATCACGAATTGGGCTTCGTAGGTATAACTATACCATCAATCACGAATTGGGCTTCGTACGTGTATCTATCATCAATCACGAATTGGGCTTCATAGGTATAGATACCATCAATCACGAATTGGGCTTCGTACGTATATCTACCATCAATCACGAATTGGGCTTCTTAGGTATATCTACCATCAATCACGAATTTGGCTTCGTACGTGTGTCTACCATCAATCACGAATTGGGCTTCGTACGTATATCTACCATCAATCACGAATTGGGCTTCGTACGTGTGTCTACCATCAATCACGAATTGGGCTTCGTACGTATATCTACCATCAATCACGAATTGGGCTTCGTACGTGTGTCTACCATCAATCACGAATTGGGCTTCGTACGTGTATCTACCATCAATCACGAATTGGGCTTCGTACGTATATCTACCATCAATCACGAATTTGGCTTCGTACGTATATCTACCATCAATCACGAATTGGGCTTCGTACGTATATCTACCATCAATCACGAATTGGGCTTCGTACGTGTATCTATCATCAATCACGAATTGGGCTTCATAGGTATAGATACCATCAATCACGAATTGGGCTTCGTACGTATATCTACCATCAATCACGAATTGGGCTTCTTAGGTATATCTACCATCAATCACGAATTGGGCTTCGTACGTGTGTCTACCATCAATCACGAATTGGGCTTCGTACGTATATCTACCATCAATCACGAATTGGGCTTCGTACGTGTGTCTACCATCAATCACGAATTGGGCTTCGTACGTATATCTACCATCAATCACGAATTGGGCTTCGTACGTGTGTCTACCATCAATCACGAATTGGGCTTCGTACGTGTATCTACCATCAATCACGAATTGGGCTTCGTACGTATATCTACCATCAATCACGAATTTGGCTTCGTACGTATATCTACCATCAATCACGAATTGGGCTTCATAGGTATAGCTACCATCAATCACGAATTGGGCTTCGTACGTATATCTACCATCAATCACGAATTGGGCTTCGTACGTGTATCTATCATCAATCACGAATTGGGCTTCATAGGTATATCTACCATCAATCACGAATTGGGCTTCGTACGTGTATCGACCATCAATCACGAATTGGGCTTCGTACGTATATCTACCATCAATCACGAATTGGGCTTCGTACGTGTATCTATCATCAATCACGAATTGGGCTTCATAGGTATAGCTACCATCAATCACGAATTGGGCTTCGTACGTGTATCTACCATCAATCATGAATTGGGCTTCGTACGTATATCTACCATCAATCACGAATTGGGCTTCGTACGTATATTTACCATCAATCACGAATTGGGCTTCGAACGTGTGTCTACCATCAATCACGTATTGGGCTTCGTGCTTGTATCTACCATCAATCACGAATTGGGCTTCATAGGTATAGCTACCATCAATCACAAATTGGGCTTCGTACGTGTGTCTACCATCAATCACGAATTGGGCTTCATAGGTATATCTACCATCAATCACGAATTGGGCTTCGTACGTATATCTACCATCAATCACGAATTGGGCTTCGTACGTATATCTACCATCAATCACGAATTGGGCTTCGTACGTGTATCTACCATCAATCATGAATTGGGCTTCGTACGTATATCTACCATCAATCACGAATTGGGCTTCGTACGTATATTTACCATCAATCACGAATTGGGCCTCGTACGTGTGTCTACCATCAATCACGTATTGGGCTTCGTACGTGTATCTACCATCAATCACGAATTGGGCTTCGTACGTGTGTCTACCATCAATCACGTATTGGGCTTCGTACGTGTATCTACCATCAATCACGAATTGGGCTTCATAGGTATATCTACCATCAATCACGAATTGGGCTTCGTACGTGTGTCTACCATCAATCACAAATTGGGCTTCGTACGTATATCTACCATCAATCACGAATTGGGCTTCGTACATATATCTACCATCAATCACGAATTGGGCTTCGTACGTGTGTCTACCATCAATCACGAATTGGGCTTCGTACGTATATCTACCATCAATCACGAATTGGGCTTCGTATGTGTGTCTACCATCAATCACGAATTGGGCTTCGTACGTGTATCTACCATCAATCACGAATTGGGCTTCGTATGTGTGTCTACCATCAATCACGAATTGGGCTTCGTACGTGTATCTACCATCAATCACGAATTGGGCTTCGTACGTATATCTACCATCAATCACGAATTTGGCTTCGTACGTATATCTACCATCAATCACGAATTGGGCTTCATAGGTATAGCTACCATCAATCACGAATTGGGCTTCGTACGTATATCTACCATCAATCACGAATTGGACTTCGTACGTATATCTACTATATCAATCACGAATTGGGCTTCGTACGTGTATCTATCATCAATCACGAATTGGGCTTCTTAGGTATATCTACCATCAATCACGAATTGGGCTTCGTACGTGTATCGACCATCAATCACGAATTGGGCTTCGTACGTATATCTACCATCAATCACGAATTGGGCTTCATAGGTATATCTACCATCGATCACGAATTGGGCTTCATAGGTATATCTACCATCAATCACGAATTGGGCTTCGTACGTGTATCGACCATCAATCACGAATTGGGCTTCGTACGTATATCTACCATCAATCACGAATTGGGCTTCATAGGTATATCTACCATCGATCACGAATTGGGCTTCATAGGTATAGCTACCATCAATCACGAATTGGGCTTCGTACGTATATCTACCATCAATCATGAATTGGGCTTCATACGTGTATCTACCATCAATCAAGAATTGGGCTTCGTACGTATATCTACCATCAATCACGAATTGGGCTTCGTACGTGTATCTACCATCAATCACGAATTGGCTTCGTACGTATATCTACCATCAATCACGAATTGGGCTTCGCACGTGTATCTACCATCAATCACGAAGTGGGCTTCGTACGTATATCTACCATCAATCACGAATTCCCCAAATCCGAAGGGATTTTCCATTCTAATAAGAAAACACTTACCTCTGTTTACCTACATTTGCATATCAGCGCGCATGCGCCAGAAACCCCGCTGAAAAGTAGCCCAAAGTGCACCCTCCGCGCCCACTGCATGTCCCCGTATATAAGCCCCAGTGACCCGAAGGATCGTCCTAGTTTTTCATCAATCCTCTCGGAGTAGGGAGGGTGGTAAACAGAGGTGAGTGTTTTCTTATTAGAATGGAAAATCCCTTCGGATTTGGGGAATTCCATTACAGAAAACACCTCACCTCTGTTTACCTACATTTGCAGAGTAGCACCGTTAGATATAAGCTAGGGGGGGAAGGGACATGCAGAGTGAACGAGGGTCTAAACTACTTCTACCAAGTAAGAAAAGGTTTGTTTAGACATACCCGGGAGCTGCCTAACTAGTTGTGAGGAGCTTTCCGGTACTTGCGGGCTGCTGACCGGCCGACTTCTTGGAGGACTTTCCTGCCCATGAGTCCCTCTGTTTGGACCACGTCCTTCAGGTAGCAAGACGTGAAGGTGGATGGATTCTTCCAGCATGCTGCCTTCATGATGTCTGGAACAGAGACTCCAAGAAGATGAGCCCAGGAGGTTGACGTGCTGCGTGTCTCATGGGCTTTGGATTTCGGTCCTTGGCTATCGCTCTGAGGGCTTACATGGGGGATTGCCTCGGATATCCAGCGAGCGATAGTGGTCACAGAGGCTGGACGATGAGGCTGGATGGTCGTGATGAACAGCTGTTTGATGTTACCTCTGAGCAGCTGAGTACAAGCGATGTAATACTTGAGAGCTCGTACGGGGCACCACCATTTATCCTCCTGTACTGTAGAGAACGCCGTTAAGCTAGGAACAAAGATGTCAGGAGGGGAGAAGTTGGCAGACTGATTCTTGGTTAGGAATTCTATGTTAGGGATGAGACGAACGCCGCCCGGCTCCCAGCGGATGTGGCCCGGTTCTAGAGACAGGGCATGGAGCTCACTCCTTCGTCGGGCTGTGGCTGCAGCTAGTAAGAATGCCGTCTTAATGGTAAGTTGGTGGAGAGAGGAGGATCCGGGCAGCTCGAAGGGCGGCCTGGAAAGCAAAGAGAGAACAGAACCCAAGTCCCAGGACGGAATAAGCTTTTTGGTGGGGGGCCGTTCGATGAACATGCCCCGTAGTAGCTGCGACAAAGGTATGCTAGAAGACATGGTCGTACCGTCTTGGAAGCCATTGTGAATGGCACTGATGGCTGATCTGTACCCCTTGACAGTGGAGATCTGGAGGCCGGAGTTGAAGAGGTGAAGGAGAAAATCTCCAATGGCTGTTAAAGATGCAGAATGGGGATCGATAGCTCTCTCCTTACACCACTTGAAGAAGTGGAGAAGTCGGCTATCGTAAGTTCGTCTAGTGGACTCTCGTCTGCCCCTGGCTGCCAGGGCTGAAGCTTCTGCCGAAAAGCCAGCTTCTCTGAGGGAGATTTTGACAGCATCCAGGCACAAAGATGAAGGGAGGCTGGGTCCGGGTGTACGAACTGAGACTTGGGCTGAATCAGGAGATCTCTCCGGTTGGGGAGCTTGACTGGTGACTGAATCAGGAGGTCCAGAATGCGTGGAAACCAAGGTTGTCGTTGCCAGAAGGGTGCTATGAGGATCACCCTGGATAGTTCGGCTTCTATTTTGGTCAGCACCCGGTGAAGCAGAGAGATTGCAGGGAAGGCGTAAGCATGGATCCCGGTCCAGTTGAAGCTGAGGGCGTCCACTTTCCATGCCAGGGGATGGAAATGGCGTGAGCAGAAGGTTGGAAGCCGATGGTTGAGGTTGGACACAAACAGGTCCACATGAGGCGTCCCGAGAACGTTGAAGATGTGCCGGACCACAACGGGGTTGAGAGACCATTCTGTTGGCATGATTCGGCCTCTTGAAAGTGCATCGGCCAGCGAGTTCTTCTTTCCTGCCAGATGAGTAGCTTGGAGTGAGATCCGACGAGAGATGCACCAGTGGAGAAGATCCCACGTGGCAAGGCACAGAGACGGAGAGTGGGTTCCCCCCTGACGGTTGATGTAAGAGACCACAGTGGAGTTGTCTGTCCGGATAAGGACGAGCTGGTTTTGGACTCTCTCCTGGAGGGACTCCAGAGCTTTGGCCACTGCCAGTAGCTCCAGATGATTGATGTGTAGACTGCGTTGATCGGACGTCCAGGTGCCGGCAACGGTCTGGTCCCCAAGGTGGGCTCCCCAGCCCAGATTCGAGGCATCTGTGGTGAGGGAGATGGATGGAGAGGGATGAGGGAATTCGAAGCCACTCATCAGGTTGTTCCGCATCTGCCACCAGAGGAGCTGATTGCGGATAAGGTGTGTGACAGGGACTTCCTTGGAGACCGGGTCCCTGCGTGGACGGAAGTGATAGAGAAGGTGTAGCTGAAAGGGCCGCATGTGCAATCTGCACCAAGGGACCAGGTCTATCAGGCTTGCCATCATGCCCAGTAGTCGGAGCCATAAGCTGGCCGGAAGGGAGCGAGTGACCATGAAGATGTGGATACAATCCTGAAGAGCCTGGAACCGTTCCAGGGTCGGAGAAGCTCTGCCAGAGGCCAGGTTGATAACTGCCCCGAGGTAGGTAGGCTGCTGGGAAGGAGTCAGGAAGGACTTCTCTATATTGATGATGAAGCCAAGCTTGAGTGTGAGCCGAACAGTTTGTAGGAGGGCCTCGGCGGTTTCCTGTCGAGAGGGGCCTACGATGAGCCAATCGTCCAGATACATGAAGAGATGAACATGTCTTTGGCGTAGGGCAGCTGCAATTACCTTGGTGACTCTTGTGAAAACTCGCGGGGCCGTGGACAGGCCGAACGGGAGGCAACGAAACTGGTAAGCTGCACCCTGGTACATGAATTGCAGAAATCGCCGGTGATGCGGATGGATTGGAATATGCAGATAGGCATCTTTCAGGTCGATCGAGGCTGCCCACCAGCCGACGGTCAGTGATTGCAGAACCGTGGAGAGAGTTTCCATGCGGAAACGTTTTGGCTTGATGTGGAAGTTGAGAGGCCGCAAGTTGATGATAGGTCGCCATTCTCCGGACTTCTTCGGAGCCAGGAAGAAGGTAGAGGTGAAGCCGAGAGTCGACCCTTGGGGTAGTGCCGAGATGGCGTTCTTGTCCAAGAGAGCAAGGATCTCCCTTTCCAAAGCGGCCCGTCGGTCTGCGTCTGTTGGAACAGGAGTGACTCGCAAGGGAGGGCCCACAGGAGGGGGGCTGGTAAATTCCAGTCGGTAGCCTGTCAAAACTGTCTGAAGAACCCAGGAGTCTGCTGTGATGAGAGGCCATTGAAGGATGAATAGCGAGAGACGACCTCCTACTGGGCCGGTGGGTGGCGGAATGTTCCCTTGGAAGTCAGAAGCCCTTGCTGCCTCGCGAACCTCGGGGCTTAGAGGGTCGCGCGAATCTGGGGGGCTGAGGTTTACTGCGGCTCCATGAAGAGGATGAGTACCGGGGTGCGTCCCTCCTAGAACGATAAGATGATCTCTGGTAGGAGGAGAAAGACCTATTCTTCTTAGGCGGAGGCTGGGTAGATGACGAGGGGCGTTTGCTAGGACGACGGAGATCGAGTTTGTCCTCGGCCTTGAGGCGTTTGGCCTCCTGCAGCACAGTCTCGCCAAACTTGTGGTCGAAGAGGTCGTTCCCTTCCAGTGGTAGGGCCAGAAGACGGTCTTTAGCACCAACGGAGGGGAGGGACAGCTTGTCGATAACCAGCGAACGACGCAAGAGAGAGGTGGTAGCCGACCCTATAGCAAAGCCCTGTAGGCAAAGGGTGAGGCAATCATCGAGAAAACGAAACATCTCCTGAAGGCAATCTGCATTAACCAAGGAGGGGTCCCCAGAGCATCGAGCAAGAGCGTCAGAAAGCAAAAGGGAAAACGACCTTGGCCCCTTGACGCAAGCGTGAGTCTAAGGACGAGAGTCTCTGGTCCAGAAGTCTGGATACAGAATCTTGGAAGTACTTGCGTGACAGCGGGTTCTCATGTCTGAGGAAATCTTTGGCTTCAGAAGAAAGAGTAGGAGTCGAGAAGAATTTCTCGGAATCAGCCGAGCTGGTGACAAACAAGCTAGAAAACGCACGTTTCAAAGGTGGGACAGAAAGCCTGCTCTGGACCTGACGAAAAGCCTCGCTCATAATGTCTGCACATGTGCTATCTAAAGGAAAAAGGAGGCACGCTTAGCTTACCTGCATTGGATTCCCTGCGATAGGATGGACGGGCAGGCTCAGTTGGGGGGGGAGAAGGAAACTGAAGGAGCTTACCCACTTCCGTATGCGTCAAGTTGGCCCGCTGAGAAAGGGTGAGGTGATCTTCTTCAGTAGAATGGAATGAAGAAAAAGAATCCTGTGACAGGGATCTAGAAGTAGAGCGATGTCGGTCCCCGTGTGGCAGCGGTGACCGAGAACGATCACGAGAATGGCGCCGGTGTCGATCCGTGGAGCGCGAACGCGCCCGGAAATCACGCCGAACATCGCCGGCGGTAGGCCGATCGGGGCGACTGCGGTGATCAGCTGAACGGTGTGGGGAAAAAGGAGCACTTTCCCGGGGGACAACGTCGTAGTTCCTGGAGAAATACCGAGAACTTTCCCGTGAATAGCTCGCTGGGAACATCGGTGGGAAGGAAGGAAACTCGTAGCCATACTGACGCGGATCGTTAGGGAAAAAAGACCCGGATGTCGGGTGGAAACGCGGTTGAAAATGCTGCGATGGACCTGTGGCGAATGGTGAAGGGTGAGACCAGGTGGCTGGGAAATCGTGGCCGGAATGTGACGATGATGAAAACGAAGAAGGCGGTGGTAGCGGTGGTGGTGGTGGTGCCCCTTGCCTCTGTGACCTGGCGGGGCTAACCGTGCGCTCGAGGGGCGTTAAAGCATCGATCGCCGGGCCCCGCCAACCCGCAATTCCATGCACGTCGGCCTCCACGGCCTGCATGTGCTCTCGAAGACTTCCATATGTGTGCGGGATTTGCCGGGTTGAGGCCCTGGAATTGGTTGGCCGAGGGCTCGTTCCCGGGGAGATTCCTTCCGTCGTTACCGGTGGCTGCATCACGGTAGAGACGGGAACATTCTTGTGCCGGTCAGACTTGGGCTTGGAGGGAGGTTTTGCGGAAACGCTAGAAAGTCTCTGACGAGTCTTGGCTGTGTCCGCCATTTTGGCTTTGTTGGCTGAAGCGTGTACGTGTAATATACTATTGAACGAACACAGCACGTGTACAGCAACGTGAATGCCGTGTGTATTGTACAGTATGTAGCACTAGTATAACTAAAGGTTTCTATAGTACGCGTCGCTGAAAAACTAGGACGATCCTTCGGGTCACTGGGGCTTATATACGGGGACATGCAGTGGGCGCGGAGGGTGCGCTTTGGGCTACTTTTCAGCGAGGTTTCTGGCGCATGCGCGCTGATATGCAAATGTAGGTAAACAGAGGTGAGGTGTTTTCTGTAATGGAATTGGGCTTCGTGCGTGTATCTACCATCAATCACGAATTGGGCTTCGTACGTATATCTACCATCAATCACGAATTGGGCTTCGTACATATATCTACCATCAATCACGAATTGGCCTTCGTGCGTATATCTGCCATCAATCACGAATTGGGCTTCGTACGTATATCTGCCATCAATCACGAATTGGGCTTCGTACATATATCTGCCATCAATCACGAATTGGGCTTCGTACGTATATCTGCCATCAATCACGAATTGGGCTTCGTACGTATATCTGCCATCAATCACGAATTGGGCTTCGTACGTATATCTGCCATCAATCACGAATTGGGCTTCGTACGTATATCTGCCATCAATCACGAATTGGGCTTCGTGCGTGTATCTACCATCAATCACGAATTGGCCTTCGTGCGTGTATCTACCATCAATCACGAATTGGGCTTCGTGCTTGTATCTACCATCAATCACGAATTGGTCTTCGTACGTGTATCTACCATCAATCACGAATTGGGCTTCGTACGTATATCTACCATCAATCACGAATTGGGCTTCGTGCGTGTATCTACCATCAATCACGAATTGGGCTTCGTACGTGTATCTGCCATCAATCACGAATTGGGCTTCGTACGTATATCTGCCATCAATCACGAATTGGGCTTCGTACGTATATCTGCCATCAATCACGAATTGGGCTTCGTGCGTGTATCTACCATCAATCACGAATTGGGCTTCGTACGTATATCTGCCATCAATCATGAATTGGGCTTCGTGCGTGTATCTACCATCAATCACGAATTGGGCTTCGTACGTATATCTGCCATCAATCACGAATTGGCCTTCGTACGTATATCTGCCATCAATCACGAATTGGGCTTCGTGCGTGTATCTACCATCAATCACGAATTGGCCTTCGTGCGTGTATCTACCATCAATCACGAATTGGGCTTCGTACGTATATCTGCCATCAATCACGAATTGGGCTTCGTGCGTGTATCTACCATCAATCACGAATTGGGCTTCGTACGTATATCTACCATCAATCACGAATTGGCCTTCGTGCGTGTATCTACCATCAATCACGAATTGGGCTTCGTACGTATATCTGCCATCAATCACGAATTGGGCTTCGTGCGTGTATCTACCATCAATCACGAATTGGGCTTCGTGCGTGTATCTACCATCAATCACGAATTGGGCTTCGTACGTATATCTACCATCAATCACGAATTGGCCTTCGTGCGTGTATCTACCATCAATCACGAATTGGGCTTCGTACGTATATCTGCCATCAATCACGAATTGGGCTTCGTGCGTGTATCTACCATCAATCACGAATTGGGCTTCGTACGTATATCTGCCATCAATCACGAATTGGGCTTCGTGCATGTATCTCCCATCAATCACGAATTGGGCTTCGTACGTATATCTGCCATCAATCACGAATTGGGCTTCGTGCGTATATCTGCCATCAATCACGAATTGGGCTTCGTACGTATATCTGCCATCAATCACGAATTGGGCTTCGTACGTATATCTGCCATCAATCACGAATTGGGCTTCGTACGTATATCTGCCATCAATCACGAATTGGGCTTCGTGCGTGTATCTACCATCAATCACGAATTGGGCTTCGTACGTATATCTGCCATCAATCACGAATTGGGCTTCGTGCTTGTATCTACCATCAATCACGAATTGGTCTTCGTACGTGTATCTACCATCAATCAGGAATTGGGCTTCGTACGTGTATCTACCATCAATCACGAATTGGGCTTCGTACGTATATCTACCATCAATCACGAATTGGGCTTCGTACGTGTATCTACAATCAATCACGAATTGGGCTTCGTACGTGTATCTACCATCAATCACGAATTGGGCTTCGTACGTGTATCTACCATCAATCACGAATTGGGCTTCGTACGTGTATCTACCATCAATCACGAATTGGGCTTCGTACGTGTATCTACCATCAATCACGAATTGGGCTTCGTACGTATATCTACCATCAATCACGAATTGGGCTTCATAAGTTGTTGTAGGCATCTGTTAGTTCACCAATATTGCTGGTTTTATGCTTGAAAGTTGTTGTGGACATGTAAGGGCATTCTGGATCAATTAAAGTAAATTTTGGGCCAAAATGACAAGTGGGTTACATACTTACATGTCTTAGGTTGTTGTCTTCGCACACTTCTCTGAAGAATGGATCTTCTTCAGCACAGCATTTGTGTTTTTTATTGAGGATAATTAGAATTTACGGGGGCATTTCGTCGAATCTGAGAAATTTCCTTGCCGTTTTTGTCAATTTTCACCATTTTTTTAACTTTTCATAAAATCAGTTCCATGGCCTCCTAAGACACCAATATTGCTGGTTTTATGCTTGAAAGTTGTTGTAGACATCCGTTAGGGCATTCTGGATCAATGAGAGAAAAAGTAAATTTTGGGCCAAAACGACAAGGGGTAAGTACCCCTTGCTGTTTTTGTCAATGTTCACCATTTGTTGACGTGTCATGAAATCAGTTCCATGGCCTCCTAAGACACCAATATTGCTGGTTTTATGCTTGAAAGTTGTTGTAGACATCCGTTAGGGCATTCTGGATCAATGAGAGAAAAAGTACATTTTGGGCCAAAACAACAAGGGGTATAAAGTACCCCTTGCTGTTTTTGTCAATTTTCACAATTTGTTGACGTGTCATGAAATCAGTTCAATGGCCTCCTTTTAGACACCAATATTGCTGGTTTTATACTTGGAGGTTGTTCGTTTCAATTGTCGACATCTGACAGGGAATTTTGGATCATTTAGCAAAGGACAATTTTGGGCAAAAATGACGAAATTGAGCGGAACTTTTCAAACACTTCAAAAGAGATTGCTTCTAATGTCCATATGGAATATTTACATGTTTTCACACAAGGCTGACTCAAAAAACGCAATTTTTGTAGATTCAAGTAGGGTAGATTTATTGGGCTTTTTTTATGTTCCACAAAATTTGAACAATCACAAAATAATCCACTCACGGTTTTGAACACAGCAACACAGTTTTTATATCACATTCATTATCAATGATCCATTTCATCTTTGTCATTCTATTGCATAAGAAATCCAGTTCCCACTGGCAGTTCTGCGCGTTAATAGAGGGCGCTGTATTGTCATCATGTTGATCACATGACCTATTTCCCATAATTCGCCACATAGTCACGATACATCTTCAAAAACAATTCAAAAGATGTTTGCTGCATTGAGAGAAAACAGTCCACAATGTGACCGAAAGCCTGTTCCGTTATCAATACGACACAAACAGCGCCCTCTAACCCACGTCAGCAAGATTCAACTTCAAACAACTTCTTCGATTACAAATTGGAGAAAGTACACAGTTCTTTCTTTTTTTTTTGGTAAAAAATGATAAATTCTCCACGATCACAATCTCTCAATTTCAGCCAACTGACCACTGGCAACTGACCTTTACAATCTTGAGCTTGTTCTTTTCATTTGTCTTTAAACTAAAAGAGAAAATAAAAGACGCTCATATCCCACCAGACAACCAAATCAAATACATCCACAATTATGTATCTTTTACTTAAAAAAAAAAATTGGATAAAAAGCGTGTGATGACTACTATAATGACGGTTCAAGTTATGCATGCATTTCACAAACGTATATTTCAAAAAGCAACACAGTTTGTAGTGAAAACCCCAACCAAAATGAGGCTGAGAATTCCTTTCCAATTCAATTATGTCGCTTACAGAAGAAACCCCAGCAAAGTATTATTCAATTTTTGATTTTACTTAGAAAAATACACCATGCAATGATACTGGGTAATTTGTAACGAGAGTGTACATGTAATATTGATTTTAAGCCTTAGGAGGTGCCTTACATGTTCACACTGACTGTACTGAAGAATCCTGTCGGCGTTTCCAAAAATGGTTTGGAGCTGGACTTTAAGAAGTGTGGATCATCTTGAGTCACTACCCCAGGGAGATTCTGGTTGAATAACCTTCCTGGATCAAACCAAATCAAACAGTTATTCACAAGGCTAATGGGTTTATGGGGCCTCACAAGAGTGTCTGGGTTCTGAAGTCCAATATTTTGACATCCCACGTCCAGTGCTGATAGAGATGGTCGTATCAAGAACACTAGTCATTGAAGAGTATTCTGATTAACTACCAAGCACCTCAACAAAGTCTTGTACCCTGGTCAGTTCTAAGCAAGTCCATACTGATTGATGCACAATCAGCAATGTCCATGATGGCACTACCTGTTCTGTCCAGGGTGCCTGACCATTCTCGCCTCCAATGCATCATATTAAGAGCTTCTCGATCATACTTTAAATATGGTCACCTGTTCATTTTGGCCACCTGTCCACCTATGGGTCATCTCTCCTTATGAGTGACCGCCAGTCTCCTGAAGCCACCCAATACTCTCCATCCACTGGCTGACCACTGAGCTGCCACAAGTCTGCAATTATTAGAAATTTCGAGCAAGTTTGATCACTCACCATTCATCATCGAATGGTTGGTTGCCGTCTAACTTGCAGGCATGCACATTGATATCCAAGTCCAAAACAACTCCAGTCAATTCCACGGTTCTCACTGGTCCCCTTCCATGCAGTTCCAACAGTGATCACATAGCCACTGCTAACTGCTTACCAATGCAATAACTTCCTTGTAGCCTGGCTCTGGATCCGGATGGTCGACTAGACTACAACTGACTAGAATGAGTCTTAGTCAAATTCATGCATGGATGACATTGCTCCCGGAGTGGTTGCGTCACATATTCAGAAGGCAGCGATCCCATCGTGATGACGGTGGCTAGATTAAACAGACTCGATCCATAAGCAAGCTTCTTCGTGACTAGGATAACCCTCAACAGGGTCAGCAATTCTAACAAATCCTTCTCGGAAGCTTAAAGGATCCCGAACTGCTCGACAAGCGTCCCCTCATCGGAACCCAACCCTAAAACCCATCAGTCCTAACCTGACCAAAGTCATTCTCATACATCATAAAGACACACTCTTGGAATCAATCCAAATTCCTTTCTCATCTCCTCTCAATTTTGGAATATTTCAGATGAAAGTGAACGTCCAGATTGAAGATCTGTGTTGTCTGTGTTGGGATTAATTTCTGATTGCTTACAGTCCAATAATTAGGTTTTTTGTTTTTTTCAGTGATTAAAAATGCAACTACCAACACAAAAGGTGTCATTAAAACAAAAACAAAAAATGTCAAAATGAAAACAGAAATATGTCAAGTTTATGACAGTAAATGAATTTAATTGAATTTTTGTTGTATATTAGCAGATTAATTACTCAGTTTGAATTTGTTCACTCTACAAATGCATACCCCCAAAAACCATTAATAAAATTGCAGTGCACTGATTTGAAAGATGGGATGCTAAACTACTCAAAAAGAACCAATCAATGAATAGTGGTGGCTTAAACCAGCCAATCAAATCTGTATATTACACTCAATATCAAAGATGACATGAATATTCATGACATATGTGAAAATTACATGAATACTCATGACATATGTGAAAATGACATGGATATTTATGACATATGTGAAAATGACATGCAAATTCATATCATTTGTGACAATGACATGAATATTCATTCAATTCATGAAAATGACATTGTAATTGTACAAAATATCCACCAATTACTCGAAAAAGAAACCAAAAAACGGGGGATTTGCATGAATAAAAAAGAAATAAAGTAAAAGTAAAGTAACAAACAAAAAATGCATTTTCTTGCTGTGGCTATCTGAAGTTATATAACTTTTTCCAATTGCATTCTAAACAAGCTCAATTATACATATGTCCCCAACTCAATCAATGCCGACCCTTCTATTTAAAAAATAATAATAATAATAATAACAAAAATAACAATAAAAGAAGTACTGTTAACATTTAAACGTCACGGATACAGGCCACAAATATTTACTACAGGGCATAACCAACATGCTACGCTTTTTTTTTCTTCCATTTTTCATTTTTTTTTTATAATTACAAGATATTTGTTATTGTTTCACTTGATAGCAATGAAACAACCGGGTGGCCATTACTAATTACAACCACGCTACGCTAACTGACTAAAAATTATCTACTCGATTTGTTTGTTTGTGTTGTTTTTAAAAAGCGAGATTATTTATATGATATGCTGTAGTTAAACTACGTATGCCCGTAAAACCAGAGCACATACTGCACATGTTCAGCAAAAATTTCTACAATTAATCGATGCCTAAAGGGCGGAGCAAATCAGATTTTGTATACAGCCTTACTAATTGTTTCATTTTTTTTTTTTTGGTGATGAATTTTTTTAATTTTTTTTTTTTTAATTAAGCACTACATTCCAATTCTAGCAGTACTACCAGGATGTGGCTAAAACTCTATCATGATTAACTTTCCAACACACAGAGATTTTCAACGGAATCGGTTTTTATAAATCAATTGTTATTTTCCTTTAAAGATAGTCATAATGTACGCTGACCCCTCTTATGAAATGGAAATAAGAAAGAAAAAAAGAGGAAACATTACAAAGCCATGATGTATGTAACAGTGGGAAACTGGACTTTCATTCATGTAAAAAAATTTGATTGATTTTTTTTTCCCTCTAAACTCGATATCCAATCAGACTTGAGCTCCGCCACCAAATACATTAAGCACATTTGTCGACATCTTTGGTAACGAAAAAACATGTGACAATAGTCGACATTTCTACACAATCTTTAAAAACCGTTAGAATGATGTATTAATCTTGATTGCTTAAAATTAAACTTATCCAAACCAGAAAAAAAAAAAACAGAAAAAAACCAATCCACAAAATATTTTTTTTTAGTTAAAAAGCATCGTTTAAAATTGTACACTCAAGGCAAAAAAAAAATCAACAAAAAAATCCACATTTAAAATTATCACCCGAACTATTGCTTCAAAATAATCGTTAGAAAAAAAATTGAAGCAAAAAGATTGCAGAATCAAGAGATATCTAAAAAATGTTGGCAAGCGCCTTTTTTGTAACAACACTACGTACAGCAAATTGTTTTGTTTTGTTTGTTAAAGATGGTATTTAAATGTGTATATAGGTTCCTACGGTAGTAATAAACAGGATGTGCTCGATAAAAATGGTCTCACTAAAAAGATTCTTCCCTCCCTCCAGGCGTTTGAGCGTCTCGGCTTGGGACACGTCCCCAAGACACACGGGAAAGGATTCACAGAGGAGGATGTGCTGGGAATCTCGTCAGAAGACACTTGTCTGAAAAACAGGGCGAGACGAATAAGGAAAAGAAGAAAGGGGGGGGGGGGGAAAAAGAGACAACAATTTAATCTGGCGTTTGGAGCAGAACTATTTGGATGGGAAGGCAATTTGAGTTTTCTAGCTTGGGTGGTTTGTGAGAAGGAATGACAATCCTACTCTCAGTGAAGGTTACTGCCAGACTATGTCAAACTCCCAAACCCTCCAGCTGGAGTGTATTGGAGGGAATGACCTTCCTACTCTCAGTGAGGGTTACTGGCAGACTATGTCAAACTCCCAAACCCTAAAGCTGGAAGTGTATCGGAGGAATGAGCCTCCTACTTTCAGTGAAGGTTACTGGCAGACTATGTCAAACTCCCAAACCCTCCAGCTGGAGTGTATTGGAGGGAGTGACCCTCCTACTCCCAGTGAAGGTTACTTGCAGACTATGTCAAACTCCCAAACCCTCCAGCTGGAGTGTATTGGAGGGACTGACCCTCCTACTCTCAGTGAAAGTTACTGGCAGACTATGTCAAACTCCCAAACCCTCCGGATAGAGTGTACTGGAGGGACTGACCCTCCTACTCTCAGTGAGGGTTACTGGCAGACTATGTCAAACTCCCAAACCCTCCGGATAGAGTGTACTGGAGGGAATGACCCTCCTACTCTCAGTGAAGGTTACTGGCAGACTATGTCAAACTCCCAAACCCTCCAGCTGGAATGTATTGGAGGGAGTGACCCTCCTACTCTCAGTGAAGGTTACTGACAGACTATGTCAAACTCCCAAACCCTTCAGCTTAGAGTATATTGTAAGGAATGACCGAATTCTCTGATAACTATCTAAACATTCACATGAGTTTCTGGCTGGCAACTGAATCTTACTCAGAAAGGTTGTTATGTTTAAGCAAATTTTGCTGCTCAAGCAAACCAGTGACAACCAGTGACCAAACATATTTAGCGGAGGAAAGGTTGGTTATGTGCAACTGCCCCAAACAACGGCCAGTCCAGGGGCCAATTTCATGGAGCTGCTAAGCAGAAAAGAATGCTTAGCACAAAAATGTCTTGTCCAATAAAACAAGCCACCGTTAATAATTCCTTTTGATATTCATGGTCAGCGAACAACAGCCAAAGAACAATCACTCACAAGCGGTACCAAAAACATGGAAATTTAACGGCACTGCTTAGCAAATTGTTTTTGCTAAGCAGTGCCGTGAAATTGGCCCCAGGATGTTAGAATCCCGATAAATGGACCTACCTTTCTCCAGCTTGCATGGGTGGTCGCCTATTCCACCTCCCCGTTAGTCTCCTCTCCTTCTTTGTGGATAACTACCTTGGTGATTTTAAAGTCGGGATTTTCCCTCTGCTCCTCAGCGATGGCCTGGGCCAACAGCTGGACGGATCAACAAGAAGAAATTACTCAGAGCACTTCATCAACAAGGTTGTTTCAATGGGAGACTTTTGAGAACCGGTCTTTAAGTCAACAGTGCACGCGCAACAGTGCAGGCGCAAAACAACACGCGCATGCTCACAATTGCGTGCGCATGCGCTGTTGACTTGAAGACTGGTTCTCAAAAGTCTCCCATTCACAAAGTAAATAATATGCTGGATTCTTTAGCACTTAAGATCGGACTCGGTGCTTCATGAAATCGGCCCTAGTCTCCTTTGTTATAAGGTTTTTCTGAATCATTTCTCAATTGTGAAGAGCTTAGTGCAGATTCTGAGCCTTGAGCAACCTTTTCGTTGGAGTTGGCACTATACAAGATTACAGTATTATTATTATAACAATTGAAGCTATGCATGGTGGAAGTACTAAAAGGAAGGTAGGTTTGTGGTGACACCATGTAATCTCTTCTGTGAGAGTGTGGTTCTGAGAGGAACCTGTGGTATTTTCTCGTCTATTTTTCAAAGAGTGTGCTCTGTTCGTCCTTAGGAGAGTGAGTCAACTACGATAATGTAACCCAGCAATGGTTAAGCTTCACATTAAAGGATACTTTTGTATGAAGTTGATAGAACATATGCGGTCTGTTCATAATTTGATTTGTCACGAAATGGGCAATTCCAGCGTAACGGACATGACAATCACACAGTTTTTGCCTTATTCAGAGGATCACAAAGTAGGATTGGCAGTTTGGCAACAATTTTAATTAGGCTTATCAGACACATTTAACTATCAGTGACATATGTAGTAAATTTTATGTAATTTCATTGAACAGTTGTAGAGAAAATGCACTTCTTGTGACCGTAATGGACATGACATCAAGTGGCATTTGGTGTCATGTCCGTTACGGTCACAAGAAGGCAAAAACTGTGTGATTGTCATGTCCGTTACGCTGGAATTGCCCAAATACAAACAAGCTTGTAAAATGTTCAGCTCAATTGATCTTTGGAAACAGGAGAAAGACAAGACTCTTTACCTCATCCTTGTTGATGTCTGCATCTCCCTGGATGATGATCTTCTTCTCCACACGGGTCTCGGTCACGTCACCCTTGACGGTCTGCCAAACAAAACCAATTTATCAAACTCAAACAAAAGCAAATCTTTCTTTTGTGCTTAAGACACTGTCCAGGGACAAGGCATTGTATGTAAATCCAGTAAATAACGCAAAGGAAAACGAACAAAGCAAGAATTACAACATATCATATGATTGAAATATATTCGTGGCAGAGTGAGCGATGATTTTTTTGGTTCCGCTGCGTGAATGATGGAATGGTTATGAATATGATTATGATCAAATTATCAACCTTTCGGCATTTTCCTTTTACAAAAATAATAAAAAATCCAGGGATCCTGTTTAGCAGCCAGAAAACCAAATCGCAAACCCATAATTGGTTGAAGAATGCCTACGACATTGCACAGCAGGGGTGTCCCTGAAATGGCAGCACATTAAAAACAGCAATGCCAAAACTGGCTAAAAAACTACGTAGGATAGTATGGGTTATCCTTCGTAACTCGAATTACGATCAATCGTAGGGCTTCGAGAAATCAACTACATGAGTGTGGTAAATTATGCTATGGGGGTGGGTTAGAGTTGATAAGGAGCTTTTGGGCGGGTATCGAGACCATAAGCGACGTAGGCCGTGACATTTCAGGGCCCGCTGGACACTAGGTCTGTACCTAGTACCTACCCGTGTGATATGAGTGGTGGTGGTGGTGGTATGTCCCTCACTGCTCAGCGTCTGGGCACTAACCAGCATGCCCGAATCGTCCAGGCTGTTGTCCGGTTCCTCCCGTTCGTACGTGATGGTGGTGTTCTCCGTCTGTACGTAGGGCACGTCGTGGGTCAACTGCGAGTTCTCATCGGGGCCTCCTTGCTGGACGATGGTCGCGGTCTTGACGTACGGCTCGTCGCCTTCCGAGGCTGTGGCTGCCACCATTTCATCATCCTCAGGAGGGGGCTATTGGAGTTGTTTTTTTTTTTCAATAAAGATTGACAGATTCTTTACAATGGATAGAAATTCACGTCAGGCTGTATCCAAATTCATGCTGTTTTAAAGGCTGCAGCTTGAATCATTCCATATATTGCTACAGGAAGTAGCCATAGCCCCGGTAATGTTCCAATCAGACACAGCCTCTAATACAATCATTATTTCTCTTAATTAATTTCAAATTTCACTGCATAGTTTAACATGAGGCCCACACAATAGCCCATTCTTTTACAAGCTTTGGCCACATATTAGTTGACCGTCGGTAATTTTTCTTTTGTTTATAGCAAAGTTAAATTTTGCTTCTCAGTATGGACAGGGGCCTTTCTCAAAGCTCCGCTCCGGCGCCTCCTCCATTACGTGAATCCATTTCAAAATTACAGGTCTCAAAATAGAGGCTTTTGGCTGCAGTTAGGAAGTAGATTCTCTGGTTTGAAAAGGAAAACAAAGTTTCAGCTTCAATGAAAAACCACAAGCTTTATTATTTTCAGTGTATGAAAACAGAGAAGGAGCCGGAGCCGGAGCAGAGCTTTGAGAAAGGCCACTGGACTGGACTGGGTAATGTGCAAGCAGTGCAACCTTTCAAGTCAACAGCAAAGTACCTGCAACCCTGTTTTCTGGAATAAACAGCCCTTCACACTGAACATAAGACCAAATTGGTGGTAAGTCTTCACCGTACAAGGAACTGGGAAGGAGTACAGTACTTTAGTTCACAGCAAGGCAGCAAGATTCATGCTCCTATTCATTATCTACGTGCTGCCTTTCATCACCATATATTGTGCAACTGTGCATTCTAATTCATGCTTCACAGAGCAAATTTCAGAGGAAAAAACCCACAAAAGATTTGAGGCTTTGCATGGTGATAATTGGAATGTGGATCGGTTTGCGGAAACACCATGTAAGAATCGTTCGTACTTTCGCACTTCTATTTCGTTTGCACTTCTCATAAGGTCTCAATCTTTCAACTAGCCCGCTCTAGTCATCATAAAAAAAAAACAACCTCGATATCTGAATAATCTTTGCGCTTCAAATACAACTCTTTCATTAAAAGGACGCAAAAAGCATCAACAACAAAGCGCACTCCAAAGACCATGATGGTCCTCACAAAATACCGTCGCAACACTCAAGATTTCTTAGCATCAGATCTACTCTACGCTTTAAAAACCACTACATTTGTTATTTAATAACGAGTTGTGCTAATTAACTAACAAGTGGGCAACAATTAGATTAGTCGTACAAAGTTAGAAACAAACAATGGAAGGAAAGTCAGTGAAAAGTGAACAAAGTAAAATTGACTGGAGCGGGATTCGAACCGGCGACCTCCTGAATGCCGTACAGGCGCTCTACCAACTGAGCCATCCAGCCCTATGTTGGTGGTGACCCCAATAGTCAATTATCTTTGTTTGTTTGGCAGTCAGAAGCCATGAAATGGAAGGAAAGTGTTAGAATCAGAGAAAGTAATATAAATTGAGGAAAGAAAGATGAGTTGTATGAGATGAGCACGATCCAAAATGAGAAGTCTGCTGTCCTGAAGAACAGGATCTTGGGAAGCTAATCGATCCTTGCGCACACCATTGAGGGTGCTAAGTTTCTGTTTTCAGGGGTCGATTTCACAAAGCCCTACGTTGTTACGAAGGATAACCCATCGTATCCTACGACTTATCAGTGGGCTGCAATGCATCAGAAGTCCTACGATTGATAGTATGGTGAGTTTCAATGAGTTTCACCAAACTCATCAAAACTTACTATCAATCGTAGAACTTAAGGTGCAAAATAAACCCTATGTAGAATATAAAGTAGGATACAATGGGTAATCCTTCGTAACTCAAGTTATGATTGATTGTAGGGTTTCGTGAAATCAACCCTTGATTGGTTAAAGGGACTGTTCGGAAATACAGAATGTCAGTAATATACCGCTGTAAGAATACCTGGTGAATGCATACGCACAAACAATCCCTTTAAAACATTTTTCTTTTTTCGAAAACTTGATTCAGCCCAACCCATCCCAGTTGCTGCTTTCAGAGATGGTTGACGAAAGACAAGTCAAAACTTGACACTGATTTTGATGCAGGCCTTGAATTTAGTTCTGAAAAGGGCAAGGCTACTTTTCCATTGCAAGGGGCACTTCCATTGGAAAATCATAATGTCTATGGAAACATTTGAAGGGGGCATGAAGGCCAAAAACAAGGGCAACGAAGGCCATGGCCTCCTTGGCCTCCGTTAAATTCAAGGCTTGTTGATGGTGTTTATTTTGTGAGTGAACCTGGAAAAAGAATCTTGAGAATGAATCGTGAAGCAAGGTATGAAGGAAAGGCGGAGTGGAGAGACATCAGAAGAAACATTTGTTTGGACACGGCAAAGGAATTCTGCAAGAAATGATCCCGGTTAATAATTAGCGTGGACATGACGTGACAAGCTGAACAAACTATGTTAATAGCAGCGGATTATAATAAACTGCAATATTAAAAAAAGCATTATTCACTACATACAAAATGCAAAGTTTGTCTGCATGTTAATGTGAAATGTGCGGTTTTAACAATGACGTGACCCATGGAAATACGTCTGGTTAATTAGGAATTCAATGTAATTAAGTGTGAAACCTAATAATACTCTTGGAGGTTAAAGTTCTTGTCAAATCATTCCCATTGTTTTCGAGAATATTTTTTGGGAAAATGGGAATTTTGAAAATGTCACCCGGATCTTGAATCTGATGAGATGGGCACAAACTGTTCATTGTTGTCTCATTTTTAAAGGTAATATCATACTTTGGTTTTTATCAAAGAAATACAGATGCATGGGCAAAAATATCAAGGAAGATACAGTAACAGTCATCTGTGAAAATTTCAGTCCCATACGGTGCCCACTTTTTGAGAAAACAGTGAAAAACAGCCACAGTATTTCTGAAGTCTTTTTATTTTTATTTTTGATCTTTTAAAAGATCAAAAAGATTTTTGGTTGTTGTTTTACTCATTTCTGGATAAATACAGCATTTCAGGCAGACAATTTTTAATGAAATGTTTCTACCACCACCATCTTCATACCCTGAAAGTTATACATAAATCTGTGAACATTTCTGTTTTGGTGTCTTACCAAAGTATAATACTACCTTTAAGTTGAAAGAGTTACTAATATGATAAATTGATGAAACCCTTGAATTTGACGAATATCATTTGAATCTTTTTATCAGTGCTTTAAACTGTGAGTGTAGAACCATGCAGGTATACTGTGAGTGTCAACATGCCATACACGTGTGATTATTATTGCCAGGTGTGTCGTTTTATTATTGCTAAGTTTATGATGCATGTTTATTTTTTGTGTGTTATAAGCCACGGGTTCGTGTACGATACACAGAGCTTCGGGTACAATATGTGACAATGTTCATGTTACATCGCCAAACACGATCTATTATCATCAACCCGGGAATAGCTCAGTTGGTAAGAGTGCCGATACGGTATTTCGGAGGTCGCTGGTTCGAATCCCGCTCCAGTCAATTTTACATTGCTCACTTTTCAATGATCTAAAATCCTTTGACTCTCAACAAGCAAAGATTCAAAGGATGATTTTGTTCTGATTTCAGGAGCAAAAGTCTTTTTTTTTTTTTCAAGATGCGTTTCGGTCCTAGCAGATTCTGCTAAGATGGAAACACGTCAGGCCCTCCCAACTCTAAGCCGATTTGATAGATGTCAGGTCATTTTGGCTGATGAGCAGTTGGCAGCACTTAATTACTTGTATTTTTTCCAAGATGATTAAACAAACAACAAAGGAAACTGGAAAGAAATTTAAATTTAAGTTGATTTTGACAGGTCAACAAAGAAAAAAATTGACTGGAGAGGGATTGGAACCTGCGACCTCCAATTTTGAAAGGATAATAGATGGTGTATCTTTGCTGGTGTAACGTAGACACTTCACACGCAATTATGCCCTGTGCAATTGCAATGAACCCTGTTTAATGTTTGGTGTAAAGGTTGAGATTTTTCGGTGTTGGGAATTTTTTTTACGAAGCAGTCATAGTGCTATTAACATCATCCACCACACCCAGTGCATAAATAACAACGACCGGTCCCCCACCTCAGATTGGTCATCAAGCCGCTTCATCACGCCGACGTCTCCCTCGACGACTAGTTGCGGAGGCTACAGTACAACAACACAACATGAGAGAGGAGGGCTGATTGGTCACGCTGTCATTTTTAAAAGTGCTGTAGTCTCGTTTCAAGACTTAAGTTTAGTTTTTGTATGTTCCAGAATGAGTGGAGTTGAGAATGGTTTCAGGACCGAATATAAAAATCTAGTCCAGTGACTGGGGGGTAATGATATTCGTGAGATGCATCGTTATGTTCTGTGGTTATGAAATGTGTTGTTACAATAATAAAGTCATAATGTTATGACGAGACAATGTATGCAAATTAGGCTTGCCCTTCACTGACGTGGTTGAGCACTGTATACTCAGTACTTATGAGTGCACGTGAAAAAAATTGCGTGCTGGCTCAGGTGGGATTCGAACCCATGACCTCCTGCTTTCTAGTGCAGATGTCATACCAATAGGCCACAGAGCTAGCTGGGGTCAGCGGATTGAATCGAATCCAATATTGCGGCGGGTACCGCAGTGCATATTCATGAGATACACAATGTACATTAACAAACCAAAGGTTGAGTACATATGTGATGCATGTGTACTTGTCTGAACCGAAATCATCCCATTAGTGCCACAGATAAGTCTGCCTCTATAAAACCTCGCTGATTCTTTGACGAATCTTGGCTGACATTGATGGGAAACATGACCCGATTCCTTTCCCTTTTTTCTTTCTTTTCCTTTTTCCCTCCCCAACGAGTGACTCATGAAATGTTGGAAAATGACTCACGCTGACTGATCTCACGTGTTAATAGTAAAAACAGCTCTTACATCAGACGACGACCAAACAAAATGGATAAATATCGAATTGGATGTGATGTATGAGCTGATTATTATTTTTTTTTTGGTGCATGCATTCATTTCCCCCTTGGCCTAGTTTCAATTGTTGCTGCGGTGACACTGCGACTGCACCGTACTGTCGGGTATCTACACTGTTGGCCTTAGACGCACTATTGCTTCTGCCTGATAGTCATGTAAAATAAATACAGGCCGATTTTACGAAAGAGGTGTGGTGATCATACGTACAGGATTGAGCCCTGGGGCCAATTTCATAAAAATGTTTAGCACAAAAATTTGCTAAGCATGACATTTCTGTTTTAATAAAAACAGGGTTATAAACAACCAAATGTCCACGTGTTGTGTATCACTTGTGATTGTTTAATTGGCTGTTCTTCGCTGACCGTGAATATCAAATGGAATTTTCAACGGTGGTTTGTTTTATTGGGCACGACATTTTTGTGCTAAGCAAGTTTGTGTGCTTAACAGTTTTATGAAATTGGCCCCTGGCTGATTGCCGCCTATAGTGTAAGCCCAGATTCCAACAAACAGCAACACTACATCTCAACATGTATGTAGTCCTGGTTTATGCAAGCATTACCATGCATTTTGATCGTGAATTGTGCCCTGGTTACAGTGCCCAGGGGTGCGTTCCACTTGCGGGAACATACACGAACATGTTCGCGAGGTTCGCGTTATGCTTGGATTTTGAAGTGGAACGCGCACGCAATAAATGGTGAACATGTGTTGCGTATTACGTCCATCTTTCATTCAATGTAGTTTGTGGAGTTAAGCAAACACCTGTACTACATCGTTAGCTTTGTTTTGCGAACTTTGTGCGTTCGCATTTGGCGAACAACGCGTTCCGGTTTGAAAATGATGGCACACAAAGTGCGCTGTGCGCTTAGTTCTTTAAAGTGGAATGCTGAGCTCTACAGCAAATAATATATGTCCTTGAAAATAACAAACTGAGCAGTATCCCTATGGCACATTCTATGGACTTGGACAAAGTAGGTCCATTAAGACTCATATAAAGACCTACAGTGCCTGCAGCCGATTTCACAAAACATTGCGTAACTTATGCCACGTACAAATGTTGCGTAAGTTTCGTGAAACGGCCATAGCTCGTGCAACCAAGGCAGGAAAATGTTGCGTAAGTACGCAACATTTGGAGTTTCGTGAAATCGGCTGCTGGGCTCTATATTCCTGTGTCCTCCAAAATATGACACTGTGTGCAGTATCCCTATGGAAGATTCTTTGGACTTGGACCAAGTTTGGCCATCAAGCCACAATTAAAATGTTCAGTGCCTGGGCTCTGCCACCCAGGACAGAAGGTGGCAGATATCCAGGTATCATATATCCATTTGAGATGAAATTGCCGTCTGAGCAAGTAAAGCCTAACTGTACAATATTCAGTGAGGGGGCGGGGGGAGAAAAGAAGTGATGTACTTGAAAAATCCTTCCGATATCCCCAATCTCCTACTCTGACATTTTAATTATCACAGCGCAAAATGCTTAGTGAGGTTTTTTTGCGGGGTGTGCCGGTTAAGACAAGCCTCGGGGCTTTCTAATTTCAAGATTGGAAAAAACTCTATCTGGTCTTCCCAAATAGATTTTTCTGAAAGCTCAGGGGCCAATTTCACGGTGCTGCTTAGCACAAAAATTTGCTAAGCATGACATTTCTGTCTTAATAAAAACAGTGTTAACAACAAAATTTCCATGTGTTGTGTATCGCTTGTGATTGTTCTTTGGCTGTTGTTTGCTGAACACGAATATCAAATGAAATTTTTAGCGGTGGCTTGCTTTATTGGCCAAGACATTTTTGTGCTAAGCACATTTTTGTGCTTAGCAGCGCCATGAAATTGGCCCCTGGAGTCTAATCTGTTTCTGTGTAGGTTGTCAAGATCTGAATGCAGCTTGAATATTCACGCCATGTACGTCAACGGACAACATAGGCTTAGTGTGCGAGTAAATTGAATACATGGATAATGAATCATGTATAAATGTGAAGCGATGATGCTCGGGCAGTGTTCGTAATGTTATGTTTGACATATTTTGGGGTGGGTTATGGGAAGGGAGGGTGGGTCAGGCAACCTGTTTGTAAACAAATCAACTAAGGGGTGTCTCGGGTGGGATTCGAACTCCTGATTTCTACTACAGATATGCCCAACCAGGTTTGACAAATAAATGAGTAATGTTAATTTGGCGAATTCAATCTCAGGAAAGCTGAAATTGTTTGAATGGATAATTTTTCAGTTAAGATACCCCTTTGAGGGGTGTTTATAAATTCCAACATGAAACATGAATCGGCATCAAAACTTCTGGATTTTTCAATTGCCTGTACAATGACTGATATGGAGAAGTGGTAAATGGTGAAAAATACATGATGATGATGAAGAAAATTAACTGTCGGTGGTTGACCGCCAACCAAACCAAACAATTATCCCCTTGAAACCGAGAGAGTATTAATAATGAGGTGATCTCGTTCAATTTCCATGGAGCTGCATAGTGTACAAATTCGCTCAGCGTAAAAAAAGAAGAAAGGTTACCAGTCTGATCTGAAAGAGTACTCACTGGATGCGGCTGGTATTTGACAAATTCAGCTTAACACGAAAAATCTGATTTTAAAAGTGGTATTTCCTGCGAGGCCAGTTGCCAGAAACTAGCCCAAGGGCTGGGTGTGTTGAGCTGCTCAGCAAAACAGATTTTGATCAGCCTGGTACTCGGCTGTTTTTCTGCTTAGCAGTGAAAAATGTGATAAGCTTCCTGTTCCGCTACGCAGCTCCACGGAATTATTGAACCCCCCCCCAAAAAAAAAAAATGTGAGGTTAGATGTGCAGCAAAGAATAAAAACCAAGAGAGAAAGGAATGTGATTAAGACTCAGATATGAAACCTGCTGGGTGACTGATTCCACCTGTTTGATTGAGTTTTGGTTATTTGAAGGTCTTGTTCAATGTTTCAATACCTCAGAAAAGGTCTCTGGACTGGTGCTGACAAAGGTTTCAACGTTAGTCGTGACGGTAGTGGGTGCCTCCTCCAAAGATGGCTCTAATAAAATGGGCTCCCCTTCCAGCAGGACACCTGGCTGTTTGGGTTTAAGAGGTTTTCATGAATTACACACAACAAACAAGCACAGTGACTGCAAGAAAAAAGGTTCTTGTCAAATACTCGGTAACCCTCCTGTAACCCTCCAACAAGTGATGCCAGACTTTATGTCAACTCCCCAACCCTCCAGCTGGAGTGTATTGGAAGGAATGACCCTTCTTCTCTCAGTGAAGGTTACTGGCAGACTATGTCAAACTCCCAAACCCTCCAGCTGGAGTGTATTGGAAGGAATGACCCTCCTACACTTACTGAAGGTTACTGGCAGACTGTATCAAACTCCCAAACCCTCCAGCTGGGGTGTATTGGAGGGAATGAGCCTTCTTCTCTCAGTGACAGTTACTGGCAGACTGTGTCAAACTCTCAAACCCTCCAGCTGGAGTGTATTGGAGGGAATGACCCTCCTACTCTCAGTGAAGGTTACTGGCAGACTGTGTCAAACTCCCAAACCCTCCAGCTGGAGTGTTCTGAAAGGAACAAGCCTATTTGGATTCTGTAATGCAGCCCTTCCACCTGGTAAACATTATGAGGGGTACAATAAATCATCAAGTGTCAAAGGTATGCATCAGGCATGGTCCCAAGAAAACCCTCCATGTCTTCTTCACAGACGACAGCATGCAAACACGAACCTACTGACATTTCCGATACATGCAAAGATTGCAAGCAAATATGCATGAGGTCTAATAGGTTTGCTCTTTGAAAGCAATCCACAGTACATTTTATAGCTCAACAGGTCGGAGTCGCTGTAAAGCCAGTTAAATGATCGCACTGTGACTGGACATTATGACTAGGATCCTTCCTGAATCTGCCCCAAAGACCCTCCAGTGTGTGGTATCTCTCAGCTTATTGCGATAAATTTCAGTGCCGTGCCTATACAGTCCGGCAACCTTCCAAATTTCACAAACCTACAGTAGGGCCTGGGATGTAAAGTTTTCAGTCTTTCAATATATGGAAATGGATTCGGGCTGATTCAGGATGGTTTGGGTTATAATTATTAATGCAAAGAAAAAACAAGTTTGCCATTTCCATCTGTGACCTTTCGTTCAAATAATTACGTTCAAATTTTTCTCAACGTTAACACATTTTCCTTTTTTTAGGTCAGCTTTTCAATTGAGTCAATTACTGATCTAGTATTCAGGAACTGTGTCACACGCTGCATTTGAAAGCAAAATTTACAGGAAAAAATGTGAACAGTTTTAAGGAAGTAAATTTTTGATACAGTAAATTATTCATTCAGATTATCTCATACAACCAGAATGCATTGAGATATTTGGACGTAACTGTAATGCGATGTGTACTGTCAAAGGATGGCAGACAGAGCGCCCTTGCTTGACCTATGGCAGGCAGTTTGCCAAGACTGCTCCTGACTAGTCTGGTGCCTTACCTCGTCGCCGGTCCGCTCCACTTTGTAGACAGTCTTGGTGGTGGTGGTAGTGGTTGTGGTCTGGTACCTAGTCTGCCCCGGTTGCATATCGTACTCCTCGTCGTCTGGTGCCCTGAACTCTGGCTGGTCTTCCTCTGGCTTGCTGGCGCATACATCATCCGCGGATCTCTGTTGAACAAACGCAAACACAACCATTCACGTTATTTTTTGAATATCAAAATTATTACAGGCATTACTAAAATAGAGGCGTGTTAAATTTTATTATCTCTTTTTGATATTTTTCTCTTTTTTTTTCTGACAGAATATCCCTGTCTGTCGTTTGTATTTCTGGCATTTTTGATGTTTGAGTATTTTATTTTTAAGGCAGATTTCCTCATTTTTTAGAGCATCTGTTGCATCCAAAGATCACAGAAACAAGTAGCTTGCGGTCAATGTGCTACCTTTAGAAAAATGAATCTGGTCAGTTTCCAACGAGGTCAGTCTGATAATGGCTGGAATTCACCAAGCACTAAGATCAATCTTAAGATGAGTATCACCATATTGATTTGTATTTTTGTCACACCACACTATTAAAAGACTTGAAGCTATGCATGGTGGAAGTACAAAAAGAAGGTAGGTTTGCGGTGACACCATGTAATCTCTTCTGTGAGAGTGTGTGGTTCTGAGAAATACCGTAGGTATTATCTCGACGTTCATAATACTCTCCCGAGTACGAACAGAGTACACTGTCTGGAACGTTGAGATAATACCAACGGTTCTTCTCAGAACCACACACTCTCACACAAGAGATTACCTTCTTTTACATCGCACTTTGCTTAAAGGGATGGTACAGAACTGGTGTTTGCGACAAAACCGTTGCTGACAGTGAAAGCACATTATGTAATCCATCATATACCTTAACTGACAAACCTGTAGAAGTTTGAGGTCAATCAGCCATCTGGGTCACGAGAAAATAGTGAAAACCCATGTACGGAGAACTGTACACATTTCAACGAATTAATAAAACGCTTCGAAGCGATTTATTCCAATCGGAAAATAGTTTCATTTATTTCTCAAAAAATATGGCATTTCAGACAAAAACATTTCATGGGATGTTTTCTCCTATCATCACCATTATACTGTGTAAGTTTTGTGTGAATCTGTGATTATGAAGTGTATTTTGTCTTACCAATTCTGTACCCTCCCTTTAATAATTAAGATCGATTCACAGTTGAGATCAGTCTTAGTGCTTTGTGAAATCGGTCCCAGATCTTTGAACTGTGTATCTGACGTCACTGGAATGTTTGAAATTCAGTACTTGCGCCCCCAAAAGTTAGGCGCCTTCATCCAAACCTTAAGGTCTTAGATTGCATCAGTTGGAGGAAAAAATCCTAATATGTATTACATACAAAAACTACAGGGAACAATTTGTGTATGCATCAATCATCTCACTACAAAGGACTATCGATATTAGTGGTATTGCCGATATTATTACATACAGACACTCCCAGAGGTGTATTTGTACACAGCCGACTGACATAAAAAAAAAAAAAAACTCATTCCAACAAAATCCAACAGAAACTATCGAAAAATCAAACAAAAAACGAAACCAGCATCTGAAAAAGAATCACAGAGTGTTAAATTGATGAGTGAGAGGGGAAAATATTTCCAGGCCATTCCATGCTTCCAAAAGAAAAATGTTTATAAAAAATCAAAAAGAGAGAAAGAAAAACAGCGAAAAGAATTTTTACAAATATATACGAATGTGCCGAATGAATCAAACCTGATGATGATATCATGTGATGCAAAGAACGTGAGCCGAGCTCACAGAATAATAGAAGAATTTGGAATTGAAGGAAAAAAGACGGAAGTGCTTCAAAGGGTATTGTAAATGTGCTATTGATCAAGGGCCTGTTTCTGGCAAAAGCTTTTCCCGGGCAAAATTAAAAGTTTTAGGCCTGCTTACAACGGTATTATTGTTCTGGGGAAATGATTTGCTTTTCCTTTTGGCTGGGAATGAGTTTTAGACTTTGCACATGATTTTGATATGTGTTCAATGCACCATCAGATAAGGATGTTGGTACGAAAAGACTGATGCACAAGTAACACGCATGACAAAACATGCAACAGTTTGACTCTATCTTCAACTCAAGGGAACTGAAGGAAACGGATACCGATGGTGATGGCTGGATCGTAGTTTTAGGGCCTTTTTCAAACAGAGGCTCAGGCTCTGGCTCCATTTCATGAATCAATTCTAAAATAAAGTGCATCAAAATAGAGGCTTTTGGCTGCGGTTCGGAAGTAGATTCTCTGGTTTAAAAAATAAAACAGAGTTCCGGCTTCAATGAAAAAAACCAACAACCTGTATTTTCAGCGTATGGATGATGGAGTCGGAGCCGGAGCCTGAGCCCGAGTTTCAAAATGGCCCTTAATCAAAGACCATTACATGAATCGGCACTGTCCAATTGTATTTATTAGCAGTGTATTACTCCTCATCGCTAGGCAAAAGTTGCTGTGACATAAATGTTTGTTGTTTACCGTAACTCTAACCCACATGCACACCCCGGTTTATCACTCGCAGTTTTTCCCTGTGGTATGAAGTGTGGAATCCTGAATACCACAATACACCACACAGAGTGGTTTGTGTGGTAATGCATGTTTTATGACCAGTTCCCCCAATGGAGACTGTGGTTACTGGTAATGTGTGGTGTTTTTAGCCCTTTAGCAAAGGATTAGGGCTAACATGCCTTTTACCATTCGACTGACTCCGTGCATATCCAACATTACCTGCCCAAACTTAAGGACACTGTTACTACACAACAAGACTGTGGCAACAAGGCGGAGAAGAGTGCCATAATGCCATCCGATCATTCCAAAGCTATTTAAAAATGAACTGTGCAAGAGGTTGCCCCAAACCATGAACCTCTAGCAAAAACCAAAATGTGCAGCAAAAATGCAATTGGGTCTAAAGTAACAGTGTACTTGGCACCACTTTATAATGGATTTAGTTCGCACTATGCTTTAAACAGGCATAGCCAGTTAAAGGGTCTCTGCAATGGGAATATTATGGCTGGAACATGTGCCAATAACAAAAACTGTACATGGGGACTGTGATTTTACCCACTTCCTCACACTGATCCAGGGTTAAAAACAGGTTTTTTGGTTTGTATGCTAATCAGAATTTCCATATTTATGAGCAAAACTGTGATGTCATCTGGGACACTGAGAGCAGTAACCCAATTGATTTGTGCACAAAAAGTTGCGGTTGTTTTATAGGTTCTCTGACAGACCTCTTCCTCCCCCAATGGGTTTTATTTTGCGAAATATGTTCCTTTCACTCAACTGGTGGTGTAATTTTTTACCAAACCATTTCTGTATAGGTCTTCATTTTTTATGTTTTTTCATTTTATTTTTGCTGTTGGTTCCCTACATGAGTATGCGTGAAAATCCTGCATTTTACAAAGCCATTCAAAGGAAAAGCAAATGCTGGTTTGAAACCAAAATAAGACTTGCCATTCATTATCTGTCAGTATATTCTCTGTATGAAGGCAATAAAATAACCTGACTGAAAAAAAGCACTGCAGCCGCCCTTTAATATCCAGAGACCCTCTGAGTACATGTACATGTAGATATATACATTAATGTCTTATAAAGGAAATGCAGCTTCAAGCAATACTACGACACTGCACTTCTTCCATCTCCAATATCATGTGTATGGGTACCACAGCCTGATATCGGATGGCCGAAATAATCCAACGTACATTACAACCAAAGTTACAGGCTGATGCTGGCTGAACAATTATTGCATGGCCAGAAAAGTATTTCTTTCGTTCTGTTTTTAACACTGCGATATTTACCCACAGACAGCTCAAAAACCAACAATTCGGGCCACAATTCAGGCCATTCCGAATTGTGCGCCTCCAAGAGTTTGCTATGTGTTGCGCAGAATCTAGGCCCTTTTCCAAACCTCGGCTCCGGCTCAGGCTCCGGTGCTGTCATCCATATGCTGAAAATGTAGGTTGTGGCTTTTCATTGAAACTGAATCTTTGTTTTCTTGTTCAAAATAGAGTATCTACTTCCAATCCGTAACCGAAAGCCTCTATTTTGATACCCGTTATTCAAAAATGGAGTCACGAAATGGAGCCGAAGACGGAGCCTGAGCCGGAGCCGGAGCCGAGGATTGGAAAAGGCCCCTGTTGACCCTTTACAGATGAGCATTTGGTCTACAAATTATGTGAACTGTGATTGGCCAACGCATAGCAAACTCTTGGTGGTGCACAATTCGGAATCTCCCGAATTAAAAAAGGGGGAACTTTTTATAGTATTTTTTACAAAAATCAGTGTCAAGTCAAGAATTAAAAAAAGAAAAGTTCAGTATTTTAAATGTGAATAGGCTGTAAAAGTATTTAAGCCTAGTCAGCCCACTGAACCACTGATTGATATATAGAGGTTATTCACCGACGTCACCAAATCACGCGATTGGCCGTTAAGCTTTTCAACGTTGTCCGTGGTTACTCGTAGGACACTGTACGTTGCGTGTGCACTGAAGCGTATTGTTTCACGTGTGCAATCATTGTGCTTGACAGCCAATAATGACGTCACGTGAATATTAAACCTCTATTAGCCTTTTCGAAGTATGGTGGATACAATAGGAGGGCGTTGTTTGAAGTGGGTATTTTGAGTCGAACACAAAGGATTTTAGCAAAACCAAACAGCGCCCTACTATTGTGTCCGCCATCAGGGTTCTAGCCACGGTGGGCAGCGCTGGGCGGGCCAGCCCGGCACTGGAAATTTGCGTCCGGAACGTAGGTCTGAAATAAACTCTGCCGCCCAGCACGAATTTCCGCAGAGTGAATAAAAGTATTGGCAATATCGTGAATTTTGATCACATTCCGGAATAAAAGTTCACTCTTTTCTGTTATACACCTCAAATTAATTGAATATCAGTCCTTAAAATGCAGCTTTATACCGATTAAATGGCTCTGCCGTCGGACTCGGAACAGTGAAAATGCTGGCCTTGGACCTTGATCATGTTGCAGCTGCATTTTTCTCACCGCGGCTCAACTTCATATCTAGAGTCCACCACTAAAATTTGTCTGGCTAGTAGAACCCTGTCCGCCATACTTCTAAAAGGCTAATAGAGGCCGCTCTTGCACTGTTTCCTCTGATAAGAGGACCCACTATCAATTTCAACCCGTCTGACAATTCAGTTGTCTTGTCAGCATAAAACATGACGCGGGAAGTACTTGAAGAATTAGAAACGGAAAGGCACAAGGGAGAAAAAGAAACTGTGGATACTGGGAAGTGGACTGCACGAGTAGGAGTGTTTTGCCTAGACGTTAAAACGTTAATAAAGGAATTCATTCAGTATGTTCAATCATTCAAGCAAGGAGGATCGGACATTCAAGGTAAAACTGAGTGGGAACAACTTGAGATCGATTCTCTTCTATTTCAGATCAACTTTCTCCTTGTGGGGGAAGGTGGGGGAACCCAAAACAACATAAAAAGAAACAAAAATCATAAAACAAATCATGAAACAGACAGAAATAAATGCGACAAAATCAAACAAGAATCAGTATGAAACAAAAATAATAAAGGAAAAATAGTCTGGTTCGAGGGCAAAGCAAAAAGAATACAGAGAAATCCCTTTAAAAGAATCAGCAGAGACATTGAGGCTGTGGAGTGAAGAGTGCTACGCAGTGTGCAAAAAATTAATTGACACAATCTACAAAGGAATGAACGCGTTTTGTCCATTAAGTCGGAACACAGTCATATCACACAAATACCTACTGAGAAAAGACATATCACAACCATGCATACATGTAATACTAGGTAATTCAACTCCGACGTCAACTCTTCCAAAGAATTGGTCCTTCGGAGAAGAATCTCTGAGTTAAAAAAACTGTTTACCAAATTAGAAGAGAGTTTTTAGAAGAGGCCAAAACGTCACCATGTTTTTGGGGGGAGTTGGTCTCTTGTTCACTTTTCAATCTGTTGTTGTTTGAGAATAAGGATGAGTTGAGAAGACCTGCACCATAACTTGGGGTCGATTTTTACCAAACTCATCGTAACTTACTATCAATCGTAGGACTTATGATGTATCCAGCCCTATGTAGAAGTTGTAGGATACGATGGTTTAACCATTGTATTAAATTGAGTTACGATCGATCGGGCTTAGTGAAATCGACCCCAGGTCACTGAATTATTTCCAATGATGATCTTTTCATACAAATGCCCCCAAAATGAGGAAGAATAACAAAAATAATGATAAATCCTGTTGTATCCATCTTGGGAGTAAAAAGTTATGTTTTTTGTCTTCTCGAGAATACACAATTTTTTCAGGCATTTTGAAAAATTGGTTGGATATGTATTCAGATCGTAGGCCAATTCTGTTGTTTCTGTTACTTTTCTAGCTGGTAAACAGTTTTTTAAACATCTTCTTACAGACCGTAGGACCGAAAAGCCGTCGCATATTATTCATAAAGGTGTCGTTCATGCACTTGTACAATCTCACCGATGAACAACAACAATGCATGCTGTATGATACACCACCATTCAGAAAGCACAGCAGCTAACTACGGCAACTCTAAAAAAATCCACACACTTTTTGACAGTCGAAAAAGAACCACACTTTATACACAAGGGATGCAACACAACACCGATAAGGGAAAATAATTCTCAACTCTCGTTGAAGTGGAAAAGAAATAAAAATAAAAAACACCATGAGAGGACAAAGGAAGATAGATATTTAAGAGAAAGAAGGTACAACAGACCGAAAAGTAAGACATCTTGATCTCTTCAAACTTTTCCGCCATTTCCGGGTCTACGCCGTCATAATCGCCCTCGTCCGAAGTTATGTCGTGGTCCTGAGACTGAGGTTGGCATGATACGGGGGGGAAAGTTTGCAAGGGGGAAGGAGTGATGAGATTATAAATGGGGAAAAAAAAATGGAAAGGTAGTGAAAAAATAGAACCCGACTAATGCCCCCCTCGCTAAAAAAAAAAGAAACGGCAAGTTTCTTTTAAAACAGACAGGGCAAATTTTTTTGCAAGAAAAACCAGCTTACCTCCTACAAAAAAAAGGGTTGAGAAATTTGAAACAAAAAGAAAAGAAGATATGTCCAGATGAGGAAAATGGACATGGTTCGGAAACTAGTCTGGTCCATGAGTATTGCCCGTCTGTCTGAGATCAGGAATGCACGAGGATAGAGGGCACCAGACCAAAGCAGCAGCGAGAACCATCTTGGTCATGAATGACATACAGGCCGTGTCCGAAATGGGCTACGGCTAGGTCTATTGTCTTGGTGTCTCCACGTATTTCCAATGGAGCGAAGACCTAGACCTAGCTCTAGACAACAGATTCGGATGCAGCCACAAACTGAGGGCCTGGTGTCAAATATGAATAGCCTGGTTCCTCGCAGTGGAAGGTAACCACTTAACAAGTGATGGATCTAGGGAGCTAGACGAAGTTGGCTGTGGGAGGGGGAGCGCTAGGCGATGCTATGTAATAAAAGAACATCTCCTTCAAAAAGACTCTAAAATACACACGCACATTAAACACAACTCCATCATGTGCCATCTACAGTGCAATATAAATATAGCTCCACAGAACATTTGTCATTTTGCTTGGTTATAGATATAAAATCACAAAGCATATAACGGTTTTTTTTTATACGGAAGGTGTCAACTCTAGACAAAGACTTGGAACAGCAGACACGTGCAGTCAACACGAAATCAAACCAATCCATTAAAAAGACAAGCAACATCGATTCAACAGACACAGATAATAACGGGTAATGGAAGGAGGATTACGGCAGTGTGTGTTGGAAGAAGCTCCCCTGCCCCCGCCCCAAAACAAAAATCTTAACGATACCAAACATATAAAGAAGAATCAAATAAAATAGAAAATCCCCCCCTCCCTCCCCGAATGAAAAAGATTTCATTTATCATTTTAGGTAAGGTGACCTGACGTCCCCGATTTCCGGGGACAGTTCTGGATTTGAAAGTGCCGTCCCCAATGAAAAATTGTCCCCGAAAATGTCCCCGATTCGACGAAATGCCCCCGGAAATTCTATTTGTCCTAAATAAAAAAGTTGAAGAACACAAATGCTGTGCTGAAGAAGATCCATTCTTCAGAGAAGTATGCGAAGACAACCGCCTAAGACATGTAAGTATGTAACCCACTCATGTCAACTGGACAAGATGTCCATAGATGCCACCATTTTGCATGTAGGCACCATCTGGATTAAACAAAAAATTCAAATTTATACCCCTCCCCCAGGACACGGATCACTGTCCCTGGATCATCTGAACAAAATATGGTCACCTTAATTTTAGATGGAGTCAAACAAGTAAAACCAGAGGCCAATTTCACGGCCCTGCTTAGCACAAAATATTTGCTAACCACAAAATGTCTGTCTCAACAAAAACAGGGTTACCAGCCAAATTTCCATGAGTTGTGTATCGCTTGTCGTTGTTCTTTGGCTGTTGCTCGTTCGTTGACCATGAATATCAAATGGAATGGAATTTTTCATGGCGATTTTTGTGCTAAGTATTTTTTTTTGTGCTAAACAGCTCAATGAAATTGGCCAAAGATCTAATATCTTTGTTGGAGTGGGGTCCTTAACAAAATTTTGAACGGGGGGGTTGGCAGGTTGGGATGGAGGGACAGAGAGAGACAGGGGACAAGAATTATCAAGAATTTCGCCGAAAAGGAAAACTTGCGTTTCCTCGGGGGAGAGAGAAATTTTAACAGTTTAAGAGGAGATGAAACAAGTAAATAGAGGAATTACAACAAAGAGAGATCTTTACTTCACTGAATGCACTGAATGAGGACAAGAATGACACAAGCAAAATGGTCAATACAAGACTGTTCCCAGAAAAAAAAAAGAAGAAGAAAATCCTGAAATAGGCCGAGGCGTTTCTTTTAAATCAAGGGCTGATGAAAAGTCACTGTATCCATGATTACTCTTTACCCCAGCCAAACGTACACCCAGGTCGGACAGGTACATGTATTTGGATGGATTCAGGACTCTGCCTTATCATGTCACTGCTATAAGATTTGAAAGACAAACAGGATTTCAGACACAATATCCGAAACCATGCATCCATCGATAATGTCCTTAGGCTTCTGTGTTGAAGCCTCTTCACTCGGGGTAAACATTACCTTCCTAAAAACCTTAATCATCTCAACGTCTTCTATTCAGAGAGTTTGGGGAATTTTTGAAAGATTGAGGCAGCCAGAAGTCACAACTGCATAAGAAATCGGAATATTGGTTGGTTTTGATGACTTCAGGCGAAGTTATATTTTCATTTATAGACGACTTCTTTCAGAATTAAAGGTAATATCATACTTTGGTTTTTATAACAAAAAAATCAGATTCATGGACAAAAATATCAAGACAGATACAACAGTAACAGTCATCTGTAAAAATTTCAGTTGCATACGGTGCCCACTATTTGAGAAAACGGTGAAAAACAGCCACAGTATTTCTTAAGTCTTTTCTCTTTTATTTTTTTATCTTTTAAAAGATCAAAAAGATTTTCGGTCGTTGTTTTACTAATTTCTGGATAAATACAGCATTTCAGGCGGAAACATTTTAACGGTATGTTTCTACCACCACCATCTTCATACCCTGTAAGTTATACGTTAATCTGTGAACATTTCTGTTTTGGTTTCTTACCAAAGTATGATACTACCTTTAACAGGCGGAGGGGTTGGGTACATACATAAAATCATGCACATTTGTAATTTGTTTATATATCAGGATTCAGAGCAAATCCTGTACATATACGTTGATATCATATAATTAGCCACTGGATGTTAGGTGTAAATCTCAGGTAATGTTTGTGTGTGTAACAGGCATGTTATGTCAGGTGTGACTAGTACTACACTCATTCCCAAGCAAAACACAGCATCTACACTTGCATTCTGAACACCAGAACTCCAAAAAATTCATCACCATTTTGTGTTAGCTTCAACCTCTTGCTGCAATGGACCGTTCCGGCTTTGCTCTTAAGCCCCGCCCACATGTGTGTTTTACATACAGCTGTGACCGAGTTTGACCGAGGCTTTCGTGGTCACCTGATTATAAGGCGTCCTCCAATTGGTCAATGTGCACAGTTTGATTGACAGGCCGGAAGGGTCCATTCACACTGCACGATGTGTAGTCTGTGTTTCCCATCCGTCAACTCCCATGCATTTGGAACATTCTAAAACTTAAAGAGATCCGTCTGAATAATGTGCTCCATTCGTGCTCCATCAACGAATAGTGCATAATGTCCCAAATTTCAATTCCACTGACCGAGGACACCAAATGCAACATGACTCAAGACATAGGTAACATAGGAGAAGTCAGGGATTAATACAATGGTACACCATATGGGTGCTGAGGGCATTATGGCACCAGACTATTCCACAAGCTTGTGGTTAATACTATGAGATCTTGGAAGGAATCGCAAGATGAAGAACTACCAGTCTATTTTCAAAGGGGAAATACAAGCTCGGAATGCGAACATGCAACGAAAGTCCGTGCAATAGACACTGTTCAAATCTAAAATCGCAGAAGACTTGAGGCCTGGTCTGAATTCACTGGCTACGACTTTGTCTTGCATTGATTCACACATAAGCAAATGCAGCCGCTTCCCATAGACACGTGTGTGATTTCAAGCCACAGCCGGTTGATTGTGACACAACCTACCAAAAAACCGCTCCATAGCATTCCTTTGGTTTGTGCACTGTCAATACTGACAGCAGATTCTATGCTCAGGATTTTTTCAGCAAGAAATTCTTCTCAGGATTTGAATTCTTCTTGCCAATTTGAGGCGATTTCAAACACTCAAGTCTGGGGCGACTAGCCCTGGGCAGGAAAATCTTAGCTTCAAGGGGCGAGGCAGTCTTCCCTTTGGCTCAAGGGGTGCTTTTTAAGAGAGCGCTGTCTTGTGGAGCATGTGAAAAGGCAACAGGGTAATGACCTGGGACTACACTGCAATCGCCGCCTTTGTCACATCCTTAGCTTCCGGCCATGCCTGACCACAACTGAAGCCTGCTGACCGGAGACAACCCAGCTGACCGCAGGTGGATCGAGGAAAAATAAAAAATAAACTCAAACAGCGAAGAATAAAAAAAAAAAACGACTCAATGCATCAAATAGCAGTATGCAACGGCATTCCGAAAAAAAAAAATTTAAATGATGAAAAGTATTATAGTTTTGATAAAAATCTAAAATTTAAAATCAGCATCAAATCAGAAAGAATGAATGTGAGAAGATGCTTATGCAAAAATCATGGATTTAAGGCAAAGTTATGAGACACAAGATATAGAAGGAGATCCAGATGTAGGTAGAATTCAATGATGAGAAAATGCCACGGCATTCTAACACTTTTTTGTCGGCATTTCAAGAGAAAAAGAAGTTTTTTAGCTTGCACGTCCGTCAAAAAACAACCCTCAACGGATCGGTCGATCTACGTCAATCAAAGACAGGCATCGACTATTTATCAAACAAAGAGAGCATAGTGCATTCTTGGTTAATAGGCCGAGGATGTTAAGATGCAAGACAGCCGCATTCAAGGTCAAAAATTTCAACAAAACTGGTTTGTGACCTCTGACCTACCGCGTCCTCTTTCCGGCCGGATTTGCTCCCCTCGGCGTCTTTGTCTCCGGGGGTGTCTTCTTTGTCTTTTTCTTCGTCGTCCGAGTCGACGAAATGTAACTTTTTGGGGTTTTTTTGTAGCAAATTATAAACCATTGTCATTGATGGTGGTGGTTGTTGGTGGGCAGGGAGGGTGGTGAGGTTTGGGGAGTGATGGTAATGTATTGGTTCCCTATGCGAGAGACTGGGTACCAGACATAACCTATCCTGGGGTCGATTTCACCAAACTTGCTATCACATAGGATTATGATGCATTGCAGCCCTACATAGGGATAGGCCCCGTCTATGATGGGTTATCCTTCGTAGCTTGAGTTACGAATCGTAGGGCTTTGTGAAATCGACCCCAGGGGCCGATTTCATAAAGCTCTGCGATGCATCGCAACTCGATTTGAGTATGGATGCGTCTTCACTCTGCGACGCCTTGTAAGTTTTATGAAATCGGCCCCAGGTCATTTGTCTCCTAAACCTAAGTTACTACTTAATTTCCTAATCCTCAGTTTTGTTCACACTTGGGACTATCATGATTCCACTCATTGCTATACGTCTGGCAAGTTGATGATGTACCCTAACCAATATAGCCATAGCCAAATTCACAGACTATTCTACGGCTATGGCTTGTTGCTCAGGGTCGTTTCTACTCATCCTATGAGCACTTCATTTGTAGCACTGGCGAAGCCCTAGCCACATCCCTTTGATTAATCCTCCCCTTCATATGCAATACTGCTTGCTCCTGATATGTAATGTTAGCTGTTAGCGGCGGAGGTAAAATTTACTGTTCCGGCAATATTGATCAAAGGTCATACATCAATCGATAAAACATATTACACATCGCACGGCCATTTGGCAAGACACCTTATGTCTCACTGTACAAGCACCCACTGTCAGGATTTTGAGTACAGTAACAGCAACCGTGCATGTCCTACCATCACATAAACAGTGCGTCAAAGCTGTGGAAGCATTAATACGGACACGTCCCAAATCTTTGGCTACGGCCGCAAATTATACACAACTCTATGGAAGCGGCTGCAGCCATTGGCTTAGTGGCTGCCATAGGTGTGTGTGTAATTTGCAGCACCAGCCAGAGATTTGGGACATGACCTAAGGCCGATCCACAGAGATCATAATGCTCTCAGGTTTAACTACACATAGGTTCAACAGCTCCAAAGCTGTTCACAAAACCTTGATATGGTTAACAACGAAGAGGAAAACGTGAAAATCACTGTAAAACATCTCTACAACATATTCCATCCCGTTCGGACATTTTTCTCTCTTCTTGTCATTTTTGTCTGTCTTTCTCTGCGTACCTTTTGCTCGTCCTCGTTATTGTCGGCGTACTCCAGCTGCTGTTCAAACTGGCTGCGAGGGCGCTCTGACTCTTGCATTTTGGCCTGCTGGGCGAGGATGACTTCGTCGGGGCGTTCCTCACGGTCGATCGGCCCACCGTATCCTAAAACCGGGGCAAAAAGTTTGTCACAACTTTATTTGTATAACTTTAGCCTTCGATAAAGATCCTGCTAGGATCGAAATGCGACAGGCCCTCCAAACTCCAAGTATTTTAGAAATTTCAGGTCATTATTTTGGCTGATGAACAGTTTGCAACAGTTTATTACTTGTATCAACTATCTTTCCAGTTGTTTCTACAAAATCGCCATAGTTATAAGGGATTACAACACACGCACACACACACACGCACAAAAACAGCTTCTCTGGTATTTGAAACGCTTCGGAGGAAAATTCTGCTCATAAACTATAAAGATTGGTTGCAGTGTTTCAATGCCTGGATATCAAAAATGACACGTCAACATTTTTGTTTTTAGATGTTTGAAAGACTTTGATGTTTAAAAGACTTTGATAAATACAGAAGAATGTCACTATAACCAACCAACACCGCTATACCAAACATCATCCTTGGCTCCCAATTTGTATGTACAATAGGCTTGCTGAAAATTGTTCACTATAATGAACGACCACTATCAACAGAGAATTTCAGTGCATCCCAGCGTGTTCGTAATAGTGGCATTCCACTGGAGTGCAAAACAGTCCAAAATTTTCCTCGCAACGAGTTCAATTGCAGGTTCACTTTAATACATGTAACCACATCACCACCACAAATACGGTGTCATTTTTCCCGCAACATTTTGGGGGGCTAAGATATTTTATTTTCGTTAAGGGCCACTCACCTCCGTCCATACTTCGTGACAGACGACCGCTCAGGGCCCGGTCAAACTTGGGGTTGTCCCGGTCGATGGTGGAGCTGGCCTGGCGTGTCTGGAACTGGGTGCGGCCGCTGTAGCGGAATTTGGAGCCTAGACGGAAGAGCGTTCTCTTTGGTGGTGGCTCTGGGGACACCAATCTTCAGGAAATAAAAAACATATTTTCAATCAATATTAATATTAATTAACAATATATTTGTTTCCATTATTTAATGAAGAATTTTCCAAATATATTTTATTGTTCAATTATCATGTTAATCATGAAATAGCCACCTGGGAAACTGACTGGATTCATTTTACAGTCAATAAAAGGTGAATAAAGAAAAATTGACTGTAGCGGTCTAATTATATTGTTAATGACTACGTTAGGGGGAAACGGTTTGCATTAAAAGTCGACGTTAGGGGGAAATCGGCTGTTAGGGGTAAATTTCCACTTCCCCCTAACGTTTTCATTACCTTTTAAAGAAACATTTTTATTGTCCATTTTTTGATATAAGATGGAGAATGCTCCCATTAGGAACATATATCAATTTCAAGTCGATCGGTTTGGGGGTTATTTAGAAATAGGTAAATAAAGTTTGTGCATGACCCTATGGGAATTTCCCCCTATCGTTGTTGTTAGAGTTATTATTATTATGTTGTTATTTTGTTTGTTTGTTTTTTCTTGGTTTGGGTGGGGGTGCTCGTTTTTTGTCCAAAGCTTCTAATTGAAACTGTGACAGGAAGTGAGAATAATAACTGGATAATTATAAATGTTTTAAATGATTGTTTAAGCAAAACAAAACAAACGATTAAGCTGGGTTAGACATTTTATAGAACAGAAAAGTTAAGACATTAAAATTTTCAATTTATGAACAAAGTGTAAAGTATTATCAATCCCAATTATATCCATCAGCATAATAGATACAGCACATAGAATCACCACACTATCTCAGTGCTTGAATTTCTCAATGGCCACACAAACGCTTATTATAACGATCGCGTACCCGCGCGGTACGCAGTTCCCGCCGTTACGCTATGCACCAGAAACATGATGGAACGCCATAGCTATAATCAGTGCATTAAATTGTTTGTCGGTAAATTTCATCATTAAATTCTCAAATTTCATCATTTTAATTGCCGTTTTGTCATTCCAGTCACCAATTCCATCATTCAGTTTGTCATTCTGTCATTCTGTTCGCAAATTCCATTATACAATTTGGCAAATTGAATGATGGAATTACCGAAGCAGACAATCTATAGAAGATAGCTACGGCGTTCCATAAAAACGGATTTAAAATACCTTTAAAAGATGGCGCCGTGAAAGACGCGTCCACGAGCAGGCAATGCGTCATCTAGTTTTTTGTATATATCTATGGGCCACACTGCCTTGATGCTCATGTGAAGTGATCCTATGGTATATTTTTAGCTCGTCAGAGAAAGTGCATGCACTCTATAGAGGTACAAACAGCTAGGGTCCTCCAGAGCCTGAAAGCCTGCAATCTGTCGACTTTGAAAGGGTCCTCGACGCTGTCACAGTGAATGACTGTCTGCTTTAAATGCCCGACGTTATTAGATATATCTCTAGGAAAAATATGTGTGGTACACTGTGGTATGCAGGGCACAATTTCATGGAATCTGTCAAGGCCTATTTTTGTGCTTATGGGCACTGCTTTGCGTGAAATCTATTTCATGGAATCCGTCAGCAAGACTTTCGGTTAGCGAAGAATTTCTATGCTAACCGTGACTATTTTCTGCTAACGCGCTGTCATATGCATTCTGCAGAAAGTTCTTGCTTACCGTTACCAAAAAGAAAACTCTCCTGTGAAATACGCTAACCATAAGCAAAAAGAAATCTGGTAAGGTAAGCAAAAGAATTTTGTAAATGATTCCATGAAATTGGGCCCTGGTGGATTAGGGTTAGCGTCACCATTTTGAACCCCTATCTTTATCATGTGATTTCCCAGGAGCTTCGTAAGCATATAGTGCCAATTCCATGAGGCTGTTGAGCACAGCAAATTTGCCAAGCACGGGACGTCTGGCTTGGCAGAAACCGGTCGGACAGCCAACTTTCTGAGAACTCTCATACTGAAATGCATCCAGGTACTACTCATGGGTGATACAACGTATTCATCTTGTGGAATTCTGACTGCCAACCTTTACAGTTGTTCTGAATCATACGCAAGGCTTCTTGTCCTTTCAAATGATTGTGTGTGCTCAGTAGCTGGAGGAAACTGGCCATTGGGGAGTTTGATGGGATAACTATACCTGAAAAAGGTGTGGTGTTCCACGCAGACTTTCCAAAGACGCTTGGCTGCTCGGTGATTGGCCAGCTTGAAGCCAATAGTACTCTCAAAATGCTCAAACTGCAGAAGGGGGGAAAATAAGAAGACATTCTGACATTACCTACACACGTAATTCAGGCTGGTAGTTAAGTAGGATTTATTTGAAGTTTTGCATGGTGGAGAGACTAGAATAGAACTAAGCGAGACTTGCGGAGACACCATGTATACTCTTTTTGGAGGGTGTGTGGTCCTGAGAAGGACCGGTGAGAGTAAGTATCTAGATGTTTCTGGCAGTATGCTCTGGCCAACCTCAGTAGAGAGGTATACTCTGAAAAGAGTGTGTCTCTGCAAGTCTAACTTAGTTCAAGATTGTAGTTGACAATGAGTAGAACCAATATCACAAAACCGTGTAGAAAGTCATCAAGTGACGTCAGCATGCCCAGTGGAAAGGCTCACATTCTATCGACTAATCTCATTCAAATCTCCTAAATTGTCTCAGGTTTTTGACAGAAAGCAGACGATAGCAACCTCTTCACCAGGTGCTCAAGCAAAGATGCACCAAAGCGGCTCTGCATTTTCACCACGAGGAGCACTGATTATGGGCCTGTATGTTTCAGGCACACGATCAATGATCCTGCGTCGCAGACAGGATACGCTCAAATGGGATCCGGATCAGCAGGATCACTGATCGCATGCCTGAAACAAACAGGCCCCTATAATATCCCAGCATTTACATCAAATGGAGGGAAGAGAAGGTAGGAAGCGACCTTCCTGCCTGATTCTTTCCTCCTCAGGAGACTCACCTCTCCCGGCCTGATCTTGATGTAGAAGTTGTTCCTCTTGTAGGAGATCTTGAGGATCTTGGGCCAGGCAAAGCGGTTTATTCTCAGGCGGTCGCGGTAGATGAGAAGCCCGTTGGCACAAACTCCAAGCATGATGTCCACGCCTTCAGAATCCTGATCAAAACCGGACAAGAAGACGTTAAGAATCATTTCAGAACCTTTCGAGATAGACCATTGTGGGACAGTCCACACAAACGTTTTGAACACAAAATCCCATAGGCCAGCTATACACAAAAGAGTCTGTAGGCGTTTATGAAACAGAGGCTCATGCTCAGGCTTCATTTTGTGAATCCATTCTAAAATAGGGGCTTTTGGCTGTGGTTCAAAAGTAGATTCTCTGGTTTAAAAAGGAAAACAGAGCTTCAGCTTCAATGAAAAACCACAACCTGTATTTTCAGCATATGGATGACAGAGCTGAAGCCTGAGTCACCGTTTTGTAAACCCCTTATGTGGTTAGGCCTTCTTCTGAGTGACGGGGTTTTGAAAAGAACTTCAAATAGGGTACTTCTGTTTATCATCAAGAGAGAGAGAGAGTCTTGGACTTAACAAAATAAAGGATTGAAGTTAAGTGTCAGAGCAGTCAGGCCCATTTGGATAATGTTGCTTAACAGTAAGCAAATCTCTATGCTCAATTGCTTAGCGCGCTTGAGTCTTTGGTGGGTTGCTTACTCTGGCATGGTGGAGGTCGACGCCGTACATAGCCAGCTTCTTGGCATTTTCCAGGAAGTGCAAGTCTGCTTCAGAAGGTGTCTGTCCCCTGAAGAGAAGGATTACAAGATTATCATAAGGTTAATACGCTTAGCAGAGTACCAGTCAGTGTGTATTTAATGATTTGTTATTGTCTGGTAACCAGGGGCCAATTTCGTAGAGCTTCTTAGCACCAAAAATTTACTTAAGCACCAAAAACCTTGTTTAATAAACTCACTATGCCAGCCAAAACTCCTTCTGAATGTTATGCTCAAAACAAAACAATCACCGAATACAAGTCAAAAGCAGTATTAAACATCACATGAACATTTGGTTGGTAATCCTGCTTGGTCAAGGAAGACTTGTCACGCTTTTGTTGAAGACTTTTCAAATGTTGTGCTAAAATAAGCAGCTCTATGAAATTGGTCCCAGCATTTGTTTAGCAAGACTTCGCCTAAACAAACCCTGCATATTATTACAGGATTTTGAGGGAAACAGGACTGTTATTTGACTCCAGATACTGAAACTAAATACTTGGGACTTGATGACTGAACTTGGTCCAATGTGAAGGCCACAGGTCTGTAGAGCAGTAGTGTAGACACGTCCTCAGACCTGGGGGGTTGATCTTGTAGCTGTGTCGTACTCCCATATATGTTTGTGCACAAAATCAATTTTTTATATATATGAAAACCTGGGGGGGTTGCAACCCCCCTAGCCCCCCCCACCCCCCCCCCCCCCCCCGGATCTACGCCCATGCTGTAGAGCCCAGGAACTAAAAAATGTTGATATATAATTATGAGGCTTGATAGACCAACTTGGTCCACATCCAAAGTAAATACTCTTGTGATGCTGCTTATAGTAGTATTTTGAAGTGAAGGACACATCACTGTCATGACTAAAGAGCAAAGGCACTGTAATTTTATGGGTGGGCTCTTTGGCCCAACTTGGTCCAAGTCCAAAGACTGAATTATATAAGAGCACTTCTGCACAGTATTGGACTTTGGTAGATCCAGGAAGGTTCCTCAAGTGCAATCATTGCCTAGTAGGTTAGGCTTAAGACTCCAAGTGGAATTTAGTTGTTTTTAAATTCTTGAAAAATGGTTTGGGCTCATACTTGTGGGTCTTGTGGAGCTCCATCACCTTCTCCTCCAGCTCGGGGGTCTGGTTGGGGGCGAAGCGGAATTCCCGCAGGTAGGCGGTGTCCATGCCGTGCTTCTCTGGGTCAAAGTCTCCCAGCTCACCCTGAACCACGTAGGAGCCCAGGAGGGCGTGCGTGACCAGGGAGCAGGGCAGCTTGCCCTTCAGGATGTCATCACGGAGTTGGAGGCACAAGAAATATCTGGATGGAAGAGGATTATTTAAAAAAAAAAGAAAAGGCAATAGGTTTTATTCCTTACCACAATACGTTTGATTCTTATCAAGATGCAGTGATCTAAAGTATGTGAAACGAATGTCTCTTCTCAGAGGAAGAAGGTTTTTAGATGTTCATGAGAGTTTCGGAATACTGGGGTTTATTTTAGGACAGCCTGCTTACTATTTTGGACAGCCTACTTGCTATTTTGGACCACCTGGATACTGTTTTGGACAACCTTCTTGAGTTTTGGACAGCCTGTTTACTGTTTTGGACAGCCTGCTTGCTGTTTGGGACAGCCTAGTTACTGTTTTGGACAACCTTCTTGAGTTTTGGATAGCCTGCTTACTGTTTTGGACAGCCTGCTTGCTGTTTGGGACAGCCTGCTTGCTGTTTTGGACAACCTTCTTGAGTTTTGGATAGCCTGCTTACTGTTTTGGACAATCTGGTTACCGTTTTGGACAGCCTGCTTGCTGTTTTGGAAAACATGTTACCAGTTTGCTATTTTGGGCAGTGTGTTGGTTTAGTAGGCTCAGCCCTGCTGTCTTGGTTAACCTGTTTGCTGCTCCGGATACAGTGTATTCAAGCTGGTTTTTTTAGCACCCTCTTTCGTCCCAATTCACTGCTGAATCTTTGACAAATACGGCTCATTCCTTGGAAGATATCCACTAATTTTTAACATTTTAAATCTCTTTTATTTGTTTGGATCATCTGGATTTTTCTATTAGCTTATGATAGTGAGTTAGCGACCCTTTATTCAACAAGGTTTAATTGGCTAGTCCCAGCCACCTTGTTTGAACAACAGTTGACAGCTGTGCTTGCCAAGGTGCTGCAAATTATGGAAATATTTGAACGCCCTATTTCTAAAGCTAAAGGAAAGAATGTATTCAACCCACTTCTTACTCATTTTCATTCTTTTTGTTGAACGTCAGAGGCCAATTTCATAGAGCTGCTTATAAGCACAAAATATGCTTAAGGATGATAACTCTTCCTTCATCAAACAGGATTACCAGCCAAATTTTCACGTGATGTTGACTGCTTTTGACTAGTATTCGGCTCTTGTTTGCGAAGCATAACATTCACGAGGGGTTTTGCCTGGCATACTGATTTTATCTACCAAGGTTTTTGGTGCTTAAGCAAATTTTGGTGCTTAAGCAGCTCTATGAAATTGGGCCCTGGGCTAAATCTAGAGGGAGCATCTGGGTAAACCAGCTTTCTCTTGATCGGCAGTGTACGCGCAAAGCTGTATTACAAACTAAATATTTGATCGACCCGATTTTTCAGAGGAAGCCAAATATGAACAATGAAAATTTCACTAAGGCTCCGCCCCCGCCAATTATGTTTACAACATTCACAGCTGGAAGATAAAAGGGGGGCAGGCTAATTTCATTTTGGGCGGACAGACTACAAAAGAGCCTCCTATACGGCCAATATTATACCAGTTGCTATTTCCCATTATAAGCAGTGGGGGGAAGACAGGACCAACAACTGCAACCAATGTTTCCAATTCTGATGACTGTAAAACGTTATTTTGTGACGGTCCCTTTTCCCTAACAGGGAACATAATTCCACATCAGATTTTTTTTCGGGCGGGGGAAGAAAATGTCCCCAGACAGGTGCCTCAGCTGGTACAACTTAGACCATTTAAAAAAAAAAAGCTAATAAAGTACACGTGGTACTAGTTTCGGGAGCTGGTTTCGAAAGCGAATGTTCTATTTATACATGCAGAGTCACAATCCATGATTTAAAAAAAAAACATAAATGCTAGACAAAACCAAAATCTGAAAAAATTGCGACCTTGAGAGAATAAACTGTCCCAGATTTCATGTGGCTCTGTGCAGGCTAATTGTGAAAGGCTTGGGATTAACAAACTATGTTGTAGCTTTCCATTCTTATTACAGTCTGCCACCCACTCAGGTGATAGGCTCTAAGCCAGTTCTTATCTGCAATGAACATCAATGGGCCTTGTCTGACTGTGGCTTTGGCTTTGGCTCAGGCTTTGCCTTCATCTTCTTAAAGTTTGTTCAATCTAGCACCAGTGGGTTTTGGGGTTGAAGCTCAAGCTACTGTTTTCTTGTTCCAAACAAGAGCATCTACTTCCAAGCCGTAGCCAAAAACCGGATACCACCTTGTTCCTTTTTAAATGAATATAAAATGAAGCCAAAGACGAAGCTTGCCGATGTTTTGTTAAGGACTATGGACTCTGGGGTCGATTTCGCGAAGTCCTACGATCGATCCTTACTCGAGTTACGAAGGATAACCCATTGTATCCTCCTTATCCTATGTAGGGTTTCAAAGAATTTCAAGTCCTATGATTGATAGTAAGTTATACGATAAGTTTGGTGAAATCAACTCCTGATCCCTCACAAACCCAGAGAGATTGACTTAATAAAGCATGGTGCTGGCATCAAGACTGCTTCAAACAATGGGGAGCGATCTAGGTAGCTTAGAGTGACTTCAGGCTCTTTCACACTTTCTCCTTTTCGATCCGTGTTGAAACCAACCCGGATCCACCCCAGTTCAACCTGGCAAGTTTTTGAACCGGATCGAAGAGACACAACATTCACACTATACGTTTATGGTGAACCGGCTCATACAACACAGATCACGCGTCACATGGCGCAAAATGCAGTTTGGAACCGGGTTGAGATTTTCAACCCTACCAGGGCTGATTTCAATCCAGCTTGGCCGTCCTACTTGGGTTGGCTCGGGGTTGAAAATGTTCAAGTGTGAAAAGGGTTGGAAAAAAATCTCGGGGATTCGATCCAGTTCCAACCCTGAGATTTTGGATAGTGTGAAAAGCCTTCAAGTGTATGGATCTTGCTGCTGCAATGCCTCTCCAACACTTGGAGAATTGGAAAAAGAAGAAGAAACGATATTAGGAGGGGGGGTTGATTCCCCCATCAACTTGATTCTCAGACATCTGGAACTGACTTGGCAACGCATACCAGGTGGGACAGAGCTTTAAGACCTGCAAATTCCTGCGGTCTCAGTCCTAGGTGGGCCCACCCCCTTGGCTGTGATGTTTATTTGAAATGTCGACTGCGCATCACTCGGGATGCATTGCAAAACGGCCGCTGTAAAGCCTGTAACCCGACCGGCAATGTTAAGTATTCAATCCAAGACGAATGGATCCAATATCTCTTCACATCGCTGATCATATTATTCTTAGACTGCAAAATTGTATTCCGTTTTTTTTTTTCTTGGAGGCACAATGACTAGCTTCCTGAATTTCTATTTTCTTTTCGTTTTAAAAAGCAGATTAACGATTAATCCTGTTAGCCTTGCTGGAGGTGAGGATCCAAAGGATCAATCTGGCCCTGTTCTGGAGGTCAACCCCCAGATAGTCCTTGGCAGTAGTGTTTGCTGCTTCACTGCTAAACGAGGGTAATTATATTATTTCACCAAACTCATCGTAACCTACGATCAATCATAGGACTTATGATGCATCGCAGCCCTACGTAGGATACGATGGGTTATCCTTCGTAACTCGTGTTACGATCGATCATAAGGGCTAGGTGAAATCGACACCTGGCTTCAAAGAATAAAGAATGTGTCCTGAGTCACAGAGCATCACACATCTTGTCATATCTAGCTAATTCAAAGCCAATATTGTTGTTTTATGGGTTTTTATTTTTAACTTGAAAGAGCTGGCTAAATTAATCACATGACCAAATCTTTCTCTGGCAATTTGAAGGAAACCAATTGCGCTCACTGCAAAGAAAAGGACATTTGGCAGAAGCGCAAAAGATGTTTCCTGGGGTGCGTTTGGCTTGCGCGAACATACTCGAACATGTTTGCTACGTTTGCATTACGCTTGGATTTTGTAGTGGAACGCACACGCAACAAATGCCGAACATGTGATGCGTATTGCGTCTATCTTTCATTAAATGTAGTTAGCCAACTTCAGCAAACACCTCCTCTACACGGTTAGCTATGTTAGCCGAACGTTGTGTGCGGGTTTGGCGAACAGCATGTTCCGGTTTGAAAACGGTAGCGCACATTGTGCGCCATGCACGTACATGTAGTCAGCTGGAGTGGAACATACATGTACCCCTGTCTTCTCCAAGACAATTAATAGTTGAAGATTGAAAGGTGGCCGTTGCTCGCCAATGATGGCCTAAATATTGCCCATAAACCATGAGAAAAATCTTCTGATTTGGCCTTTGGTTTCAACAGAAGATGCCAGCAACCAAAATGTTGGACACCGATTGACTCCAACTCAATTCGGTGGTGATAATGTCTTCATTTTGGGATGTGTACAACTTTCTGCACAACCCGAGCCACACACACGATGTGGCATCAAACGAACCAACTTGCCTGGGGCCAATTTCATAAAACTTACGAGGCGTCGCAGAGATAAGACGCATCCAACCTCTATGGACGCATCGCATTATGCGATGCGTCGCAGCTACAACGCGTCGCAAATCGAGTTGCGATGCGTCGCAGAGCTTTATGAAATCGGCCCCTGGTTCAACTACACTCATGTGTTTACAAGAAGGCAGGGTACTTGAATAAAAAAAAAGCAATCCAGGATTTCAAAACAAATCCATCTCCGTACCTGGTCACATCTTCTTTGAGCTGGGCGGGGTCAGGAGGATAGAACTTGACGTTGAAATAGAACATCCACGGACCGTCTGTGAACAGCAAAAGAGAGAGAGAGAGAAGACTCGGTTAGATTCCTTACAAGAGCAAAAAAAAAAGAGGCTTGGATTTCAAAACGATCCTCTTCCGACACGGCGCAGACAACCTCAGGCGGTCTGACGGTTCATGTTTTAGGAGTTGTCGTTGAGTCGGAGGCCCGAGTTAATCAATGGAGCGAGGCCGTGGATACCGTCCAGTCCGTTGCCGGACATCATCATCAGGGTCAGTTAATAGATGACCCATCGTGATGTCTGACCACTCCATCCATAACTGCACGACTGGACAGACAATGGTGGACTGTCGCCTAATAAAATTCAACAGCCCTTGTCTGAATTTGACAATTTAATAAAAAACAACAATTGCACTTCACAATATTTGGATGGCTTCAGGCTACGAACTAGCTGTCCATAAGGAGTAATAATGGAGGAATTATTGAATAAATTATTGCATCAAATAAGTATTTTTGTGGGGCCAGAGGGGAATGTCTGAGCATAATTTGGAAAATCCTATTCACCTGAAATGCATAACATAAAGGGAGGACAAATTAAAACATTTCAATATCCTGCAAAGGAAATCCATTGACTGAACCTACACACAGTATGTGCATGAACATTTTGTTCCATGATAGGAATAAGGTCCAAGATTCTCTAAAAGCTTAGGTTTTAGAGATGTCAGGTTAACCCTGTTAGAATTTATAATCCCGATGCAGGAATAACAATCCTGCTCTATGCCATGGATAAAACCCCTTGCCGCGTATGATACTCGATTCTAAGTCTTCACTGCATTTAAAGGTAATATCATACTTTGGTTTTTGTCAAAGAAATACAGATTCATGGGCCAAAATACCAAGACAGATACAGTAACAGTCATCTGTGAAAATTTCAGAAAACAGTGAAAGATGACCACAGTATTTCTTAAGTCTTTTCTCTTTTATTTTTGATCTTTTAAAAGATCAAAAAGATTTTCGGTCGCTGTTTTACTCTTTTCTGGATAATACACCATTTCAGGCAGAAAAATGTTTACGGTATGTTTCTACCACAGGGATGAGATTGACCAATGATAAAAATGTCTGAAAACAGCTGAGAGGGAGCATAAAAAGTCTGAAATTTAGAATCTCCTATACTTTTGTACACAGCCTGTGAGGAAAAAAGTCTGAAATCCAAAACACAAATCTCATCCCTGCTACCACCACCATCTTCATACCCTGTAAGTTATACGTAAATCTGTGAACATTTCTGTTTTGGTTTCTTACCAAAGTATGATACTACCTTTAAGCCCAAGTCAGCTCACCGCAGGATAAAAATTCCATCATTTATCTTTATTTCCAAAGACTAGATGCTTAAACACCCTGACAGGTTCTTTGAGTCAATGGGACAAACGAATAAACACTGCTATTTAAAGCTATGCACTATGAATTAATCGGCTTTGGCTAGGAATAACACAAAGGTCTATTGGGGATTCGTTGAAGCCACTAGCTAGCGGCTTCCATAAGACACACATGTAATTGCAAGCCATAGCCAGCTAATTTATAGAACCGGCCCAAACACTTGCACCATCTTGGTTTATCAACCTCATTCCCACAGGTATGTGCATCCTTGCATGCCTGCCCTTCCCCCTGGTGCTGTGCAATTCCAATGCCGGTGGGTTTTATTGGAATCATTCACAGTTATAAAATGTGTGTGTCAACCCTTAGCACAGCCAAGGTGTGATCAAAGCTAAAGTCCAATCTCACGGGTCTGTTGGCCGAGGGATCTCTGGGTTATCCAGTGTTGTTAAGCTCACTGTCAAATGATGATGAATTGGTCAGAGGGAGGATGCAGCATGCACAAGCCACGATGGCTTGATGTTCTATGGAACCACCCCTCCACAAGCATCATAAAAAAGCTAAGCTAAGACACGAATGCATCACCAATTTGCAAAATCTAACCCATCCTTTTTCAAAATCTTGTTTTATGATAGCTTAAAAGAAAACAAGTACGATATCCTACGTAGGGCCAACAATTTCCTTTTCTAAAAACAAAAATGGCTTGCCGTGTAAAGTACATGTACCAGTACGTCGCACAATATGGTAAATTCAAAACATGGACAAAACTCATAGGATAATGTTAACAATTTAGCCTTTGGGACTGGTATGCACCTAAACACTACAGACCTCCGACAGACACAATATCATGGGCCATTTCCAAACCTCGGCTCCGGCTCAGGCTCCGGCTTCGTCTCTGTCATCCATATGCTGAAAATATAGGTTGTGGTTTTTCAGTGAAGCTGAAGCTCTGTTTTCCTTTTCAAAGCAGAGAATCTACTTCCGAACCGCAGCCGAAAGCCTCTATTTTGATACCTGTTATTCTAGAATGGATGCAAAAAATGGAGCCGGAGCCGGAGCCGAGGTTTGGAAAAGGCCCCATAACTCATAATGTACACTCCTCTCATCATATTAAAAAAAACTACAGCTTTCAAATTTGTGAGACACACAGTAAACATGTATCATTTTCACAGTGCATGTTATACACTGTGTGTGCATATTCCCTTGATGAAATTCCTGAATGTACATTTGTCCATTAGACCCAGTGATGAAATATTATGCACTCTGACATGGTGACATATGCTGTACATGTATGTGTATTAAACATTGATGAGAGCCCAAGATAAACCATCGAGTGTGTTCATTTAGCTTCCACGGGGCAAGCCCTGACCTGGGAATGGTCCAATATACTGCACAAAACAAGCGAGAGGGTGAGGACGAGGTTGACTGGTGTTGATTCGTGAAACGCACCCATTGAAAGCTACAGGCCTAGAAACATTGCCCTACATGTAACAATTTTTTCCAGAACCACATAGAAGTGTCTAGTTACATTGCGATGCCACAAACCATATCATATTGTCACCAAAGTAAAAATATTATAAATATTATCTAAATAAAGATGATAAATTGATAATGCTGACATATACGTGAAATATTATCTAACAAAAGATGATGATGTTGATAAATTTCACTTCGCCATATGAGTTGAGAGGAAGATGAGTTGAGAGGAAGAGGGCGAGGGCTAGGACTAAGGCTAGGGCGAAGGCTAAGGCTACCAATGCGCTGCATATCATTATCAGCACGGATGTTTCACTTTGAAAACACAAACTGGAATGAAAATGGAGAACTTGATTAGTTTTTAAGAAAGATTTGAGGCTTTGCATGGTGACAATGGACCGTTCAGGCTTTGCTCTTAAGCCCCGCCCACTTGTGTGTTTTACATACAGCGTGTGACCGAGTTTGACCGAGGCTTTCGTGGTCACCTGATTAAAAGGGGTCCTCCAATTGGTCAATGCGCACAGTTTGATTGACAGGCCGGAAGGGTCCATTGGTATATGGATCGGTTTGCGGAAACACCATGTAATAATCGTTCGTACTTTCGCACTTCTATATCGTTCGCACTTCTCGCAATTAAGGTCTCAACATTTCGACTAGTCTGCTCTAGTCCTCATCAGGAGACCTAGTTTGATTAGTTTTTGTTTTGTTTGTTTGTTTTGTTTTTCTTCAGGGAAAATCATTGGTTCAATCATGTGACAACCTGAATACATTGTACTTCATTATTTCCAGACAGCTCAAGTGGTATGAGTAAACCAATGAAGTTCCACAGCACACAATACCAATAACATGCCTTATGACAACATACCAGCAGAAGTGCCCATGCATCACACACAAAAAACAAACACCAGCTCAAAAACACAAGAGTATAATGAGAACAGCGAAGCTGTCATGGCTCGCTGCAGCTTTACGTTGCAGTTACAAGTCACATGATAGCAAATAAAAAAAATAAAAAAATGTTACATTTTTCTATTGTCTTTCCAGATTAAAATAATACATTTTAACTGAATATGTAAACTCTAATTTGAGGTTGTAGAGATGAATTTTAATATGTTGCCAACAAATTTGAAGTACTGAAAAACCTCAACTTTTCATCCGAATAAACAAAAAAACTTAAACATTTCATGCAGACAGACGGACAGATGGACGGAAATTGATATTACATACTGTAGACTCGCACTGCTTCGTAGCAGCTCACCAAAAATGACAAACAAGTGGAGAAAGCACAAAGAGATACCGTAGCAAACACGGTGTACGCCCACATAAATGCAGTCCACTCATCACAGTGATCTACAGGCCCTAAATAAATGATATTAACTCCATGACAAAAAAACCTGCCAACAACATAGCTTTTATTTACACAAACATTGGCTTGTGGTTGGCATGGGCGGCCAAATGTTGCAAATCTTTTGGTCTTTCGAGAAGACAGGTTGACCAAAATCAACATTTTTGCAAACTTTCCATAGCTGTACAAAATACATACCATCATTGATTGTGCTGTTTCCATTACATTCAGCAATGTCTTTCAATGCTTATGAAACGTTGTGTACAAATTGTAGTTATTTTTTTATGCCTGGCTTTGATGGCTCTCCATAGTTTCCGCCATCTTGGTTGGCAAAAACTTGGGCTACGACGTTGCAAAAAGAAAGACCTATAGCTATCCCCATACTATGTTTCTTCCTCACAACATGCTATTGTCCTTGGTATTCTCAAGGGGACCAACCAAAGGGACTCGGTTTTTTTTTTTATCCCAGACAAGGGAACCATCAATTTGAATTTACAACAGGCCAGCGGGTCAATAAATTTAATGCCTGGTGAAGAAATGGTTGCAGAGAGTTAAGTTTCCACCGAACAGATGTTTAGTAATTATTATATATTCAAAGCCTGGAATTTTCTTTCTTTTTTTTAGGGTAGGGGGAGGCAACTGGGTATCAGTTTCAATTGTCACTTTGGAAAACATTTTTTTTTTTTTTTTTTTTGGGGGGGGGAGGCAAAAATAACATCTGTCTCACAATTTCAATTGTTCCTTCAAAACACTGCAAACATTTTTTTTTTTTTGGGGGGGGGGGGAGGCAAACATGAGAATGTAGGAATGTCAATTCTAATTTCTATTTTTAAAAACATTTTTTTAGTCAAAATAATAAACTTCTGCCTGATGTTTTCAATCCTTACTTTCAAAATAAAACAAAACCATCTACAGTATCAATTTCAATTTTTGCCTTTAAACGAAATCAAAACAAAATTTTCTCAAAATATGAAAGTCTGATAAATTCAATATAACCCTTTGGGTTATTGAAATCATTATTTTGACATAAAAAAAACAACATCCGACTATAATTTACGATTGTCCGCCTTTTTTTGGAAGATCATTTTTTTGTTTTTACGACATGAAACAATAATTTCTAATAATATCTGATTTCACGTCAAGACGCTCATAACAATAACAATTGTGTGGAGTCGGAAACAATGCGCAGTAATTTTAATTTGATTGCTCTGTCTGAGTTTGGAGTGCTTTACAATGATGGAATCTACACCAGTCACCAGCAGAAACAGAGGAGCGTATACCAGTATATAAATTGTCACCGCATCATGTCAGCCCTACATGCTATAATGTCACAGTAGAGATGAGTCATACATGTACACCTATTGGCCATATTACTACTACTAACTCAACCTTGAAGCTATCTGTGCTGGCACCAATACAAAAAAATTAAAATCTCCGAAGCTTGTTATAGTGATACCCGGGACAGTCCAAACTTCATTGAATGAATGAATGAATGTATGAATACATGATTGCATAACCTGGATTGAAATCCTTCCGCCAATAGTGAATTATTAATGCAATCTTTTCATTTCTCCAATTTCCCTCCAAAAAAAGCTTCTGGGGGTGACAAGTGATCGTCTTGTATGATGATCGAAGGAAAACATGAATATCGATGATGTTAAGGGGGGCAGGTTGACCTGCATGTAATATGAATACATATGAACCGTGAGTACGAGTACATGTAGGCCTACATGTACTGTACAGCCAAGTACTGTATCTTGTATGCTTACACACTTATTCCGTGCAAGCATACACAGTACAGTGAGTACATACATGTACATCAAAGCATATTATCTCTGTCTCGTCTCTCTTTGCTCGCAACGCTCCAAGATTCTGATGATTAACGAACCTCGTTCTTCTCCCCGGTGGGCACCCGGCGATGAATGTCAAGATATTAACCCCTCCTTGAGTGAGCTCATCTTCTGTGGCATGTCTGGGTGAATTACTATATAATACGCTACCTGGCGTGTGTACACATCCTACATATACACGTACACACGACATGTAGTTTATACTACATATGTCCTATTCAAAACACTCAGTACAGCCAGTCAATACAAACCAAGTCTGTAACCCCTACTCCAGCCATTTAAAGTTAGTATCATACTTTGGTAAGAAACCAAAACAGAAATGTTCACAGATTTATAAAGATAGTGGTGGTAGAAACATACCGTTCAAATTGTTCCGCCTGAAATGGTGTATTTATCCAGAAATTAGTAAAACAACAACCGCATATCTTTTTGATCTTTTAAAAGATCAAAAATAAAAGAGAAAAGACTTCAGAAATACTGTGGCTGTTTTTCACTGTTTTCTCAAAAAGTGGGCACCGTATGGGACTGAAATTTTCACAGATGACTGTTAATGTATCTGGCTTGGTATTTTTTGTCCATGAATCTGTAGATCTTTGATAAAAACCAAAGTATGATATTGCCTTTAAGAATTACCTCTGCTCCAGCCGTTTTGAAGGGCGTGTACAATGCTGGTAAAGGTGACAGAAAAGCACTCACACGTTGTCTAATCCAGCATGTACAGAACATGATAAGCCAGTGAAAATTTGAGCTCAATCAGACATCTGAGTCCCGAGAAAATAGCAAAAACCTGACTCAATTTTTCTCATAAAACATAAAGAAGGATATTCAATCTTACCAAGATAAAAACTGTTTTTGGCATTTTGGTTTTACTCTTTCCTGGATAAATACAACATTTCAGACGGAAACATTTTAACGATATGTTTCTACCAGCACCATCTTCATACCCTGAAAGTTTTACGTAAATCTGTGAACATTTTTGTTTTGGTTTGTTACCGATGTTGGACATGCCCTTTAAGAGTTACTTTTGCTCCAGCCTTTTAAGAGATTTTGAAAAAAAAAACCTGTTATTTCGAGACAAACATTCTTATTGGAACGGTTGGCAGGTAGGCAAACCCCTTGCGTGGATATGCCACCATTTGTTTCAGCGGGGCTATGTTTGGTCGTGCATACCCAAGTTTCTAGGCAAAACCCCCAAGGGGGACGGAAAATTTGTCTGGGCTCCCCGCATGTTTTAAAAATAAACACAATCCAAGTACAAAATTAATGTTCCATATTTGCTACATTTATCACAGCATCTGTTGACAATTAGACACGGTCGACCTACATTTTGAACTCCCCCATCCCAAATTTTCCTTTAGAAAATTATCCATCTTTGTAAAAAAAAACACAAAAAGACTACAGGCCTACCACTCATGTACAGTACCTGATTTTCTTCCTTATAAACATTTCAAACTGTAATACATCATTCTGTATTGTTCAATTACTTTCTGTAAATAATTAATTTGACGATTGACGTCATTAATTGGAATTTATCACCTCAATATAATACGATGTGACAGGCATGACAACTAAATCTCCTGCAGTTATAATTCCACACAGAGCTTCAAGACGAGTTCTCAGTCTTAAGCCAATGTTGTTTTTTGAACCAGGTATTCGTAACGTACAAATGCTGGCAAAAATTCAAAAGATTATCTTCTTTATTTTTATCACAGAACCCAACAATGCAGACCGTACTGGAAACAAGCACGCTATTATTTGCATTTCACCGCTGGCCCTGTTCAAATAATGGCTAGACACGCACTGGGGTTTTGTTTTTTGTATAATGTCCGTAAATTGTACAAACTACACACACAGTCTCCTATGCAAAATATTTGCACTGCTTCTTGCCAAGCCCTGATTTTCCCGCCAAAATAAAATAAAAAGGAACCCTGCTGGTCTGCCTTGTTTACTATGCACTTGGACTACGGACTTTCAGTTTATAAATGGGGCTGGTACAATGCAGACAGTGGTACTGGGTTGGCTTGTACATACATGTGTATATATGTCAGATATTATGAACAGCTACCCATTGCCGTGTATGTAATGTGATGGTGAATTATTTTGAAGGGGTGTGGTGTCACCGTGCAACTGTAGGATTGCGGAATGGGAGACTTTTGAGACGTTGGTGGCAGCAGACTGAAGTCTCTTTTTTTTGCTAGATCTGAACATGCGCACGCAATCGTGGACATGCGCACGTTGTTGTACGTGCATGCGCTAGATCAAGTTGAAGACCCAGCTCCAAAGTCTCTCATTGGTTGAGAAGCTGGGTTAAATTAATGGGAAAACAGCATGTTGTGGTATATTTCGATGCAAAAAAAAACAAAATGACCGCAGACTACAAACGTGTATTCAAATTTTTGACAGCTCACACCGTCTCATTTATAAAACAATGTCGTTTGTGTTTTTGGGATAGGCGAAAAAAATACCCATTGAAATTAATTACAAAGATGATGAATTACATGTAATAAATCCAGACAAGTTATATCTAAATCCGTCAATAGACTGCTAACTATTAAGAAATTAAACAAGCAAAATGCATCAAAGAAAAAAAAAATTGTGGGGGAAAAAAGAGAAGGCTGTCGATTGAAACACAATTTCGACACCTTACAGGGTGACTTCATTCAACTCAGCCCAGCTCCCACCAATAGGATCTGACACTTACTGCTAAGCTGCTGGATCCGTGTGTGGTTTAGACTTTAATATGATTGCATCTGAATCGAAACTATCGGGGAGAAAATATACCAAATTTATTTTCCCTTCCTAAAGTCTGAACAGACTTCAAATATTTTATTTTAGTCAAAATTACACTTGGCAGAATGCAGCCCTGAAGGCATGTGATAAATTTTTATGGGGAAGCTGGAGTTGTGGCCTTTATTTGTTGAACCGGTGACCTCGGGCTTGTAATTGTTGGAGGAGAAAAAAAAAAAATGAGTGGGCAGACAAGTAAAGTGGAGGTTTCTGGGGCTCCCAGTGGTGTACCTCTTGGGATTATTATTAACCAAGTACCCCTTCCGAAAATGGGCTGTTACCCGTCCAAAGTTTGGACCCAAACCGCACCCCACAGCCAGCCAGGCAAACTAGGAATGGGCTGCTGGGTTGCAGTGCTCACTGCAGTCCCAGGCAGCACCCTTGATGTAATGGGTCTATAACTCATTCCCACGCCAAGCCAATACCCCTCGTTTCAGACAAAATGAAGCCCAGGGAACAGAGCCTGGCAGAAAAAAAAATGGAGGTCGTGATTTATCCCTCAAATGGTACATGACAACTTGGATTTGGTAGTGTCTTAAATTTTGTCATTCTGGGAAGGGGGGATGGGGGTTTCATCTGAAGAATTTCATTTGAGGCTTGGGAAATGGAGGCTTACTGGTGTAACCATATTTTGAGTTGATCATAGAAGTTGACCAAAAGATTGTGTAAAATGGCAGTCTATTTCTACAATGCCTAACCTCTCTGCACCTGAAGAGTTAACTTCTAACCCATCAAATAAAGCCCTGCTCAGCACACAAATTTGCTAAGCATGAAATTTCTGCCTTATTAAAAACAGGATTAACAACCAAATTTCCATGTGTTGTGTATCACTTGTGATTGTTCTTTGGCTGTTGTTTGCTGACCATGAACATCAAATGGAATTCTTAATGGTGGTTTGATTTAAGTTTTATTTAAGACATTTTGTGCTGCCAATGCTGGCAACAATTAAAGAATTCATCAAAATTGCTCTGAAATACATTTCTGCTGGAGACAATGGACCATACAGGCACAATCGTTAAAGGTTATACATGTATCATACTTTGGTTTATGTCAAAGAAATGGGCACAAATATCAAGACAGATACTAATAGTCATCTGTGAAAATTTCAGTCCCATACGGTGCCCACTTTTTGAGAAAACAGTGAAAAACGGCCAAAGTATTTCTTTAAGTCTTTTCTCTTTCATTTTTTTTCTTTTAAAAGATCAAAAACATTTCCAGTTGTTGTTTTACTAATTTCTGTATAAATACACCATTTCAGGTAGAACAATTTTAACAGTAGGTTTCTACCACCACCATCTTCATAAGTCATACGTAAATCTGTGAACATTTCTGTTTTGGCTTCTTACCAGAGTATGATACTACCTTTAAGCTCAACCCTCTCTGGATCTTCCTGATCCAGCAACCCTCTTCCATTCACCAGGGATACTCCATGACATCCATGGTGTATCATCACTGCCATTACTCCATCATGTAAGGTCTTAGAATCACCAACAGATGGGATGACATGGTGCCGATGCCAACCTCATCGGAGCAAGGCAATTCTCCTCCTTTGTAGAGCGCCACTCCAAAGTGAGAAAATGCCAAGGCTTACTGGAGCATGATTTCGCCAATATATGTGATAAGGGACACCGGGGTAATTGCCTCGGCGAAGTTCGCGCCCGGCGTACGTCACCGATTACCCTCTTCAAAAAGATGCGGGAATCTTCACGGGATATTTGTCATTGTTCTTGATATTTAGATAGCTAGCATCGGGCACACGAGGGCAAACAACAACAAAACCAGATGGGATAAGGATGAGCTCGCTCCATGCATTATTTAGTTCGTCGTTTGAATTGAAAATCATAGCAGCAGGGCTCGTAATATCCACTAGACCTTGGACAGAGTCTACTGATCTCAGTGTTGGTCTAGTAAAGTGTGTACTGCACTAGTCCGGCTGTCTAGTGATTTTGTTTTCCTCGCACAATAATGGTGCCTAAATTGATGATTTTTTTTACCAAATATTGCATACAATTACAGTTTTCCTATGTTGAATGCCACAGGTTTAGTGAAAAATAGTTTAGGTCTAGTAAAAAGCTTCAGTAACTAGACCAGTGCTTTTTTTCCCCACGAAATCCGAGCCCTGTTGCAGGCGAAGAGGAAGAAGTAGAAGAAGTAGAGGCAGCCTGCATCAGGAGGGCAGCTTGTTGGCTGTGATTCATACATCAATATTCCCATCCCGGGGTTCCCACGGCCAACCCACTCCACCTTCTTTGGATGGATGGAAGGGACCCAACCAAGAGAGAGAGGGGACTAAACTAGCTTTCACCTTTCAGTCAAAGCATCCTTGACACAATCAGTCATGTGTGAAATCACCTGGGGGGCCAGAGCTCCACCACTGAAAAGGGACAACAACAAGGTCATCCCCAAGTGGGAAACAACTCAGGAAGGTGGAGGGCTGAGAGGTTGAAAGCCTGGTCAGTGCAGGATTTACAGCGTAAGAGTGTCACAGAGGTATTGACAGATGGATGGATACCAGCTATCATGTAAGGTACCAGTGGGGGCCACCTGGGGTGACAGTGACCCGAGGCCTGGGTCACGACCTAGAAAACACACAACACATACTTTCCTGGTGGGAATCAAGCTTGGGGAAATACTTTCAACAAGCAAGTCTGGAAAGCATTGAAAAGATCCAGGGATGGATGGCCTGGAAACTATTTTCTTCCAAAAATAGTTTGATGAGAAAAAGAGAACTGCACGAAGCATCAACATCCTTTTGGAAACTGAAACTTGGCTTGTACTTGGAGGTGGAGGACATTAGCATTCATTAGCATAAATTTCATTTTAGGTACTATAGCATGTTGCAAAAACTGCTTTTAAGAAGGACTTGATCGATGACTTTAAAACTGACCACCTCAAACATCATGACATTGTCAGACCTTTGGTGTAAGCAAGAAAAATGTCTACCCATCTTCGGGAAACTAATATTGCTGTGATCTGGACACCCAATTTCATACGAAATTTTGATGTAAATGTGATCAAAATCCAACATTTGGACACACAAGTTACATTTTACAAGAAGGGCTGGTACTATCATACTTTGGTAGCATACCGAAACAGAAATCTTCACAGGTTTACCTACTTTTCAGCATATAAATATGGTGATGGTAGAAACATCGGTTAAAATGTTTCTGCATACACAAGATTTGAAAAAACACCGTAGCCGTTTTTCACTGTTTTCTCCAAAAGTGGGCACCATATGGGACTGGAAATTACACAGGTGACTGTTACTGTATCTTCCTTGATATTTTTGCCCATGAATCTGTATTTCTTTGACAAAAACCAAAGTATGATACTACATGTACCTTTAATCAAAATGTTGCTCTCTATCGATCTGTTTCTTATTCAATTCAATTAGACCTATTTTTAGCCATTTTAGGAGGGGCTGTGGGTTTGTTTTTCAAGTCCTACATTCTGTTTTCTCTCAAGAATCACAGCAGGGTACCATGCGGAAACCAGGCAAACAATGCACTCTGTGTTCTGCATAATGTGTACATAGTTACCACGTACATGTATGTTTGTGGTTTTTACTGTAGATCCTGGAGTGCTTGCAATCTGCACACCCAGGGAGGAAAACATAACATGTAAATAGACCACTACTATGCACACACTGTGTATGCCTAAGGGGAGCCAGATCAATTTCTGAGGTGATGTCATACATGTACCCACATTTCATGTCATTCTTTCTTTCTTTTTTTCCTCCATAAGTTTTTTTTTTTTTTTTTTACAGTTCTGCTCAATGCAGTATGTTAATTAAAGGGAGCATATAGGATTTGCAAAGATGTGCGTTTTGGCTGAATTTGGTACTTAAACAGAAGTGAAGGTCTTAAACTTCCTTACAGACGTTGTTTTATGTACCTTTTTACGCTTTCTTCATCTAGATAGCAGAAATACGGCCGGAACAATCTTGCTCCCATCCGAATCCTTCACTGTTACACCACGCTTTTGAAATGCTACTAAATCGTTTGGACGAACGATTTTTTTAAAAGACACTAAATCTTGATTTCCTTCAGAAACCCAGCATCTGATGAACCACGATTTTCCCATGGTGACTGTTTGCACTGTTTACGAACTGTTTAGTCCATTTTCTGTTTCAAACTCGACAATTGGTTTTGGACTAAGGCTTTGCAAATCCTGTATGCTGCCTTTAATAAATACCAGCAACCAAGCCATAAAAAAAAAATTCATGTCAATATACAAACTATTGGGTTTCATCAGCCAAACTTTCGTTATTTTGTAGCCTGAATAGTTGAGGGATCAGTGGATTGACTCTTTCCCCCTATCATGTAATTCCGTAATTCACCAATTGATTGATTTTGCCAGCCTACTTCCTTTCTTCGGAGTTGAAAGCGGGATGCACTAGACAGTGCATAAACACATTATGCAAGGACCCCATTGTTCTGTCCCGCATGGAGGGAAGTGGATTACATGGTACGGTGTAGTCACTGGTGGGATGATCTGGTGAAGATTCCAGTAAGGGTTTTTAGAAATGGAGGGGTTAAAGAAAGAAGTCTAGCCTGCTGGGAGAGGACAATGTTCAAGACGACTCTGTTGTGCCCTCTGCCACTTAAGGCTACCACCAGACAGACAGATATGGCTAGGTACTATTGGCGGCCTTCAGGTACAATTGGACAATATGTCTGCCTCTCTCAAGGGTGACAATGGGGTTACTGTGACTTCGTGTCTCTCTTCTAGAGGAACCCAGCTAGGAGTGTGGGACAGCGATATGCACCACAGGGTCTTTTTCAGTACTCAGTAGTAGAGAGCCAGGCTAGGAGGTACCTTGCTGGTTTCTGGGCCTGCCCAGTGGGGAACCCAGGTATTCGCTAAACAGATCTTGTTGCCTGTTTAACACAACACTGAGGCATTTCTTCCTGGTTACCACAAACAAAGTATCACGTCTGGTTGCCCTGAAAAACAGAGAACGAAGGAGCCAAGTGCCTTGTTCTTCTAGAACGTTGGCGGCCATGGATCTTCATAATCTCCATAATCCTTTGCTGTTCTTATTATTTCAATTTCACTGATCTTCATCCAGCGGCTGAGACTTGAGATGAAAGTGAGTCTCTGCCTTCCTCTAGCTCTTTTTCCGTCAATTTTTTCCTGTCACTGCAATTTCTGTCTTCCATTGGGAGACTTCTGAAAACCGGGGTTCGTTCCACTCCAGCTAACTACGCGCACGGCGCACAATGTGCGCCACCGTTTTCAAACCGGAACGCGCTGTTCGCCAAACACGCACACAACGTTCGCCTAAAATATGTAGCAAACGGTGTAGAGGAGGTGTAAATACTGAAGTTGGCTAACTACATTGAATGAAAGATGGACGCAGTACGCAACACATGTCCACGGTTTGTTGCGTGTGCGTTCCACTTCAAAATCCAAGCGTAACGCAAACGGCGCGAACATGTTTCAGGGCTCGAATTTCGTGAAAAAACGCACTGGACAGCTGGTCTTGCATTGATGCATTTTACCAGACCTGAACATTTTTCAATAGACCTGTGGCATTCATGTCCATAGGAAAATGGTCGTTGTATGCAATTTTGTGCCAAAAATCACTGGACAGCCGGACTAGTGCAATACACACTTTACTAGACCGACACTGAAATCACTAGACTCGGTCAAAGGTCTAGTGGATATTTCGAGCCCTGTGTTTGCGTATATTCGCGCAAGCGGAACGCACCCCTAGTCTTCAAGTCAATAGCGCACGCGCACGCACAACAGCGCAAAACAACGCGCACATGCTCACAATTGCGTGCGCGTGCGCTGTTGACTTGAAAACCAGTCTCCCATTCTTCCTTGCTTACAAATTGCCTTAAAATTTGACAATGCCTCAATGAAGTATGCCACAGACAGTTGGGAAATTTTACAAAAGTTGTATTGGGGTTCTAAATGGCTATCCTAGCTCTCCAAAATTTGGTAGGTGTGCATGCACTTTCTACTGAGCGGCAACAGCCACTCCTTACCAAGCTTAAAAACATACATTAACACCATGCTCCAGTTGAGCTTTTGTACATGTAGGCCTACAATCAACTCCACAAAAAAAAAACTCCCTCCAAAAAAAAATGAAAAGCATATGCCTAATCATATCATCAGATCACGAAAAAATAAAATTCCACTCCAGGTACTGACAAAAGTACCACGAATGAATGCCCGCTCCCCATTTGGAAAAAAAAAAAGTACAGCCTGATCTGAAAAAAAAAAAAAAAGCCGGCTGTAACTTCATACAACCCCCATGGGAGACAATAGTCTCTCCCACGCATTTCATACTGTACAAGTGAACAAACCAGGCTGGAGGGTCGTGACCTTGACAAAGGGTCAACAGACCGGGTAATTGAGGGTGTATCATAAAGGAAATGTGAATTAGTGTAATAATAATGTATACATCCTTTCCCCATTAAGTGTAAATTGCAGTTGTCTGGTTGTCAGGAGTATTGAGATTGAGTTTTGGGTAATACAGACAGATAATCGGTGACAGCAATCCTTAGTTGCATGCCGACCCTCCCACGTGTTGGTTGGTGGTTCGTGTGAAACTTCCCCGCCAGTTCCTTTGCAGATTTGTTTTTCTGCAGAGGTTTTGGCAAATCCTGTGACAAAATTCAGCCACACAATCGTTCATCCATTGTCAAGTCTGTTATGACTTAAAATGAAATCTTATACATACATCATGTCTGAGATTAAATACGTTTCAGTATAAAAAACAAAGCCCAGCTGCGAATAAGCAGTAATTAGTGTCACAAAGACAATGTCAATATCACAGAGCTGCTAAGTACAGAAAATTGCTTAGCACAAAAATGTCTTGCCCAATAAAACAAGCCACCATTAAAAAAAATCCGTTGGATATTCATGGTAAGTGAACAACAGCCAAAGAACAATCACAAGTGTGTACACAACTCATGGAAATTTGGTTGTTAATCCTGTTTTTATCATAAAAAAAAGAAATTTCACTTTTAGCAAATTTTTGTGCTAAGCAGGGCCGTGAAATAGGCCCCTGATGAATATGAGCTGATCTGTGCCAATTTCACGCCCGGAATTTAAGCATTAAAAAGCTTTTATCGAGTTATTCCTCCATTTCCATCTCGACCCAAGCCATCCATTCACCAAGAACATCCACTGGACTTGAGGTTGACCTTGTATAAATACTGTAAACTCAATAAGGGTAAGATTTCCAAACTGTTTGAAGTCTGCAAAAACACACCCACATACAATATACATACTGTATAATATGGTCCAGTCTTTGGGCCCTCCATGTGTGTACGTGTGTTGAGTATACTTAACTCACACCCACTCGTCATCCACAATAAATAAGAACGGTATTGACAATGAAAACAGCATTTCACAATAACTTGACCTCGGCAAGTTTCTCCAAAGGGGGAAATTGTGTATACATATAACGCACTAATGTATATTGAGCTATACTGAAGGTCTATAGGTATGGTGTGTAGACAATAATAGGGTATGCAAAAAGGGTGTGGATTTGGTTATTACCGGTAATAACTTTTTTCTCTCCTCTGTGTGTATTTGATGCTTGTGAATTTCAGACTCTTTTCTTACTTGGTCTTTATATTCTGCACAATTTTCCCGCCAGAGATAAGATTGTGCAATGACATTTTTTTTACAAAAGTTTATGAAATGCTAAAGAAAATGACACCAAGATATTGGCCCACAGCAATTAGGAAATTCTACAATTGATGTAAGAACAAGAAATTGCAGCATCCTCCATTTTTTCTATCAACAGATGATATGTTGTGATAATGATGACGCAGGCCTTGAATTTGGTTCTGAAAGGGGCAAGGCCACTTTTCCATTGCAAGGGGCACTTCCATTGGAAAATCATAATGTCTATGGAAATATTTGAAGGGGCACCAAGGCCAAGAACCAGGGCAACAAGGGTCATGGCCTCCGTGGTCTCCGTTAAATTCAAGGCTTGATGACGATAACGCTCTAATTTCCAAACGAATCCTAACATCTGAATCTCGTTCCTTCTGGAGATACTCAGAGCATACTGGCCAGCAAGTAAAGTTTTCTTTTTATTCTCAGAACCATCTCTCCTTCCAAAAGTGCTTAAATGAATCCACCATGGGCACACTATTAATCTGTTACAGTGGAACGTCACTATAAATAATGGACACACCAGGATACACAGAAATAGCGCCGGTATTGCGCCGTTCCACTGTACTTCATTTGGTCTCTTTCATGCAAAGTGGCAAATGAAATATAATAAACGCAGTTCGAATCTGTCAAAAACCATGGCAGCAGCTTCGAAGGACCCGAGACTAGAGCCCAGGCACCGGAACTTCATACATTATATGGGGCACACACGCTAGCCCAATTTGGTCCTGTCCATCTCAAGGAATGTACCACACGTACAGGCCTACAGCCATGGCACTGAATTTTGGCAAATCTTGGAAGGTAGCCACTCAGAATCAAAATGCCCTGTGGGGGCAGTCCAGTATCTAGGGTCAATCAGTCGCACCTTTGGTGGACGACGAGAGTGTGCATGCGTTTCAATTTTTTTTTCCAGCGTATCACATTTGTGCATTGCTATGCATGTAATTCGGATCTCTAGAGGCAATATAATAGTCTGGTCCCGGGTCTTTTTCACTGCGATCTACAAATTACAAACTCGCTGACAGTGTGGGGCCAGGGCAAATTGGGAGAGAATTATGGCAGTCCACTTGTACCAATGTATACGTACCGCCCAGAAATAACCCCGATCAATAACGTATCTTGTTGATTTTTTTTTTCTTTTTCAAAGAAATGGTTTGGGAGAGTTGGTTCTAAAACCCAGAGGTGAGTTGGGGATAGAATTTCTCCCTAAACATTACTCCACTGAACTGGGTCATGCCATGCCAATGCCGATGCCATCAAGTTCCACACAGGACTTGCCTGTTACACATGAGTAGCATCAGCAAACTTGGGCCATTCAACTACATGGTGAAAAGAAGCCTTCGATAAAGATCCTGCTCGGATCGAAAAGCGCCAGGCCCTTTTGACTTCAAGTATTTAACAATTTTCAGGTAATTATTTTCGATGGTGAGCAGGGGCCAATTTCATAAAACTGTTAAGCACAAATATTTCCTAAGCATGACATTTCTGTCTTAATAAAAACAGGGTTAACAACCAACTTTCCACATGTTGTGTATCACTTGTGATTGTTCTTTGGCTGCTGTTCGCTGACCATGAATATCAAATGGAATTTTCAATGGTGGTTTGTTTTATTGGGCGAGACATTTTTGTGCTAAGCACATTTTTGTGCTTAACAATTTTATGAAATTGGCCCATGTTTGCAGTACTAGTTTAAATGGTATACTTCATCAAAACTGCACATTTGCAGTTGGTTTTTCCTCGTATCCGAGTGAAACCAACAATAAATGCAATTTATGCAAATTCAGACCTGTAAATAATTTACACCTAAATCAAAGAGTGACTCACAACGTGACGTGATATAAACAAACAACCTTACAAAAAGAAACACAAAATCCCGTCCTCGGATTATCCAAACTTGAGTCATAAATGATTAACTACAGAATTCCACCGAGCATCAATCACCACTGGCCGTGCACAGAACTGAATTGGACGGTTATGAGTAAAGCCACAACCATATGTACTGACTAAGCATTTGCACTCCGGGGCCATGATAGGCAGCAGCATTGCATGATATAGGCCTACCACAGGATTAACTGGTAAATATGCTCATGCATGTGACCTATACTGTTGCAAAACAGATCCCCAACAAATCCACATACCCCAAAACAGCGATATCACTATCATGAAAACGAGCTAGAAAATAGCTTTTGAACGGTGTGCAACGCTTAAAGATGTTATGACTACGAGCCTACATCTATTAAAATCTCAATACATTCTGGACCGTTGCTGTTGTTTTTATTGAAGTTCACAACATTACTGAGCTACATCAACAACGCCCAGCTGACTTATTCCTCATTTTGCCGTGTCAGGTCAAACGCACACAGGTATACGTGTGTGTACATGTCTGCCTTTTGACACCTAAACTGCGGGGGCTTGTGCATGTATAGCCGGCCCCACACAGCTGCCCACGCTGTGTTCTCCAACCATCCAGAAGAAACCCATTGACAAGATTTGTGGGAGACACTCTCACTCACTGGCCCGGAATTTAATAAACATATTTCTTTTTTACAGTACTGTACAGTACATGTACGTCTTCCATACCGATCATATATTTTCAAAGTATACTAGGCCACTCCTTAGGCCCACTAAGCCTCATAGCTCAATACAGTATTGACTTATTCCACAGCCATGCATAATCTATGCAATCATATATTTTTTTTTTTGTATTCTCATGAGTTCTCAAATAGCTATTGACTGACTGGTGGCGACAAGGGCCTGCTATGCCGGCAATGAGCCTCAACAAACAGCAAGGGCAAAGCTATTATGTGCAACTATTAATATTAATTCCCACACAGCATCGTGTGCTGTATGGTATGCCTAATCAGTATTGAAAACAAAAGCGCCCCGCTAAGTTAAACGGCAGACGCACATGCCCTATCTTATCAAAATTGTGTCTCCAGCGGCACCATTAAACCGCCTGATGAACAAACTGCGCTGTTAATTGCATAAGACTTGGTATTTAATTGAAGAGGAATTTGGTGGGTGTTTTTTTTTCCCTGTAGCTTTCAAATTAGAAGATCAGGGGCGTTAAATGTCAAGGATCTGGAAGGTAGGGGGAGGGAGATTAATAACTATCGTTATTGCAAAGTCACTGGAATCGGTTAAATTATTTTTTTTTAACAGGTCGCTGTTAGAAGTGGGAAGTAAAATAGCGAAACACAACCAGGAAAGAGCCTTGGACCTCAGGATTGGTTGCAATACCAATAACACCTCATAAAAGAGTATGGTACTTTGAGCAAACTACCCTGAAGTTTACAAGTGGAACACAATTTGAACAATACACAGTGTATTACTATTATTCATGTTGGCCGACTCCAAGCAAATAGGCTTATACAATGTATTTCAGGTCATTATTTTGGTTGATGAGCAGTTTGCAGTGCTCAGTATATTACATGTACCGTACTTGTATTGTACAGGTGTATATTATATTGTTAAAAGCCTAAAAGCTACATTACGTATGTTAGGGGGAAACGGTTTGCAATAAAAGTGGGCATTAGGGAGAAATCGGACGTTAGGGGGGAATTTTGATTTCTCCCCAACATGTAAGAACTTCCTTTTAAAAATACATTAATACATTTGAACTGTAAATAAAAATCATAAAATTCATTAGCCTAATTATAATATTAATAATCATATATTATATAGGCTTGCTTTCTGTTGAAGGGGGCCTGGCTTTTTGTACAGGGTACATAGAGCATGCTTTTATTTGCAATGTTGGTGTTGGTGAAGTTGTTGATGTCTTTGGTGGAGTTGTTAACTTGATATTGATTTTGATGTTGATATTGTCACCGCATTTTTGATGTTGTTTTTGTTGATTTTATGTTGTTAATGCTGTTAACGTTGGTGTTTAATGATGTTGATGTGCTAATATTTGCGTTGCTGATGTTGTTGCTGCAATGCATTAAGATTACATGGCAATGGGGGGGAGGGGGTTTGAAAAAAAAATCCATCAATACCACAAGAAAATAGTGAATGAACGGAAAGCAGTGACAGACCAACGGACAGGACTTCCTTCTGTCAGCAGCTCACCATCAAAACAAGCTTAACAACAACAACAACAGGTCTGCGATTAACCTAAGCCATCTTCAAGGCCACGACTCTTCAAGCTCATCAGACTTTCCAAGAAGCCTTAAAAAAAATCCCAAATAGTTTAGTTGTGGGGGGACACAAAAATCTCTGTGTTGTAGGCCCCCTATAGTACTAGTACAAGTAGGCCGAGGCCTATAGACCTACAAAGGCCTAGGCCTGACACTGTACATGTGTCCAATCCATGGTAAATTGACTGACCCATTCACACAAGGTTTCAACACGGTGTAGACACATGTGCATTGTACATGTAAAATGCTCAACCCATTGGGCAGGTGGGTTGAGAGCGGTTGACCCGTGTTGACAATCTTAAAGAGGTTACATGGGGTGGACCCGTGTCAATTTTGACAACTTGCATAAAAGGTGCCATAGTGTGAAAGATCCTTACATTCCCTGGTCCACTACAAATATCTTGTTACTGACCTTCTGAATGTCCTTGGCCCTACACATGTAGGCCTACACAACAGACCCACCAGGTATCCCATTATGAGACGGGTCACATTTCATCACACATTCTGGGCTGGGTGTTGTACAACTACAGTAATAACTGGGATGACCAGTGTGGCACACTACCACATTAACAGGAAGGATTATGAGACCGAAGGCCAAATGATGAACGGTCTGGTCTAGTCTGAAATCAAAGATCTCTGTGGTGAATTCCATACAGGTTGTGGGTTCGAACCCAGCCACGGTATCAGGCAACGCTGGCATCCTTTAACAAAGACACTTGATAAATTCCTTCCTCACCATGCCACAGCTAAAATTGATACATATCCAACTCCGTGGTTTTCACTTAGCAAACTAAATTCATATGTTACTATAGTTGGCAACCTGATTTTATTAAGAGAGACTTTTTGTGCTTTAAAAGCATTTTGTGGTGCTACAGTGCTGCTCTACTAAACATTTGAACCCCAGCCACATGTTCACAGGGTCTTCTTGTAAATTCGCTTTTTCACAATAATCCGTTTTCTGCAATCATCACAGAAAGGGACACTTCCACATCGGCGGCAAACTGACTTAAAAACAGGGGAGAGGGAATTAATTAACATTTGATTAGTGTCAATTTTAGTCACTGTGGGACGTGACACAAATATTGATGAATCACGAAGGACAAACAGCATCTGCCTTGATGCAAGTTTTGAGATTAACATTCCGCAAGGACCAATCAACCAGCTGTGGTGCTTTTTTCCTCCCCCATAGTCCTTGGGAGAGTGACACCATGGCCAGTCCAGGTCTCAGATCAGGCCGAAGGTGTCCTTCGGTCTCCCTCCTGCCCGTCAAGCAATCATTGTCCAGAAAATGGTCTGGTCCCTGATAATGCAATTCCGGCAAATTTCACTGGTATTGTCGCACATTATTCCTCACACATGAATAAAGCCGCACACCACAAAAAGGACACCGGTCATCAAAAAATACAAAGAGAAATAAAACAAAATCAGGGTACCAGGGAAACATCACACATTATGGTATCATCACACATCTCTTATCCCTCACATATGAATAGAGAGCGTGCACGTGACGTCCCTTGACAGCTTATCAGCCATTTTGGATGGCACGCGTACGCACGCATGCGTATGCGCGCACGCACCAGACAGCATCATTATATGCACGCACTTCTGCGTACGCGTCCGGTTGATTTGAAAGCTACGCGAACACATGTGGGTTATACACAGACTGTACGTACGTGCATTATACACACATGTGTACAGCGTTGCCGTCCAAAATGGCGTCCTGATCACGTGACAGCACACCCTCTATAAAGCCGCAGACCACAAAAAGGACACGGACCAATGGCGACCATCAAAACATTTTAAAAAGAGACACAAAACAAAACCAGGGTACCAGGGAAAACATCAAACATTATGCAAATCGATGGAGAGAGATAGAGACAGAGACCACTGAACGTCAATAAATAAAGAAGAAAAGAAAAGAAAGGGAGGGGTGAAACTGTAGTGAATGCATTTTGCACTACAGTAGAGTTAATGCACTTATTTAGCACCCGGGACCAGTCACACCGTGGCTGTTTATAAATGCCTGGCCGGTCAATTACCACCGGCCTAGTGCCACAGTGCATAGGACCCAATCCCTAGCCTAGTAAATGTCACACACTCACAATTATTATAATTTGTTTGTCTCCCCCCCCCCCTCCTCCATACGATTACAATTCATATTTCATTACTGCAGCAGTGCACACAGTAGGCCTACACACGAGACAGAGGGAAAGGTGAGGTCCATTAACAAGCTTGAGTGGATCTGTCAAGTTATTCTTCCACCACCACCAAAAAAAAAAAAATTATTACCGGTATGCGTCTTTTTACTGAAATTCTGATCACATTTCAAGCTTGGGGCTTGTACGGATTTTTTTTCTTTTCTAATTTTTTTGTTCTCTAGGTCTACAATGTGAAACCACGCCACACTTAAAAATGTAGCCAATGGCAAAAATGAATATAAATACATATATATGACTGTTTTGGTTGCTTTCAAATGTTACTCACGGGACATACAAGTACATCACGTCGAAATCTACACAGTACATGAAGAAGATTTGTGTGTGCATGTATAATACAGGCATACAACTTGGAATTCCCCCAAAAAGAGGAAATTCCAATCTTTACCATATTTTGTACAGTGTTGTTCACTTTTCAATGGCACAAGAGTGAAGTGAAAAAAAGAGGAAATCAGCTGATCCGAGGAAAAGTTGCATGCCTGATTATATAGTGCACGATCATGTTGAAGGAATCCATTAAATATTAAGGGACAGGCTAAACTTCACTACAAAATGTGAACAAAAAATGAAAATTTTCGCCCGTAGATGTTTCTTCTTTTGAACACAGAAAAATGTTGCCAAAGAACTGAACATCAACAATCTTCACAAAGTGCAGACTATTGTACAGTACACACTGTGTACATGTACCTGAAGGTATATTGTACATTTTGATGCTGCACAGGGAACACAAGTATCTAAGCTCTAAGATCAATCTCAATTTCCAGAACCAATCTTCATTTACTAGGCAATGTGTGATGTCAAAATGCAATAATAACTCATCTTTTAAAAGATTAATCTTTAAAGCTTCATGAAATCCAGTCCTGGGGTCGATTTCACGAAGCACTCAGATTGATTCTAAGTGTGAATCAATCTTAATTGCTAAGCAAAGTGTGATGCCACAATACAAATCACCATGGTGATTTTGTTAACTCATCTTAAGATGAATCTGAAAGCTTCATGAAATCCAGCACTGGGGCCAATTTCATAAAACTGTTAAGCACAAAAATTTGCTAAGCATAACATTTCTGTCTTAATAAAAACAGTTTGTGAAATAACCACAAGGGAAACTGACTGAGTTTTTAAGTCACAGAAAAGTGAACAAAGAAAAATTGACTGCAGCGGGATTTGAACCGGCGACCTCCTGAATACCGTACAGGCGCTCTACCAACTGAGCCATCCAGCCCTATGTTGGTGGTGACCCCAATAGTCAACTATCTTTGTTCGTTTGGTAGTCAGAAGCCATGAAACCACGCACACACCGTCACACCCGAGGGATCGTTTCAATGATACATGCAACAATGCTGCAACCTGAGTGAGTTAATAAAAACAGGTTAACAACCAAATTTCCACGTGTTGTGTATCACTTGTGATTGTTCTTTGGATGTTGTTCGCTGACCATGAATATCAAATCAAATTTTCAATGGTGGTTTATTTTATTGGGCGAGACGTTTTTGTGCTAATCAAATTTTTGTGCTTAATAGTTTTATGAAATTGGCCCCTGGTATGGCCATCTCCATCTTGACCGCTGGAGTCCTAACTGAGAGGTCATACAATGTAGCTATGGCCATCTTCAGTAATTCATTCCTGGCTGTTCAGAAATCATCCTCCAACCGCTCTTTATTCTCCTGTTTCAATCCCTAGCCAATTATGACTAGCCCAAGCTATTAAATCACTGTAGGGTAATGTGATCTCTGTAGCGGAGGAATCGTTCCCCTGGTAGCCCAGTGCAGAGACAGTAGGGACTCTTGGGGGGGATTTACTGAGCCTCTCAACAACCCGAAAGCTTCACTGCCAGCATTTTGCCTCGATTCGAGGCCCAAGGAACCAATGGATGGGAAGGATAAGGAGGAGGAGGAAGGGACCAGCCCGACATTTCCCTCCATCCTTGCAAGTCGGAGCCACTCCATCCCTGCATCCAGAGCCCCTTCCCGTTGAATGATTCCCAACAATCTCATTAAACGGGAGGAAAGGTCATCCCGTCGCCGTTCCGATTCCGTGGGTTCATCGGCTTCGTCCTCTTGAAGATTTTTCCCGTCATTAATTAACCTATTTCTGCTTGAATGCACCCAGGATTCATCATAAAGACTGACCCACAATCAACCTCCGGAGCCAACAAAAAAAATTGTGGCTATTTTCTCAATGCACGTACACCAAGAAATTGTCGCTAGCAAATTAAGTAGCATATAAGTATGATCCCCCTTCCTGTGGGACAAAAATTCTTTGATAATTAGATCAATCCAGAACAAAATTAGCTCCTTTTTCTTTCAAGCACGCGAACAAATAAGTCCTAAGTCAAAAAAGCTGATTAAGGGGTTATTTGGATTAGAATGTTGTCTTTTTGTTTAGTAATACGAGCTATTGAAGTGAATTGATACACATTTCTGGTACTGTCATTATATTGCCAGAAAATGACAAGGCCATCAAGCATGACAAGTGACATTCAAAAAACACCTCTATAGAGACAAGTTCTTTTCCATGCAGAAATAAAATGGGGGGAAAATTAAGAATGTTCAACAACAACAAATGTAAGAAATATTAAGGCAATGAAAAGAAGAAAATCTTTTGGGGAAATACCTGTACATTCACAAACAAATTTTTAAATTACATTTGTAAATTAGCACTTGAAGCAAACCTACTCATTCCCTGAAACTAAAAAAAAAAATCAAAATCAAAAACAAAAACAATCGTCTTTGATGACTTAAATTTCATTTTACCCAACCACATGTAATTCCAAATACTGCTACCCATACTACATGATGTATGCATGTGTACATGTATTTCAACTTGACTGCAGTCTAATGACCGGCCAATATTAAACTGAATGTTCTACTGTAATGCAATGAGTTCAAGGCACTTAGCAGCAGCATCATGGGAGGGCTATATGGCAGGGATACAAAGTCCAAACGACCCATCTGAGACCCAACCACTGAGGCCCAAGACAATCTTCTTCACTGGATGTCAGCGTGCAAGAGAAAGCTCTTGACAATATACGCTGCATCATTTAACATTAACGCATGAACAAAACAAAATCTTGAAAAAATTATAACCGTGACTTATAATCTGTAATGGAAAGTTCAGGGACTGACGGGAGTCTGAATTTCAAGTTAAATTTTCAAGACTGGAGGACCCGACAGACAGGCGCATGAAGGAATTAAATGCTAAATACTCACTCGCTGCCATTGGATATTAAGAAGGATTCAAGCTTTTTTAAAAAGAAAGTTTGCATTAAAGGTTCTACATGTATCATACTTTGGTAGCATACAGTAACAGAAATCTACACAGATTTTAATACCTATAACTTATAAATACGGTGATTGTAGTTCACCGTTCACATTTTTCGGACTGAAATGCTGTATTTATCCAGAAAAGAATAAAACCAATGACCAAAAATAATCTTGAACTTCGGAAGGTCAAAAATAACGGTGAAGAGACTCTAAGAAACTGTGGGCGTTTTTCACTGTTTCCTAAAAAAGTGGGCACTGTATGGGACTGGGATTGTCGTAGATGACTTTCACTGTATCTTTCTTGATATTTTTTCCAATGTTTCTGCATTTCTTTGACAAAAGAGCGTGATCCAAATCAATGCATTAATTGCTTCGCCAAAAATTTCTTGAATACTTATTGTCATTAAACAATGTGTATGTTTAGCCCCGACACCAGTGCAAGTTGGCCACATGCCATTTTTAATTGTCTATTTTGATGGGTTTTTTTAAAGAAGATTTCTAGGGTGTGGGACGGACATCAATAAAAATTACTACCTTCACCTGAGTCTACTGATTTTTTTTTTAATTATTCAAACTTGAAAACATTTTCAGCTTTGGTTAATTAGATAATATAAGAAATTTCTTTTACATTAGAAAAATATTTTCCTTCCTAATTGAAAAGAAGTACTTTTTAAGGGTGTTGAAGGAATTTTAATTTATGTTTTTGAGTGTAACCTACATTGTAATTTTGGATCACGCTCCAAAGCCAAAGTATAAAATTACCTTTAAATGTTGGATTTTGGGGAACATTTTGGTATCATGCATGTGGTTTGAATTTGTTTTTGAGTGTTACCTAATTTTGGATCACGCTCCAAAGCCAAAATATAAAATTACCTTTAAATGTTGGATTTTGGGGAACATTTTGGTATCATGCATGTGGTTTGAATTTGTTTTTGAGTGTTACCTAATTTTGGATCACGCTCCAAAGCCAAAATATAAAATTACCTTTAAATGTTGGATTTTGGGGAACATTTCGGTATCATGCACGTGGTTTGACATGACAGAAGGAATGGAAAGTTGGCAGGTGTCATGAACCTATCAAGGTAATGTCCCCGAATTTCACCAGGCAGAGGGGAAATAATTATACCCCAAGCTTCATAAACCGCCAGACAGGTTTTTTTTCATCTTGGTAACAAGATCTTGATTTGTTTCTTTTTTAATGGACTTTCACATAAATTGCGAGCCTTTCCACCATTTTATGAGAGCTGGGATCATTATTATTACCGTAACCACCATCAGAATATTGCCATGCCGTGCAATAATATGCACGCCGGATTATTACGCTAGCTCTGGTAAATTTAACTCAGAAACACCAAAGAATCAAGCCGGTCTCCGACAGCGGCCTCCAGTAACAAACTTTGAAACAAAAGCCTACAATGATGATGCCTCCAAATCAATTCTTAGAATCTCGGGTCCATTTGAAAGACGAAGGAACTACTGTACACACACACAGAAATTATAAACACCAGCCGTCCGTCCGCATCTAAGAATAGGTCACTAAGAGGACTGGCTGGTTGTGAGACACAGCTGTGTTGAACTGTCGTTGAACCGATGCTCTCCGACAAATGTGCACAGGCACTTGGGACTGACTGTTCCTCTCTCTTGAGAGAGAGAGGCTGATAAGAGGGGGAAATAAAATCCCTGGGTGAGAGCCAAAACAGTGTGGCCGAGGAACGAGAGCCAGCCCCGCAAGAGCAAGACAGAGAAGAGAGACACACACACTACGCACACACAGAAGCAGAGATGAAAGTCTCAGTACGTAGAAGCGTGTGATGACCATGTCCAAGATATAGCTTCCCAAATATTCCTCGGGGGCTAGCATTCCCGGCCGGCTCATATCCAAACAAAATCATCGGGGATGTGGTTCGTCCATGCTGATGACAGGCTTCTCCAAACACCCCCCCCCCCTCCCAACCCTCCCATCTTAGGAGAGCAGCAAAGAATCTTGCAGTGGGATTTTGCGGTCAGTTGCATATTAACGCGACGGGTTTAAGATGCGAACACTGATTAACTCCAACAGGGCTGTGCAGTATTAAGACATAGCACTGTCTGTAGCTTCGTGGGGGGATAGGAGGAAGAGAAGAAGGTTGGGGTTGGGGCAATCTTGAGTCGGGTGATATTGGAGCCCGAGAGGGATTATCAAGCCGACTGCTTAAATTAAAGTTGATTAAACGGAAATATGTGCCCACATAAAAATAATAATCTTAATTAAAGGGAATTTAAACTGTATCTTGCAAAACATTTTTAACAAATTTACCACAACAAAAAATTCAAGCACTAAACTTGCCACAATCCATTATGCCGTGCTCATTGGACTTTGCAAGACACAGGAATTTCTGGTCCAGGCATTGCAACTTCATTAGGTTTTAATTTTTTTTAAATGTCACAAAATTCATGCCAGCTTGTAGGAATTGATTTAAAAACAAATGTGCACATGAATAAGGTCACAGGACACGGAAAGAAGAAAAAAGAAAAAGCATCCAAAACTGCAAATAATGTTTGGAATTGGAAACTTGTGATTTTTTTTTTCATATACATGTACATATATTAAACGTGTATAAATTAGACGTTTTTCTTTCAAAGAAAAATGAATTATTTTCCAAAAGGGACAGTTAAAAGTCTGCAGTATTCTTAAAAATAAAACTGGTTCACCAAACAACCTAACGGATGATCCAAAAATTATCTGTAGGGTCTTCCATGCGGAATTCAGCATGGCGTACACATTACACTACCATGACTACAAGTTCGTCTGACTATATTTTCATTGAAAAGTGAACAAAGAAAAATTGACTGGACCAGGATTCGAACCGGCGACCTCCTGAATATCGTACAGGCGCTCTACCAACTGAGCCATCCAGCCCTACGTTGGTGGTGACCCCAATAGTCAACTATCTTTGTTCGTTTGGCAGTCAGAAGCCATGAAACCACGCACACACCGCCATAGTGGTTATTTGATGATAAGACTATATTTTCGTCAGACTAAACACCCAACGTGGACTGCAGTCCCCTTTAAAAGGAATCAATCAACACATTTATGGTCTTGAGATGCAAGGCCTGGGATGGGAAGGGGCATAAATCATGAAACAAACCAATCCAGTATATTCCTCAGTGCATGCACAGTATGCCAAGTACAGTATTCATAAACAAAAATAAAAGGAGGGGGTGTGGTCGTGGCAGGGTGCAGTTAATAACGGTGGCAGGATTATAGCTGAGGGTATGTACATTATTATTTATATCATAAACAGTACTTGATGATAGAAGTCAGAAAATTCTAACTATCCCAAATGGCTGCTTGCAATGCAGGGGCCCAAGTTAAAAACACGAGCCATACTATTTGGAGGGGGAGGATGAGGGGGCGGGGGAAAGAGGAAGGGGGTGGTGGGTGAGCGAGGGATACATGAAGATGCATTGAGCAGGAATTATGGAGTGTGGGTTGAGAGCAAATTGCACGGATGATCCCTCAGGCTTGCAGAACCAACATCCAGAGTCTGGGAAAAAAAATATGTACGGCAAAGCTTGAATGTACGTACGGGTTGATGATACCACTCATGCACACACACAGGGTAATAATAGTCAGTGGCGGGGGGGCCCACGCCGTATCGGACGGGCGCTGAATGAGAAATGCAATTTTTTTTTCTGTAAGATTGGATAACCTTCCGAGCGGAAAGAGATCCGTGAAGTAACACACACGTATGATATCCTCGTCATATTTGGCAAGACGAATCGATATATCTCCGTTGCATGCACCGTTGCAGATAACTGAATTTACACTTAAAACCGAGCCGATCAATTCCAAAACTGATTTTAGTAGCTTGGCTTTGCAATTTCATCCACTTCACTGTTACCAGTTTTTCCTCTTAATAATGTTTTTTTTCAAAATGCTGTCTCCCTCTTCGATGGGCAAAATAAAGCAAATGCTAATATTTACCATGTCCCATCGCCAGACCAACGGTAAATGTACAAAGTGCATAATTTAAAAAAGCCCAGGTATGAGGGAATTATTTGCAGGTTTTTAGCCTGTGCAGAAGTATGGCGTGCCGTTGCACCACTGCACATCGGACCGGGTGGTAATCAGATAAGGTCCGTCTATCGTGAGGGTAATGTCGACTTTGAACCTTTAGTGTGTATATACATGTACGCGTATTGTGTACTGCATATGGTCCCAGGTGGAGTTAATGTTGTCTACAAGCCATCATGTGCAAGAGAGACCGCCAAAATGAAAAAAAAAAGGTATTTGTACCAGCCTCAGACAGTTTATTTTTGTAAGGATTTCACAATGTTAGTCTGCTTTCACGAATTGGCCGCAAGGAAGATATGTAGGCCTACATGTACATGCTCACTTGCACATGACTGAATAAGACTCCGGAGGCTATCGTTACCTCTTCCGTGTTGTATCTCAAGGGAATTGAATCTAGCCGTCCCTCGGACTCCTATAAAACAGGGCGAGATCCCAGGTGATTCCTGATCCCACGCCCCTCCGGTTTGCTATTGCTATTTTCCAAACATCGCTTCATCCGATTTTCAACGCTAAGCAAACAGATCAGCCGAGTACCGGCCGCCAGCAATACATTTACTGCAGGGCAGGGGGATATTGGCTGGTAACCAAATTCAGTGCTACAGTATTTGGCAAGTGTATACATTGTACCTTGTTGAGCTCAGCAAACTCTTGTTGCCGCACTTAGATTTGATTGGAAATATTGTTTATAGAATATTGCTATTGAATAGGCGGACATGCTCATAATGTACAACCTGGGGCCAATTTCATATTACTCTGCTTAGCACAAAAGAAATTGCTTACCACAAAAATAGCTTGCCCAATAAAAAAACCACCATTGAAAATTACATTTGATATTCATGGTCAGCGATCAACAGCCAAAGAACAATCACAAGTGATACGCAACACCAAATATTTTTTTATGTTAATCTTGTTTTTTGACAGAAATGTCATGCTTAACGAATTTTGTGCGCTAGGGAGCTCTAGGAAATTGACCCCTGACCATAATGTACATGTAGGCCTACATGTACGTACTTTTGTTAGTCCATGTTTTGGCCATTTTGAGGCATGAAAATAAATCTCAATGATGCATTGATCAGTATTTCAAATATAATACAAAGACAAATGACAATCACAGATGAAACAGACTCGATAAGGACTAATTTCATTCTAGGGAGAAGAACTAAACAGATTGAAAAGGTCAATTATATTTCATCCATCGACTGTCTCATTACTGATTGGATGACCTCTAGAGGACAGTTTGGAATTTGACAGGGACAACAAACAATTATCAAGCGATCAATTCCAAACAATTCACAGGAATTTGATCAACATTGATTTGTTTGTTTTCGTTGGTTTGGTTTTTTTTTTGGGGGGGGAGGGGGTTGGTTTATGGAAGAAGGGGAAACTTATCAACAAAATTGTACACAATGCAGGTCATTGGAATAATATAAGTGAGGGTATTGACATCATATGATATGATGTTTTAGAAAGGTCAATCAGGTCCTGAAATAAGACTAACCCACTAAACCCAGGGGTGCGTTCTGCTTGCGTGAACATACATGTATGCGAGAACAAGTTCGCGCCGTTTGCGTTACGCTTTGGATTTTGTAGTGGAACGCACACGCAACAAATGGCGAACATGTGTTGCGTACTGCGTCCATCTTTCATTCAATGTACAGTACTTAGCCAACTTTAACAAACAACTCCTCTACACCGTTAGCTACAGTGTATGTTGGGTAAACGTTGTGAACATGTTTGGCGAACAGCGCGTTCCGGTTTGAAAACGGTGGTGCACATTGTGCGCCGTGCGCGTAGTTAGCTTGAGTGGAATGCACCCCAGGTATGCAACTTGGAATAATAACAAAAAAAACAAGGATATTCCTATCTTTTCCATGTACTTTGTACATTGTTTTTTTCCACTTTTCAATGGCATAAGAATGAAGTGAAAAAAGGAGGAAATCAGCTGATCCAATGAAAAGGTAACCTGTATCAATTGCCTGATAGTACTTTTCTCAATTTAATGCAGCTCCATGGCAATATCTAGACCTATTGAAAACAGGAGATAATTTTAACATAATGTATTGCGCCACGGAGGCCATGGCCTTCATTGCCCTGGTTCTTGGCCTTGGTGCCCCTTCAAATGTTTCCATCTAGACATTATGATTTTCCAATGGAAGTGCCGCTTGCAATGGAAAAGTGCCTTTCATAACCACATTCCAGGCCTGATATTGCATGCATGCATGCATACGTCCTTCTAGCATGTACATACATGTACATACAGAACCGAGATCACAGTGCCACCATTAATCATAAAAAAAAAATACTCATACAAAAAAAACCCCAGAAAACAGAAAGGTAGCCGATATGATAAGCAATCCCCAACCGCCGCGAATTTCATAAATAGTAATTCAGCCCTCGATCATGATCCCGCATGACTAAGCCCTTGCAGAGGAAGTGTGCAGCGCAGTGGAAATTGGGGAATAAATACAATTAAAACCAGCGTCATCTCACACCTGAGGGAAGGAAAACACCAGAAATATAAAGATGCTGGGTCAAGTTTATTTATAAATTTTTATTTTGTTTAAAGAGGATGTGTGTGTGTTTATGGAAACGGGATCGCGTTTTGTGGAGCGTGTACTTAATGGACTGGCGTTATCCAAATACTGTTTTGCAGTAAGGTTTTTTTGTTGTTTGTTTTTTGTAAATAGATATACAGTAATCAAATCTCATCCAAATATTATTTATAGTGGGATAGTACTGACGTGTGTATTTATTATTACTAATTGGTTTTTACAGTGTATATATTTTATAAGTTCATGTATCTTTGCTCATTAAAACATAGGGAGACCAGTTTTCCGTCTGTCAGTGATGGTAAGGGGCGATTAAAGTTCATGTACTTTCACTGTGGGGCGACATTCGGAGGTCACATTAACGTCCCAGCTAACTTTTAAAGACAGATTTTTTCAGTCCATATTTTCATGGAAGACAGAGAATGCGCTCAATATGAACATACAGGTGTACATGTATATATATGTAAATTTCAAGTTCATTAGTTTGGAGGATGTTTGGAAGTAGGTTTCAAGTAAAGTTTTGTGCACAATCCTATGGAAATGTCACCCTACATGTATAATGCAAAGTAGATATTTATAGATGCGAAATATCAATAAATATATATTTATTGAATAATACAATGTACAACTACAAGTGTACATCATGTTCTTTGCTTTTGCAGATGATGATAATACGTGTACTATATGCACATTTAAACAGGCAAGTGTAAAATAGACATTCAATTTTATTGCCACTGCAGTGTACATGTACATGTATACACTGTACATGTACATGTACAAAATGGAATTCTAAATGTCAAATTACATGAACAACATTTAAACAGATCCATTCCTGTAATATGAATCTCAAATTTCAGCAACTTTGGGTCATAATTTTGGAGGCCGTCTTTGAAATTGAATCATGTTTCTTAAATAGTACAGGAAATGTACAGTCAGGAGACAAAGATGCTCAAGATAAATGCACGTTCTGCACGTGCATGATCCACAAGCAAGGTCAGTTTGAATACAATATTCAAGCAAAGTATGCATCAATACATGACTCTTTTATTGATAGGGTTTGTTACAGTGCTGTTTTTACACTATGGACGTGTAGATGGTGTGACACTCCTGCCACTGCTCCTTGATGCTTATCTGCATCCCAAAAAAGGGACGCCAACTACGTGTACAAGCAACCTCTTAAAAGGTTTAAGGGTGATTTAAAGGGAGCATGTGCGTTTTGGCTGAATTGGGTACTTAAACAGAAGTGAAGGTCTTAAACTTCATTACAGACATTGTTTCATGTACCTTTTTACGCTTTGTTCATCTGGATAGCAGAAAAACGGCCGAAATAATCTTGCCCCCCCTCCAAAGTCTTCACGGTAACACCACACTTTCGAAATGCTACTAAATCATTCGGACACACGATATTTTTGCAAAAGATACTAAATCTTGATTTCCTAGAAAAACCCAGCATCTGATGAACCAAGATTTCCCACGGTGACTGTTTGCACTGTTTACGAACTGCTGAGTCCATTTTCTGTCTCAAACTAAATACATTTTGTTGAGGCCTTGCAAATCCTCTACTCTGCCTTTAAGGTGGCTTGTCTGAACAGTCAGTCATGGTCTAACTTGGTCTGAAACGGCCAAAATCCGCAGACAGATTCGGGAAGCCTCCTTAAAACCAAAATACTCAGGGAGCTAGCCTCAGCTAGGTTTAACAAGTTCTTTCATGCGAACTTTGTGGGAACCGGTTTAGCAGCATTCAGTGACTGACAGCGGTAAGCGATCGTCACCTATTCAGCGAGAAAAAAAACCCAGACATTAAAAATCAACAACAATGTGCACCACACGGAACAACATTTTTTTTATCTGCAACCACAAAGCACGTTGCATAATAATGGGCAAGCCAAAAGGCCAAGGCCGTCTTTATTCAAATGATCCCAACGGTGCCATGTAAACTGGCATCGGGGCGTTATCAGAGATCATTTTTCAACAGGCATTCAGCTGAGGCCATCATCCTTGACACATGAGACAATGATTAGGGGCACCAAGACAATGGCTAGGGCCACCAAGGCAATGACCTGGGGCAGCAAGGAGCATCAATGGACAGGGGCACCAAGACCAAGTCTACTTGGCTGCTAGTAAAGGGCCACCAAGGGGCAACAAGGCAATGATAAAGGGCACCAAGGCAATGACCTGCAGCACCAAGGGGCATCAAGGCAATACATGACCAGGGGCACCAAGACAATGGTCAGGGGCACCAAGGCAATGACCAGGGGCAACAAGGCAACACCCAATATCATCAACGCAACTGCTTCCCAAACTAAAAACTGTCCGAAAAAGGTACACTTTATGATGAGGACTAGGGCAGACTACCGGTAGTCGAAACATTGAGACCTAATTGCGAGAAGTGCAAACGATATAGAAGTGCGAAAGTACGAACGATTATTACATGGTGCTTCCGCAAACCGATCCACATATCAATTGTCACCATGCAAAGTCTCAAATCTTTCAAGGTACACTTAAAAAAAAAGCATACACACATGTCAGAGTTAAAGCAAATTTTTTTTAATTACACACGTGATGCCAGAGTTCAATGGCGAAATAATTTCTTTTAAAAGAAAACAAAAAGAAGACAACAGTTTTAATTTCTGTGAAAATATCTTAAAATCAAACCAGACCTTTTTCCTTTGTGGCCTAAGTACCTAAACCTGTACATGTAGAAACCATTAAGCTGTCATTTTCTACACCGCAGATCAATGTCTATGAGAGGTGTGCAAACAAGTTCATGGATATCGTTTTTCCCTTGTTCCCCCACTTCCACTTCACACGATCGTTCCCAACCTCACCACAATCGGACGGTGTCAAATTATTCCCCCAAAACACTTACAGTGCCATTTACGGCCCATTCAGACTATCGGGTTGTATGTATATTCCATTATCTCCTAAAGAAGTCTGTGCGCAAGAGAAGCGATTTTGGTCCGTGCCATCGACTGATATTTCGAAGCGAAGGGTCGGTGATTTTCTACTTGATGAGAAAACGGGACAGAATTGATGAAATTTTCAAGAAACAGCTATATACACGGGGGGCATACTGTACATGTATGTAGGTGGCAAGTACATGTACGTTAGGAACTCGCCTCTCACCAATGTGTCCCGGGTTCGATCCCAGCTTGGGTCATATATGAGTAGAGTTGTGCTTTGGTTCTCTTCTATGCTACGAGGGTTTTTCTCCCGGGTTCTCTAATTTTCCTCCCTCCACAAAAATGAAACACTTTCGATCTCAGGCTGTGCTCAGTGATCATTATATGGGTTGAAGTGTGCGGGCTGCCGTAGGTGCTGCTGTCAACTGGATCACGTTGTAGCCGCATCCTTAGCAATTCACCACCCCAGTAAGGATGATTAGCCTCCCAAATTATTATTATTACATGTACATGTACTTCATTGTTAACGCATCATGAATATTAATAAAAAACCTCTTTATGTAAACTTTCAAGTGACGAGTACAAAAACAACACATCACATGGAGTTGATGTCAACTGTGGCTGATGTGTCATACACTGTAATACACTGACTAGGTTTTTTGTTTTTAACCGGTGCCACAAATTCACAGATTGTGAATGTTGTAAGTTGTTGTGACATTTGTAAGGATACAACGTGAATGAAAAAAGCTGTCCTTTTTTAAGACTACCGGAATTCATTGTGAGTTAATTACATCATGTGACAGATCACACACTGTAGCTTATGATTTGACACTAACAACTGAGGGTATCAAAATATATATCGGTACAAGTAATACTGTACACATGTGTCACATGTAAAGGTATATATATGCAATGTATCTTTACTTGCATGTTCTTGTCCTCTTGTTATTTAGCCTTTCACAAAGATCCTGCTAGGATCGAAACGTCAGGCTCTCTGAAATCAAGCATGCAACTTGGACTTAACAAAAAAACGAGAAAATTTCAATCTTCACCATACATTGTACAGTGTTTTTCTATTTTTTAAATAAGAGCGACACGAAGTGAAAAAAAGAGGAAATCAGCTGATCCGAGGAAAAGTTACATGCAATTCTATTAAAAGCATTCTATTAAAATACAGACACAGTTGTATGAAGTTATGAAAAATGCATCAGTTGACAGTCATATTATACTGTCCCTTTGTAATTAGGCCTGTATTTTTTCCTCTTCATTTGGATTGCATAAAGTGCATTTACCTGTTTAATTATGCCTGCCCTATGTAATGTTATGCTGAGGGTTATTATCTTATACACTGTACAGTACGTGTGTTGCTATACGCATAACTGGATTTACAAATTGATTTTTTTTTTTTTGGGGGGGGTCTTCTTATCTCTGCACAATGCACTAAATGGATTCCACAATTGTGTATGTGCTTCTGTGTATAGTAAGTGTAAATACAGGAAACCATAATGAAAGGGGAAAGGGGGGGTGACGTTCCCCACGGGCGGGTCTATCTGTACCATGCAGGAAGACATTTCATAGTTCATTACAATGGGAGTTTGATATCATAAATATCTGCTAGCTGATAATGTCGCCACATCCTCATAAATAGGACGCACTAAACACAAAAACAATAGGGCTATTTATTGCTTAAAGGTAATATCATACTGGTTTTTGTCAAAGAAATATGCAGATTCATGAGCCAAAATATCAAGGAAGATACATGTACAGTAACAGTCATCTGTGAAATTTTCAGTCCCATACGGTGCTGACTTTTGGGGAAAACAGTGAAAAACGTTCACAGTATTTCAAAAATCTTTGCACCATTATTTTATCTTTGAAAGATCAAATTAGTTTTAGGTCATTGTTTTTACTCTTTTCTGGATAAATACATGTACAGCATTTCAGGCAAAACAATTATAACGGTATGTTTCTACCATCACCATCTTTATTACCCTGCAAGTTACTGTATAGGTAAATCTGTGAAGATTTTTGTTTCAGTATTCTACCAAAGTATGATAGTAGTACCTTTAACCATGGTGTGCAGAGCCACGCCTAATGGTTGTACATGTACATGTACATGAAATCAAAATGCTTGGGCATGAATTTATTATTTTGAAATCTGACATAGACTTTGAGAGGACATTGGTTGTCTTATGGTTTTTATTTACCATTCCCGTACATGATGCAGATTACCAAAGGGTGTGGCCACACTGTTCATTTTGGCAAAATGTATTGACCCATGAATCCAATAAAAAAAGGCAAAATAATTCTCACGCTAACATTTCCAATAAGGAAATACAATGAAATGATGTCTTAGATGGGGAAGTTGTACAATGAATGCCCTAATAATGATCTATTTCACAGCAATGTACATGTACATGTACACGAGTAGGAAGTGAGTTGTCTGTATTTTAAAACCAGTTTTATTAGGACATACTGTATACATGTATACAATCGATATTATGTATGTTTTTACGAGGTGTGGGGAGGGGCCGACAGACGATTCTATGACTAAAAATTATGCAACAAAGAAATGCAGGGACCAAATTGATTCTAATTTTGATTGTGAACTCAATGCCAGGCCCTGAATGGAGCGACTCAACCGCATCACTGGGAGCTGTGCAGCGTCACTGGGGAAAGCCCTTTTGAAACTCGTTCAGCCAGCAGACAAAGGAGGCCGGTTACAATGCGAAGCAGGCCCTCGGGGTACGGAGGGCCTAGTCATTCCCAGGTGGGAAAGCTCCGCGCTTCAAATAGCCGTGCCTGGAAAACCTTTAAACAACTTCCCAATGCGTCAACAAAATGGGGACTTAAAAAACGGAATGCAGAAAAAGCCAAAAGAACATGATTCACGACATCTTTTCATTATCCCATGAGCTGTTGTTGTCTTGCCTCAAATTGACCGATCTCAGAGTCGCCAAGGGACTATGATACAATGTGATAAAGGAGAAATAAGGGGTACCACAAAAAGAGGTATAAACCTCACGCACAGCCATTTAGTGCAGAACCAAAGCATAATTTACTGCGGAACCCGTCACACAAACCCTACATCTGTCCAATTATTGCACAACGCATCTGGACAGCCTTGGCAGAAATTCACTGGAGCGTAGCAGACAGACAGAGAAGGGGTGAGCGATTACTCACGTACACAGCTAAACGCTCATTGATTATGCGCTGCAGAGTGATATACAACACAAAAACACAAGGTCCCCCCATTCATTGGTTGCTCCATGACATTACATTTTTGCATCAGATGCACGCAAACGACAAAGGGAATTTAACATTGCTGCTACTTTTTCCAAAAAGAGAAAAAAAACCTACAAAACCGCTTTAAACGTACAGTACAGTATTGGTATTACCATACCCAAAACAAATGTTCACAGATTTACATATTTTTCGGGGTATGAATACATGGTGCTGATATTTAACATACCGTTAAAATACTTCCACCTAAAATGCTGTCCAGAAATTAGTCAAAAAAAGATCGAAAACAGTTTTGATCTCGGGAAAGATCAAGACCATTTTTTTAAAAGTTTTATAAGAAAATTTTTTGTCGGGTTTTCACTGCATTTCTCACGACTCGGATGTCCGATTGAGCTCAAATTTTCACAAGTTTATAATTTAATGCACATATTGGATGAGACTAAATTGTATGCGCTGTTCTGTGACCAATCATGTATTATACCTTTAAATTGGCAATAACCATATGTATCCAATGTCTGAAATCCATCAAGGAAATATGTTTACTTGAGCAGGTTTGCGGTGGCACTGAAATACATTATAGTACCAGACTACTGTGGTGTACATGTATTACGCCCTGAATGTCTTTCAGCAGCAGCTCAGGGTTCAGACATACTAACGAGCAATTTCATGCCCCTATCTGATGGTATGCATACCAGGGACTTATACATGTAGACATCAATGTGAAGGCCACTGGCCCCTGCACAAACTTGAGTGAATTACGTTTCACATCAACACAAGGCATATAGAGTCAAATGACGACACCTTCCCATTCCTAAACAACCATAGGAGCAGGGTATTTTGTACCATTTCAAGGTACATACCGTAATTGTGACAAAAAACTGTACCTCATGAAACACAGGGTAGTGACTAGTGAGCCACATCAGTATTCCATCATGTTAAAGGGAGGTCAAAGGTCATCTTGGGTAGCTGGGGGGGGGGGCGGGAGGAGGAGGATGGGGACTGCTGGGAGCTGGCAGTGCATATTAAAAAGGGCTTGATCCAGACTACATGAATTATTCACGTTCTGGAAGGGTTACTGCAGAATATCTATCTAGAATATTATGAATTTGAATTCCATGAATGTTCTGGAACAGCAAGAAAAATGTATAGTAATATGGAACAACAATTATTTATGTTCCACAGGACAATTTGGGAAAAGGGGATCAAAGATATGTGATGTTTGTCGTGTTGCTGGTAGCGCCGTTTCGGCTGCTGGAAACGGCTAGCCTTCATCAGGCAACTGATTTGATGTACTCATGAGAAGAAAATGGTAATGATTTTAGGTCCAAATTCACACAATCACCAAGCAAGGGACTGATGCCAATAACTGATCAGCCCAAAAAATCTTGTCTAGAGGAAAAGTGGTTTTGCTTGGCAAAAAGCAGGTTACCAGGAAAGGGTGTACTGTAATATGTCTACATAATTTGTGCCTGGTACCCAGCGGACCTTTGATGTGCACGAAAAAGGGAGCTGCTTAGCACCTTCTGCATAAGGTGCCAAATCAACCAATTGAGTCAACGACATGATGTTAGTTTTTTGCATGATACACATTTTCATTTGGGTCTCATTCCAACATTCTGATGAAATTTCATCAAAATCGGAACAGGTCGTCTTGGGGGCCCACTGGTTGATTCGACACGGAATAACCCGCACCCCTGTGAAAACCTTAACCCAAGAGCAAAAACTGATTCAGCAGGTTACAGATAAATAAAGAAACCTGTGCAACATGCAAGACACATTTCATTCTTGTTGCTCTCTTGTTTCTTCAAGTTTGGCAAATTTGCACCTCCTCAGACAGCCAAACTTGTCGCTCGGCTTCGGGTCTCCACTATGGACTCGGGACTGTTTGCTCAGCAGAAACCCAAGACGCATATTTTGCAGGCGATATGTTTGCAATGTGATTCACCGATGGTACAAATCTACTTCAGAGGGACCCAGGATAAAGGGACGGCTTCACGGAGGTCATGTAAATGCTTTGAGGGAGGGTGGGGGGGACTGTCTTTTAAAGCTGTCAAAATACATCTGTTCTTCCCCAAAAATGTCGACTATAATATAGGTTAAGGGTATTACATGTCGTTATATAAATTCCAGCAGTGCATACATGCAAGAAATTGAGGGCATATATGTTAAGGGGATTCTGTATTATTGCAATTGGCGGCATTATCAATTTTGTTGATTCAAATCCTCAAAATGTGATACAACCGCCAAGGAAAGTATGAATTCATTTCAATTATTGGGCAAACATTAGGTACAGGTATGTATCATGTATTTTTTTTTCATAACTATGTTGCGACCGCAAAAGTACTATATGACAATGAAATATCCATAGCAAGCAAGTACTATGCCGATCGATGTCTAACTAAATACTATACCCACATCAACCAAGTACTATACCATGGCAACAAAGTACTATACCCATAGTAACAAAGTACTATACCCGTACTCGTGGAGCAACTATCATCTTTACGGATTGATGGCATTCAAAAATATTTGCATACCGCAGACTTGGGCCTGTTTGTTTAATGCACAAGATATGGATTCTGCGGATCTGGATCCCATTTTAGCATACCCTGCATAGGACGTGGATCCCCAAATCTGGGATCCTGTGCGTTAAGCAAACAGGCCCTAGTATTAGTATTACAGAGATTCAAGACTATAACAGTAGACATTGAATTCAAGGAAGTATGACAATCCTTTAAGAAGACAAAAAATGAAGTGGCACTTACTTCTTACTTGCTTCTTGGCTTCCTTCGTTGGATCTAGCCATGTCTAAACCAGACAAGAAAAATTAAAATCAAAATCAAACCATACAAAATTTACAAATTGAACCGTCAATTTTCATATTTCAGACATATTCTATATCTGAAACACATTTTTGTATCTGTTTGAAGCACATTTTCTTATTGAACAGAGACATTTGGACTGCACAGGGATTTGAACCAGGGACCTATGGAATGACAGTGCCAGCATTCCAACACGAGGGGCCAATTTCATAGAGCTGCTAAGCACCAAAAAAATTTGGTTGTTAATCCGGTTTTTATTGAGACAAAATGTCATGCTTAGCGAATTGTTGTGCTAAGCAGCTCTATGAAATTGGCCCCAAACCTATCCAGCTTCTATAACATTTCCCATAAACCTTTCTAATAAGGACTGCATTCAAATATAGTGCAATAGATGAGATACAGCCTGCTGCCTTTGTACTTGTTTTCAATTAACTGATGGTTGATAAAAAGTGCTTGAGTTGTTGAGTGCTTGGGTTATGAATTTATGACTACACTCATTGAGCGTTAGAGGCCAGGGGTCGATTTCACAAAGCCCTACTATTGATCGTAACTCATAAGTCCTACGATTGATAGCAAGTTATGTTTGGTGAAATCGACCCCAGCTTGGATAGGTTTTCTGTGGCAGTCAACGGTGGTTGTTTTTTTCCCAGGGTACCAGTCAGAAGCCGAAAACCCCATTAACTGCCACATGATGGGGTTTTTCACCCTATAAACGATGCACACAATCAGTTGTAAACCACAATATTGTTTGAGTTGACGGTAGGCAGCTAGGGAAACAGCACTCAAGGATGTAGCTTTCTGTAACGAGCCGAATCCGTATAAAGCTCTGCCATCCTGCCCAGCCTCCTCTGAGCTGTCATAATGGGAGACTTTGGAGAAGCGGTCTTCAAGTCAACAGCGCACGCACAACAGCGCAGGCGCAAAACAACGCGCGCATGCTCACAATTGCGTGCGCGTGCGCTGTTGACTTGAAGACCAGTTCTCCAAAGTCTCCCATTACAGGTCCTCATTTTTATGAATGAACTTACTCTTGCCTCTTGGTTATCTTTGAAGACCAGACCGAAGTAATCCTTCTCCATCAGGTCTAGATGCTGGCATGCCTTGTCTAAGATTGCTTGACCTTTGCAACGTTTCTACAAAGAAAACAAATATATCAAATTCATTAAAGAAATTTGAGCAACCATTGAACATTTCACCATCAAGATATTGTTACTTTTACTTAATAGCAAAATTTCCAGACCTAAGCACATTCCAAACCGCCAATAAGCTGGGGCCTATTTCACGGTCCTGCTTAGCACAAAAATTTGCTAACCAATTTCCGTCTTCATGAAAACAGGATTAACAACCAAATGCCCATGTGTTGTGTAATCACTTGTGACTGTTCTTTGGCTGTTGTTCACTGACCATGAACAATACATCAAATGGAATTTTTCATTGTTTTATTGGGCAAGACATTTTTGTGCTAAGCAATTTTTGTGTGCTTAACAGCTCCATGAAATTGGACCCTGGTGGCTGTTTTATTCTGCAATTTTCCCGAGCAGAGAAAGAATTACGCACAGGGTTACCAGCTAAAAAGTTCATGGATATCATACATACTCCTTGTGGCTGGTGCCCCACTGGTTCCCTGCTAATATTCACTTCATAGTATTGAAACAAATCTGCTTGGTAATATTTTCTATTGTGTGTCAGTCCTGAAAGTAATTACCTGAATCCATTTCAAGGTTTCCAGCAACCAACAGCATTTGAATTAAATTCCTTTTGTCACCGGTATTTAAATTTTTATTTGTTAAATTTAAAACCAGGTCAGCAATGGATCTGGTTTACAAATTTATTTCACAAGTATAATTATTACTGACCCAAATTCATCGGAAAGCCAGAAATATATTTTTTCCGAAAGTTAAGACTTTCACATAATGGGATAATAACACAATAACTGTGAGGTTAGCCTTATCAAATAAAAATATCTGGATGATCCGGGTTATTTTTTTTCCCATGCAACTACCAAGCCACAACAATTCAGTCCTTTTCGAATCCCCAGATAAAAATCTCATTTACTTGCAATTTCCGGAAAAAAAGTCAAATATCTTGAAGCAATTGTAAAAAAATAATAATCCCCAGTTAAATCACAGGTTCCCGACTCTCCCTTAGTGCACGAATCCCCCCTAATGCAATTGTGACAACGCCTTGACCTCCGACCTACTGGTAACCTTGCCTATTGATAAGGCTAGTTATCTCCCTGGCGGTGTGTATGATGTGTGTAGACTATAGTACAGTGTTGTGCAACGTTGTACAGCATAGGGCCTACATACAGTGCAGGCCATCAAAAAGTGCACGCATGCATGCAAGCCATACTTGCATGCATGCGTGCGCATATACATGTACTGTACATGTACAGAAAGTGGTACGTGCATTACAAGCCTGATAAAACAACTGCATTAATTACTAGGGTCATCTCACCAGGTGTGGCGGGTGACGTCTGAACCTACAGTGGTTAATTAATGTACTTATAGTCTACTGTTCTTATTTTTATCCTCTTAATTGATGTTAATTTTTATTACTACACAGGATCATGTTGTACATGTTTACATGTGAAACAGCCTTTGAGCTCATGTTGTGTACACACAGTTTAAAGATTTTGAAATATATAAATAAATTATCATGCCAAATTAACATTTCAGCAAAAAAAAAAAACATCTACGGCCGCTTATAAATTGTTGTCAACGAGGGATTAAAAAATGAGTCATTTGAAATGGAATCACAGGGCCTGAGGGAGTTTTTGTATTCAGACATCATCTCTGAGATAGCCCCAGGTGATGTGAGGCAAGAAAAACATACAGGGGTAAAAGGAAACCGCATCCTAGCGCCGGCAAAATTTGCGACTCTGGAATTTTTCAACGCCGCAAGACTGTTTTTACCTCTTCTCCTGCAGCTTTGGTGTGGAGAATTTACGAGTTGCGACTCTACAAAGACGGATCTGAAACCTGCAAATAATTTGCGTGTGTACTGTGTAGGTTGGCCTCCATAACGTATATGTACACAAGGACCTTACATTAATGTACATGTACATGTACTTGGGGTCAAGTTTGCCCTCGGGCCAATAAAACAGACGAGAAACGAGAGCCGTCCCAGCCATCGCAACACAAGAACATGAATCGATGTTGATTAGCACATTTTAGGGGGGGGAGCATAAACCCCCGGCCGTGGAGTTAGTTCATGGTTTGAAACGCATTATCGCCACCGTGTCGCACCCATTATCTTCATCCTATAGTGCACTCGCACACTGATTACCGAGCTAATGGAGCACATACGCCTGTGCACTGCATGGCAAACACTCGCCCAAGGGACGACTTGAAAACACAAGTTAGGAATGCCCGCGATTAAAAAAAAGTGGGGGGAAAAGTACAACATAGGATTGAGGAACCGAAATAAAATTGCGAGTGGACCCAAGGACAAGCCTAGGAGATGCCTAGGGACACGTTTGCCCCAGTATTTTATGCTAGAAGGGGACAAAATCCTCTCCTGTGGATGTACCCTCTTTTGAGGAACAGTAGTGCCTGATTTGCATACATGTCCGCTCCATTTAAGCCTCTCCCACGTGAAATTTTACAAATATCTCTAGTCTCTACTACTCTCTAGTACGCTGAATTCATTTCACTGTAACGTGTGTACCTTGAACATCGGCATTCCTCTGAAGCATGCATAAGATCACAAGATATGGGGGCAAGCTGGTTGCACATGCACCTCCAGCTTTGTAACATTCTACCAATTGAAGTACATGTACTTCCTTTATGAAATTCTCACCCATTGTCAGATCCTAAGTGCTCAGAAAGTATATTTTTTCTTTCCATGCAATTTGGCTGGGATCACATTGTAAACAACATGCATGGAACATACAGTACACGTACACGTACTAGCACATGGATACTGTGCCGTTAAATCAATCTTTGCTGGGCAGAATGTGGGTTTTCTTTTTCAATATGGAGAAAAATTGATGTTCTGTCAAAATTAGACCCCGATTTTTTTTTACATGAAATGAGGATGAGACCTTTTATTAGTGAAGAAATAGCAAGAGACTGTGTGGAACGCATTATAAATCGACCTGCGCACAGTCTGTCACATCTCGACTCTCGAGCCTCGACCTTCGACAAAAGGCGACAAAACGAATATCCCGGGCTCAATTTGTTTTCAAAGTCATAATCATAAGCAATTTACAGCCTCGCCCGTACGTATGCACACACGCACCACCGGCCTCAATCTATTGTTTGATTGTTTTCACGCGGTCTGTGCCCAGAGTCAACAATGAAATGCCAGCAGTCGCCCCCCCCCCCCCCTCCCTCGAGACAGATAGGACAACCTGGAATATGACTCTCGGACCCATTGGTCTCTCTCTCTCTCGCTCTCTTCGCATCTCTCTCCCAGAGTCTACCTCACAGTACACCGTCCTGTCTGCTTCTATTCATCTGGTTGCCAACATTTGTAGGTCAAGGTTTTCAAAACAATGCCGGGGATTGGAGGCGAGTATACATGTACCTGGCAGTTGGCATTAGCCTAGATTCCAATGGAGCTTCACCATGTGCACATAATTTATTCACAATTGCCAGAGCATAAGTACATGTACATGTACACTCCCGCTGTGTAGGGTGACTAGGGTCCAATTATTCTTCTATACTATGTATTTAAAAGGGGCCTATTTCTTGTTGATATATTGATATAGGATATTTTTTCCCCACTTTTTTTATTTTACAAATTACACTCGAGCGAAGTCCTGCTTTTGGTTTCATTCATTTTATAGATACAAACTGAAAACGAAATATTTTGGAATATTGGAATACTCTTCTGGAGAAATATTTTGGAATATTGGAATACTCTTTTGGAGTTCATGAAGTCATACTGTAAGTTACGAGTAAATGGACTTTGACCTATTCCCTGATAAATCATTCTTGAAAGACGTCAATTTAAAAAATGTCATAATTATTAGAATCAGCAATTATACCAAATTTATGGTTCCCTGAAATGCATGCAAAATGGTTTTAAAAAAAGAGGCACATGTAATTTACGTTATGTACCTTAATATTCCAAAACCTCAGAAATTCCCACGTGTAAGGCTTGGTAAATCCAATATTTTATTGACTATGGCAGTCAGCACTGCAGTCAGCAATTTTTACAGGCTAACTGATTAATTAATGACTGTACAGTGCAATGCCACTATAACAAACACACCGGGATGCACAGATATTGTTCGTTATAGTCGTAGTTTGTTATTGTGAATGTGTTCAGCAGGCCTATACATTATAGGGCTGTAAGTTTACGAGTAATTTTGTAACCGGTTACCCGTCTGTTTTTCGGTTAAGGTTACGATTACCCTTATGACAAAGAAAAACAAAGAAATAGTAAGTTTGGGTCTTTTAGGAACTTGGTTGACAACATTCTTTTGTCACAACCTTTGGCAGTGGTAGACATAGCAAAATGTCTGGCCTTTGCTTTGCAGTTTGCATAAGCCTGCTGGTAGAATTTTCAAAAGATCATTGACATTTTTTTCTTTGTGAACTCTAGAAGAGTCTATGTTTCAAAAAGAAGAAGCCATTAAACAGATACTTTTCGTCGTTTTCCATTAACCAAACTGGGAAAATGTACCGGGTACCATTTTGAACGGTCGGTTAATCGGTTAACCGGATACAAACTGCAGCCTTAATACATTGCACAACAAAAATTGGGAGCCACGGATGAAGTTCGGTATAGCCACATGTTCGTTACAGTGGCGTCCCACTGAAATACCTAGAGCTACGCAGCAATCAAATTTGGCCATTTAACCACGCTGACCAATGTTGAAAGGACATCTGAACTCAGCAGGAAGTTGTGGGTTACAATTATACAACCTTGGCTAAGCCAAGCCAGTGAACTTGTTCTTATGGGCATAGAAATAAGAAATATATGCAACTTATTCCTAAATATTGTGTCTAAGGGGCATAGGATAAGCGTGGGTTTTTATTACCAGCAATTTTCTCAAAAGAATATTTACATAATTTCAATAAGTCCCCCCCCCCCCCCCCCAGGCTTCCAATTTAGATTAAATCAGCCTAATGACCAAGGGGTGACTGGTCAGCCCTTTCAGTGGCCAAAGAAATACCCAATGGGATCAATAATCCAAACCCTAGCCACAAGCTGGACCATGGAGTCAGTGGAGTGGACCTGTGGTATAGTGTGCCAGAATTCCCATTCAATGAGAGTTGACCCATTTATCATTCCCTGTGGTTGCACCATTCAATGGCAAAACCCTATTACCCACACAATGTCCGGCCCATTATGGGTTTTAACTGGTACCAACAACAAAGTTTTGAGCTGTTATCTCACACCTGTGATGGGAACATTGTGTGTATTAAGCGCCAACTTTGTTATGCTTGGCTTGTGGGCACCGGCTATTAAAAAGCTGGATGGGGTATAATTGGGCCTGTTTCTTCTGAATCAGGATCGTTTTGAAATTGTTCCAAGAAGACACTTTTCTGATGAAAGAGACTGGTGTCTGCTAACGAACACATTCGTCAGCTTTCAAAAGCCAAAACGGACCCAAGCTAGGATTAATTAATAGTGCCTGACACAATGACGACCAAAATGATGACCTGAAAAACATGAATGCTATAAGAGGGCCTGACGTTTAAATATTAGCAGGATCTTTACCCAAGGCGAAATCAACTCGAAAATACATGTACTTCGCATTTAGCCTTTCAGTTTCAGAAAGATCCTGCTAGGATCATAATGTCAGGCCCTCCAAACTCTTAAGCAATGTGCAAAAAAAAATTCAGGGATCGTTCCCGACTTACCTCAACGTCGCATTCAAACTTTGTGTCATCGAGCAGCAAAATAGTTACTTTCTGCATTTTGCCTGAGTGTGTTCTCTTAGGAGAACCGTTGGGCTTGACTGAATGTGATTGTGGAGCCGACGACTTCTGCGACGTTTGGGCTGACGGAATTATCTCTACTCTCTGAATAAATGAAACATACCAAACAGAATCATATAAATACAAAAATACAAGTAGCACTATATTGACTAACTAGAGTTTAAAAAGAGCATGAGCTTTAGTAGCAACAACTACTTCATCAGATGCGATGAAGTGGCATCATCAAGCAAGGTATATATATGGGGGCCAAGTTTGTGGTCTAGACAAAAGGTAATGATGAGTCACTGATGTAGTGTGACAAGAAACCAGAGTCCCTGTTTAATCCTCTATTGATACAGTCTAGTCTTTGGATGATCTTTTGTTCAGCTGCTTCTCTCTCCATCCAGTTCTTGAATCCCCTTTGTTGTAATACTGCAACTGATAATTGGCTGAGTGAGTTGCCTGGAACTTTGAAGTGTTCAGCCACAGGTTTTTCTGTGTTCCTGTTCCTGATGTCAAACTTGTGGTTGTTCATGCGTTGCCTTAGTGACAGAATCAATACATTATACATGTATTGTAATAATTATTGCAAGTTATATAATATATACAGTGGAACGCTACTATAATTAACAAACATGGCAGGATGCACCGATATTGACTGTTATAGTGGTCGTTCGTTTATAACCCTAAAATTAACAGAACATTTTGTATTCCAGTCTTCCAGAAAGACTCTGAAGAAGTAATCTTGAAAATCCAAAATCAACAGCAATATAAATCTAGAGGTTTAAATAAGAAAAATTGCCAAATTCTGTAACCAAACCCACTGGATAAATGAAGGTATTGGTCTTGGGTTCAAATCCTCACTTGGTTGTATTCAATTTGCTTCAAGTCTTAAGATATTGTAATCAGCTTATCCTAAAATCAACTGTTTGTCAATCACCGTGTTTGTTTCATTACCCTCATGTTTCTACATTGGAATATCGGGAAGGTCATACATTCCCCAATCCCCATGCATACAATCCTACCAGTTAATTTTTAGGAAATGTACATAAACAAGGCTATAAAATTCTAAATTGGTGGTTAGAAAGGAAGCCACAAGTCACAGATACATGTAAATGTAGCAGTGCCCAAAAGAAACACTGGTTGTCTCTGGCTTTGAGCCTGACAAATAGGATTTGATTCACAGTGTGACCTTTGACCTGTAATACCACCTGCTTGTTTTCAGGCTAAAAAAAACACACAAGAAGGAATAACAGAAAATACTCTGTTGCATTTTGGAGTCTAATCCAGTGCAAACAGATGAGTCATAATGCCAGTACAATGCAACACATGCATTTATACTACAGATGGGACCAGGGACACGAAAAAACATACTTTATCATGAATCTAATTCCTTGTTATTTTAAATCAAATTCACTTTTCTTTTCTAATACATCCTTAGTTTCATGAAACCCAGAACAACACAACAGCAATCAGCATAGGTCTGTGCCAAGGTTGATTTTGCATTTTATTGTAGTTTCAGTTTTATGTACTGTATATCTCCGACATGAAAAGCCTCGATTCTTAATAAGGCCGTGTCCCAAGTCTCTGGCTACCTATCGCAAACTTGCAACCCGCGATGGATTATGGGAAGGAAAAAGTCCTCAACAAAAGGACTTCTGAAAGGTGATGTCCCTTTTGCATCCCATGATGCTTTGCAAGATTGCGCCCTCTATTGACATAAAACACTATTAACCTTATTATGGCAGTCAGCCGCAGTCAGTGACTAGCTTCTCCCATAGGTAGGCCTACATGTGTAGTGTAATTTGTAGCCGCAGTCAGATGATGACCTACATCAGTACATCATGTGAGGTTACTGTACTACTACAGCAACATCAACCTCATCAGAATCTTAAATAACTTACTATAAACTTACTGGAGACGCTACGGTCTTCTCTGTCGACTGCTGCTGCTACGATGCGGTTGGGGGATTGCTTTCGTTAGTCCCGGTAAAATCCTGGCTCATCTTTGGTCATGCAAACTGAAGGCACATCAACAATAATTCACATTAAATATTTTACTTGGCATGAATATGTCTGACTGGCAATTCACAATTTGGGATAACAGCACAACGTTTATATAATAGGGCTGGATAGCTCAGTTGGTAGAGCGCCAGTACAATATTCTGGAGGACACAGGATAGATAAGAATCCTGCATTATTTTGCATGGTTTGACCACCTTTTTTTAAAATGCAATAATGTGTCAGCATTTTGTTTACTATACTAGTCTGTAAATAAAATCTGCAGGGTGTGTATTGTCATTTACAAAGTAGGTCCCCCCTAGCCCTAATCTCTGAAAAACTGAAAATTTAAAATGTCTTTTAAAAAATGTGGCAAGTTATTTTTTTTTGGGGGGGGGGAGGGGTCTACATTTCACAGTAACAAAGGTGATGCAGTGGTGCACGCAAACAAGCATAAATATATACTCAGTTTGAATACATTTTCAGTCTGGTTTCTGGCAAAATATTATCATTAATTAAATCAATTTATTTCATTTATACTTTGGTAAGACACCACAACAGAAAAAGTTCACAGATTTACGTGTAACTTACACTTTGTTACAGGGTATGGAGATGGTGGTGGTAGAAACCTACTGTTAAAATATTTTCACCTGAAATGGTGTATTTATCCAGAAATGAGTATTTTAACAATGACCGAAAATCTTTTTGATCTTTTAAAAGATCAAAAATAAACAGAAAGACTTAAGATATGTTTTCCACTATTTTCTCAAAAAGTTGGCACCGTATGGGACTGAAATTTTCACAGATGACTGTTACTGTATCTTCCTTGATATTTTTGGCCATGAATCTGTATTTCTTTGACAAAAACCAAAATATGATACTACCTTAATTTAAACTCAAAAAAATGCAGATGTAATGTTTGTATTATGGGTCTGGTATTGTCACATGTTTTTCTAACTGGGTTTTGTTTTCTCAGTTTCACTATCAAAATATGAATCATTTATCAAAATTAGAATTATGACTCACTGGGAATGTTTGATTTGGGTGATCAATGATGGCAGTCTTTCCCCATTTATTTTAAATATTTAATTTTACCGACCATGCCGACAGATAAAAACGGAAAAGGTTTCCTAAAATAAGACTTTGTTTTCCAAATAAAATAAACTATGATGTGGCAATATGGCAGTATTTAGGCCTAGGCTATGCAAGTGCAACTGTAGGCCTAAGATTGACAAGTGACGTAAGCAGCCAAAATAACAGCAATAAATGCCCACGTTTCTTGAGCATGTTGAGTTTCTGGTTTTAAGCAGGCTGAAATCCTGAATCTAATGTTTCGACTTCAAATTTGATGGCCTTGGCTTGGCCTTGCAAACAAACACAAAAAAACTCAATCTTTCTAAACACGGCACTCCAGCAGATATTTGTAATCGTAGTTTGGTCCCCATCATTCAATGCCTGCCTGGCTGGCTGCATTGCATGGGCCACCACCAACCTACCTACCGAGCCTAGCCATGTTCCTTGACAAGCCCCTTGCCCTAGCACTAAATTAATTGACTAAGCTTAGCCGTTAACCGTGCACAACACATCACACCGTAGGCACTGTACACTGTACAAGCCGTAGTGTGGACTGTTACTGTTACTCATCGATAAAATACCACACTGCAAAGCTCAAATTCCCCCCAATATCGTCAATGTTGTAACCATTAGTCAAACCTGGCATAGAAATACATTCCTACCTTTTCATTTGTAATTTCCAGCGTTTTTAGAACGCGGTTTTCGAGGTATATTCCACAGTAATAATTGTCCCAGACACATTTAGATTTCCAGACGACTAGCCTGGTGCACGCACAACGCCATGGACGTGAGAGATAGGTAAATAAAACCGCAGTACCGATAACAGATCACACCGCTTGGGCAAATTTCAACATAGAAATCAGAATTTTCGCACTATGAATGTTAATATTTTGCTGTTTGAAGGATAATTAATACCATTTAAGTTATTTTTGTGCACAGGAATTTATCTTATATGACCTTCGATGTATTTCTTGGGCACTACTTGCGATAGCGGAAGCATTTAATTTAGCCGAGACTGGGACTGGTCCTTGATGCATGTGTGTACAAAATGCCATTAATAAGCGCGTGGGGATAGGACGTCGGGAACCAGACGAAATTCAACTGCCGCAATAAATACTTGATGAAGGAAAAAACGTCTAGAGGGCGCCCTTTAATTTGTGGAAAACTTACTCGGCTCAGCCCACACTTTTGGGGCCATATCAAAGGCGTCAAATCTGTTCAGTTATAGCTCCATGGTCAAACAGACAAATAATTTTATTCCGTGGTATTATTAATATTCTTCTATTTGCATTAAGGGGACTCGCTCCAAAATCCACCATTTCGTCATCATGTCGAATGAAGCATGGAACCATCAAACAAAAGTAAAATAATTTGAACGCGCCATGGCCAAACTGAATGAAAAGCTCAAGTGATCATTTTTTTTTCCGACGGAAAAAGACGGAAAGCGTAGGCCTACCGTCGAAAAACTTGGTTTCGTGCAAATTGTAATACCACAAACCGCTTCCAAATTAATGTAAGCGATATTGTTATTAAGTTCCCGAACAACGACCTTACTAATTAGCAAAGAAACAAGTTCTGTTTGAGGGGAGGCCAGTGTGTAGAAGCTGAACTTCCTTGAATGTTATCTGTAACTATAGCATAAGCGTTTTCAGGTTGAAATGACGAAACTTCGCTGTGCATATAGGCGCTAATGATGCATAATGCAATGTGAATTTAATTAGGAATTAATTTTTTATCAGCACAACTTGCGCCACGTGCACCGTGATTATTTTGAATTACGGCTTACCGTTATACGACACGGTCACCGGTACAGTACAGGATTGGTAACATACCCGAACAGAAATGTTCAACACATTTCCATGCCTCATAACTTTCAGGGTATGGAGATGGTGCTGGTAGAAACAAAATATTTCCGCCTGAAATGATGTAGGCCCCATTATCAAGAAATTAGTAAAACAAAGACTGAAAACAGTTTGATCTCGGAGTAAGATCACTGAACAACCCGGCTTTGTATGTTTTATAAGACAAATTAAGTCGGGTTTTTGTTATTTTCTCGTGACTCAGATGTCCGATCGGAGCTCAAATGTTCACAGGTTTATTATTTCATGTACATGTTGGATCAGACAAAGTGACTTGTTCTGTCAATTTACAAATCATGTATCTTCGACCCCTGATTTCCGGGGTTTTAGATCCAAGGGCAAGGGCACAGTTTCAAAACCTTGATTAATTGGTTACGACTCTCCGGCTTCGGTTCTGCCATCTGTTGGAATAGGTTCCAGTTTTTCATTGAAGCCGAGGTTCTTTTTTCTTGTTCATCACCGTAGTCAAAAGCCACTATTTTGATACCCGTTTTTCAAATGGATTCACGAAATGGAGCCAGAGCCTGAACTGAGGTTTGAAAAGGGGGCCCAGCAGACGGGCCAGATCTCAGTACGCGCCGTCCGGGGAGCCAAATTCGACAAGAAACGCAATACTATTGCGCATAGAAGGTTCTGAAACTGAGCCCGATTAGGGACTTTGGCTTATTCACGCGATTACCTGACTAGACGTCATCCAAGCCAAGTTAATTGCCAATGTGGCCTAGAACCGTTTATACAAGAAAAAAAAAACCACGGCAAAACGCCAATTTCGATGAAGTTGTTCGCTCCGACGCCATAGGCCCTAATAAATACCACAAAATAAAGACATTATGAAAACTACAATATGTGCACTGTGATAATTAACTGCATATTTAACACTGTCAATTTCCAGAAATGTACATTCTTATAAAATTTAATGACTCGAAAAACCGGTACCTGATTTGATAATAAATTCAATTTGACCACAAAAAGAGAAAAACACACTTGTACAACGCAGTGAAACTTGAAAAATAGTACTATTCTATTAAATTTATAGGACCTATTCATTAATGTGCACATCCACTGGCGGTAAAAAAAAAACCCAAAACATTATAAAGTCAACTAAAAGGAAAATTATTGAAAGGATGAAACATAAACAAGGCCAAAATAATCATCTCCACTCCAGCGATTGGACCATGTGTCAACTTCCACTCGATAGAAATATTCATAGCAATGAAGCATCATCTTCAAAAGATGATCGTTGAGAAGCGCATGGTATAAAATGGCAAAATTGTCAATGCATTTAAAAAGGTCTTGAATACTAATGTGAACATCAAAAGAGCAGGCATGGCCACTTGATATTTTTCATTAATCACTTCCAAACAAACATATTTAGTCATCAAATTGCCCTTACAAAGCAAAAACAAAATACAGGTAGCTAGCTATTATAAGTTTTATATCAACCTTAATAAGAAATAGTTTACAGCAGTACTAATAAAATAAACTATTAGAATAGAAATTCAAATATAATTCAGCTTTTACTCAAAAATGTATTATTATAAACAGTCACGGTTACTATTTTTTTTAAATTTCACCGAAAAATATACAATATTTCGTCCAATCTAAAAAAATATATCATGATAATATTCAACTTTGACTATTATATAGTTTCAAATTAGATTAATCCATAGGAATGAGATATTTAAAGAAATGCAATTTTCAATTTCAATGCATTTTCTTCTCATTATAATCTTGTGTCCCAGGGTACAACAACGTAAGGCTGTAATTAGGTCAAAGGTCAAAGGTCAAGGACAGATCTATGTTTCACTATATCAAAGAAGGTTTGCGGAGACACCATGGAACTCTTTTCTAAAAGTGTGGTTTTGAAAAGAACCAGTGAGAATTATCGACGTTGCAGCCAGTATACTCTGGCCATCTTATGTATTTTTTTTCGTATCTTATTCTTCTCTGATCTACTATGTGCACAAAAAGCTGCATCCTCTTTGAGTGACCCCCCATGTTCTGTTTCTCAGGTTGCAGCATTGCTACAAGTATCAATAAAAATGATCCTTGGGATATAGCGGTATGTTCGTGGTTTCATGGCCTCTGACTGCCAAACGAACAAAGATAATTGACTATTAGGGACACCATCAACATAAGACTGGGTTGACTGGCAGTTGGTAGAGAGCCTGTACGGTATTCAGGAGGTAACTGGTTCGAATCCCGCTCCAGTCAATATTTCTTTGTTCCCTTTTTAATGACTTTAAATTCAGTCAGTTTCCCTTATGGTTATTTGATGAATATATTAATTAAAAAGCCGTATGCTCTTAATAAAGAGTGTTACAAAAATGTGTAAAATGTAGACTAACAACCAATACTCATCACTGCTCCAGAAGATCTCCAAAAATACATTTTCCCGATTTTAATCCTTCAGCGATATTGCTAACATGACCAGTGTGGAAACAGTATTCATAGAAACAGTAGCACACATCTGAAAGTGGGTTTTACGGGGTGTGTCCCTTGTGGTTATTTGATGAAAATAAAATCAAGACGCATTCTGCTTTTAGAATAAGATCGCCAAACGTAGATTAATTTTCAGTAAATTATAATAATTTATCTGGCTGGATTTGAGAATTGAGAAAGCAATCAGTAAGACGGTTGATTTAAATTAAAAAAAAAAAGAAAATCACATTTCAGTCTTCTTAAGTCTTACTTTTTGACTACATAGCAACTAGTACACAGCAAATAATCAAAGCACATAATACAACATTTCAGTGATCTAATTTCACATTTGTTCCTTTTCTTTGGTATATTTCTGCCTTTAATACTGCCTAACCTTACAATTTATCTGGGCCCTTTTTCAAACCTCGGCTCCGGCTCCGGCTCAGTCATCCATATGCTGAAAATATAGGTTGTGGTTTTTCATTGAAGCTGAAGCTCCGTTTTCCCTTTCAAACCAGAGAATCTACTTCCGAACCACAGCCAAAAGTCTCTATTTTGATACCTGTTGTTTTAAAATTGACTCAAGAAATGGAGCTGGAGCCGGAGCAGGAGCCTGAGCCGAGGTTTGGAAAAGGGCCCTGGTCACAGTTATCCTCCAAAATCATAATTAATTCATTAAGTGAATCTGGATGCCAGACCATAATGTTCTTGAGCACACTGAGAATATACATGTACTTGATTATATAAAGGCTTTGACTTCAAACTAAAATTCCTGACAAAATGTTAAAGAGGATGTTCAACACTCAACAAACCTCGCTTTATTTGTTAGAACTATTATCCTTAAATTATTTGACATGAGGAAAAAAAATATTTATCTCACAGTGAACACAGAAAGAGTCTTTTTTGATCATTTTTCTCTCAGCCCACAAGCTCCCCAAAATTCAGATTCTCTGAATGTTGTCAATGGCCCCCAAAGCAGACAAATCTGTGTGATTTTGTGACGTCAAATATGAGAGCCTTTTGGAATTTTGGGAAGCTTGCGGGTTGAGCATGTTGAGAGAAAAAATTTTCAAAAAAGACTCCCTTTCTGTGTTCAGTGTCAAGTAATTTAAAGGTAAAATCATACTTTGGTTTTTATCAAAGAAATACAGATTCATGGGCAAAACTATCAAGACAGATACAGTAACAGTCATCTGTGAAAATTTCAGTCCCATACGGTGCCCACTTTTGAGAAAATACTGTAGTGAAAACGGCCACAGTATTTCTTATTAAGTCTTTTCTCTTATATTTTTGATCTTTTAAAAGATCAAAAAGATTATCGGTCATTGTTTTACTAAATTCTGGATAAATACACCATTTCAGGCGGAAAAATCTTAACGGTATGTTTCTACCACCAACATCTTCATACCCTGAAAGTTATACATAAATCTGTGAACATTTCTGTTTTGGTGTCTTACCAAAGTATGATACTACCTTTAAGGATTATAGTTCTAACAAATAAAGCGAGGTTTGTTGAGTGTTGAACATCCTCTTTAACTTTGGTTTGAGTACTGGCCTAAAGAGGTTGTGGCGTCAAAGGTTGTAGCCAGCGTTGGACATGGAGCAAATAGACCTCAAATCTTCTCTAAGTTGCCACTGGTTTGAGCGTGACCTTACAACCATCCTTAGGCTTCAGGGTACCAACAGTTTCCATGTCAAAGGACTGACCGGGTACCAGGCTAAAGTCAAAGGTCAACAGGAGTTTGCAGAGTAACACCTTGGCTTCGATCTATACAAATAGTACACACACAGAAATTAAGAAAAACAAAATTAGATGAACCAAACAATTAGTTGTTAGAGATTTGCAGGTATTCAGCCCACATACAATTATTCAGATTTAACAGGATAAAAATGCATTATTAAAGGTAATATCATACTTTGGTTTTTATCAAAGAAATACAGATTCATGGGCACAAATATCAAGACAGATACAATATAAACAGTCATCTGTGAAAATTTCAGTCCCATACGGTGCCCACTTTTTGAGAAAACAGTGAAAAACGCCCACAGTATTTCTTAAGTCTTTTCTCTTTTACTTTTGTTCTTTTAAAAGATCAACAAGATTTTCGGTTGTTGTTTGACTAATTTCTGGATAAATACACCATTTCAGGCGGAAACATTTTAACAATATGTTTCTACCACCCTGTGGTCATACCCTGTAAGTTATACTTAAATCTGTGAACATTTGTTTTGGTTTCTTACCAAAGTATGATATTACCTTTAAGTGACCACCTATTATTAACTTAAAGGTACAGTGCAGGATTGATAATGCACCCAAACAGAAATGTTCACAGATTTGTAACACATAACTTTCAGGATATGAAGATGGTGCTGGTAGAAACATACCGTTAAAATAATTCCGCCTGAAATGCTGTATTTATCCAGAAATTAGTAAAACAACGACCGAAAACAGTTTTGATCTTGAGGTAAGATCAAAACCATTCTTTATGTTTTATAAGAAAAATTGAGTAGGGTTTTCGCTATAGTTTTCTAGTGACTCAGATGTCTGATTGAGCTCAAATTTTATCAGTTTATCATTTCATGCACACGATGGATTATACAAAGTGTGAGTGCTGTTCTGTGAACTTTACCAATCATGTATTATACTTTTAACTGGAAACAATATTCCTTAACACCCAAAACCAAAAACTTTATGACAGATCTGTAATATTGCATAATATGAAGGTTTTGGGATCGCAGAGCCTCAGGCACAGGAACATCATACATGGCTTGCTGGATCAACTTTTAAACCAAAGAATGAGTCAAGTTGGGGTACACTACTGCAAATTGTCTGAACCAGGAAAGTTCCTGTGCAAAAATGCCAATAAGGTTATGTGGGTTGTAGGAAATGTCAGTCCTTTTCAAAAGTTTTAGGGTGAAAAATATAGAATGCACTCATAATTTGAAAGCATTTCTTGGAAGAAAGGATCTATTCTGATATGAGACTGGATTGTAAAGACTTACCATGGCGAAGTTCTTGCCGATGCAAATTCTTGGCCCCAAGGAAAATGGCAAGTAGGAAAACAGAACACTGGAGACAACAAAAACCAACAAATAAACACATTTTTACTGTACAATGTTTGACGGTTGGAACCGAAAAATAAGCAAAAATCTTATTGTTCCATGCAATAAATATATGTTGAAATTTCATGGAACCCGTTGCCGTAAGCAAAAAATCTTTCCTTACGATTGCATACTTTCTCTGCTTACGGTTAGCATATTTCACTGGACAAGAGTTCATTTGCAAAAACAAATAACTCCATTTATGAAAAATTAACGTAATCATGCTTTTCATTTTAGTATTCATGGAAACCGCGTACATTTGAACATATAAAACGTATTAATTTATTGCAAATTGATCAAAGTACAGAAAATGAAAAAAAAAATGTGTTGGTGTATCCTTCAATAAAAAAATAAAAGCATCTGTGATGATAATGTAAATTTTACAAAAAAGGACTTATCTGTTTTTGCAAATGAACTCTTCTTTTCTTCCTCGCTACGCTAAGCAAGGGCTTACTGTTTGCAGAATGCAAATGACAGCGCGTTAGCAGAAAAAAAGTCAAGGTTAGCCTACAAATTCTTCGCTAACCAATTAAGCGCTGAAGATCTTGCTTACGGATTCTATGAAATAGATTTCAAGCGTAGCAGTGCCTGTAAGTAAGCACAAAAGTAGGACAAAACGGATTCCATGAAATTGGGCCCTGGTGCTTTGATGCTTTCAAACAACTGTTTAACTGTCTGTACTCACTGGTCATCTACAAACTGTTGCATGAAGCGATCAGGATCAAACTTGGTGGCCTCTTGGAAGTGTTCCTCCATGCGACCCATTGTATAGATTGAAATCTGTGCAGAAAAGACAAAACGTTATCGTTCAATAAACTTATTTCTACAAGGTCTGCTATACACATGCCTTCAGCTTCCGCCTTCATGAGTTGCAGCGTTCTCCTGAAGACGGCATTGAAAGGTCGAAATATTGAATTAATACTTGGTTCCTGTCAGAACCTCAGAGAGTATAACTGCCTAGGTCTTCCATGGCCTAAAAGGTTGTGGCCTTAAGATGTTGTGACCTGAAGAGGTTTGGCCTCAGAGAATGTAGCCTTAGAGGTTGTGGCCTCAGAGGTTGTGGCCTCAGGGAATGTGGCCTTAAGAGGGTTTGGCCTCAAAGGTTGTGGCCTCAGAGATTGTGGCCTCAGAGGTTGTGGCCTCAAGAGGTTGTGGCCTTAAGAGGTTATGGCCTGAAGAGGTTGTGGCCTTAATAGGTTGTGGCCTCAGAGGTTGTGGCCTCAAAAGGTTGTGGCCTCAGAGAATGTGGCCTTAAGAGGCTGTGGTCTCAGAGGTTGTGGCCTTAAGAAGTTGTAGCCTCAGAGAATGTGGCCTTAAGAGGATTTGGCCTTAAGAGGTTGTGGCCTCAGAGGTTGTGGCCTTAATCAGATGCAGCCTCAGAGGTTGTGGCCTCAAGAGGTTGTAGACTCAAAGGTTGTGGCCTTAAGAGGTTGTGTGAAGTGAAGCCTTAAAGAGTTATTACTCATGTATACAGCCAACAGTTTGCTAAGTTCTTACCAGGCAGGCGGAATGGGCAGGTATTCGAAGGTCATTGATGTAGACCTCTTCGGCTGTCTGTCTCATTGTTCCTCCAGCAGGAGGAAAGAGACGTAGAGATTCCTTCAGAACCTGAACGGCAAAAGAGAAATGGTTCTTGATAAGAGTCGTGGGTGGGGGAGGGAGGCAGGGAGTGAGGCAATCCTGTTATTCTATTCTAATCTTGCAAATATGATGACTGTAATTACACAGAATACTCTTTATAAATGCAATCATTTGCAATTCTCAGTTAAATTAGGTACGTGTACTATCATACTTTAGTAGCAGACCAAAACAGAAATCTCCACATATTTACCTATAACTTACAGGGCATAAATATGGTAATGGACTGTCATGATGGTAGAAACATACCATTACAATTTTTCAGCCTGAAATATTGTATTTATCCAGAAACGAGTAAAACCAATGACCAAAAACAATTTTGATCTTCAGAAGATAAAAAATAACACTCAACAGTGAAAGGATTTTTAAAAACCGTGGGCGTTTTTCACTGTTTTCTAAAAAAATGGGCATCATATCGGACTGGGAATTTCACGGATGACTGTCACTGCATCCCCCTTGATATTTTTGCCGATGAATGTGCATTTCGAAATTACCCTTAATCACAAAGTGACGGGTAAGCTTGCTACATTTCATTGGTCTGGTAAAGGTAACGTTCTGTTTACAAGTTAACCAGTTAACCTCTTCAAAAACTCCTGAATTATTTCTGGGTTTGAATGTAATGGGACCTCAAGAATTGCACACCATTGGAAAGCTCTTCTTTTTTCAGGCTTATTTTAGTAGGAGAGATATCTTCTTATGATTCCCTCGACTGGTGGTCCCTGATCATGATTAGGAAGTAGGACTTTAAAGGTACAGTACAGGATTGGTAACGTACCCAACCAGATATGTTCACAGATTTACGTATAACTTTCAGGATGAAAGATGAAGATTTCCGGCTGAAATGCTGTATTTATCCAGAAATTAGTCAAACAACAACCGAAAACAGTTTTAATCACGTGGTGAGATCAAAACACCTGTGAATAAATTTGAAAATACAGTGAGCGTTTTTCACTGTTTTCTTTAGTTTCTGAAAAATTTCACAGGTATGTTTTTGTTCCATGACAATCAAAGTCTGCAGCTGTTCTGTCACCTTTAAACCAATCCTGTATTGTGCCTTTAAACTTGATTCATAACGTACCGCAGTCATGTATTCCAGTTTGGGCAAATCCTCAAATGCCACCGAAGTCTTGTCCCCAATCACACTGTGAATTTCATTCTTCAACCTGTGGGTAAGAGCATGCATATATTAGAGGCATTTACGAAACGGATGCTCAGGCTCTGTTTCAGGCTCCGGCTCCATTTCGTGAATCCATTCTAAAATAACTTGTATGGCTTTTGGCTGCGGTTCTGAAATAGACTCTCTAGTTTGAAAAGGAAAACAGAGCTTCAGCTTCAATGAAAAACCACAACCTTTATTTTCAGCATATGGAAGTCAGAGCTGGAGCCTGAGCTTTCATTTCGTAAACGCCCTATGTTGATCCACAAAGGAAAAGCATGGTACCCAATGAACAGCTTCAAACAAAACGAATTACCTGATTGGTGTTTGGACATTTTGAATGAGAAATTTTTGAACTTTTTTGTTGTTGAATTTTTTAGTATAACTAGTTTAAGTGAAATCTCAATTCCAGCGGTTTTCCAGAAAAATAGGAACACCTGAGATAAGTTTTCATCACGAAAAAAAATGACCATATTTCCAGATATAACTTTTACCACCTATTATGAGTTCAATGAATGACCCACAAAACTCATTCTGTCTCAATCTGGACAACAGAGGGCGCTGGCCAAACAGAGCACAGTGTGGCATTAAGGCCCTTTTCCAAACCTCGGCTCCGGCTCCGACGCTGTCATCCGTTTGCTGAAAATATAGGTTGTGGCCTTTCATTGAAGCTGAAGCTCTGTTTTCGGTATCTACTTCCAAACTGCAGCCAAAAACCATTATTTTGATCACACACGTTGTTTTAGAATGGATACACAAAATGGATCTGGAGCCGGAGCCTTAGCCGGAGCCGAGGTTTGCAAAAGGGCCTAGATATACATGTGCTTTGTTTGAAAATGGCAATAGGGCTTAAGACCTGTAATTCATACAATCAGTACTAGGGTCGATTTCATGAAGCCCTGCGATCGATCGTAACTCGAGTTACGAAGGATAACCCATTGTATCCTACGTAGGGCTGCAATGCATCATAAGTCCTACAATTGATAGTAAGTTATGATGAGTTTGGTAAAATTTAACATAAATGTGATCGAGCACATCATCATGAGAATAAAATTTGAACGAAACTTTGAATCACACCAAAAAAAGGATTTTGGTGGAATTTGGTGTTTCAAAAGGTTTGAATATTACAAATTCATGAACATGCATGGCAAGTTACAGAAACTTCAATAAGATGAACTTAAAGAATGAATTTTGGGTGGATTGAGAAAAGAAATAATTTACCTGTAGAGCACTTCAGGCTGATTCTTGAGCAGTTCCAACAGACAACTTGACAACAGGTTTGCAGTAGTTTCTTGACCTGCGCGATAATTAAGAACGAGAATGGTGTGATGTCACAATACAAAATCATCATACTAGCAACTCATCTTAAGATAAATCTAAGTGTTTGGCTACAATCCGAAACTCGACAAAAACGAGTCTGGAATCTTTAGGATTTTCGCTGAAAAATCCAAAAATTGGCTTTTCTGGTCACGTGCCCATCCAGTATATTTAGCTGATACCGAAACCTGGGCCCTTTTCCAAACCTCGGCTCCGGCTCCGTCTCCATCCGCCATTTTGAAGCCGCATACCAAATGAAGCCTCTGGATCCGGCTTGATATTTGCGGCTTCATTTTGGCCAAAAAATGGAGCCGAACGAAGTCTGCTGGGGAGGTGGCTTCGTTGGGCTTTGTGACGTCACACTTTGAATCACTGAGGACAAAGTCACGTGACAGTAATAAAAAGTGAACTTTGACACCTTTTCGTTGTTTTTCGTCTGTATCTGCCGCGCAATTTAAATACCGAAACTAGTGAAATTATGGAAACTACATACAGTAGGATATTTTGGGGAAAGATGCATCGAGTTTAGTGTAAATTGACCGACAAATTTCCATGGCAACAGTTTTCAGATTGTGCGTGGAGGCTATTAGGCTAATTAATTTGCATCATTATATTACTATTTATAACATATTAAAATAATGGAGGTAGAAAAAAATCGCCATGGAACATAATTGTAACTTGTATGCCTTAATTACACTAATCTTAACCCATGTTTTCAACACAAAATCAGCTAAATTAAAACAAACGTCACGCAACGGCGCGGCGCTCCTGAGCGCGTGACGTGTCAGGCTCGGAACCCAGCTTTTTAGGCCGAAGCATCCCGAAGCCGCTCGAAGTCTGACTGTTCCAAACGTGGAGCCGTGACTTCGAACTGGAGCCGCGTGAAGCCTCGGCCTCGTGGAGCCGGAGCCTGAAGCCGGAGCCGAGATTTGGAAAAGGGCCCTAGAATCAACAGAAAATAGTTGGTGATTCTTGGTCTGGGAACCAGACTAGCCCAGGTTAATGTAGATCGAAAATGTTTCAAAAGAGCAAATGAATATTCATATTGCATTCAAGCAACAAAAGCATTTGGCAGGGAATGTTTGGGGCTGAAGTTTCAGGGCCGCGAACCCTGTATCTTTTGCTAAGGCAAAGAAATGTAGGACAGACCTGCCACGAAGAACGTCACAAAGTCATCCACCATGTTCTCAAAACCGTAGAGCTTGTTGGTGAAGTTCCCAGAGGCGTTGATGATGAAAGTCAGCGTGTCGGCTGGTACCTCGTCGCCGCGCTGGATGGCGGCCAGACGGTCTCTGATGCATTTCTCCCCAAAGCTGCGCAAGAGTTTGGCACATTTGCGGACCTGACTACGGTGGTCCCTGTGAGTCTTGAGGGGGCTGTACTGTTTCAAGGAAAAGGACAAGCAGCCGCGGGTTAACAGTTTTAAGTTGTGACTGGTTCGAATCCAGTCATGCACATTATGTGTTAATTGTTATGGTTCTTTCCTTGAGTGGCATTTTATAACAAGCAGTGTTGTGTACGTCCGAGTCCACTCAGTCCGAGTTTAAGACCGAATCTGAGTACCGTCCATTCGATCTTGTCTGAGGCTGTGCTCCGTGATCATATATGGGTTGATGTGGCTGGCTGCCAAAGGGCGCCCTTGAAAGCCTGCTACTCGGTCACGTGTAGCACCATCCTTCATAATTCATATTGTAATTGCTGGGAACCTCTGGAAAACAGTGTGTGTTTCACTGAGCACGTAAACCCAGGGTAAACAAGAAATAAATAAAATCCATTGAAATGGCTTAACATGCCGGGACGTGTTTAATGATACCTTGAGCCACGGAGCTCTGGTGAGCTTTCCTACCGCATCAAGGCAGACACGTACAGCATCGGTGAATGGTGACAGGCCATCAACCATTATATCCAACTCACAGCTGAAGGACACCTGGAGGAAGTCAAAGTCAAAAGTCAAACAAGATTGTCTTACACAGAAATTGGAAGAGAGCTGAGGTTCAAGTTAGGAGAAGGAGCCTTCCGGGGGTAGACAGAAGTGTTCACTGCAGGCATATATGCAAAGCAGTGTTGGAGTACTCGTACTTGTACTCCTCGAGTACAACTCGAGTACAACTTGCAGACAAATACTCGGCCCGTACTCGATTAAAAGAACATGTGTACTCCAAAATTAATGTACTTGGCCCGTACTTGATTCCATGTACTCGAATTTTGGGAGTAATTGACCATTTAGTGCAAATTTCATTTTCGTTACAATTTCACGGTTGATAATGTTGCCGATTTGCCGATAAATTATACAATACGCCTTTTTCATGGCGCATCCATGTTTGTCGCCTTCCTTGTATACCCGTTGGAAAAGATACCACAAATTCCCAAAAAGAAAACGGGTACCAGACTTTTTCGAATCCAAGCCTCGGTTTGATTACACTGCTTTGAATGGGGATGGATTCACCGTGAATAAGGTCTATGGGAGTATGAAGATCATCGGGAGTTTAGTATCAAATGGAGTAAGCAGCACAGTGTCATTTGCAAGATTTGAAAAACATTAATTTCTGAGGAGAGTGGCACGACCTGATCATCAACGTCCAATAATTATGAACATCTTGGTGAAACAAACTGCTATTTTTTGCATTGTATGTTGGTACTGTACTCAGACGTGGACTTGGACTTTGGTACTCCGACTCAGCCCTGTACTCAACCTAGAATGTACTCGGACTCGATACTTAGGACCTGGACTCAACAGCAATGTACTCGGACTTGGCCCAGTACTCAGACCTTGAAGTACTTGGAGTACTCGGAGTACTCTGTACTGGGATCTGAGGACTCTACTCCAACACATACAGGGGCCAATATCATGGACATAAGCATGAAAAGTCTTCCTTGATCAAACAGGATTGCTGCTTTTGACTTGTATTCGGCCATTGTTTGCTGAGCATAACATTCACAAGGAGTTTTGGCTGGCATACTGATTTTATTGACCAAGGTTTTTAGTGCTTAAGCAGCTCTATGAAATTGGCCCCTGCTCTGCGGGACAATTCGCGCTCAACATTCTGTCCATAAAATCCCACAATCCAGTAAAACTGTGCACAAAACAGAAGCAGAGAACAGCGACGTTGCAAAAAAACTTAACTTTACCTTGGCAATGACGTCAAGGGTGACTTTATTCAGTTCATCAAGCATGATGACTTCAGTAACTCCATCGGCCATTCTGAGAAGCCTTTCCATCATCAAGTCAGAGCTACTGTTGAACTGGGTCATTGATTGCTTCAAGTATCTGAGCCAAACAATGAAGTTACACATTAACCATTTTTTTGGAAAAAAAAATAGCTGGACTCCATCTGAAAAAGGTCAAGGGCCAAATGGGCAGTTAAAGGCCATATGAAGGCCATCACAGGCCACACAGGCAGGCTATTCAAGGCCATAAAGGGAGCATATAGGATTTGCAAGGCCTCAAAAAAAAAAAAATATTGAGTTTGAGACAGAAGATGGACTCGACAGTTCGTAAACAGTACAAACAGTCACCATGGGAAATCTTGGTTCATCAGATGCTGGGTTTTTCAAGGAAATCAAGATTATGTGTCCTTTCCAAAGATCGTTCGTCCGAACGATTTTTGGAACAAACATAAAGTAAACTTAATTCTTCATGTTTGATAAAAAAAATCGAGTCAGGTTATCACTATTTTCTCGTGACTCAGATGTCCGATTGAGCTCAAATTTTCACAGGTTTATTATTTCATGTACATGTTTGATCAGACAAAGTATGAGTGCTGTCCTGTGACCTTTACCAATCATGTATTGTACCTTTAAAAAGGATGTTCAACACTCAACAAACCTTGCTTTATTTGTTAGAACTATAATCCTTAAATTACTTAAATGACATGAGGAAAACAACAACTTTATCTCACCTGAATACAGAAAGAGAGTCTTTTTTGATGATTTTTCTCTCAACGTGCTCAACCCGCAAGCTGAATTTTGTCAATGGGGGCAGCAGACAAATCTGTGTGATTTTGTGACGTCAGATATGGGAGCCTCTTATTTAAAAGAAATTAAAATTCTCTGAATTTCGTCAATGGGGGCAGCAGACAAATCTGTGTGATTTTGTGACGTCAGATATGGGAGCCTTTTATTTTATTTACAGGTAGTATCATACTTTGGTTTTTATCAAAGAAATACAGATTCATGGACAAAAATATTAAGACAGATACAGTAACAGTTACAGTGAAAAACAGCCACAGTATTTTTTTTTTACTATTTTCTCTTTTATTTTTGATCGTTGTTTTACCAATTTCTAGTTATACCTAAATATTTTAAAAGATCAAAAATAAAAGAGAAAAGACTTAAGAAATACTGTGGCCGTTTTTCACGATTTTATCAAAAAGTGGGCACCATATGGGACTGAAATTTTCACAGATGACTGTGACTGTATCTTCCTTGATATTTTTGACCATGAATCTGTATTTCTTTGACAAAAACCAAAGTATGATATTACCTTTAAAGGGTAAATATATCTTGGTAATTGCTACCTACTTTCGGTGGAAAGCTGGGTCTACCAGTGATCGTCTTACAGCCCAAGCACTATGATCCCTCTCGCTAACCAGGCCAGTCCCCATGAACAGATAGCCATGAAGTTTCTGTATGGTGGTATAGGTCCGCTTGTCTTTAGGATGCTTGGACGACACTATCAACTCCTAGAAAGAAAATACAGTCTAACAGTGTCTGAATGTAACCGACTTTTCCAAACAAGTTCATTTTGTTCAAGACTAGCTATGGTGTTAAATGGGTGTGTACAATATTGGTAAAGGTGACAGAATAGCACTCACACTTTGTCTAAGCCAGCATGTACATACAGGCCTTTATTTTTAAGGAGAGTGAGAGTGATCACTCTCCTCCGCTCTCCTTAATGTTTTCCAAGGAGAGCGAAAAAAAAGAGCTCCTTAACAATTTAAGCAGAGCTGCCTTTTTTCAAAACAACACATACATTTTTCCTGCTGAGATTCATCCTTTATGGAAACTACAAAAATAGTGTTATCTTTTTGTAATCTTTTTCAACAGGACAATCAAAATCTTGCATGTTCCCTTTTTCTGACACTGTAAACATGCCAAAACTTGGTTTAGCAAGAGCAAACTGCTCTCTTTATTCACTAGTATGAGTAGGCCCTAAATGTTGATTAAATGAGTTGGATTTGCAGCTCAAACTTGATTTTGTTAGTGAGAGCAAATCACTCTTGTAAATTCTCTACGTTGATTTAAGGAGAGCGATTTGCAGCTCTCCTCATTTTTATTAAAATGAAGGCCTGTACATGAAATAGGCCTAATAAGCATGTGAAAATTTGAGCTCAACTGCACATCTGAGTCTCAAGAAAAAAACGAAAACAAAAATTTTTCTTATTTTTCGGATTAAGGATAGCATACCTTCACGCCCTCTGGTGAGCAGATGATCACCATGTGCTTTGTGAACAAAAAAAGTACAAACACCGGACCATGCTCCTGACACCTGAAATGAAGAAAAATTGAGAAATTGTGGAGTCTCTGGTCATTGTCTTGGTGTCCCTGTTCATTGCCTTGGTGCCCCTGGTCATTGCCTTGGTGTCCCTGGTCATTGTCTTGGTGTCCCTGGTCCTTGTCTTGGTGTCCCTGGTCAGTGCCTTGGTGTCCCTGGTCATTGTCTTGGTGTCCCTGGTCATTGCCTTTGTGGCCCTGGTCAGTGCCTTGCTGTCCCCTGGTCATTGCCTTGGTGTCCCCTGGTCAGTGCCTTGGTGTCCCTGGTCATTGTCTTGGTGTCCCTGGTCATTGCCTTGGTGTCCCTGGTCATTGCCTTGGTGGCCCTGGTCATTGCCTTGGTGTCCCTGGTCATTGCCCTGGTGCCCCTGGTCATTGACCTGGTGCCCCTGGTCATTGCCTTGGTGCCCCTGGACATTGCCTTGGTGTCCCTGGTCATTGCCTTGGTGTCCCTGGTCATTGCCTTGGTGCCCTTGGTCATTGCCTTGGTGCCCCTGGACATTGCCTTGGTGTCCCTGGTCATTGCCTTGGTGTCACTGGTAATTGCCTTGGTGCCCCTGGTCATTGCCTTGGTGTCCCTGGTCATTGCCTTGGTGCCCCTGGTCATTGTCTTGGTGTCCCTGGTCATTGTCTTGGTGTCTTGGAAACAGACAGTTCATTAATTTTACATTCTGGACTGATGAAGACTGTTTACACATTATAATGCACACTAAAGCCTTATGCTCCGAAAGAGTCATTGAAAGGTGAAAAAAGAAAAATTTACTGGAGCGGGATTCGAACCGGCGACCTCCTGAATACCGTAGAGGCACCCTACCAACTGAGCTATCCAGCCCTACATTGGTGGTGTCAAAAATATCCAATAATCTTTGTTCGTTTGGCAGTCTGAAGTCATGACACCACACATACATATATGTATACTGCTATATCCCAAGGATTATTTCAACGATACTCGCAGCAATGCTTGCTCTCATAAAAAGTGTTAAAAAAATGTGTAAAATACATGTATGTATTATAAATAAAAAACCAATACATTTACTCACCACTGCACAAGAAGATCTCCAAAAATACGTTTTCCCGATTTCAACCCATCAGCGATATTGCTCACGTGACCAGTGTGGAAACTATATTCATAGAAAAAACAGAAAAAAACACATATCTGAAGGTGGGTTTTACGGAGTATTTTTTAAATGACAACGATACACTTTGAAGCTGCAATGGCAGCCCTTTTTATCTCAAAAAAGGCCCTATGTCATGGGCACCAGTTCAGTCCCACAGGGTCTGAGGGTAAATTCAAGCCTTGGACAGGGTACCAGTAGGGGCCTACATGTACCTTTAATTTCTCTCGAGACAGGAACCATTCAACCTTGAAACACAATGACTATGACGAAACTACAGTCGATCAACAACAACAAAAACTTGCCAATTTGCAAATTGTACATTGTATTTTTTATACGGTTGGAAAGATCATTTCAGTGGCTTCAAAGTTTGTGCATTATAAAGTATTTTCCCATGATAATTTCTTTAAACTGAAAATCGAGTTTGAAAATAACATGTATTCTGAGCTGCAGTTTTTGTGTGTGTGCAAACAAAATGTGGGACAGGGCAGTGTACTGTGCGCAAACAATAGGCCTTTTCCCACTAGAGCACTCATCCCCAGGGCGAACTCACCCCGGCACCACCCCGGGGTGAAAATTTCAACCCTGGTTCCGAGCAGGGTTGAACCAACCCTGGAGAAAAGGCAATCTCGGGGGTGCATGGCTCAGGGGTGACGGAGGGGTGAACATTTCAAGTGGGAATCATCGCTTATTTTCACCCCTGCGTCACCCCCGAGATTGGTCAAGTGGGAAAAGGCTATTAATGTGGTCAGCACACTGCACAGGGCCCAATTTCATGGAATCCGTTACCGTTAGCAAAATTCTTTGCTTAGAATTTGTTTGGTTACGGTTAGCGCATTTCACCATGTTCACGGTAGAGCTTCCTTTTTCAAAAAGGAAACTCTTCCGTAAAATACGCTAACCGTAACCAAACAAATTCTGCTACCGTAAGCAAAGAATTTGGTAACGGTAAGCATGGAATTTGTGCAGAATGCATACGACAGCGCGTTAGCAGAAAATCATCACGGTTAGCCAAGAAATTCTTCGCTAACCGAGAGTCTTGCTTACGGATTCCATGAAATAGATTTCACGCGTAGGAGCACTCGTAAGCACAAAAATAGGCTGTAACGGATTCCATGATTCCATGAAATTGGGCCCAGGGGCCATATTTCATAAAACTGTTAAGCACAAACATTAGCTTAGAAGCATGACACATCTGTCTTAATAAAAACAGGGTAAACAGCCAAACGTGTTGTGTATCACTTGTGATTGTTCTTTGGCTGTTGTTCGCTGACCAATATCAAATGGAATTTTCAATGGTGGTTTGTTTTATTGGGCGAGACATTTTTGTGCTAAGCAAATTTTTGTGCTTAACAAATAACAGTTTTATGAAATTGGCCCCAAGACGCATGGTAACATAGGGCCTGTTTGTGTCACGCAAAGGATCATGAATCCTTCGGATCCGGATCCCATTTTAGCGTACCCTGCATAGGAGGTGGATCCGAAAAATTAAGGATTCGTCAGAAACTGAACAAACAGGCCCTAATATCCTAAACAATGTGGGGCTAGTGAAAGGGTTAAATAGGCCCCTTGTTTTTTTTGTACACAGCTGGGATTGAAGTAACTACAATCTAGTTAATCGTAAGCTCTTCTAGTTCTTAGAGGCCATCAGTGGAATTCTTCCCTTACCATGATAGGAAGTTATACTTAGAGTAAAAGGTACACCAATACAATGCATGCCAATAAACAACAACAACACACAACACACAACAACAGACAACAACTTACTGTGCAATCTTTGGACTTGGCAAATGGCTGAATTTTCTGTACATGCTGTACATGTACGCCGTCCATACGAGAAAGAAGATCACAACCATACTCAAAACCAGGCCGAGTGTTAGAGCCAGGACATGAACCAACGGCCCATAAGCAGACATTAGCTGGAAAGAGGCCATATTTGAGAGAAACAGGCAATGGAAATATTAACAGCTAAGGTTTGGAAAACGCCTTAAAGTTTACCGAAACTGGCACAATTGCAGAATACCCCGCCACTCACCTCTCCCACATCGTAGCCGGCTACGATGTCGCGCTTCATTGCCCACGGACAATGCCCACGGACACGCGCGCACACACACAACCCAGTTGACATGGTAAAACACGTACTCATTGCCGACGCACCATTACACGTTCACCCGGCGTACGTACAGTACGTGTAGCCATGCAGGCACAAGCCTGAACATACACCCAAACTGTCCATGTTCGAATTGCCCATGTTCGAATGGGCAGCTGAAGAGCTTGCTTTTCGACGTTCGCAAAGCATTCTGGGTTTTATAGATGACAAATATTGGCCGTGTATTATCGCACAACTCTATGGCGCAGCACGTGCGTGATTTCTTTCGCCTTTTTCTCGAGAACTTGATGGAGTTCAGCAATGAAACTTCGTCTGCATACAAGCAACAAAATGTATTTTTGGTCGCAACATTGAGTGGTCAGTTTTGGATAAATCAGTGTTTATTCCCTTGCCGAGTGGATGACAGTGTCGGCGCGCAAAACTAGCGGTGCAGGCGCCGCGCCTCACTTAATATGCATTATTGCCTGCTTGTTTTTTTACCTGTTGCAATCTTGGACTGTTTGGAGAAAAAAATGAAGCGTTTCAACCATTTCTTTGTTGTTTTTTTCTTGATCTCTTCTTTAATGTTTATTCTGGTTTCATTTGAGAAAATAATAGCCATTTGTGCTGTTGTTTATTTGCCATGTTCATCCAGTGAAATTCTATTGTGGAAAGTCAAGCTTGAACAAAATAACAGGTAATCTAATTATTGAGTTTTTATTTTATTTCATTTTTAAACTGAAGTGTTTATAGAACGTACTTGTAGCTTTCAATATTGTTCGTTTCATTTTTGTTCTTTTGCATGACGTTGTTAATGTTTATAAGGGAATAAGAATTACATAGTCACCCATCACTTGACATCATATCTGTGGAACTAGATTTTAATTTTCTTCAATTAATTCTTTTCCATATTATGTATTTCTGGGATATTGTTGTTATTTTATTTTTAATTGCAATTCATTTTGGGGTGAAAACATTGGACATTGAAGTATGGAATTCTTCATTTGGTTCCATCAATTTGCCCTTTTATCCCTTTATTAGTTTATACTCACCGCTGTATTTAATTCATGCTACTAATACCTTTGTTGCTGCTGTGGCTAATTCATCCAGTTCATGTACTACCATTGCAGGAATTTCCCTAAATTAAATGTACACTCTCGTGACATTCTCATTGTATTCCATCTGGAGATTTTCTTTATAAATTGATTCCAATAAAAAGGAAATCACGGCTCAGTGTGACGTGTAGCCAACAACATGTTTGTTTATAAGTCTGCAAACCATGTAGTTTTACTTTCCAACTCATTACGCCTGCTGACTGATGAACAATTAATACATAATTATGATAAATTGTCCTCATGACAACAATTACAATTACGTTATGCCATACTTAATGCACTCAATCTCCAACTTTATGTATTGTGATTTTTATTTGCAGTAACAAACATGCCATACAGATGTTGTTGTGCTGGGGCTTGTGATAATGACTTCAGTATCTAGAGAAGAGTAGCCATGTTGAGAATCTTAAATGTCACCATTTCCACAAGAAACGGAGAGAGGAAGTTGGCAGCACAACATCAGTAAAGGCCGGAGAAAATTCTTCAAACCAACAAACTTCATATGCAGAACCTCATCCAACATTATATTTGGTACCAAGTAATAAGAAAAGGAACTATCATAACTTCAAGGTTTCATTTTAAATTGCTTATCTTTGGCATAAATACATCAGCCTTACTCACAATAAATTATGTAATAGTTCGTACAGTAGCTATAGCAAAGGGAGATGTTAACCGGAAATACCTCCAAAACTAAAATCTTGTTACAGATGCTCCTTTACACATGTGCTAAATTTGGAAATTGATCAGCCAGAGGGGATTTCTTTGGTCTCAAAATAAAGTGCACATTTGTATAGTACATGTACTTTGGGGTATGCCTCAAATCTATTAATTTGGCGGTCAGTGTTGTAATAATGATCAAATTACTATTAAATCAGTGCAGATGGGTAACAGAAAGGATGATTTTTGTTTGACAGGGTTTGATGCAGCATAATTCATTGCTCTTGAATGTATATTGAATACAGTTAACTTCATAAAAACTATTCCACAAAACCACTTTTAAGAAATAATAGGCTTTTGGTGCCTTGTAGTTGTACTTTGTGTCAAATGCCATTTTTACATGTCATCTTCCTATGATGTGATGTTCTAAGCAGTTCTTTATAGTCGGCATTGAGCTGTTTCAAACAAATAAAATGACAGAAAAAAATACAATTCAGTTATTTCATAAGAACAGGTGTTTTTCATCAGAATATTTTTAAGTAAGGGTTGTTAGTACGAAAGTAATTAAGAAGTTATTTATTTTAATAAACAGAACATGCAAAAATTGTAAAAACAAATGTGACAATGCTGCGTATGGTGTAGTATTGGTGTTGTGCATGCAATTTGTTATTTTCTCTGAAACAGCAAAAAAGGTATTAGTATATAGCATGAAATAACAACAATGGTAAGTATAAACCAATGAAGGAATAAAAGGGCAAGTTTTGAGACACCAACAGGAGTAATTTCATACTTCAGTGTTTATGTTTCCCTAAAGAAATGAAAAAATTATTGAATATAAAAATCTATAGTTCCACAAATTTGGTGTCAAGTGATGGGTAGAGGAACTATGCATCCCCTTAAAACATTAACAACACCATGCAAAATTTAAATGACGAGAAAAAAAATCGACAGCAACAAGACATCAACACTTATCATTACAAAATAAAATGAGAGTTCTTCATAAAAACAAAAAAATTAGAGAATCTACATTACCTTTTATTGTTAAACTTGTTCAAACTTGACTTGCCATTGTTTTTTCCTTTTCCTTTAATGTGTCATTTTCCCGAAGAACTTGGTTAAAATAAAGTTATCTTTTGAAAATGAATGAACACGACCACATCGTATCCGCGTAGCCACCTACCGGCACTTAGTTTGGACTCTAAATTGTTAACAACCTGCAATTCACTTTGTGTTACTTCGTTCTTCAGCGTCACGACCACATCGTATCCGCGTAGCCACCTACCCGCACCTAGTTTGGACTTAGTAATTTTTAACAACTTGCCATTCACTTTGCGTTGCTGCGTTTTTCAGCGTCACGACCACATCGTATCCGCGTAGCCACCAACCGGCACTTACTTTGGACTTAGTATTTTTTATCAATCTCCCATTCACTTTGTGTTGCTTCGTTCTTCAGTGTCACGACCACATCGTATCCGCGTAGCCACCTACCGGCACCTACTTTGGACTTAGTATTTTTTATCAATCTCCCATTCACTTTGTGTTGCTTCGTTCTTCAGTGTCACGACCACATCGTATCCGCGTAGCCACCTACCGGCACCTAGTTTGGACTTAGTATTTTTTAACAACTTGCCATTCACTTTGTGTTGCTTCGTTCTTCAGTGTCACGACCACATCGTATCCGCGTAGCCACCTACCGGCACCTAGTTTGGACTTAGTTTTTGTTTATCAATCTCCCATTCACTTTGTGTTGCTTCGTTCTTCAGTGTCACGACCACATCGTATCCGCGTAGCCACCTACCGGCACTTACTTTGGACTTAGTATTTTTTAACAACTTGTTTTTTTAACAACTTGTTGTGTTGCTTCTTTCTTCAGTGTCACGACCACATCGTATCCGCGTAGCCACCTACCCGCACCTAGTTTGTACTTAGTAATTTTTAACAACTTGCCATTCACTTTGTGTTGCTTCGTTCTTCAGTGTCACGACCACATCGTATCCGCGTAGCCACCTGCCGGCACCTAGTTCGGACTTAGTAATTTTTATCAATCTCCCATTCACTTTGTGTTGCTCCGTTCTTCAGCGTCACGACCACATCGTATCCGCGTAGCCACCTACCGGCACCTAGTTTGGACTTAGTATTTTTTAACAACTTGCCATTCACTTTGTGTTGCTGCGTTTTTCAGCGTCACGACCACATCGTATCCGCGTAGCCACCAACCGGCACTTACTTTGGACTTAGTATTTTTTAACAACTTGCCATTCACTTTGTGTTGCTTCGTTCTTCAGTGTCACGACCACATCGTATCCGCGTAGCCACCTGCCGGCACCTAGTTCGGACTTAGTAATTTGTATCAATCTCCCATTCACTTTGTGTTGCTTCGTTCTTCAGTGTCACGACCACATCGTATCCGCGTAGCCACCTGCCGGCACCTAGTTCGGACTTAGTAATTTTTATCAATCTCCCATTCACTTTGTGTTGCTTCGTTCTTCAGCGTCACGACCACATCGTATCCGCGTAGCCACCAACCGGCACTTACTTTGGACTTAGTATTTTTTAACAACTTGCCATTCACTTTGTGTTGCTTCGTTCTTCAGTGTCACGACCACATCGTATCCGCGTAGCCACCTGCCGGCACCTAGTTCGGACTTAGTAATTTGTATCAATCTCCCATTCACTTTGTGTTGCTTCGTTCTTCAGTGTCACGACCACATCGTATCCGCGTAGCCACCTGCCGGCACCTAGTTCGGACTTAGTAATTTTTATCAATCTCCCATTCACTTTGTGTTGCTTCGTTCTTCAGCGTCACGACCACATCGTATCCGCGTAGCCACCTACCGGCACCTAGTTTGGACTTAGTAATTTTTATCAATCTCCCATTCACTTTGTGTTGCTTCGTTCTTCAGTGTCACGACCACATCGTATCCGCGTAGCCACCTGCCGGCACCTAGTTCGGACTTAGTAATTTTTAACAACTTGCCATTCACTTTGTGTTGCTTCGTTCTTCAGTGTCACGACCACATCGTATCCGCGTAGCCACCTACCCGCACCTAGTTTGGACTTAGTAATTTTTAACAACTTGCCATTCACTTTGTGTTGCTTCGTTCTTCAGTGTCACGACCACATCGTATCCGCGTAGCCACCTGCCGGCACCTAGTTCGGACTTAGTAATTTTTATCAATCTCCCATTCACTTTGTGTTGCTCCGTTCTTCAGCGTCACGACCACATCGTATCCGCGTAGCCACCTACCGGCACCTAGTTTGGACTTAGTATTTTTTAACAACTTGCCATTCACTTTGTGTTGCTGCGTTTTTCAGCGTCACGACCACATCGTATCCGCGTAGCCACCTTCCGGCACTTACTTTGGACTTAGTATTTTTTATCAATCTCCCATTCACTTTGTGTTGCTTCGTTCTTCAGTGTCACGACCACATCGTATCCGCGTAGCCACCTGCCGGCACCTAGTTCGGACTTAGTAATTTGTATCAATCTCCCATTCACTTTGTGTTGCTTCGTTCTTCAGCGTCACGACCACATCGTATCCGCGTAGCCACCTGCCGGCACCTAGTTCGGACTTAGTAATTGTTAACAACTTGCCATTCACTTTGTGTTGCTTCGTTCTTCAGTGTCACGACCACATCGTATCCGCGTAGCCACCTGCCGGCACCTAGTTCGGACTTAGTAATTTGTATCAATCTCCCATTCACTTTGTGTTGCTTCGTTCTTCAGTGTCACGACCACATCGTATCCGCGTAGCCACCTGCCGGCACCTAGTTCGGACTTAGTAATTTTTATCAATCTCCCATTCACTTTGTGTTGCTTCGTTCTTCAGCGTCACGACCACATCGTATCCGCGTAGCCACCTACCGGCACCTAGTTTGGACTTAGTAATTTTTATCAATCTCCCATTCACTTTGTGTTGCTTCGTTCTTCAGTGTCACGACCACATCGTATCCGCGTAGCCACCTGCCGGCACCTAGTTCGGACTTAGTAATTTTTAACAACTTGCCATTCACTTTGTGTTGCTTCGTTCTTCAGTGTCACGACCACATCGTATCCGCGTAGCCACCTACCCGCACCTAGTTTGGACTTAGTAATTTTTAACAACTTGCCATTCACTTTGTGTTGCTTCGTTCTTCAGTGTCACGACCACATCGTATCCGCGTAGCCACCTGCCGGCACCTAGTTCGGACTTAGTAATTTTTATCAATCTCCCATTCACTTTGTGTTGCTCCGTTCTTCAGCGTCACGACCACATCGTATCCGCGTAGCCACCTACCGGCACCTAGTTTGGACTTAGTATTTTTTAACAACTTGCCATTCACTTTGTGTTGCTGCGTTTTTCAGCGTCACGACCACATCGTATCCGCGTAGCCACCTTCCGGCACTTACTTTGGACTTAGTATTTTTTATCAATCTCCCATTCACTTTGTGTTGCTTCGTTCTTCAGTGTCACGACCACATCGTATCCGCGTAGCCACCTGCCGGCACCTAGTTCGGACTTAGTAATTTGTATCAATCTCCCATTCACTTTGTGTTGCTTCGTTCTTCAGCGTCACGACCACATCGTATCCGCGTAGCCACCTGCCGGCACCTAGTTCGGACTTAGTAATTGTTAACAACTTGCCATTCACTTTGTGTTGCTTCGTTCTTCAGTGTCACGACCACATCGTATCCGCGTAGCCACCTACCGGCACCTAGTTTGGACTTAGTATTTTTTTATCAATATCCCATTCACTTTGTGTTGCTTCGTTCTTCAGTGTCACGACCACATCGTATCCGCGTAGCCACCTACCGGCACCTAGTTTGGACTTAGTATTTTTTTATCAATCTCCCATTCACTTTGTGTTGCTTCGTTCTTCAGCGTCACGACCACATCGTATCCGCGTAGCCACCTCCCGGCACCTAGTTTGGACTTAGTATTTTTTATCAATCTCCCATTCACTTTGTGTTGCTTCGTTCTTCAGTGTCACGACCACATCGTATCCGCGTAGCCACCTACCGGCACCTAGTTTGGACTTAGTATTTTTTAACAACTTGCCATTCACTTTGTGTTGCTGCGTTTTTCAGTGTCACGACCACATCGTATCCGCGTAGCCACCTTCCGGCACTTACTTTGGACTTAGTATTTTTTATCAATCTCCCATTCACTTTGTGTTGCTTCGTTCTTCAGTGTCACGACCACATCGTATCCGCGTAGCCACCTACCGGCACCTAGTTTGGACTTAGTATTTTTTAACAACTTGCCATTCACTTTGTGTTGCTGCGTTTTTCAGTGTCACGACCACATCGTATCCGCGTAGCCACCTTCCGGCACTTACTTTGGACTTAGTATTTTTTATCAATCTCCCATTCACTTTGTGTTGCTTCGTTCTTCAGTGTCACGACCACATCGTATCCGCGTAGCCACCTGCCGGCACCTAGTTCGGACTTAGTAATTTTTAACAACTTGCCATTCACTTTGTGTTGCTTCGTTCTTCAGTGTCACGACCACATCGTATCCGCGTAGCCACCTACCGGCACCTAGTTCGGACTTAGTAATTGTTAACAACTTGCCATTCACTTTGTGTTGCTTCGTTCTTCAGTGTCACGACCACATCGTATCCGCGTAGCCACCTACCGGCACCTAGTTTGGACTTAGTATTTTTTTATCAATCTCCCATTCACTTTGTGTTGCTTCGTTCTTCAGCGTCACGACCACATCGTATCCGCGTAGCCACCTCCCGGCACCTAGTTTGGACTTAGTATTTTTTATCAATCTCCCATTCACTTTGTGTTGCTTCGTTCTTCAGTGTCACGACCACATCGTATCCGCGTAGCCACCTACCGGCACCTAGTTTGGACTTAGTATTTTTTAACAACTTGCCATTCACTTTGTGTTGCTGCGTTTTTCAGTGTCACGACCACATCGTATCCGCGTAGCCACCTTCCGGCACTTACTTTGGACTTAGTATTTTTTATCAATCTCCCATTCACTTTGTGTTGCTTCGTTCTTCAGTGTCACGACCACATCGTATCCGCGTAGCCACCTACCGGCACCTAGTTTGGACTTAGTATTTTTTAACAACTTGCCATTCACTTTGTGTTGCTGCGTTTTTCAGTGTCACGACCACATCGTATCCGCGTAGCCACCTTCCGGCACTTACTTTGGACTTAGTATTTTTTATCAATCTCCCATTCACTTTGTGTTGCTTCGTTCTTCAGTGTCACGACCACATCGTATCCGCGTAGCCACCTGCCGGCACCTAGTTCGGACTTAGTAATTTTTAACAACTTGCCATTCACTTTGTGTTGCTTCGTTCTTCAGTGTCACGACCACATCGTATCCGCGTAGCCACCTACCGGCACCTAGTTTGGACTAAGTATTTTTTTATCAATCTCCCATTCACTTTGTGTTGCTTCGTTCTTCAGTGTCACGACCACATCGTATCCGCGTAGCCACCTACCGGCACCTAGTTTGGACTTAGTATTTTTTAACAACTTGCCATTCACTTTGTGTTGCTGCGTTTTTCAGTGTCACGACCACATCGTATCCGCGTAGCCACCTTCCGGCACTTACTTTGGACTTAGTATTTTTTATCAATCTCCCATTCACTTTGTGTTGCTTCGTTCTTCAGTGTCACGACCACATCGTATCCGCGTAGCCACCTACCGGCACCTAGTTTGGACTTAGTATTTTTTAACAACTTGCCATTCACTTTGTGTTGCTGCGTTTTTCAGTGTCACGACCACATCGTATCCGCGTAGCCACCTTCCGGCACTTACTTTGGACTTAGTATTTTTTATCAATCTCCCATTCACTTTGTGTTGCTTCGTTCTTCAGTGTCACGACCACATCGTATCCGCGTAGCCACCTGCCGGCACCTAGTTCGGACTTAGTAATTTTTAACAACTTGCCATTCACTTTGTGTTGCTTCGTTCTTCAGTGTCACGACCACATCGTATCCGCGTAGCCACCTACCGGCACCTAGTTCGGACTTAGTAATTGTTAACAACTTGCCATTCACTTTGTGTTGCTTCGTTCTTCAGTGTCACGACCACATCGTATCCGCGTAGCCACCTACCGGCACCTAGTTTGGACTTAGTATTTTTTTATCAATCTCCCATTCACTTTGTGTTGCTTCGTTCTTCAGCGTCACGACCACATCGTATCCGCGTAGCCACCTCCCGGCACCTAGTTTGGACTTAGTATTTTTTATCAATCTCCCATTCACTTTGTGTTGCTTCGTTCTTCAGTGTCACGACCACATCGTATCCGCGTAGCCACCTACCGGCACCTAGTTTGGACTTAGTATTTTTTAACAACTTGCCATTCACTTTGTGTTGCTGCGTTTTTCAGTGTCACGACCACATCGTATCCGCGTAGCCACCTTCCGGCACTTACTTTGGACTTAGTATTTTTTATCAATCTCCCATTCACTTTGTGTTGCTTCGTTCTTCAGTGTCACGACCACATCGTATCCGCGTAGCCACCTACCGGCACCTAGTTTGGACTTAGTATTTTTTAACAACTTGCCATTCACTTTGTGTTGCTGCGTTTTTCAGTGTCACGACCACATCGTATCCGCGTAGCCACCTTCCGGCACTTACTTTGGACTTAGTATTTTTTATCAATCTCCCATTCACTTTGTGTTGCTTCGTTCTTCAGTGTCACGACCACATCGTATCCGCGTAGCCACCTGCCGGCACCTAGTTCGGACTTAGTAATTTTTAACAACTTGCCATTCACTTTGTGTTGCTTCGTTCTTCAGTGTCACGACCACATCGTATCCGCGTAGCCACCTACCGGCACCTAGTTTGGACTAAGTATTTTTTTATCAATCTCCCATTCACTTTGTGTTGCTTCGTTCTTCAGTGTCACGACCACATCGTATCCGCGTAGCCACCTCCCGGCACCTAGTTTGGACTTAGTATTTTTTATCAATCTCCCATTCACTTTGTGTTGCTTCGTTCTTCAGTGTCACGACCACATCGTATCCGCGTAGCCACCTACCGGCACCTAGTTTGGACTTAGTATTTTTTAACAACTTGCCATTCACTTTGTGTTGCTGCGTTTTTCAGTGTCACGACCACATCGTATCCGCGTAGCCACCTTCCGGCACTTACTTTGGACTTAGTATTTTTTATCAATCTCCCATTCACTTTGTGTTGCTTCGTTCTTCAGTGTCACGACCACATCGTATCCGCGTAGCCACCTACCGGCACCTAGTTTGGACTTAGTATTTTTTAACAACTTGCCATTCACTTTGTGTTGCTGCGTTTTTCAGTGTCACGACCACATCGTATCCGCGTAGCCACCTTCCGGCACTTACTTTGGACTTAGTATTTTTTATCAATCTCCCATTCACTTTGTGTTGCTTCGTTCTTCAGTGTCACGACCACATCGTATCCGCGTAGCCACATGCCGGCACCTAGTTCGGACTTAGTAATTTTTATCAATCTCCCATTCACTTTGTGTTGCTTCGTTCTTCAGCGTCACGACCACATCGTATCCGCGTAGCCACCTGCCGGCACCTAGTTCGGACTTAGTAATTTTTAACAACTTGCCATTCACTTTGTGTTGCTTCGTTCTTCAGTGTCACGACCACATCGTATCCGCGTAGCCACCTACCGGCACCTAGTTTGGACTAAGTATTTTTTTATCAATCTCCCATTCACTTTGTGTTGCTTCGTTCTTCAGTGTCACGACCACATCGTATCCGCGTAGCCACCTACCGGCACCTAGTTTGGACTTAGTATTTTTTTTATCAATCTCCCATTCACTTTGTGTTGCTTCGTTCTTCAGTGTCACGACCACATCGTATCCGCGTAGCCACCTCCCGGCACCTAGTTTGGACTTAGTATTTTTTATCAATCTCCCATTCACTTTGTGTTGCTTCGTTCTTCAGTGTCACGACCACATCGTATCCGCGTAGCCACCTACCGGCACCTAGTTTGGACTTCGTAATTTTTATCAATCTTCAATTCACTTCGTGTTGCTTCGTCCATAGTCCTACACAAAAAATACAGCCGTATCCCTCATCGCGCCCGTTTGCGAATTCGCCCGTTTAATAATTTGCCCGTTTGATAATTCGCCCATTTCATAATTCGCTGGTTTGCTAATGCACCGTTCCACGTCTCTCACATCGTAGCCAACCATTTAAAAAGGGTAATTCTCGCGTGGCGGGGTATTCTGCAATTACTCCCCGAAACTGACAACTATTCATTACACAATCCGCTTCGTCGTTGCCTTGCATTTACTTGGATCGTAGTCGCATTTCCAGTCTCTGTTTTGTGTATTTTATGTTTCTATCGGGTCTGAAAAAAATACATTTCATGTTTCGAACCGTGTTCATGTCCTTAAATTATATCCAAACTAGTTTTTCTTTGATAAAATGTCACTTCTAATGAACTTTTTAGATCCATGTCAATGCTACTTGAAAAAAGTAAATATTTGTACAGTACAATGCCACGGTGTTGACTGGAAACAAGACAAAGGGGATGGGACATCAAAATATTGCGCAGTTCTAAAATTGCGAAAACGAAATTTGCGCGGTTTGTACAAATTTTAAATTTGTCGAAAGGCCATCGATTGCGTTCAATGATAAAAATATTATCACAATTATCACAAAAATATTAATTAATTCAGCCTGTACCATTGGAATGATTATGGATGTTTTTTTTTAAAGTGGTCCGGCGGATTAACTCTGCTGTTTTTTTTTCTACCACGCATCAATTTTCCTAAAACAAAATTGTGGACTCAAAGACAAACTAAAAATTTGCTTAATCATCAAATGACCACAGGGGAAACTGACTGAAGTCATTGAAAATTGAACAAAGAAAAATTGACTAGAGCGGGATTCGAACCGGCGACCTCATGAATACCGTACAGGTGCTCTACTAACTTAAAAATTTGCTTAATCATCAAATTACCACAAGGGAAACTGACTGAATTTTAAAGACATTGAAAAGTGAACAAAGGAAAAATTGGCTGGAGCAGGATTCGAACTGGCGACCTCCTGAATACTGTACAGGCGCTCTACCAACTTAAACAATTGCTTAACAAAAAAGGCAAAATCATTTCAAAGCCACAAACAATTGTTTATGAGCAGTATTTGTAGCTGTTGTATATATATAACAGCTAAATTTAACAGCTATATATAACAGCTATGTTGCATATATGCAACAGATTAAAATTTTGTAAAATTGTGTGCGAAATTACTAATTCACTGAATCACGCATGCAGTTCTATAGTGCTTACTGTTGATGCAGAACTCTCAAGTCAACCAAAGTTAAATATGGTGCTGACAAAATTAAAGACTGTTTGCTATCTCTTAGCCAGAGGCTATGAGAAAATTGTTTATAAACCTTAATTAAGAACATCCCCCACACCTTCAGATGAAACAGATACAATTTGTATTCATAAATTTATTGGATAGCATGCAAGAAAATGTTCTCCATTTTTAAAGTAACTTTAGGCGAGCAAATTAAAGCACAGAAGATTCATCAAAGATTGAATTTAGACTAATAATTCTCTAAAGTTTATACTGATATTAAATTTTCTCAACATCCTTTGGTGTGTTGCTATAAATTATGGCTAGAAATAATTCATTAATTCAAAGCCTAATTAAGGCTATGTCTAAATAAAATAACTGGTTTATGGCTTAAAGATTACACACGAGTCTATGGGTAATGGCTCAGCAGGCGCTGTACATTCAAGCCATAGCCACAACATTTAGACCTAATCTAAAATGCAGTATACGTAATAAATTGCACAATAACTTAAACAGTACTATACTTTGGTAGGAAACCAAAACAGAAATGTTCACAGATTTACTTATAACTTACAGGATATAGAGATGGATCTGGTACAAACATACCATTAAATTTTTCTGCCTGAAATGCTGTATTTATCTAGAAAATTAGTAAAACAGAATACCAAAAATAGTTTTGTTCTCCGAGATCCAAACCCCACAATTCACTCACAATTTTGCGTAACAATTGCAATGGTTTTTTGCTGTTTTCTCATTGTTTCCAATGGTCATTGAGCTGACAATTTCACAGGTTTATTTTTATTTCACGACAAATCAAATTACTGAACAGACGGCAGCTATTTTATCAACTTAATACCAAAGTATGATACTACCTTTAACAATTCAAATTGCAATAATCCATGCATTTATTTTTTACGTGGTGAATGCGATGAAAGGCAAACCAATGTGTGTAAATTAGCACTGCGCAATACTCATTGCATATTTAAGTGCATAATCACAAGCTGACTCAGGTGGGATTCGAACCAACAGATGATAATAATAATTATAATAATAATTTGGGAGGCTAATCATCCTTACTCGCAGCTGGGGTGCTGAATTGCAAAGGATGCGACTTCAACGTGGTCGAGTAGCGGGCTTTCATGGATGCCCTTGGCAGCCCGCACACTTCAACCCATATATGATCACGGAGCACAGCCTGAGATCGAAAGTGTTTGATTTTTGTGATTCATTGCAAATGCAAGTGTCCATGATATTACATTCTGCACTTTTTAACACTGAAGTCTACAGGAAGTGTAAACAGAGTGTGAAATGACACTTACAGTTTGCCAAGGCCTACTAATGCAGAGCTACCAAGTCACACGCATTGTGCGTGAGACTCACGCATTTAGGGTCCGTGTCACGGTCTCACGCATGACACCCATATTTCTCAAGCATCGGGACCCGACAAGGAAAAACAAAAAAAGTAGCATTTGCATTGTTTCCCTTTTGTTTTTCAAAAAAAATAAAAAAAATAAGAGAAAAAGGTCACTTAAGTATGCACCAGATCGCACCATTAAGAGCTAAAAGTTGAAAAAGCTCTCTACCATGGGAGGGGGCGGACACCCCCTCCCCCCACTTGGTTGCTCTGCTCCCTCACTTTCGTGCATGTGCGCGCGCTGAGACACCGCGTCATGAAAATCTCACTCACGAAAAAAAATTGAACTTGGCATCTCGACTAATGGTTAGGTCAAATAAAAAGCAAATTTCTGTTCGGTCAAAAATCTAACCACTATCAGAAGAGATCGAGTATTTCACCTGGTGCTCTGCAAACCTCACTTTATTATGTTTAAAATCCCAGTGGGGGACACAAGCATCCAGACTTTTGATAAGGAGGTGAACTGGTGAAGCTTGTCGTCTGTTGCAACAAAACTGTGACCATTTTTAGAGTTTATACTTCAGATTTAGAGGTTTAATACAAGGCTTGTGTTAACTTGTTTGACATATTTACAAAATAATAAAAAAAAAATTGCATTTTTTTTCTTTTTACAAATTATTCAAAATAAGTATCACATTTGTTAGTCAAATTATTAGTAAGTTCATTTTTGAATTCTATCACTTTTTTGTTCAACGAGCAAAAAAGGAAATTTGTACTGTCAAAGCCACAGATGACCATATGATAAAATTGCTTTGGCCAAATGACCAATGGACTGCAAGGCATGTGCAAATAAAACAACTTTTTGAGTTATCAACAAAGGGAGCATTACTGCGACGGTCTGTTGTGAACGAAATTACTCAGGGTCATTAGCCAAGGGAGCATGATGGAGTCAGTTGTGAACAGGATGGGTCTGGATCATCAGCCAAGGGAGCATGATGGAGCCAGTTGTGAACGAAACAACTGTGGGTCATCAGCCAAGGGTGAATGCTGGAGTCAGTTGTGAACAGGATGAATTTAGGTCATCAGCCGAGGGAACATGATGGTATCTGTTGTGAAAAGGACGACTTTGGGTCATCAGCCAAGGGAGCATGATGGAGTCAGTTGTGAACGAAATGACTAAGGGTCATCAGCCAAGGGAACATGATGGAGTCAGTTGTGAACAAAACGACTCTGGGTCATCAGCCAATGGAGAATGATGGAGTCAGTTGTGAACAAAACAACTCAGGGTCATCAGCCAAGGGAGCATGACGGTGTCTGTTGTGAACGAAATGATCATTTAAAGGATCATCGGCCAATGGAGAGATTCTGAACTGGATGACTTTGGGTCATCAGCCAAGGAAGCATGTTGGCATCTTTTGTAAATAGATCAACCCAAAAGGAGCTAGATGGCGTCTGTTGTGAACGGAATGACTCGCGGGTCATCAGCCAGGGGAGCATGATGGAATCTGTTGTGAACGGAATGACTCGCGGGTCATCAGCCAGGGGAGCATGATGGAATCTGTTGTGAACGGAATGACTCGCGGGTCATCAGCAGAGGGAGAATGATGGAGTTAGTTGTGAACAGACAACATGAGCTCAAGATGTATTTCCATCCTCATTGTGATTCAGTCCAGGGAGTATTCTTGGAGTGGAAGCAGTTTGTGGTGAGTGATGCAGTCTGTGTGAGTAGAAATACAATCAAGAGAGAAATGTCAGAAACTCTTTCATAGAATTTTCATCTTGAGTTTTTGTTAATCATCCGATCAGAGACTTGGGGCCTTTCTCAAAGCTCAGGCTCAATGATCCACTTCATGAATTCATTCTAAAATAACAGGTATAAGTAGAGACTTTTGGCCCCGGTACGGAAGTAGATTCTTTGGTTTGAAAAGGAAAACAGAGCTTCAGTTTCAATGAAAACTCATAACCTATAATTTCAGCATATGGATTACAGAGACGAAGCCGGAGTCTGAGCTATCCATTCTAAAATAACAGGTATCAAAATAGAGGCTTTTGGTTGCAGTTCAGAAGTAGATTCTCTGGTTTGGAAAGGTTAACAGAGCTTCAGCTTCAATGGAAAACCATAACCTATATTTTCAGCATATGGATTACGAAGCCGAAGCCGGAGCCTGAGCCAGAGCCAGAGCCAGAGCCAGAGCCAGAGCAGAGCTTTGAGAAGGCCCTAGGACTGGGTTATTGCAAATAGTCACTCTCCCAATCACGTGAGAAAAATCACCCTTCAAAGCGAACTTATGTATCGTAGCCAAAAGTATTGTTGATTTGGGATACTTTGAAAATGGATGCATGACATGGAGCTGAGGACAGGGCTCAAGCAGAGGTGCCGAAGTGGGTCCTATAGCTGGGACCATGATTCACAACTCAGAGGGGATGAAGAGGGTATTAAAACAAACCTAGCAGCCACTTTTCGGACACAGACTGGGCTTGTGTCTGGTCTCCACCGCCGATGCACAGACTGGCCTGCCTGTCGGAGCTGCACGTCGATCCACCGCACAGCTCTATCAGTTCCGTCAGGCAGGGCCTGGGAGGGCAGGAGTCTTTGTGGACGTAGATCGGACCGAGGGTGGAGAGGAGATCTAGCTTGTAGGAGGTTCCCATCGTACAACGTGCTCGTCTTGAGATCTGAGGAAGAGGGGTGATTGAGCAGAGCAGAGCAGAGAGGCTTGAAGTTAAGTAGGGGAGACATGCTGCGAAGGTGGGGCACACTTTGTAGCAAGGGTGCATGTCCTCATTATATGGGTTAATATAGCAATCCGAATATACCAAAAAGCATGAGATTCCTTGAGAAAATAGAAAGACTGGCATCAATAATAAACAGAATCTGACCTCGGCTGCAGGGAACGGGTCGTGTATTTCAAAGGGTTCCTCTGGCAACCAGTGTCCAGCTTCAAGCGACTTCAAGACCTTCAACAGAACAGAGACATACATAAGCTAAATTGTCTTCACAATGTGCTCAAATTGTATGAAGTACTACCAGGACCCTTTGCCTTCTATCAGGAGCCGTTTTTGCTTTCATATACACAATTCACAATAAGTGTTCCAATAAAAATATCATGAATATTAAATGATTTTGGTCGGGAAACAGATAATATTAGGCTTGCCCTTCACCGACGTGGATGAGCACTGTATACTCAGTGCTTGTGAGAGCACGTGAAAAAAATCACATGCTGGCTCAGGTGGGATTTTAAACCACGACCTCTTGCTTACTAGTGCAGATGCCATACTGCTAGGCCACCTAGCTGGGGTCAGCGGGGTGAATCAAATCCAATATCGCGACGGGCCTTGCAGTAAATCATGAATATTAAATGATTTTGGTAATTTAATATTCATTTAATATTCATGATTTACTGCGGTACCAGCCGCGATGGATTAAGAGTCAATGGGAGACTTGAGAACCGGTCCTCAAGTCAACGCGCGCACGCAATAGTGAGCATGCGCGCGTTGTTCTGCGCCTGCGCTGATGTGCATGCGCGTGTGTTGTTGGCTTGAAGACCGGTTCTCAAAAGTCTCCCATTTCAACCCAAATCCAGCAATTGCCCCAGATCTTGCTCATTAATTTGGTCAGACAATTGCAAAAAATCTTTAACAACAAAAAATGACTGACCCATTCCATGGAGAGTAGCCAGCATCCGCGGACGATGCCACGCAGCACGTTCAATGTCCGCCTGTTCTCGCCGCAGATGACGTGGGTTGTCGTCACTGAAACATCATCCTCCATGCGGAAGTGCCGCAGCTTCTTGACCACCGAGGTGATCAGATCCTGATCGCTGCACAAAAAAACGAAAAGAAGCAAGGCATATATCAGACTCCCTGAAATAGATACTCTATTCCTGAAATCGATACTCTATTTCTGAACAATAAAAACTAAGCTTCAACTTCAACGAAAAAACCACAAGCTGGATATTCAGCATTATGACGACGAAGAAAAAGCCCAAGCTGACGACGTAACAAAGATCTGTTAAAGGGATGGTACAGAACTGGTGTTTGCGACAAAACCGTTGCTGACAGTGAAAGCACATTATGTAATCCATCATATACCTTAACTGACAAACCTGTAGAAGTTTGAGGTCAGTCAGCTATCTGGGTCACGAGAAAATAGTGAAAACCCGTGTACGGAGAACTGCACACATTTCAACGAATGAATAAAATGCTTCAAAGCGATTTATTCCAATCGGAAAATAGTTTCATTTATTTCTCAACGAATATGGCATTTCAGACAAAAACATTTCATGGGATGTTTTCTCCTATCATCACCATTATACTGTGTAAGTTTTGTGTGAATCTGTGATTATGAAGTGTATTTTGTCTTACCAATTCTGTACCCTCCCTTTAAAAGCACCCAAAGAATACACAACCATCACAACGGGACATTTACCTTCCATGTACGCTTGTCATCACAAGAGACTGGATACCAGACTGTTAAGTAAAGAAAGAAAACAAAATAAAGTAGCATTATTTTGAACTGTCTGTAAAATCAAATTCAAAAATGCTTCAGAGTCTTGAATATGAAAGAGTTATCAGGATGCCTGCACAGTTTTCCCCTGTCTCACTTTACAATGTTTACATACATGTGTAGCATAAAGGGTGTCCAAGAAAAAAACGCAACACTGTGTCGGGACCATAGAGATATTAAAATTACTAGAGCGCAACGCTCAAGTATGCGCGAATGGTACCTAGCGCGTCTTTATGACGCATGCAATCATTGCGTGACTGAAGTGCAGAGCGTGTGCGCACACAATTCTAAATGAAACGCGCATTTACCGAGGGTGCGTCGGATTTCGGGCGTATTTGGCTTCGATGACGCACCCGTATAGAACACAACGCAGTATGCAAATGAACGTACAAAAAACGTAAAAAATTTTGGGCTTTCCATAGGTTTGTGCACAAACATGGATGCGCCCAGCAGGCATCACTTTCTACACGGAGCTAGCCCTCTAGTAATTTTGATATAGCTCTATGGTCGGGACCCATTATATTGAAAGTTAACTGTTAATCCCTTCAGGATTCAGTTATATATGATACAACAATGTCTTGGCCATGTAGAATTTAAGCAAAATCGGGCTGAAATTGGCGACAATATGAGCGATTGAAAGAGAACTTCGTAAAAACAAATTGCAAGGATAACACGCATAGTGGTCAATACACACACAATGTGTATGGAAGAAAGATGAAAATCAGGTTTTGAGGTTGGTACGTAATTCAGTTTTTGTTTTTTCACTCAATTTTAGTCCAATTTTGCTCAAATTCCACATGGTGATGGCCAAGATATAGCTTTATCACATTTCTAAATCTTGAAGTGATCAATAGTTTAATTTAAATAAAATAGTTCTCGACGCAAATGTTGCAGTTTTTTTGGGGGGACACCCTGTATAATTGCAAACCTCAGGTCATCAGCTCAATGATGATGCACTCCATACCAGATGAGTCAAGGTTCGTGCATGATGTATATACTTCAAACTCCACTCTTTCGTCCAACCTCAACACAGTTTGACTTCGCAATGAACATGCCCATTTCCCAAGATTATTAGATTGTGTGGGCCCCACGACAGCTTTGCTTATAAAAAAAACCGATACCTTTGGCTTCTTGGTTGTTTTCGTCAACTTGGATCGGTCGTTCGGCTTGGCCGTTGCCATGCCGGCAGAACTAGAGTCTGTTGATGAGCTGTCTGAAGAACTGTCCATCTCGTCAGATTTTGTTCTCCCTTTCTTTGATGAGTCAAATCCTGGGAGCTTGTCAGAGAGCTCCTCCTTCTCTCTTGTGGTAGAGTCTCCCGTTAGTGACTGGGACCTGTTGGGTTTTTTTATGGTCTTCTGCGAGGTCTTTGATGCTGACTCTTTGACAGAGGTGCTGAGAGTTGAGACGGAGGCAGGCCGGCCTTTGGGAGGTTTGGGCTTGGTGGTCTTGAGCTGACTGTGCCGTCGTTTTTTCAGGGAAAAGTCATCCAGGCTTCTCCTGCTCTTTATTGTGGTGTCTTTGTCTCCTTGCTGGCTGAATGCTGTCATGGAGACCATGGCATCTTCGTCTTCTGTTCTCACATTAAAAAAAATGAAAAAGATCGGACACAATAATGGCAAGGATAATTGGGATATGATACCACAGCGGAACGTTGTTATGACAAACACCGCTATACCAAACATTTGGCTATACAGATGTATTTGGCTATCATTCTTGGCTCCCAATTCTACTAGTGCACAATATAATACCCAATATATGGTTCTTTAAATCCCTATAACGAATGACCACTATAACATACAGTATCTGTGCATCCTGCCATGTTTGTTGCAAAAATGGGGTCAAGATATTTGGCGGGAGAATATGGCCACATCGTAGGGCTGACTGACTCCGATGGTGGAGTATTTGCACGTTAATCGAGAGGTCTATGGTTCAGTTCCTGGCAGTACTGAATTTCCACTTTGCCTGGTCTCAAAATGAAGTCGCCACAGACACACAGCTGCGGCATTCTCCTGAAGACGGCCAGAGTATACTGGCCGAAACGTTGAGTTAACCGGCTCTTTACAGATTCACCCAAAACTCATAAAAGTGTATAATGTACGGTATGTTTCATGGTGTTACTGCAAAACCAACAGGAGACTTTGGAGAACCGGTCTTCATGTCAACAGAGCACGCGCACACAATTGTGAGCATGCGCATGCACTGTTGACTTGAAGACCTCCCATTAATTTATGCACTTCCGCCATGCATAGCCTTAAATCTAAGTTAGGACAGACTTGACTCTCTAACCTTTAATCCTCTTTGCTAATTTGTTGAGGTCCTCCTCTGAAGACCCTGACGACAAGTTGTCCTTTTTTCTCTTTCGTGAACCTCTGCCAGATTCCAAGACCTTCTCCTCAGCTTCCTCTTCTTGTTCCAAGCGGACGTCATCATCTGTTTTGACGCTAGTCTGAGAATCACAGGTGCTGCTTTGATGCGCTACCGTGAAGGAGGCCTTGTCAAACTTGTCGCTAAGACTTCTCGAGGTTTTCCCGGTGAGCCGGGACCTTTTATCCTGTCGCTCTTTCTTGCTGGACTTAGTTGGTTCAGTGATAAACTGGCTCGGTGCTGCATCGGTGTTCACGGACAAGAGTTTACGCTTTCGTTGCCTGTTCCCCATTTGCGAATCCACTTCCCTTTCACAGAATACAACCTGTTTGTCCATCTTTTCATTCATTTTGATTTCGCCGGTGGGTGACGGTTTACTCGTGTCTGTCGTGATTTTCTGATTGGGCGAAGACATGATTTCAACTGGATCTATGCGGGATATTTCAGACCCTTTTGGTTTGTTCTTTTCTGGACTGCTAATGTCTTGTTCAATGTCTTCCTCTCTCAGTGACTTTTCGATCCTCAACGATAATCGCCGGACCTTGGTGGATTCTTTTATGGTTGACCTTTGACTGACCTCTGACCTCCGACCTGCAGGAGTTGAAAAAGAAAACAAAATGTCTGGCCATCTCAACAAAAATGGCAAGGCTGTAGAAATCGCAAAGTTGAAGTTGAGGTATGAATACGGCTGTGATGAGCTGGGCAAAGGGCTTTAACATGAGCCGATAGGACACCTTGAGGAGTCTCCCTCAGTCTGTTGAGACATGAGGTCAGATGATTCAGGCGATTTGACTATTAATAAAAGAGTATGAGACAGAATGTTGTTTAAAGGGATGGTACAGAACTAATTTTTGCGACAAAACCGTTGCTGACCGTGAAAGCACATTATGTAATCCATCATATACCTTAACTGACAAACCTGTATAAGTTTGAGGTCAATCAGCCATCTGGGTCACGAGAAAAGAGTGAAAATCTGTGTACAGAGAACTGTTCACATTTCAACGAATGAATAAAACGCTTTGAAGCGATTTATTCCAATCGGAAAATAGTTTCATTTATTTCTCAACGAATATGGCATTTCAGACAAAAACATTTCATGGGATGTTTTCTCCTATAATCACCATTATACTGTGTAAGTTTTATGTGAATCTGTGATCTTGGAGTGTATTTTGTCTTACCAATTCTGTATCATCCCTTTAAAACAGCTAGACAGGCTGATGACACCTAGCGACTTTCTACCAACCCCATGATGCTGCTAGGTCACACAGACTCGGTAAAAAGCCAAGTTGGGGAAGAATTTGTCAAAGTGTGGAAATATTGATGATATTCAGGGTTCCAACCCATTGTGCTAGGATAAAAAGAAGCTAGAACTGTTCAGATGTAGATGAAAATCAGCTATAACCAGCTCACCTTTCTTTTTCGTTTGTTTTTTACTTGCTGCTTTGTTTCCAATGTTGTCGCCAGAGCTTTTAGAATCCACAGACGGACTGAAGCTGAGCTTCTTTTGACGAACCTCCGGCTTTCCACCAAAAGTCGGCGACTCTCCAACAACTGGTTTCTCTGAAACTGGTTTCTCTGATGAACCTGGGCAGGGCGATACAAGATGAAGGAGTGTAGGTATTTAGTGAGTGGAAGCCCTGACGTGAACTTTCAGCTTCCTATATTAGACTTCCCCTTCTGAGATGTCCATTGCTGGCCTGGAACACCCATGCACAATATCGGACTTGGCATTTTGTTAAACTGTGGATGAACCACATCTAGCCCAGCTCTGTAACTTTACTTTAAGGTATAATACACGATTGGTAAAGGTCAAAAACAGCACTCACATTTTGTCTGGAATATTTTAAGGGTGTGTCTTCAAATCCTTAATACGTAAATCTGTGAACATTTCTTTGAACATTTCTGTTTTAGTATGTTACCAATCCTGTACTCTATCTTTAACAGCGGACACGAAAGAAGAAGAAGATTAGACTGCGCTCTGGTGCTGTGAATTCATTTAGATAGGAGACGTCTACTGGCTGGAGTATTAGGGGCCTTTCTCAAAGCTTGGCTCCGTCTCTATACCACGTTAATCCTATGCTGAAAATATAGGTTGTGGCGTTTCATTGATGCTGAGGCACTGTTTTCTTTTTCAAACCAGAGAGTCGACTTCAGAACCGCAGCAAAAAGCCTCTATTTTGATACCCATTATTTTAGAATGGATTCACGAAATGGAGCCGGAGCCAAGCATTGAGAAAGGCCCCTGGATATACCGGGTAGTCACATCATCAGTACCTTACCAGATCTAGGAGTGTTTCTCACTCTACTTAGAGCATCCAGGCAGGCTCTCATACTTACTGGAGCATCTGGATAGGATGTACCTCTGACTTCATCAGTGACTTACCAGATCTAGGAGTGTTTCGCACAATACTTAGAGCATCCAGACAGGCTCTCATACTGGCTGGAGTGTCTGGATAGGATGTACCTCTGACATCATCAGTAACCTACCTGATCTGTTTCTCACTCTACTTAGAGCATCCAGACAGGCTCTCATACTGGCTGGAGTGTCTGGATAGGATGTACCTCTGACATCATCAGTAACCTACCTGATCTAGGAGTGTTTCTCACTCTACTTAGAGCATCCAGACAGGCTCTCATACTGGCTGGAGTGTCTGGATAGGATGTACCTCTGACATCATCAGTAACCTACCTGATCTAGGAGTGTTTCTCACTCTAATTAGAGCATCCAGACAGGCTCTCATACTGGCTGGAGTGTCTGGATAGGATGTACCTCTGACATCATCAGTAACCTACCTGATCTAGGAGTGTTTCTCACTCTAATTAGAGCATCCAGGCAGGCTCTCATACTGACTGGAGTGTCTGGATAGGATGTACCTCTGACATCATCAGTAACTTACCTGATCTAGGAGTGTTTCTCACTCTACTCAGGGCATCCAGGCAGGCTCTCATACTGGCTGGAGTGTCTGGGATCAGAGAGGGCGTACCTCCAACACCCGGCACAGGCGTTCCCACCTGTTTGAAGAAAGCAGATTACCATTAGAGTACAAAAACTATCGTTGGTCTTCAATAAATAAGCGCTCGCATTTATGTTTAGTTTAAGCAGCTTCCCTAAATTTTCTGCCTGTTTGTCTTGATACTAAGATGGTTGCTCATCTCGGTAAGATGGAGAATTGCAACCTCCTACACTTTATTTTATGTGCACAGCAGTGTACCAATGGAAAAAAAGCTAAAATTACACTCCTAATAGGAGACTTCGGAGAACCGGACTCATGTCAACAGCGCACGCGCATGCACGCCCAAAACAAAGCACCCATGCTCACAATTACGCGCGCATGCTCAGAGATAGCAAAGAGAGACTTCAGTCGACATCTCAAAAGTCTCCCATTCCAACTTTTGATGCCAATGAAAAAAAAAACATCAGACAATTTGAAAATGGAATCTTTTTGTTTTGTTCATTGGATGAGATTTCTAATCATGTCAACAGTATGGCTACCCTTTCTTCTTATCCTTTGCGTTTTTTTTTGCGCCTAAAAAGTGGCACCCAGGGCACGTGCCCCACTTGCCCCCCTAGAGGTTTTCCTCACAGTGTCCAACAACATGCTCTGGTTATTCCTACATGCAGATGGCCTCTTTTTTCTTGGCCTGTGACAATTTTAGCCCGGTAAACGGTTCTCTCAATCTCATGACCCATTCTCCTTCATGAGCAATGGAAATTCCTTACTTCAGCTCAGCTATTCAACGTGTTTCAGCTTCATTTAGGGGGAAATTCTTTCAAAATATGTGGCTTACTGAGTCTTGTACTTGGATTAACAGCGGAACTTACCGGAGTGTAGGGTTCTTGAGTTTCTTCCACATAAACGAAGGGCTTGATGACTGCACCTGAGGATCAAGGATTGCGTAGCCGGAATTTAATAAATCTCTACCAAATCTGTCATTTCCAGCTTTCCCGTGCAGGATTATTTAATAGGAACAGGTCTGGGGCCAATTTCATGGAGCTGCTAAGCACACAAATTTGCTAAGCACACAAATTTGCTTAGCACAAAAATGTCTTGCCCAATCAAACAAACCACCCTTAAAAATTCCATTTGATATTCATGGTCAGTGAACAACAGTCAAAGAACAATCACAACAGATGTATACATAACACATGGAAATTTGGTTGTTTACCCTGGTTTTTTTTTAAAGACAGAAATGTCCTGCTTAGCAAATTTGTGTGCTAAGCAGGGCCGTGAAATTGGCCCCTGGGGCAAATTTCACGGCCATGCTTAGCACAAAAATGGGTAACCGTGGCCGTGATTGGTCAGTGACAAAATGGGGCGGAGCTAAATGGATCATTCCAATCAAGGCTGTTGGGAATCATACCTGCGGGTGAGTTGATGTACAGTCTGGTGGGTTTGATCAAGTCTTTCTTCTTCCGCTTTCGAACCATCCTCTCAGTGCTGCTTTCCAGGTCATCCTCAAAGGACTTGGGCTGCATAGACCTCATGCGCTGCACGATAGAATCATCAAATAAACGATGAGGGAAACAGATTCAGATGAGTATGTTAAAGGTATAAGTAAGTAGCTCAATCGGACATCTCAGTCTTGAGAAAATAGCGAAAAACTGACTCACACAAAACATCAAGAATGGTTTTGATCTTACCCGGAGATCAAAACTGTTTTTGGTCTTTGTTTGACTAATTTCTGGATAAGTACACCATTTCAGGCGGACATTTTTTAACGGCATGTTTCTACCAGCACATGCATCTTCATACCCTGACGTAAATCTGTGAACATTTCTGATTGGGTTTGTTACCAATCGTGTACTGTACCTTGTGGGTTATTGACAAGATTGTATATCTCTTTGTGGGTTAGAAAGAAACTTGACGTACAACTCTACATTCTCCGGCCAGTATGGTCTGGCTCTTGTTCAGGTCAGGGCATATGTAAACAAAGTAGGATCGATCTTGACCAAATCTGGACAAATTCCATAGAGCTATATTAAAATTACTAGAGCGCTAGCTCTGCGTTCTCCGTGAGTAGACGTTTTGAAGCTGTCTGGTCGCAGTCATTTTGAATTTGTGTGCGTGTCTGTGGAACAAGAACACTTTGACTGGAATGCCTTTCGAAGAGTGTACTCTATATGCAACGCTCAAGTATGCGCGAACGGTACCTAGCGCGTCTTTATGACGCATGCAATCATTGCATCACTGAAGTGCAGAGCGAGTGCGCGCACGGCCCTAAATGAAACGCGCATTTACTGAGGGTGCATCGGATTTCGGGCGTATTTGGCTTCGATAACGCACCCGTATAGAACACAATGCAGTATGCAAATGAACGTACAAAAAACGTACAAAATTGTGGGCTTTCCATAGGTTTGTGCACAAACACGGATGCGCCCAGCAGGCATCACTTTCTACACTGAGCTAGCGCTCTAGTAATTTTAATATAGCTCTATGACAAATTCAGAACTCTCATTGAGCAGTTCACTGGTCCATTCTTAAAAGGCAAACATGTTCAAGTTCCTAACCTTTGTCTTTGGAATGACGAGGTTTCCGCTGTCGTTGCCATCGGTCACTGGGAACAGGGATTCGGACGCACGTTCCTGATTCTGCTTGCAGCTGTAAACAAGAAGAAGAATTCAAAACTTCAGAATGCGGCATGCATCGGAACCGAGACACTGTCCAAGACCTTTGCATTGCATTAGCCACAAGGGGTATCTGAGGAAAATTGGGGGCCGTCCATAAAGTACGTACGCACGAAATGCCGACTTTTTTTACCCCCCCCCCCCTCCCCCTCTGTACGCATGGCATATGCAGTGGTCCCAACCCCCCTCCCCCCGTACGCATACGCATTGCACATTAGGTTTTTTACATCTCGTGGTACCTTGCTTTAGCATAATTAATATGTCACAATAATCCGGGCCGGTACCGTTATTGGGACGTCACTTTCAAATTTTGAAATGAATGACTAACATGTAACAGGATTTTATACATTTACAGATGTATTTTACTATTTTTTATTATGTTGAATACTAAAAAAAGGAAAAAACAAAACAATCCCGGTGCTTTTCTTGTTTTTTTTTCCCCTCTCTTTTTGCAAGAAATGATAATGCAAAATTTTCGTTTGCGTACAATACGCATTGGCCTGAACCCCCCCCATTGTACGCATGGTGTACGCATCGGTAACAACCCCCCTCCCCCCTCCGTGCATATGTACTTTATTGACGGCCCCTTGTGGGTATAGCCGTGTCATCAGTCTATCGAAATGATTAAGAAAATTAGGGTAGCACTTAAAGACTAACTCCTAGTCAGTCTTTAAGTGCTACCCTAAATGTCTTTAAAGGGGTATCTGGGCATTTTTTGGACACGCTGTTTGCTGTCGTACACACCCTGTTTGTGTTTGCAGATGTGCACACCCTGCATTCTGTCCTGCACACCCTGTTTCTCCTGAAATGCACAAGTAAGTCCCAAATAAGATACCTGGGCCGGATTTCACTAAGCTCTAAGACTGATCTTAAGATGAGTTGTATGGACCACCAAAGTGATTTGTATTGTGACATCACACTCTGCTTTAGCAATTAAGATTGATTCATGCTTAAGATCAATCTTAGAGCTTTGTGAAATCAGCCCCTGGGCTGGATTTCACAAAGCTCCAAGAGTAACCAAGACTGATCTTAAGATGAGTTGTGAGGATCATCATTCACCATAGTGATTTGTATTGTGACATCACACTTAGCTTAGCAATTAAGATTGCTTATTTAACATTTGAGATCACAGTGCTTCGTGGAATCAACTCCTGAACACCCATGTTGTTTAGTGCAAACCAGTGTAACCAAAAAAGAAAGCTGCACTGAAGCAGGATGTCTGCAAACATCAAATTGGGAGTTCAAAAGGTGACCAGACATCTCTCTAGCTAAAATAAACCCTACACTGCCCTTGTCAGCTCGAAAACTTGCTAAGCCAAAATTGTACCATTAAGCGGATTAATATAACTGGTGCCCTGCTTCAAATCTAGTTACCTGTCAACCCAGAGAACGGACACGAGGTGAAGACCTCTCTTGATGGCCTTATCCTTTGTGCTCTTCTTCCCATCCTTCCAGATGACGTGAGTAACCGGCTCATCGTTGGTGAACTTCTTCACAACCTTTGGACAGACAAACAATTTGTTTCAAATATTTAGCTTTTTTTAACAGACAATTCCCTGAAATTGATTTTCCCGTCCTCTTCTTTCAGTGTTAAGTACATCATCAATCATCAAATAACCACAAGGGAAACTGACTGAATTTAAAGTCAATGAAAAGTGAACAAAGAAAAATTGACTGGAGCGGGATTCGAACCGGCGACCTCCTGAATACAGTACAGCTCCTCTACCAACTGAGCCATCCAGAAAGACAATTGACTATTGGGGTCAAAACCAACGTAGGGCTGGATGGCTCAGTTGGTAGAGCACCTGTACCGTACGCTATTCAGGAGGTCACCGGTTCGAATCCTGCTCCAGTCAATGAACTACATTATCATTGCAAGCTGCAGTCACCTTGATCAATTGGTTTGATGATAATCATATAATAGAAAGGCAAAGGAAAGGGTTATTCATCGCGGTGGATACAGATAAGGAAAAAAAGGTGAAAAAAGTCACGCGATGTCGTGTTGCTGGTAGCGACGTTTCGGCTGCTGGAACTGCTAGCCTTCATCGGTCAACTGAAGAACTGGATGCTGCGGTGTCTGTTATATCCTGTTGGTCCATGTCTGCGCTCACAGTACCGTGTTCAGCGGACTGTCGGACGGGTCACTCCAGGGGATGTCGTATGCATCCAGTATTCCAGTTTTTCAGTTGCCTGATGAAGGATAGCAGTGCCAGCAGCTGAAACGTCACTACTAGCATTAGTAACATTGGTCACCTTTTTCCTTATAAATAATTATTTAGTTTGGCTGACTAGCAATATTGACGGATGGGTGAACATTTCAAGTGGGAATCATGGATAATTTTCATCCCTGCGTCGCCCCAGGGTCATCCCGAGTTTGAAAAAGGAAAAGGCCTAATGTTGCAACCCTCTCCAACTCTAATACAGATCTATGCTACAGGATGCTGAACAGGCTTTGATGAGTATCAGGGTAACGTAGAAGTATAAGTAGAAGTACAGTAATCCAGAAGGCATGGTTTCAAATCCTTCTTCAAAAGAAAGTTATCTTTCTTCACCTGAAACAACGTTTATGAGTCTAGTCTGTCTGTTTGATTCTCTTGTGGTTTATCTGAAGAAACATGTTAAGACGTAGACAGGAAAGATATTAAAATCCTACCAAGGCTCCTAGGAGCTCCAGTTGCCTCATCACGCTGTTGGAACGATTCTCAGATTTTGTCCGCACTTCCACATATGCCACCACATCTGAGGACAAACAACGTTTAAAGCATTAAACATAATCATCAAATAACCACAAGGGAAACTGACTGAATTTGAAGTGATTCAAAAGTGAACAAAGAAAAATGGTGGTACTGGCCATAGGCACCAAGGCATTGACCGGGGGCACGAAGGCAATGACCAGGGACACCAAGGCAATGACCAGGGACACCAAGGCAATGACCACAGGCACCGATGCAATGACCAACTTAGGCACCAAAGCAATGACCAAGTGCACCAAAGAAATAAACAATATGCAAAACGCAATGGCGAGGTAAAGTCAGGCAATCACCCTTCATTGCCCTGATCTAGGCCTGGGTGCCTCAGGGCTTCAAAAAATGTTCCAACGAACATTCAAATATTTTCTATCAGAAGCGGCCAGCACCAAATGTAAAAAAAAAAAAAAAAAAAAAAAAAAAAAAAAAAATGGTCCAGCAACTTTCACAGCAAATTTCCATCCCCATTAATTACACTATTTTAAGCATTTTTACCTTTCAGTACTTTCTCGGTGGCTGGGTGAGAAACTGGAATATTCTCAATCTCATTGTCGCTATCAATAACCCTCCCCCCGTCAGTGGAACAGCCAGCCATTGGGCTTCCAGAGGGCGAATCCAGGGACAACTTTGATTTTCGATGCTTCTTCTGTTGATGAAAAAATTCAGGTCACATATCAAATATAAAAACTGTGAACACTTTCAGAAAGATTGCAGTGCCTTTACTGCACTTTGATGGTTGTGTACAAAATCAATACATGTACTTGTGACATTTGTGGTTTATTAATATTTATGCTACATAGTTCCCTTTTTTTAAAACACATTTTAAACAACTGACCAGCAAAAAGGTTTCACGACAAAAAAGCACAGCATTGGATTTCCAGGCCATAAATTTTAACTAATGGAACTTGGAAGAAATTGGAGTTCAGCGCCCCAGTTACTGAGTCTAGGCCCCTAATCAGCAACCAATTCTGATTTGTACATGATTAGTCAGAAGCTTGCGCCAGTACACTTTGGTTTTCATCGGTTGTCAAGTTCATGAGAATGCAAGTACCTGTATGTCCGCGCTGATCTATGTTAGTTTATTACGCCTACTCCTTATTAACGATTTGGACATGATTGTATATTGATAAAGCCCTCGGAAAGAATTCCACTGATGACCATAACGGAAACAGGATTAGGCCTAACGTTAGGCCTTTATCCTCCAAGATTTAACTTAGCCTATTAGTATTACAAATTATGATGAACTTCAATCTCAGGTGTGGAAAACTTGCGTAGCATATCTGAAAAGTGAGTTTTACTTCTTCTTTTTTTTACCTACAAATTTAACACTTCCAATACAACGACAGCCATTTTGCTTAAAATGCCCTCTGTTGGTTAAATGTCTCATGCGGCCAGCTATGGGCCAAGGGAGAATTGGAGATTCCAATAATGACAAGGTTTACTCACATTTTTTAAAGAAAAGATAATATTTTCCCTAATTTTTTCCGGGTACCAGTGTACAATTTGAAAAACCAAGATGGCCGACCCAACGGACACTGTGCTCATTTTATAGGAGGTCTCTGTGCCCATTTTTATGGGAAAAATGATCTTTTCTTCAAAAAATGCGAGTAAACCTTGTCATTATTGGAATCTACAATTCTCCCTTGGTCCATAGCTGGCCGCATGAGACATTTTGCGATCGTTTTGGAGGTGAAATCACAGGATTTTGACTCAGGGTAGAGGCAAAACATTGCAAAATGGAGCTCTTGCAACCAAAATGCAAACAAGGTACTTGGACCCTACTATCGCCAGACCATGTCCAAATGTTAAAAAAGGCGATTTTTAGGGTCCAAGTTACTCGGACTAGTAGGCCTAGGTAGGCCTAAGTTACTTTTCAAAAAGAAGTTTCCTTTCCTTTATACTATAGGCTTAATTAGGACCCGTTAAGCCACAATCCCCGATGAATCTGTATGTATTTCTTTGATAAAAACCGTCAGGATAAAGTGTTACCTTTAAGACATTTTGTCTTGTCATTATTCAGTTAATATTGCCGACAGCATGTTATAGACCCCTAGTGGCCCTTACGTTAGGCTATATTCCGTCTTTTCCAAATGGCAAAAGCTGACTCAGACATCAGACATCACATTCAGTTTCCGACAGCAATTTCCCCGTTTTTTATTCAAATAAAAGAAAAAATACACGGCACAGTACCTACCTGTAGAGACATGGATGTCATTAAAGACTTCCGTTTGGGCATAAATTCCATTGTCATGCGAACATTTCGTTCTTTTGTTATATCGAACAAAATCCCATTTGTCTGAAAAATCAAGTCCCAACTTGTTTTTGGTTTTGAAAATGGCGGCTGTGGATTGCACTCCTCTGAACCAACAGAGGGCGATATTTAACTCACCGTGTTCACTACAATAATTAGTTTAATTTTCACCACTGAGTATGCTCACTGAGCCTGTAGTATACAAAAGTATGCTTTTGCCCGAAATGAGTGACCCTCAGTTTTCAGGGAGCAATCCCTTCGCTTTCAAGAGAAAACGGAGCCAAAATGTATCAAATCTTCTTATTGCATGCTGCAAACTAATTGCTCATCAACCAAACTAATAACCTGGCATAGGCCTACATGTATTATGAAAATGCTCATCAGAGTTTAAAGGTAATATCATACTTTGGTTTTTGTCAAAGAAATACAGATTCATAGGCAAAAATATCAAGGAAAGAAGGAAGATACAATAAACGTAATCTGTGAAAATTTCAGTCCCATACGGTGCCCACTTTATAAGAAAACAGTGAAAAACGGCCACAGTATTTCTGAAGTCTTTTCTCTTTTATTTTTGATCTTTTAAAAGATGATCAAAAAGATTTTCGGTCGTTGTTTTACTAATTTCTGGATAAATACACAATTTCAGGCAGAAAAAGTTTAACGGTATGTTTCTACCAGCACTATCTTCATACCCTGAAAGTTATATACGTGAATCTGTGAACATTTCTGTTTTGGTTTCTTACCAAAGTATGATACTACCTTTAAGGTTCTGACGTTTCGATATGAGCAGCATCTTCCTCAAGCCGTTTTTAGCCTTTGAGAAAGATCCTGCAAGTATCGAAACGTCAGGTCCTCTGTAATAACTTCAAGCAAGTCTCAAAAGTTAACCTAGTTGTGATAATTTCTCACCGGGCGTTCCACGATATTAATCGCACCCCCCCCCCCCCAACTTTAGGCCCCCTTACATATCTCAAAACTATTTGAGGGTATACAAATTATGACAAATTTGACCTATTTAATGAGGTGCGTTCACCCTAGCTTTTCCCCATCGAGTTAAATCTTCCAATACTTATAGCGATCGGAAATCAATGAGATCTGTAGGCCTACTTATAACCAGGGACCATTTTAACAGGTATATAAGCCTGTTCAATTCAACAATACACAAAAGTACAAATTTTACATACAAAGGCTGAAAGTAGCTCGGCCCAACTGTTAGTCAATTCCGAGTATCGTAAACAACGTTGGCCTTGTCGATCTTGACCCACATTTTGTGTAACCATAATAATACTTATGGTCAATACTTCCAGCTGCGCAATATTATAATGGGTTTCCACTTCTGCATCTGGCCATGTGCCATGGGGCAACTAGAGTGCTGTGTGATTGTTATTCTCAATTTTCAACCCATCCAATTTCATGGTATTTTACCCTATACACAACAGCTAGAATATACAGGGTGCATTCGTTTAGCTATCATGGGTCAGCTCTTACTGGGAATGGTCGCGCTATAAACTGCACAAAACAAGCGAGAGAATGGGACAAGGTTGACTGGTGTCGACCTGGAAGAGCTAAACGAATGCACCCACTGTATGCTAGCACGAGCTGCATATTAATACGGTCATGCGCAATTAAATTTAAACGTAATATCATACTTTGGTTCATTTTGTCAAAGAAACGCCGATTCGTAAGCACGGATATCAAGGAAGATAGAGTAACAGTCATCTGTGAAATTCCCAGTCCCATACGATGCCCACTTTTTGAGAAAACAGTGAAAAACGCCCACGGTATTTCTAAATCTTTTCACAGGATTTCTGATCTTCCGCAAAACCACACAAAATGATGCAGATCAATTTTATGGAGCATAAATAGCACTCATTGTTATTATAGATGATAGTGGTTGACTTAAAAATGGTAAAGGGGTTTTCATGGGGCCTGTGGCTTTTGTTGGAGCCACACGCAAAACTTGGATCGTGATGGACAGTTTATGGCGCGTGACAAGAGGGTGTGGGGCACATCCACGTGTGCCGTCCCTGGCGTCCCTTGGACTTGGCTTGGAACGTGCCGTGAGTGGTCTCGGAACTCTGAAATAATAAGGGAACGAACGTCAGGAAAAACACGGTGGACAAAAAGCTCTTAGGGCGGTGGTGTCATGTTGGGCGCGCTCCAACAACATCGCCCAAATTCGACTTCGAGGCGCTCTTTTTTGGTGTTTTCTTTGTAAACACTCGTTTCTTTGTTGTTGTTGACTTGGCAATGATGTTCCTATTTCATTTGCACGATATCTATATTATCATATGGTTCATCTAGTCATTTTTTTTTTCAGAGCCTGCATGTTGATTTCGAAATGGGACGCAAGGCGCACGCTTAAAGGTGCAGTGTTCGTTTGGGGCGAAAGGATTTATGGGAAAAACTTCTTTAGCGCGAGCAATTTTCATTAAAAGTTTTCGCGTTGTTCGTGTAGCCTATAGCGAACTATGTAAAAAAAAAACCTCTCAGATTTCGGTGACGTTGAGATAAGAACTTTTCAGGGTACGGAAATGATGCTGGTAGAAACATACTATTTAAACATTTTCCCCTAAAATGGTGTATTTATCAAACAATTTGTCAAACAAAGACCGAAAACAGAATTATGATCTCGGGGTAAGATCAAAACCATCCTTTATGTTAATTTTAAAAGAAAAATTGAGTCGGGTTTTCGCTATTTTCTCGTGACTCAGAATGTCCGATTGAGCTCAAATTTTCACAGGTTTATCATTTAATGTACACGTTGGATCAGACAAAGTATGAGTGCTCAGTTCTGTGAACCTTACCGTTACCAATCATGTATCATACCTTTAAATGAACTTCATTTTCTGATTGGCTAATGTTGGTTTAAAAAAAGACTCATTGTGACAGGTAGCATTTTATTTTAATTTTTGCTTTGAAATCATCCGTCATAAATTCTCCAATAATCTTCCAGCCAAGGTATAGGCCTATACATCATCAGCTTATAACTTTTCATACCTCTTAAAAATGTGTGAAATAAAATTTAGTACTATCAACATCATCTTTTATTGTCAGACGGGGCCACAAATCGGATACGGTGTGATTCAAGAACACAACCGTGGTATTCGGTAAGGAATTCGGTTAGGAAGAATCGGAGCTCGGGATGACGGTGTATGACGCCCGGCAACTTTCTGCTCAAATTATGATGCCAAGGTCAGTGGTATTCGGTAAGGAATTCGGTTAGGAATAATCGGAGCTAGGATGATGGTGTATGACGCCCGGCAACTTTCTGCTCAAATTATGATGCCAAGGTCAGTGGTGTTCGGTAAGGAATTCGGTTATGAAGAATCGGAGCTAGGATGATGGTGTATGACACCCGGCAACTTTCTGCTCAAATTATGATGCCAAGGTCAGTGGTATTCGGTAAGGAATTCGGTTAGGAATAATCGGAGCTTGGATGATGGTGTATGACGCCCGGCTACTTTCTGCTCAAATTAAAATGCCAAGGTCATCGACATAGTGTGGCGCCAATCAGTTGAAAATCGGCTAAATGATCAGCAAAAAAAAGCGAAAAACAACCCCCGGCGAAAAACCCCAAACAAAACAAAAACATGAGCAAATTGTAACGAGGACTGAGCCATTTTGTATGTTCGTTTTGTAAGATACCGTATAATGCAAGCTACCCACCGCAACACTAAACAGTAGGCTATAGCATTCAGTTCTCTCAATTTTGGTCTGACCAATACAATTACTCAATGAAGGCCCTATGGTCTTTTAAAATTAATATTTCATTTTGTTTATGATGGTGGTGGTTGTTTCAGAAGAGTTACTCACAACGGATAAAAGATAAAAACTGAATTGTGAAAAAACTTTTTTGAAATACGGTTTGAAAAGTGTTGCAATGTTCTTTACAAAGTCCATTCATGCAACAGTCGTCCAAGTTCAATTGCGATGCCGACTTAAAAGGTATAGTATCATACTTTGGTTTTTATCAAAGAAATATAGATTCATGGGTAAAAATATCAAGGAAGAAACAGTAAGAGTCATCTGTGAAAATGTCAGTCCCATACGGTGCCCACTTTTTGAAAAAAACAAACAGTAAAAAACAGCCACAGTATTTCTTCAGTCTTTTTTCTTTGATCTTTTAAAAGATCAAAAAGATTTTCGGTCGTTGTTTGACTAATTTCTGTAAAAATACACCATTTCAGGTGGAAACATGTTAACGGTATTTCTACCATGCACCACCATCTTCATACCCTGTAAGATACGTAAATCTGTGAACATTTCTGTTTCGGTTTCTTACCAAAGTATATGATACTATCTTTAAGAAGTTTAAATTATCCACAACGAATACAAGATAAAACAGAATTGTGAAAAGAAAAGACTTTTTGGTAATACGGTTTGAAAAGTGTTGCAATATTCTTTGCAAAGTCCATTCATGCAACAGCCGTCCAAGTTCAACTGCGATGCCTACTTAACTTTCCCTGCTCCAAGAACAAGATAACGGTGCACAACGAAAACGAAAGTTAGCTGGCTAGATAGGGCCTCCCCACGCACTTTATCGGGCATTGATGAGCACCACACAGAAGATTGAAACCTTCACTTGAACGAAAACACCGATATGCACCATAAATATTTGTAACAAACACCTCGTGACCTTGATGTAGCTGGGGGTCACGTGGTTGCACCTTTGTTCCCTTGTTGATATAATGTTTTGGAGGTGAAGTGGGGATCTCTGGTTGCCTCATAGGACGTGCTTATTGGTGTATGCATTATGCCAGTTTGCTGTGCACTCCAAAAAAAGGTTGCTGTTATGTAGGGCTATGTTGTTCACTGTGGGCTTCCCTGAAACTCTGAACAAGGGCTTTTATATTTGATCTGCTTCTAACCTCTTAACCTTTCCTGGTGTACACAAAGGCAATCAAACTTGGGTTGACAATTGCTAACCCAGTGAATTTCGTACTGCGTCATAATTTCATGGCGAAAACAAATTTTAAAGAACGGTGCATGCGTGCTCCCAAATCCCTACCCAAAGGCTGCTCATTGCATATACACTGGTCTTTGGGGGAAATCTTGTTTCCGAGTAAAAAATAAAAGTAGTGGATATGGTTTAAAGGAAACTCTTTCTTGGGCTTTTGTCAACGAAGTGCAGATTCATGAGCAAAACTATCAAGAAAGATACAGTAACAGTCATCTGTGAAACGTCCAGTCCCATACGGTGTGCACTTTTTGAGAAAACTGTGAAAAACGCCCACGGTATATTTTTAAAAATGTTGTCGCCGTTATTTTGTGGATCTTTTAAAGATACATTTTTTTTTGGGTCATTGATTTGACTCTTTTCTTGATAAATACAGCATTAATTTTTCAAGCAGAACAACTTGAAGGATATTAGGCCAATGTTTCTATTACCATCAGTATACTCGGTGTGTATAATTATATGATAGCATAGAGCTTCCTTACTCTATGATGATAGCACTTTTAAGGGAGTTACTGAGAAAGTTATACAGAAGCCTTGAAACTGGTCTCCTTCTACGGAGGCCTCTTGTTTCCCCTCAAAGTCACATGTATTAAATGATCACAATTCACCAGAACGGTGGATTGTGTTTTATTTATTTGACGTCCCCGGATAATATCGAACAAGCCCTCCAAAAATTAATTAACAGAAATCGTCCCGTCAGCGCAGAAATCGTCAGCATTTTGAATCATACATGTTTTATGAAAGAACATCTGTTGAACAGTATAATTGCAGTTCAAAAAAGTGCGTCGTTGTGTCACTAGATTCTGATGATGAACGGTGAACGAATAAAATGATTTTTCAATGATTGTTCAACTCCCTGGGGAGTATACAGCCCCGGCTGCTATATGTAAGCGCGCAGAGGCTAATCAAACCAAAAAGCCATCTCTACCCTCACATGGTACCCATTTACTCCTTAGTGAAGACAAGCAATAATGTTACAAAGCGTCTTGCCCAAGGACGCAAGCACCATTAGCCCACGGCTGGATTCGAACCCACAACCTGTAGATTGACCACAAGACCTTGAGTACGACACACCAGACCAGGGGTCGATTTCACCAAACTCATCGTAACTACCAATCGTAGGACTTGGGATACAATTGCAGCCCTATGTAGGATAGGCCCCTACGATGGGTTATCCTAAATCGGGTTACGATCGATCGTAGGGCTTCGTGAAATCGACCCATGTGGCCTTTTCAAACCTTGGCTCCGGCTACGGCTCCATTTCGTCAAGCCGTTCTAAAATAACGTGTATCCCAGAGGCTTTTGGCTACGGTTCAGAAGTAGATTCTCCGGTTTGAAAAGGAAAACAGAATTCAGCTTCGATGAAAAACCTCAACCGTAGGCCTATATTTTTCAGCACAATATGACAAAGAAGAAGTCGGAGCTGAGTAAGAATTCTAAATTTTCGCGACCGCGTGCAAGGATCAAATTGAAGAACAATCCCGAATTATTTCCACGCCAAGGCACCTATCCGCTCGCCACGATGTCTCCGTTTAAACAAATTATGATCAAAAGATGTTTTGTGCGTGCCTGTCACATTGTCACTGGTATACGAAACATTGCTCGTCATGGACAGCCAAAAAAAAACAATTTTCAATTTTTGAGCCAACAATAATCACCGTGCACAGCATGCAGCGCGTTTTCAATCCATGACATAATGAGCGATTGAGGTAGCGAGGTCATCGCACTTCGGTGAAAAAAAAGAACCTTTCATTACATTCAATCATCCTGATGAAAATTGAAAAAATTCTCTATGTGCCCGCTCTCTCTCAATTCCGTGAACTCGTCAACACATTTGTTTTTTTATTATTACCCAAACATTATTCTACATTTTAGTTTGTCTAACACCAAGGTTTAGAACGTCAATCATAATTTTTGAACAGGTAGGGGAGCCTATTGTGTTTTGCCGAATACAATTACTTTTTAACGAATAATAAATTGTATAGTACGGTATCAAAGTTTATAATGGCGTTAATGGATACAGCACATTGTTTGCACGATGAGTTTATGACACTGTTTGGGATGTTCAAATGAAATGAGTTTCTAATTCTATAGCTGTGTACGTCAAGAAATACAATTTTTATGCTCAGGTAAATGGGTACATTGTATTAAGCGACATGGAGGCGTCAGTGGAGTAACTACGGGGTGCCCTTGCGGCCACATTTTCTCGAAATCTCGATTTAATTATGAAGATTTGACTTTTAAATGTTTACGTTAATGTGTCCTCTGTGCCCACACAGCACCATACGTGCCATTTCAGATTTACACTAGTTACACGAGGTCGGTGGATATGCAAAAAAGCAAGAACTTAAAAAGAACGTATTTTCCGTTATAGGTACTATCATACTTTGGTAGCATACCGAAACAGAAAATCTTCACCGCCGTTTACTTATAACTCACAGGGTATAAAGTTGGTATAACATACCGTTAAAAATTAATGTTGTCCGCTTGAAATACTATATTTATCCAGAAAAAGAGTAAAAACAATTGACCAAAAACAATTATGTACTTTTTAAGATCAAAAATAACGGTTACAAGATTTTTAAAATAACGTGAACGTTTTTCACTGTTTTCTCAAAAAGTGGTCACCGTATATGGGACTGGGAATGTCACACTCATGATTGTTACTGTATCTGTCTTGGTATATTTACCCATGAATCTGTTTTGGCAAAAACCAAAGCATTTTACCTTTTATAAATCTGTGAAAGTGTCTGTGGTCTGCGAAATTTGGTCACAATTCCAGGTGAGATGCTGTTTACCTTTTTCCGGCCCTGACACGCACAGAAATTCGTTCCGCAAAGTTTCGCAACTATAAACCTATCTAAACGAAACAGCGGCTCATCGCCAACTCCACCAAGGTCGGTGCTCTGAATTATGCAATCATTCTTTGGCGATACGGTCCAGTTCCAATTTTTTTTTTCCGAAAAAGGAAAAAAAAAGAGCGAAAAAGGGAACAGTACAGCAGCTGTTATTCTTTCCACCCGGAACCCAAGGGACTGCTCTCAAGTAGGCCTACGCAGTATACATCACACTGACACAAAATAATATAGCGCGGGTCGTTATAATTAGGTCGGAACAGCTCTGCACGCAGTGCTTGACTTAAAGGTAATTTCATACTTTGGTTTTTGTCAAAGAAATACAGATTCATGGCCAGGCCAAAAATATCAAGACAGATACAGTAACAGTCATCTGTGAAAATTTCAGTCCCATACGGAGCTCACTTTTCGAGAAAACAGTGAAAAACAGCCACAGTATTTCTTAAAAATCTTTTCGCCGTTATTGTTGATCTTTTAAAGATAAAGAAATGTTTTGGTCATTGGTTTTTACTCTTTTCTGGATAAATACAGTAATTCAGGCAGAAAAAATTGTAACGGTGTGTTTCTACAATCACCACCTTTACACCCTGCAAGTTATAAATAGGTAAATAGGTGAAGATTTGTGCGGTATGGTAGTTACCTTTAATATTACAAGAGTTTGTTTCCCGCGCATTTGGCCCCACATACACAATTTTATTGCAATTACAGAAAGTTTAACGTCCTGATGCCCCAGATACGGTAAACTAGATCACAACGCGTATCGAGGGCGATGCTGGCCTAGCCGCTGTGCCTTTATAGTACCGAGAAACGTTATTAAAGGCTTACCACGCACTAGTGACTCTATAGTGAAAAAGCGAACAAAATTTACATCTGGAAAATGGGTCTACATTACGTTTTTTTAATAATAATAATATTATTAACAATATACGGCACATGAAGGTCGAATGGGCATCACATGTTCACCAATCGAGATCGGGTGATGTTATTGTTGTTGTGTTGTATGACAAAAAAATAATGTATTATGATTAAACTTACCCGGTAAACAAAAATCAATACCGCTGTCTCTCTTGGGTAACAACGTGCACGGGAATTATGTGAGAATCAGACAGATTGTAGATTCATAATAATCTATGGGTGGCAAACAAAAGAACCGTCCAATTTATATGCAATCTGTGGAAGGGGAAAGGCAAAGGGATCCAAAAGGTGAAAAGTTTACTGACAGAGAGGAAATCAATATTAACTCATCCAATTCGAGAAACTGGGTAAAATCAGGCGCGATTCTACGGGGGGCTGGGAGGGGGGGGGGGGGGTTGAGCCCCCAACATTTTGTCTAGCCCCCCCCCCCCACACCCCCCAAAAATGCAATTGGAACAAAAAAATCTGGAAAATACTGCATATTTTCAGTTGCTGCGCCAATTACATAAAAAACGCGTTGTGTAGGCTATAGATGCATGCTTTTCTACTGCTAAAAATACATTGCAGAAGCGAGTGTTAGAAGAAGGGTCTAGCCCCAAAATATTGGGTCTTCTAGCCACCCCCCCAAAAAAAGTAATGGTTCTTCTAGCCCCCCCCCCCCCATTTGTTTTCTTCAAATTTCGCCTACTTTGTATTTTGTGTTTTGAAAGGGGTGTGCGCCACTATATAGAACCTCTGGAGATCTCCATGTTACTGTAAACTGATTGAAAAGAAATAATTTAAAAGAAACAGAACTAATTTGTAGACGATAATGTTAAACGAGACGGTGATATCCAGACGTGAAACTGACTGAAACCAAAAGTGAAATCCACAGAAGAAGGTCAAGGTTGAAATACAGACGTAAAAAAATTCAAGCGATGTCAAACTTTTCTCTTTAACTCTCTATCTCTTTCTTCTTCTTTCATTTGAAATGTTTTGTTATACTGAATGGTCGTCCACTATATAGGGCTTTCTGGAGACACCGTAGTTGTTTCTATTAGTCAGTTTGTCGGTCATGACATTGACATTCATCCAACCACCCAACGCAAGAGTTTAAGGATGATAAATCTTGAAACATGAGCACTATTGAGCAGTATGAAAACATCCCTCTGCAAAGCGGCTTAAATAGACCCACTTTCTCACCCAATTGCATCACAAATTGTCACAAATGGAAGCCAACAGTCCTATCAGGTGGCCCAATTACCTATTTTCTTCAATCCCTCAATTTCGGGGCTCTCAGAACTCTCTCATTTATAATATATTGAATGTATAACTTTTATTAATGAGCTCGGCAGACGGATTTTGGGACCATTTAGGCCCCCCCCCCCTACTTGGGTGCACCCTTAAATGCACGATTTTGCGTCGCCGAAGAACTTATGGCACTTTAAAATCCTCCAACTAATTTCAACTCCTGTGTGCAATCAAATAAACAATACGAAAGCTGTTCTAAACTGATATTAAAAATTAAAATAAAAAAGGGAGGGAGACGGGGAGGGGGGGGGGGGGAGATGTCACGGTTGTGAGTCAAGAATAAAGCACGTTTTATCGATTGCCTAGACTCGAGCTCATATTTCCGATCACAGCTTAGCCCCTAGGCCTGATGACACGATCAATAATAAGCTTACGCAAAACTGAATTAAAATACAATATTTCTGTGGAGTTTTTTGAGAGAGAAAAAGAGAGAGTGGAGTTTTAGCATGATACGCAAGCTCGGCTCTGGGTAATTTTTTTAAACAGAGACCCCAGCTTAATTGCTTCGATGTCAGTTGGCTGGCTGCCCCGGCTATACTTCCCTTGAAGAAATCGGGTATGTTGTCGTCCATGATGACATGTACATGACTTGTAATTACACGTTTTGCAAACGGAGAGATGAATCGATAAAAATGAGCAGTGGACGTGGCGTATGATACATGTGATGTGCAGGCAGGGGGAGTGCAGGCGGCGTACGTGACGAAATAAAGGGGTTTCGAGTTTCTGAAAAAAGTTGCTCCAATTTATTTTGTTTTTCTGCCTTTTTTCAGTGCTTTTTTGTTTGGTTTTGTTGGGGGCGTTTGTTGTTGGGGATGTTTGTTTGCTGTTTGGGTGTTTGTTTGTTTGTTTGTTTATTTGGGAGGTAATGGGAAACCCATCTACACTCTTTTTACCCCAAAAGGAAAACACAATATAAACATAGGCCAATATTACAGAGCGACTTCTAGTTTTAGTTAAATACATCATGGGGCCTTTACAAAATGAGGCTTGAGGCTGGGCTTGGGATTTATTTTGCTACCGCCATTTTGTGTCCTAAATGAAATGAAGGGCTTGATATACATGGCGAAGCTGGAGCCTTTCTTCGGCTTCGTCGTCATGTGACCCAATCCCTTCATTTCAGTTGTGAGCCTCAAATGGCGGTATTATGGTGAAATAAGTTCTGATGCCTATAGCATCAAGTCACGGGTCGATTTCACGAAGCCCTGTAACGATCGATCGTAACTCGAATTACGAAGGATAACCCATCGTATCCTACGTAAGGCCGCAATGCATCATAAGTCCTACGAAGTTAGGTACAATCGTGGGTTCTGTGGGTTCTATGGGCCTAGTGGTCACTCTGGCGTGTCGAAACCAAAGTCTTGTGGTCAATCTACAGATTGTGGGTTCGAATCCAGCCATGAGTTAATGGTGCTTGCGTCCTTGGGCAAGATGCTTTGTCACATATTGCTCCTCTTCACCCAGGTGTACCTGTGAGGGTAGAGATGGCTTTGTGGTTTGATTAGCCTCTGTGCGCCCTATGGTTGCCAGGATGGGGCTGTATGCTCCCCAGGGAGTTGAGATGGTTTCAGGAATGTAAATTATGGCCCGATGACCAGGGATAACAATAATGTACAGCGCTTTGATCTTCTTGGAAAGGCGCTTTATAAATGCCCGTTATTATTATTATTATAATCGAGCCATGGGTTTCGTAAAGGCCCACAGCTCAGACGCATAGGGAAGCCTTACGATTTTTATCTCCAAACGCGCACCGTCACTCGATTTATTATCATGATACCGAACCAGCAATGTCATCGTACATGCCAGATGCTATCAAGTTCTCTCCCTATACTCTCCCTGAGGACAAGGTGGTGACTTTTTTATGGGACAAGCTATAGGTTTTTAGTTCAACTCTGCCAACTTCGTAACCAGGAAAATGCCTGAGTAATAATGATATACACGGCAGGGCAACAGCGATGTCAAGTTGTCAACTCTACTACAGGAAGTTGTTGGCATACCATACCAGGGTATGCTTAGTTTCATGAATCAATCGGTATGCATGATTTACATTCCTTATATGTAATCACACTAACAGTGTAAATATCATTCAGGTTCACCTGTCAAAACTCTGAGTGTATGATACTGAACTGAACGCAATGCAGATTTTAAAGGTACAGCACAGGATTGGTAACATAGTTTACCCAAACAGAAATGTTCACAGATTTACGTATTACTTTCAGGATTATGAAGATTACATACTTTTAAAATGTTTCCGCCTGAAATGGTGTATTTATTTAAGATTGCTTAATAAAACGGTTGATAATCAGGATAAGACTACTTTTTAGATGCATTTCGTTGACTTGGCCAGATAAATTATCAGGATAGGTCGACTTCTCGTTTTCGCTCAAGGCCATCTTGTTGAGATAATTATTATTGAGAGAAGACGAATGTTCCCACTCCAAAAGTCGACTTGGCGAGATGAGTATGTGTTACCCTGGATGGATTTCACCAAACTCATCGTAACTTACTATCAATCGTAGGACCTAATGGTGCATTGCAGCCCTACGTGGCTACGATGGATTATCCTTCACAACTCGAGTTACGATCAATCGAAGGGCTTCGTGAAATCGACCCCTGGATATTAAAGTGGAATGGCAATTGTGAAGCTCCGTATGACACGCTTGAGCCTCCAAGCTTGAAAGCAATCTCGTCACAACAAAGGTCAGTGAACGAACGGCCCATGTCCACAGAACTGTAGCAGACCACACCCCTCCGTGTTTACTACTTGCCACGCCCCTTGCAGGAGAAGAAACAGTCATTCATGCGATTGATGACAATCAGTATGCAATATAATGATAAATGCTGGGGGTAAACAGGTTTGATTGTTCTTGCATGTGGAATCCTTTTTTTTTTCTCGCAGGAGAAAATTCAGAATATTCCATTACAGAACCGTATTATCATTGGTAGAAACAATAGGCATAATAGTATTTAATAAATAAATGCCAACTGCATGCTTAGCAAATTTTTGTACTAAGCAGGGCCTACTCAGTATTATGTTGATACATACAGTTCCACCCTGTTTCCATTGAATTTTTCAAAATGAGTTTCCTGAATACGTTTCAAATCGCGGCGAAGCTATGGGGGATCGACATTTAGGAGTCCGTCTTTTCAACTTTCATCAATTGGAAGGTGCGTATAGTGGAGAGGTAGCCCATATAGTGCGGGTAGGAGTGAGGCTGTATTAAACTTGTACTAGGACCGATGATGAGTAAGGTGCTTATGGGTGTGGCTGGGGTGCTGATGTGGTCTTGAGAGGTGGCGTGGCGGTAGGTCTAAAGCAAAGTGGGGATGGTGGTGTTAATGAAGCAGGTTGTTGTGAGGTTGTGGTTGACGCAGGGCACTGGTGGAGGTAATGTGAGGTGGCAAAGTGGCGATGGCGGTGTCGATGAAGAAGGTTGTTGGGAGGTTGTGGTTGAGGCAGGGCGCTGATGGAGGTAATGTGAGGTGACAAAGTGAAGATGGCGGTGTTGATGAAGCAGGTTGTTGTGAGGTAGTGGTTGAGGTAGGGCGCTGATGGAGGTAATGTGAGGTGGCAAAGTGGCGATCGCGGTATCGATGAAACAGTTGTGAGGTTGTGGTTGAGGTAGGGTGCAGATGGAGGCAATGTGAGGTTGCAAAGTGGCGATGGCGGTGTTGATGAAGCAGGTTGTTGTGAGGTTGTGGTTGAGATAGGGTGCTGATTGAGGCAATGTGAGGTGGCGTGGAGGTAGGCCTCAGGGTTAGGTTTGAAGTGAAGTTGGTGATGTAATGGTGCGATGACGTGCATGAGCGGTAGGCGTGGTGAGGTATGGTTGAGGTAGGGATGTTGATGCGGGTGATGTGAGGTGCCAATGAGGTACACCGAGGTCACTATGAGGTGGGCCTTTGTTGATCAGATGTTGTTGGGGGTAACATTGTGCTGTACTGACGGGGTAGGCTTAGTTGAGGTATTATCTATTGAGGTATAAGTGTGGGTTGAGGTAGGGGTATTGATGGAGTTGGGCGAGGTGTCAATGAGGTACATGCTTTAGAGTAGGGTGGTTGTACGTTGAGGTAGCGTGTTAATGAGGTTGTGTGAGAGTGATATAAGGTAAGCCTAGAACTTAAGAGGAGGTTCAAATTAAAATCGGATGCAGACGAGCGAGGGCGCCCTATACATTTGACCATTAAAAAAACCGTGTATCGAGAAATCTCCCGCCAAACAAACTTATAACAAGAAAAAAACAACTTGGCATCTTTCCAAAATATTACGCACCAGTTTATTACCGGTGGCAAAAATCCAAATACGGTTTTCTCTTTAAAAACGAACCGAAGCAGCGCATAACCGCAAGAGGTGATCTGATCAAAACATTACCAGGAATTGTCATTCCGAGGGGCCGTTGGCATCACCGGGGCTGTTACATAATCGCCCGGGTGATACACGCGCACGACCTCGGTCGTAAATCTGCTCCATAATCCATGCATCAAGTATCGGTGAAACTCGTTATGATATTATAATGACGAGAACTTTGCCAGTTTTTATATACGATTCGGAGAATTCCAATTCCCAAAGCCAAGCCAGGCGAATTATAATAACATTGAAATAAAAGACCGGCAAATCCAGGGTCTAGTGAAGTGTAACTGTAAATATTTTGACTATAATTATAGCCAGGGCCGATTTCACCAAACTCATCGTAACTTACTATCAATCGTAGGACTTTTGAGGCATTGAAGTCCTACGTGGGATAGGTCCCCTGCGATGGGTTATCCTTTGTAACTCGAGTTACGATCGATCGCGGGGCTTCGTGAAATCGACCCCTGGAGTATCATGCGACAAGTCTAGTACATTACAATCAAGATTACACAAAATAAATTATGCATGTTCAGGCAACATCTTCCTCTGTAGGCTGGATTGAAAATTATGGCAATTCTTAAAGGTATAGGCCTACAACATAATTGGTATTAAAGGTAATATCATACTTTGGGTTTTTTTTATCAAAGAAATACAGATTCATGGGCATAAATATCAAGACAGATACAGTAACACCGTGTCATCTGTGAAAATTTCAGTCCCATACGATGCCTACTTCTTGAGAAAACACTGAAAAACTGTCACGGTATTTCTTAAGTCTTTTCTCTTTTATTTTTGATCTTTTAAAAAATAAACAAGGTTTTCGGTCGTTGTTTTACTAATTTCTGGATAAATACACCATTTCAGGTGGAAAAATTTTAACGGTATGTTTCTACCACCACCATCTTCATACCCTGTAAGTTATACGCAAATCTGTGAACATTTCTGTTTTGGTTTCTTACCTAAGTATGATACTACCTTTAATGGTCACAGAACATCACTCACACTTTGTCTAATCCAACATGTACATGGAATAATAAAGAGAAAATAGCGAAAACGCCCTTTTTCCTTATAGGCCTACATGTAAAACATAAATAATGTTTTTGATCTCGCCGAGCCGTAAATTATTTGTTTTACACTTGTCTTAACAAAATGTAGCATTTCAGGCAAAAATATTTTAATATGGTGTTTTTCTCATCATGTTCATCTTTATACCGTGTAAGTTATAGGTAAATCTGTCAACATTTCTGTTTGGGTATGTTTGCAATCCTGTAGTATTGTACCTTTAGATGATGAATTTTATCTTCTTCTTCGTTTTTTTGCAAAAGTCTGGTTATAGTGTTAATATTGTGACGGAAACAATATCCCCAACACACTTTATAAAATGCAGTCCTATTTTGTTTTCAAATCTGGGGGTCTTCTACAAAGTTTCAATTCTGGAAAACCAATTTATATTTGTGACATTGTGTCAAGGACGAGGTTGGCCTCAGCCAATCAAAGCAGCTGGACTGCTAGGCTTTTCTCAAGGCTTTCCAGCTAGGGCAGTTACGTAATCGTTAATACGGCATTACATCCATGCCAAAAAAGCTGACTGCACTCATCAATTGCACTGCACTAAATAATTACCCCCATAATAATTACGCAGAAAACAGCTGTTATGGAAATTAATTGTACACATGCAATTTTGTATTTTTAAGAGGTAACCGATGATGTAATTTCTGTGAAACTGTATATATCGATAATAATATAAAGCAGGCGCAGCGTCATGATCCTTAGAGCATACACGCTGAGCCATAGGTTGTTATTATATAGAAACGTCCATTTCAAGGTCTTCTCCCTAAAGGTTACGTAATAGCTGAAACTCTATTATGATTATCATTGAACCGATATGCATGCCTCATGGGCAATATAATCTTAATGCACAAGCTGGGCCAAGTAGTCGACCCTTGATATTAAATACAATGATATACAGTGAAGCTGTGTGTAGGTAGTGTTCCAGGCTATAGTTCGCTTGAAGTGGAACTTGTAATCGCCAGTTCTTTGAAATGCTATGACTCAGATTCTCATAAACTTTACATATTGACAAAAATAATTCTGTTAGTCCTTGACGTTAAAAGTATAATACATGATTGGTAAAGGCCACAGAACAACACTCACACTTTGTCTTAGTCTGGTTCCCTGCCCAAAGATTCCCTGACGACTCTTATTAAAAATCTTGGGAGCTTTTGGGGTCCGGGAACCAGACTAACTTTGTCTGATCCAACATGTAAGCCTACATGAAATAATAAACCTGTGAAAATTTGAGCTCAATCGGACATTCTGAGTCACAAGATAATAGCGAAAACCCGACTTAATTTTTCTTATAAAACACAAAGAATAGTTTTGATCAAATGAAAACTGTTTTCGGTCTTTGTTTTACTTATTTCTGGATAAATACAGCATTTCAGCCGGAAATATTTTTATGGGATGTTTCTACCAGCACCCTCGTCATATCGTAAAAGTTATACGTAAATCTGTGAACATTTCTGTTTGGGCATGTTACCAATCCTGCATGTGCCAATCCTGTATGTACTATATCAGTTAATAAACTTCCGCGATAGAGAAATGATCGTACTGTAATAAAGCCAAATGGCTATAGGTTCTACGGTAAAGCTAATTAATGATTGAACAATGGGCTGTTTATGTTGCACAGAAGTGGAGTTATTCAGTTTTGTGACATTTTGAGGGCCAACAGTTGGAGTAGCCTAGCATGGGCGTATATCACGAGGTGAGGGGGGGGGGGGTGTGAACCCCAGGTTTTCATGTATATATAGGCCCTATATAATGTATGTATGCATTTGTGTACGACCCACCTACAGGACCATACCCCCAGGGGCCAATTTCATAAAACTGTTCAAGCACAAACATTTGCTAAGCATGACATTATTTTATGTCTTTTTAGTTAATAGAAACAGGGTTAACAACCCAATTTCCATGTGTTGTGTATCACTTATGATTGTAATGTGGCGGTTGTTCGCTGACCATTGAATATCAAAAGGAATTTTCAATGGGTGGTTTGTTTTATTGGGCGAGACATTGTTGTGCTAAGCAATTTTTTGTGCTTAACAGTTTTATGAAATTGGCCCTGGTCTGATGACTTGTCTGACGCCACTGGCCTATAACTTAAGCAAGTGATCGCAGGCGCGGTTCTACGGGGGGGGGGGGGGGGCTAGGGGGCTGTAGACCCCCAAAAATTTGGTCTAGCCCCCCCAAAATAATGCAAGTGAAAAAAAAAAATATTTCTTGAAAATACTGGATTTTTTCAGTTATTAAGCGCCAATGACATAAAAAAAAAACGCATTGTGTGGGCTATATTGTGCATGTTTTTCGACCCCTAATAAGACATAGCAGAAGCGAGTGTTAAGAACCCAAAATATTGGGTCTTCTAGCCCCCCCCCCCAAAAAAAAAATGGCTCTTCTAGCCCCCCCCCCCCCAAATTTTGACTCTAGAACCGCGCCTGAGTGATCGTTTCAATTTTGGTATCTCGGTGTCCAACAGGTGAATTTTCACCAAATGAGTTCTCATGTACACCCCCTTCCAGTCAGAGCCAACAACTTCGAGCATCTGTGTTTTAAATCAGTAACATTTTCTACATTTCGCAGAACGATATGGGTGTTATGCGATATTACATCAATCAATACACTATAGTATTAGTAACGTATACTAGCAGTGCACGGCTAAGGTTACCGAATAGCACTCGGCTTATTACGCCATACACGTTGCGTTCTAGGAATATTACTTCTAGGAAAGTCACGTTGTTATACACAGGGCCACGCTTCAACATTTTCTCTCAAGGTTATATAGGCCTACAACTGAAGTATTAAATGTAATTTCATATACTTTGGTTTTTGTCAAAGAAATGCAGATTCATGGGCACAAATATCAAGAAAGATATACAGTAATAATCATCTGTGAAATTCTTTGCCCTGGACTCAGTCAAGAACCACAATCATGAGCTGGGTTCGAACCCGCGACCTGTGGAATTCACGACAAACTCATTAGCGGACAATTAGGCCACGGCGCAACGCACACTACTTGCGTGACTTCCGTACCGTTTTGAAAGAGTCATTTGATTCCGGCTTATTTCGCTACAGGGATTTTGAGGCCCACAAAACGAAACGAAGGGAATGGGCCACATGATGACGAAGCCGAAGAAAGGCTCCAGCTTCGCCATGTATCTCAAGCCATGTCATTTAGGACGCCAAATGGCAGTGGTTAATAAATCCCAATTAAGCCTATAGCCTGAAGCCTAATCATAAAGCCCCTATGGGGATTTACGAAACGGAGGCTCAGGCTCAGACTCAGACTCTGGCTCCATTTTTTCACGAATCCATTCTCAAAATAACGGGTATCAAAATAGAGGCTTTTGGCTGCGGTTCGGAAGTAGATTCACTGGTTTGAAAAGGAAAAAGGAAAAAGGTTTCAGCTCCCCTGAAAACCCACCACCTATATATTCAGCATATGGATGTCAGAGTTGGAATTTGAGTCCGAGTCTGAGCCATTTGGCGTCCTCCGTTTCGTATAAAAACCTCCTCTTTGCCACCGAGGGCGCTATACTATGTTGAAGTATTATTATGAATGAGGAAGTAGCGGCTGAAAAAGAGGACAAGCCCTGAAACTGAAACGAACTTGACCCAGAAAAGGAAATAAAAATGCTCAGCTGAATTGGGTTGATGATGGCAAGCAAGCTGCATAATAACAAGCGAGGCGAAACTATTGAGCTATAGAGGAAAAATCTTTTTCATACAATTACAGGAATTCATGGCATTAATGTGAACGTTTGTGTCATAGATCGATTGCTCTATTAGGTCAACTGTTCCTTTAGGGGGTCAACATTACAATCCTACTCATGAATACATGAATACCAATTTGCATCAAAACAAAACATAATATCTAGCTACAGAACAGCTGCAGAGGTGGGTTGAAAGGGAGCGCTATATAGGAATGGTGTTAATACATATGTATGTATGGCTTTAACTCGTGGCATTATACTCATTATATCTACTACAGGTATGTATACAGGCCCATGTGACGACTTGAAAAGTGGGTCACAAGGTTGACTTGAATATTCCTTTCTTTGAGTAAACAATTTCGAGCTGACGCATAGTGTTCAAGCAGCGAGCGCACAGTGAATATTCGATGTTGAAGCTATATAATATAACGAGCATTGTTCAGCGATCAAAGAAATTTTACTTGTTTGTGCCACGGGCACCCATGCGATCCACAATTCAGTTTGAAAAAAACTTTTCAGCTTTTGCCTTTCTTTTCCTTATATTTTCTTTTTATTACTTTCACAATCATACACCGAAATTGCCAACTTTGACAAAAGGACAGATTGAATCGAGATGAAGGCCGCAATAACAGTTATTGCGTCATTATGTTGACGCCGTGTGTTCATCCATGGTGTTGAAGATCGTACACACTGAATGATACATACAGAGGTCTTTTGATGGCCTTTTTATTCTACGAATTTGGCTTTTGAATTTTGAAATCGAAACAAATTTTGTACGCAATGACTTGGGTAGATTTCACGAAGCCCACTACGATCGGTCGTAACTCGAGTTACGAAGGATAACCTATATCGTAGGTGGCCTTTCCCACGTACTGGCCTGAGTCTTACGATTGGTAGTAAGTTACGATGAGTTTGATGAAATCGATCATGAGGATCGTTCACGTGGTTTTTCACACCACGAGTGCGATCACAGTGTATCTCATCATCATAACGTTTCTCTGAATATCAATTAGCATATCCTAAGTTGGGCATCTCAATAGGGTCAAGTTCACCAAACTCATCGTAACTTAGGCTTATATTATCAATCGTATGACCGTTATGGTGCATTGCAGCCCTACTTAGGATACGATACGGAACATCTTCTGTACCAACTGTCATATCGAATCACTCAACGAGGCCTTGTTCCAATTTCCCAATGGGTGTGTAAAGGCTCTTTCGGTTTCGCCAATACTTTTTTCCCCTATTAAATCGTCAGCGGTGAAATACTACGAGCATTAAATCATGGGACGTGTGCGAGAGTGACTCCACCCCCGGGGCCCAACGACCCTGAGCCCCCGGTGTGGCGGTCTCAGCTGACTCCCCGTCTCAGCTGTCCCCCTTACTAAATATAGTACCAATACGTCATGCTATCTCTGCGCACAACAACGGTAAAGTCGTCCGTTTAAGTGGCGTACTGAGCTGTGGTCGAGCTGTGCATTCCGTGCTTCACAACACAACAGGTTTTTTCCTTCTTTTGAAGGCCACGCATTGCTTCTGTGATTTATTACAAAATACTACAGTAAAGGAATGGACACTCTACAAAAAACACTAGCTGAACCAGGGGTTTTAACGTAAAGACATGGAGGTCAAGGAAAGGGGGGTGAATAAGGGAAGAAACAGAAAGAAGGGGAGGGATTGGGAAAGAAATGGGGGGAGGTTGGTTTGGTTTAATAGTTCGAGGTCAAAAGGTTGAAAGCTGACAGATGGACTAACATGACGTGGGTAGACATAAACCCATCATGGATGTAGGACGAAGTGCTATTTGCCTTAAATTGGACCTGTAGACCCTTATATAAATTGACGAATATTCCCCAGAGAATGCTCACTCTTCGTACCCAAAAGAATACTTCATTAAACTAATTAATGAATTAATAACATCAACTAATCTCTCGCTATATGAGGCACGGTACCGTGCGATAGTTAGTCATGGGGGGACATCTCAGCAAGGGAGACCAATGAGACCGTGCACGTGTCGGACTGAACTGTCCCCCTAGGTCAGGGGAGACAGCTGAGACGGGGAGTCAGCTGAGACCGCCACACCGGGGCTGAGCCAGGTCTCGTGACACGGTCCGCGGACAGCGCGTGACTCACATACAACGATTTAAACAGGGTTCGCTTCTATGGGCGGCCAAAAGGGCCAAAATTAAAACAAAGTTAAGAAGGACAAACAAAACATCTAAATACCAAATTTATTCAAAGAAAGGACAAATCGAGAAAAAAGAACAAATACACGAAAAGAACAAATGTAAACCAAAAGACAAAACTAGAAGAAGACAACTTCACAAGAAGACAAAATCGAAGTCGAACAAATGACAAAATGGCAAAAGGACAAATTTACAAAAAGACAAAACCAAAATCAAACAAAGAACAAAACGGCAAAAGGACAAATTGACAAAAAGACAAAATCCAAAATCAAACAAAGGACAAAACGACAAGAGGACAAATTTACAAAAAGACCAAACCAAAATCAAACAAAGAAAAAAATGACAAGAGGACCGATTTAAAGAAAGACAGTAACAAAACAAATCACGCGCAAAACCTCAAGAGGACGAATGCACACAATTAAGGACGAAGTGAAAATCAGACGACCGCACACTCAGAAGGTCACTCACTCACACAAGACGAACATTTTCACAAACGGACAAAGGTCGTTGCGAAGAGAACTGACCAGCACCGAACGATGGGGGCGGGCCCCATTCTCTGTCTCAATTGTTTTTGGAGGTCCCTTTACAATTTTAGTGGACAACCTGCTGGAGTGAATTCCCAGGAGTACTATTTGCCTCAGGGCATAGATCTGGTTCACTGCTGTAGCACATCTGTTACGTAATACCCTAGCTAAAACAAACTAGAGTACAGCCACTGTGTGTTCATTAATTTATGTAGGCCTACTGCATTTACTGTACATTAAGTACATGTACATGTAGTACATGCCCGCATTTAGGGTACTTTCTCTTGGCTTGTGACAACTGCAAAAAATCCGGTAAACTCTTGATTTTTGCATGGCCCTGCAATTGAAAACAAAGTTTTTAACAGTCTTATTTTACTACTAATGAAGGGATTGAAGGCACATGAGAAGCAAAAGACGTCTGCTAGTAGTATATATAGGCTGTCCCTGCCGATTTTGAATTATTTTGCTTGACAGCTAGCTTGACATTGTGGATTTTCAACTTTACAGCTACAGCCTATACAAGCATAAACTTCAAGCATACAATTTAAAATCGTTATAGCCGTTAGACGGAACATGGAGGAAGGAAAAGAACCTTTCATGGGGTTCGCATAGGCCTACGTACATTGTGATCGAAAGCAATACAACAACATGGTGATTTAAATATTGGAACACATTGCACTGTTTGATTTGGAGTCTTTCTTTTTTTCGTATACTTCCACACAATTAATTATTGGAAAAAAAACTCATCCTATAACTTATACTATAAGACCACATCCTAGCTTTGTGGTATTTATCAGAATATTCAAGCTCGGACTGGAGTGAATGGGAAGCCTGTAAGCACAGTCCACTCGTTTCGAAAACGATCCATGGAGACAGAGATAGAGATTAAGGGGGGGGGGTCAATGGGGGCTGCCCCCATCGTTCGGTGCTGGTCAGTTCTCATCGCAACGACCTTTGTCCGTTTGTGAAAATGTTCGTCCTGTGTACGTGAGTGACCTTTTCAGTTTTCCAACATGTGTGTGTGTAATAGCGGTCGTCTGATTTTCACTTCGTCCTTAATTGTGTGCATTCGTCCTCTTGTGGTTTTGCGCGTGATTTGTTTTTTTACTTCTTTCTTTAAATCGGTCCTCTTGTTATTTTTTTCTTCGTTTGATTTTTGTTTGGTCTTTTTGTAAATTTGTCCTCTTGTCGTTCTGTCATTTGTTTGATTTTGGTTTTGTCTGTTTGTAAATTTTGTCCTCTTGTCATTTTGTCCTTTGCTTGATTTTGGTTTTGTCTGTTTGTAAATTTGTCCTCTTGTCGTTTTGTCATTTGTTTGATTTTGTCTTCTTGTGAAGTTGTCTTCTTCTAGTTTTGTCCTTTGATTTACATTTTGTCTTCTCGTGAATGTGTTCTTTTGTTGATTTGTCCTTTGTTTGAATAAAATTGATCTTTGGATGATTTTTTTGTCCTTCTAAACATTTGTTTGATTTTGGCCCTTTTGGCCGCCCATACGCTTCACACCTGTTGAGATATCAAAGGCTTCGCTGTTCAACCTGATTATTAAATGCTTTTCTCTCGCTGTACGTCAAACATCAATGTGAGCAATGTGTCGAGCGTGTATACTTTGTTACACCTCTGGGATTTTGAAATTTGCGAAACAACTATTACTTTCGATTTTACACACGCGCTTTTTTCACTTTGGCTAAAAAACAACGGAGATGGTGATGTAAAATGGTTGTAGCAAGGTTTTCTCATTACATTAGTTTCGTCGTTACTTCAGCGATGACGTAATGGTATTTGAAACTGTAAGAGCCGCACATAGAGGGCGCCTCACAACTTTGTGTCGACATTCGTGAACTCACTTGCGCAAACATGTCGATCTCGTTTAGAAAACTGAACTTTGATGCTTGTTTAGAACAACCAGGGTCCACTTCCATGCTTAGCACAAAAAAATGTTTAGCACAAAAATGGTAAAAATCTATTTGATTTTCATGGTCAGCGAACACTGCAGCCAAAGAACAATTGCAAGTGATACACAACACATGGACATTGGGTTGTTAATCCTGTTTTTATCAAGGCAGAAATGTCATGCTTAGCGATTTTTTTGAGCTAAGCAGCTCTATGAAGTTGGCCCCAGAACGTAGAGCTAGAGGCGTTCTTAGCTTTAGCAATGACACAACTAAGCATGCAAAAACAGTAACACACGACCATGTATGTACTATGTACTCAGTAGGGTAGACGTAACACTCACGGGCTATTGAGGGCAGCAAACACAACGGTCCCTCAACATTCTACAGTTGTACTATTAGTCTCGGAATTTCGAGGGGGGGGGGGGACAAATGGAAATGGTTAGGGACGCGAGTGAGATCACGTGTGATTTACTCATCCATGTTCCACCCCCACAAAAAGAAACCTTCTGGGAATTATTAGAAACGCCCCCGCGAAACACCCCCTTAATAGTGCAGTACCGAGAAAACGTTACCAGTTTAATACTATGAAGTACCGGAAGACATTTGTTGACTATAGTGTCGCTGGTTCGCGTGCGGATCTATGAGGCGAGTGCAATGAGAGCATATGCACACCAGTATCTGAGGAAACCATGTACATCCACTACCTCGCAACACCAAAGTTTGTTGAACCAGGGTGGGAGTGAGTTGATAAACCCACGTATGAGGCATAATATTCTGTAACTCTTCAAGGACATCTATGCAGTCATACTGTTTACTTTGCCAGGGTCAGGGTTCTACGCATTATACCCTGGGGTCTTTTCTCTCGTGTTCGAGATTTTGTATTATCAATTATTTTTTGGTACAGAATAACACCAGTTATAACCAGTGCAGTGAAAAGACAGGGCCAGGAACGTGGTTTCAGGACAACCCGAAGGGCAAGGTTTTATACCGGTAACCTTGGGTCGACCACGGAGCTATGGGTCGACTGAAGTCTTATACAACAGGACTGTTATGGTGTTTCAGCGAATTCTGCTGAGTTGTTTATTGCGGGAATGGTCAATGACCCCCCTCCCCCCCCCCCCCTCCCCATCCAGTATTATGGTGCGTGACGAAACCAGCAGGCTTCAGTTGAGGCTTGGCTTCGAACTTACATCGCTATACCGCCAATTGAGGCCCATAACACGAAATGAAGGGATTGGGCCACATGACGAAGCCGAAGAAAGGCTCCAACTTCGTCATCACGTATCTCAAGCCCTTCAAAATAAATCCCAAGCCAATCCTCAAGCGTCATTTCGTGAACTTGCCCCAAAGATAAATTATCACGACCGCAGAGTACGTATGTTACATTAATATGACACAAGCCAAAACTAAAAATCCAGTCACATTACAGAGTCGGTTTTGATAAATGAGCTACTTGGATTTTCAGGACAGCCGTTTTAGAACCGAGAACTGAAACGAGTCAAGTGGCAGCACTTAGAATAGTAAAAAAGGTTCAATTTAAATGTCATCGTAAGAGGTTCAGTCAATGCATATTTTTTTCAATGCATGGTTTGCAAAACCATTTAACCAAACGGAGAGATGTTCAGAGCAACTTCTGTACAATGAACATAGGAAGTCGTGGTATCGCATTAGGACACTGAGCCTGCCGCCCTGCCGTAAAAACAGTCTTTGGGTCGATTTCACGAAGCCCTACGATCGATCGTAACTCGAATTACGAAGGATAACCTATCGTATCCTACACAGGGCTGCAATGCATCATAAGTCCTACGATTGATAGTAAGTTACGATGAGTTTAGTGAAATCCATTGTGCTCGATGGTCTTTAAAGTAATAAAAGAGAAAAGACTTAAGAAATACTGTGGCCGTCTTTTACTGTTTTCTCAAAAAGTGGGCACCGTATGGGACTGAAATTTTCACAGATGAATATTATTGTATCGTCCTTGATATTTATGCCCATGAATCTGTATTTCTTTGACAAAAACCAATGTATGATATTACCTTTAACCACACAATGAAAAATGGTACCTCATTTGAACATGCAAGATGCTGTGCGCTCATGTAGCACGGGAGTAACATTACATACTTAGCGATGCATCTAATAGCACATCATGGTATTATAAAGTGAAAGGGAATACATAGAGTATCTAGTATTATGCACACCACGTTATACATTAAGTTCAATGATGCATGGAGTAATTTCCCCGTCATCTGCCAAATAAGAAGTCTGAAAAATTGATGGCGACTCGAGTGGGGCTAAGTACCTCGTCATTCGGGCAACTTGGAGGCAAACACAATAAATATTACATTTGATTCTTGACGGATGCCGTAAACATGATCGCAAATTGCCTCAGTCATGTCATTGACATTATGGTTCCGTCATACCACCGGAAAACAAAATGGCGGGGAAAATTATACAAAAGTATAGGGCCTAATTTGAGATATGATCACTATATACTGAAAGGAATGAAGGAACAAAATGGAGCGTTCTAACTTAAAGGTAGTATCATACTTTGGTAGCATACCGAAACAGAAATCTTCACAGATTTACCAATAAGTAATAATTTTAAATCTTTGAATCTTGAATCTTTGAATCATTCTTTGGTAGCCTACCGAAACAGAAGTCTTCACAGATTTACCTATAACTAATAGGGTATAAAGACGGTGATGGTAGAAACATACCGTTGAAATATTTCTGCCTGAAATGGTGTATTTATCCAGAAAAAAAGTCAAACCAATGACCAACAACTATGTTGATCTTTAAAAGATCAAACATAACGGTAAAAAGATTTTTAAAATAACGTGGGCGTGTTCACTGTTTTTCTCAAACAGTGTGCACCGTATTGGACTGAGAATTTCACAGATGACTGTAACTGTATCATTCTTGATATTTTTGCTCATGAATCTGCATTTCTTTGACAAAAAAACATTTGAAGTATGGACAATATACAGATATTTCCAGCGAAAAACCGATACAGTTCGGGTTTAATACATGAGAATATAATATGATTATTGCGTGCTTACCAAATTTCAATGCTAAGTGGGAATATTGCTTACAAAATTTCCTTTCATGCTATTTCATCAGGAAAGTATAATGTCAAACACTTGCCTTTTTGCAGTTCGGGTTATTTCTAATTGCTTGCTTACTAAATATCTATGCTTAGTGGGAATGTTGCTTAGCAAATTTCTTTAGCCTATGATGCTATACTTCAACAAGAAAGTAATGTCAAACTTAAGATATCGCCTTTTTGCAGTTCGGGTTATTTGTAATTGCTTGCTTACTAAATTTCTATGCTAAGTCGGAATGTTGCTTACTAAATTTCTTTCCATGCTATTTCAAAAATAAAGTATAATGTCCAACAAGACTATCGCATTTTTGCAGTTCGGGTTATTTCGAATTGCCTGCTTAGTGCTTACTAAATGTCTATGCTAAGTGGGAATGTTGCTTACCAAATTTCTTTACATGTTATTCAACAGGAAGGTAATGTCAAACAAAATATGGCCTTTTTGACTCATATCTAAGGAAGGCCCGACCGGACACAAGAAGGCTGATTGGAACTTTTATTCCGCTGTTGCATCACGCGTCACTCAGTGCGCTGCATGCCCAACCCGTCCCCCACGCACGCGACCGCACTGGTATCGCATCACAGACACGGTCTGCGGTTCCACACATTTCCCAGACATGTCAATCAAACCAGGACTGTCAATCAAAGACCAAAAAATCAACGGGGGCCACTTGACATCGATTGAAAGCTGAATCAACAAGTTAAAACATACGTATGTAATTCCATGCATTAACCCTCTGTTGGTGATAGGGACTTATGAAGGGTTGGACGGTTGACCGTCGCCGTGTATTGACGACACGCGAAGATTTGTTTTAACAATTTTGACAGTGAGCGAAAGATACATAATGTCTACATTAATAACAACATTGACTAAGAAGAATTTAGCAATTGAGGACTTAAAGGGATGTACAACATAGGCAAAAAGGGGACTGAGCAGCTGCAGGCTGCTCATAATTTGATTTGTCATGAAATAGAAACAAACATGTGACATTTTCAGCTCAATTGATCATTGGAAACAGTAGAAAAAACAGTTGCAATTGTTACGCCAAATTGTATGTGAATAGGGTAATAGCTGTCTCATTTTAATCTTGCCAAAATCAAAATTTTTCTGGTGTTTTGTTTTTACTCTTTCCTGGATAAATACAGAATTTCAGGTAGAAATATTTTCACAGTATGTTTGCAGAAGACGGCTCATTTTGGTTAGGGCAACCATTTTGTTCTCGGACTGGGAACCTGCCGCTCATTTATCGGTTCTAAGCGACAAGAGTGACGGAGAACCCTAACAAAAACAATTAGGACTCGAAGACTATAAACATAGGACGTTCCTAGACTCACTAACATCTCCGCTGAAAAACTCAAATCTTCCCTTTTTACAAATCATGACATTGTGCCAGTAAATGTCTTTTTAAAGGCAGTATCATACTTTGGTAAGAAACCAAAACAGAAATGTTCACAGATTTAACTATAACTTACAGGGTATGAAGATGGTGGTGGTAGTAACATACCGTTAAAATTGTTCCGCCTGAAATGCTGTATTTATCCAGAAATTAGTAAAACGACGACCGAAAATCTTTTTGATCTTTTAAAAGATCAAAATTAAAGAGAAAAGAGTTAAGAAATACTGTGCCCGTTTTCACTGTTTTTTGAAAAAGTGGGCACCGTATAGGACTGAAATTCTGTCTTGATATTTGTGCCCATGAATCTGTATTTCATTGACAAAAACCAATGTATAATACTACCTTTAAGAATAGAAAAGTTTAGGTACGAACCTCTTAGGGAAGGCCTTTGTGCAACTTGCTGTGCTCGAGTACTCATTACGACGCCGTTGAGGGCGCTTCACATGTCAACTTCGGGGGGGGGGGGTACAGCCTGTCTGCACGGAGAAACAAAAAAAGAAAGAAAACACATTCGAGTAAGATTATACGAATGAAACTTCAACCGTATAAGCAAACTACAGCAAAAAATTCAGGAAACACTGAACGAATAACGAACGGGTTCTGGGGCCAATTTCACGGCCCTGTCTCCAAAAAACAGGATTAGCAACCAAATGTCAATGTGTTGTGTATTACTTGTGATTGTTCTTTGGCTGTTGTTCGCTGACCATAGGCCATATTGGAATTCTTAATGGTGGTTGGTTTTATTGAGCAAGACATTTCGTGCTGAGCACATTTCTGTGTGCTAAACAGCTCCATGAAATTGATCCCTGGTTTTATAGATACTAAATATAAGTTCATGCTTGGTGTAAGGAGGGCCTGACGTTTCGATCCTACAGCAGGATCTTTCTCAAAGGAGATTGACCATTTAACTTTTGAGGAAGATAGGATCGAAACGTCAGGCCCTCCTAACTCCAAGCATTTTATAGATTTCAGATCAATATTTGGGTTGATGCAGATAATACATGCATCAAATAGCCTTTAATTTCAGTTCCTACAATTGGCGTTCCATTTGTTTGTTTGTTTGTTTTCTTTTTAAGCTTTTCAAATGTATAGGTTTATCCAAATGTCAGGAGAATATCTTGCCGAAATAATGACAAATGGCTCCTATAGTGGCTCCGAAGAGCTCCCTACTGATGCAGACTCAACCTGGTCTGAGACTGAGATCTAGAACTGGCCGATACAGGGTGTCTCTCAAGAAGTGGGGCTTCCAAGACACTAATGATGTGACCTGTGGCACTGAGCCACAAACTATGGAGCGCCCCTTAAAGTGTCTTTTACTGGAGTACAAAATGCAAAGCTGAGGACCTTGCAGAGTGCAATGATGTTGCTAGGAGCTGTGTCCAGCTTTGACTGAAACATCTGATGTGAGTGGACACGACAAGAAGAAGATTCTTAGACTGAAACCCAATGATCCGTATGCCATTTCCATAAAGTCAGACTAAAAACAACAACCAACAACATTTACTGAAACACAACCGCCATTCCAAAATTACACCGTGAGAAACTAACATGTTTACGCGTTGCATGCATGCAAATGATGGTGGAAATAGCTTCAATACGCTCCAGTATTTGTCTAAATGGTGAATCTCCTTTCCTGTTTTTCGAGTTGGGCATGGTATTTGAAATCGATACTGTCAGGATCGGAAATGCCTATCCAGCTAGCGGCTTTACAGCAACAGTCCCATATTTTCATATGCGGCAAGTGAGCTTAATCATCTTCCGCTGATAAATTATTAGTTGTTGGCACAAGGGTATCTATGTCTCCCTCTTTTTTTCTTTAAAGGTAATATCATACTTAAAGGTAATATCATACTTTGGTTTATGTCAAAGAAATACAGATTCATGGCCACAAATATCAAGACAGATACAGTAACAGTCATCTGTGCAAATATCAGTCCCATACGGTGCCTACTTTTTGAGAAAAAAGTGAAAAACAGCCACAGTATTTCTTAAGTCTTTTCTCTTTTATTTTTGATCTTTTAAAAGATCAAAAAGATTTATCGATAATTGTTTTACTAATATCTGGATAAATACGCCATTCCAGGCGGATAAATTGTAACGGTATGTTTCTACCAGCATCATCTTCATACTTTGTAAGTTAAAGGTAAATATGTGAACATTTCTGTTTTGGTTTCTTACCAAAGTATGATATACTACCTTTAAATCAAGTTTCAGTGGATGGTAGTTTTTTTTGTTCGATGCTGTTGATTCCAGCGGTTGTAGTGGTGAACCAATTATATCAGTGATGCAATAAGTGTTGTAGATGTAGCAATTATATTGTCAGGGCCTGTTTTTGAGTGTGTCTGTGGCTTTTATTCTGCATATTTAGAGCAATGTCTCATCATTTGTGAAGAAATCAAGCCTGGAAATAAACGGAGGCCGTGGGGTCCATGGCCTTCATTGCCCTGGTTCGTGGACTTCGTTGCCCTGGTTCTTGGCCTTCGTTGCCCTGGTTCTTGGCCTTGGTGCCCCTTGAAATGTTTCCATAGACATTATGATTTTCCAATGGAAGTGCCCCTTGCAATGGAAAACTTGCCCTCACCAAACTTTATTTCCAGCCCTAAAAAATGTTTCGAATTTTTAGTGGGGATTTTAAAGACGATTTCTCCACAATTCCTTTATACACGGCCAATACAGGGCTGGAGGTTCGGTTGGTGTATGTAGAGTGCCGATGCGCCGTGTTCAGTGGTCGCGGTTTCGAACCCCACTTCCGGTTATGCTGGTTCAAAGGTATGATACATGATTTGTAAAGGTCACAGAACAGCACTCACACTTTGTCTGATCCAGCATGTACATGAAATGATAAGCCTGTGAATATTTGAGCTTAATAGGACATTTGAGTCACGAGAAAATAGCAAAAACTCGACTCATTATTTTCTTATAAAAAATAAAGAATGGTTTTGATATCACCTCGAGATTAAAACTGTTTTCGGTCTTTGTTTTTACTAATTTCTGGATAAATACAGCATTTCAGGCAGAATATGTTAACGGTTTGTTTCTACCAGCACCATCTTCATATCCTGGAAGTCATACGTAAATCTGTGAACATTTCTGTTTGCTTGGAGTTAGGAGGGCTTGACGCGTTTCGATGCTAGCAGGATCTTTCTCAAACATTTGTGTTTGAGTATGTTAGCAATCCTGTATTCTACCTTTAATTTGAATGACGCGAATTAATGTAATTTTCCTCTCTGGTTTATTCAATGATTTCTATTCCTTTACAATATTTACGATTGCATGTCTAGAGCCAAATTGTTGGATTTATAAAAGTAATTGTAAGTTCAATGATTTTAGCGGAATTTTTAGAAATAGGTATAGGCCTAAGTTATTAAAGTTGTGCAAGAGTGAATGGGAATGTCCCCTCAAATATGAATAATTATCTGAAATTATTGTTCACGATTTGTATGCAAAAACCCCTTACAGCAATCATGGTGTCATAATAATATGTTTCCCTCGATCGCACACTTCTATTTTTAAGGCCTCGACCACCCAAATTAGAAAACTCCCAGATTCATAAGAGAATATAGCCCCTATCACTAACTTGAACTTTACATTTCAAAGTACAAGTGCCATAATTATACACTATGCAATCATTGCAATGACATGTAGTGACAGAAAAAAATATGAAACCGCAAAGGGAGGGAAACACCTCTCTAAAAGTTGCGCAATTCTCTGGACTTCGATCCGAGGCCGAAAGACCGATTTCAACACGCCAGCTGTCAAGCCAAGAGGCGTTGCCATCGAAACGTACGAATATACTGGCCCCTGGACACGGGATAAGACCAGGGGCTAATTTCATAGAGCTGCGTAGCACAAAAACTCGCTAAGCATGACATTTCTGTCTCAGTAAAAAAACAGGATTAACAACCAAATTTCCGTGTGTTGTGTATCACTTACAATTTGTTCTTTGGCTGTTGTTCGCCGACCATGAATATCAAATGGAATTTGGTTTGTTTTATTGGGCAAGCTATTTTTGTGCTAAGCAATTTTTGTGTGTGCTAAGCAGCTCTATGAAATTGGCCCCTGGGGAGAGATTATAGAGATCACCTCGTTCTAGAAAAAAAAAACATTGGCAAATACCGGGTTTATCGATGACACAAACCCGAGCTTTCCGGGGAGTACCATTGGTAAACAGGCGCTGGTATCTCTAGAACAGTTTGATAAAATAGGTACAAGGTCCGTGCGTGCTTATCTGTAGAGTGTTTGTACAGTGCAAAAAGTGCATGCTTCTTGCGCATAACAACTCCACATTACTGAAATTATACCATACCGTATGGAGCCCGTGCTTGCCTATTGCACAATGAGGTTATAGGTTCTGCAAATGAAATTAAATTCAGTGTTTGTGCAATGTGCAGAATGCTAACAATTTCACGATGTTTTTCTTTTTTCCTGATCCGTGATGTCAGTTTTTGCGAACATTTCAACCGGAGAAATTGTAACTTTGATCCTGTGGATATGCACATGTGACAATAACTGTGACGTCATAATGACGTCATCCAAAGGCATAATTTATGTTTGCAGCATATCTCGAGAATGACAAATGCTACGGTAATGATTCTTTTCGCAAAAGCTTTGTTAAATCGATCCCTATTTATGCATGCTGCTTTGGAAATGGCCGTGACGTCATCATGACGTCATCAGAGCTTATAAAGCTGATCAAATAATTTGGAACAGCTCCGTGCTCGTCCACGAACACTTAAATGACTAGTCTGATCCTTGATTTGTTTTGCGAACATTTCAACCATTTTAAAATTATAACTTTAGGATTGCTGTAAACAAGCAAACTTTTGAACATTAACCAGTTTTAAATTAAAGAAATATGATGAAACTATAGCTCATTAGGCGCACATAAATTCCCATGAATTATTGCACAAGATCTGGGGTCGATTATACGACGCCCTTTACGATCGATCGTAACTCGAGATACGAAGAATAATGATCGTAACCTATAGCCTAGGACTTCCACGTGGGGCTTAAGTCCTACGATTGAGTAAGTTACGATGAGTTTGGTGAAATCCCTTCTCTTTAAATGGGGATGCGTACGCATAGCCCCTGAACGGTTTTCACTTATTAATTTTCACAATTTTTAGGGGCGACGGAGGCCCGCTTGAGCCAAAACCATGAGAAACAACCAGAAACTACTGGCAAACTTTGTATGAACGAGCGGAAATTTAAACAACCAATAGCTACACTGAATAAAACCCTGAAATTGAACAGACACTGAAAACATCCAGGGAATAAGTGGAATTTTAGTAATACCTTTTTTTTCTCGAAAACATATTATAGGTAATATCATGTGAAATGTCCAGTCCCATACGGTGCCCACCTTTTGAGAAAACAGTAAAAAAAAAAACGCGAACTGAGTCTTTTCAAACTCTTTTCACCCTTTTTCATCTCTAAAAGATCAAAATTACTCTTTTCTGGATAAATATAGCATTCCAGGCACATAAAAAGTTCAACGGTATGTTTCTCTACCATCACCATCTTATACCTGTATACGTTATAAGTAAATCTGTGAAGATTTCTGTTTCGGTATGCTACCAAAGTATGGTAGACCTTTAAGCACCTTAATTTTGTGACGTGCATTTTGAGAAAGGATTGAAATGTTCTCTTTCCACAAACACATCACAGTCAACACCGCAGCAAACAAACAAACAAAAATAACCACAAAGCAAACAAAAAACCAGGACTAATGGTGGAATATACCTTTAATTTAGAATGATTAATGTCCGTCAGGCCGAAGTGCATTGAACGTTTGGAATAATCTACGATAAAGTTTTCAAGCAAGCACGCTTGGAGCCAACAGGCCTACAGCAAAGAGCAGGCACTGTGCGTTACTACAGTACATATTCTGCCAAATTAAGTCCCAATATACACGTATGTCATTATTTAAAGGTAGTATCATACTTTGGTGAGACACCAAAACAGAAATGTTCACAGATATTACGTATAACTTACAGGGTATGAAGATGGTGATGGTAAAAACATACCGTTAAAATGGTTCCGCCTGAAATGGTGTATTCATACAGAAATTAGTCAAACAACGACCGCAAATCTTTTCGATTTTTTAACAGATCAAACATAAAAGAGTAAAGATTTAAGAAATACTGTGGCTGTTTTTCACTGTTTTCTAAAAAAGTGGGCACCGTATGGAACTGAAATTTTTCACAGATGACTGTTACTGTATTACTTGATATTTATGCACATGAATCTGTATTTCTTCGATAAAAACCGAAGCATGGTATTACCCTTTAAAAACGGCGTTATCACACTCAAAACCAATTATCTTGTTTTTTATTTGATCAGTTGTTGGGTGTTTACTCACACACACGAAGCAAAAGAAAATATAACTTGCACGCACATGCTATTGACTTAACGTCACTTCTTGGACATGAAAAGGGATTTCCAAAATTTAAAGGTACGGTACAGGATTGGTAACATATCCAAACAGAAATGTTCACGTACGTACAGGACATGAAGATAGTGGAAACATACCGTTAACATATTGCCGCCTGGAATGGTGTATTTATCTAGAAATTAGTCAAACAAAGACCGAAAACAGTTTTGATCTCGCGGGGTAAGATCAAAACCATTCTTTATGATTTATAAGAAAAATGGAGTCGGGTTTTCGCTATTTTCTCGTGACTCAGATGTCCAATAGCGTTCCGCACTACTAATGACGTCACACCAAACATGCACCCGCTCACATACCCCCACTCACCACACATTTGCATGGCAGGTTGCAATGTTTGTCTGAGGTTCGGTGCTATTTTTAGCGCAAGTGCGCAGTGCTATTGAGCTCACATTTTCACAGGTTTGATATTTCATGCATGCACATATTGGATCAGACAAAGTGTGAGTGCTGTTCTGTGACCTTTACCGGTACTAATCATGTATTATACCTTTAAAAACTCGATATAGAGCAAAGTTCTCAAAGCTGAGATATTCTACCACTAATTTTAGCAGGAAAGAGGAACCACTATGTCTGTTGAAACCCAACACTATTATGCACAGGAAATCTTCTTGCGGTAAAAAAAAACTGAGTTGGAAAGTTTTGCCCATAAATAATTGAAAGGTGATGAAAGGGACACCTTTCACATAATGACTGGCCATCATTACACCAAACATATCAATTTCGTCTTCTCGTTGCTATATATGGTGTCCCACAAAACGCAACACTTTGTGTCGAGAACTATTATATGAAAATTAAACTTTTCATCACTTCAAGATTCACATATATGATACAGCCATGTCTTGGCTATCACCATGTAGAATTTAAGCAAAAATTGGACTGAAATTGAGAGAAAAAACTCAGACTGAATCACCCAACCTCAAAAACCCAATTTTCATCTTTCTTTCAATGCACATTATGTGTGTATATTGACCACTTATTCTGGAATACTGCAAATTTGTTTTTAAAGAGCACTCTTTCAATTGGTAATATTTTCGCCAATTTCAGCTCGATTTTGCTTAAATTCTACACGGTGATAGCCAAGATTTGGTTGTATCATATAGCTGAATCTTGAAGTGAAAGACAGTTTAATTTTAACATAATGGTTCCCGACACAGTGTTGCAGTTTTTTTCTGGGACACCCTGTATACATAGCGGATCAAGAGCAGACCATATTTAGTAATTTCACAGTTGAGATCTTTCTATAAGGCTGTCTGATATAGTCAGTATAATTATTTGGTAATAAGTTGAGTAACAATCCGACCGCAGACAACCAAATACACACAGTGTTTAAAGTCCAGATAGATTATGATAATCGGTGAACATTGAAGAGGACAAAATCGGACAAGATGACCGCTGGTCAACGATGAGTTGGTGGACAAAGGCCAAAGGCTGTTCGGTCCCTCCCATAGCTTGGGGACAGATAAAGTAAAGGAAATGTGTAAAATATTGTAAGTCGCACGTATCGGAGTTTCTAAACTGGGATCCGTTTATTTCTGCAAATTATTGAGTTAGAAAGGAACTTTCCCGAAGGTACAATGGCGGCAAGGGTCGATTTCACGAAGCCCTACGATCGATCGTAACTCGAGTTACGAAGGATAACCCATCGCAGGGGGCATCTCCCGCGAGGTCTGTAATGTATCATATAAAGTCCTACGATTGATTGTAAGTTACGATGAGTTTGTTGAAATTGACCCCTGGAGTTCTATTGTTCCCTTCGCCATCACTTGAAATGCGAGTTGGTTTTCAGAGGGAGATTTGAATGGACCTCAGCCGCTGACGTCATCATGACGCCATCTTGGCAGCAAACTGACAAAGCAAAAATGAAAAACGCTTTAATGTACGCGCGGCGTCCACGTAATTATTGATTATCATAGACTGGTTCTCTCTTTGCTTTTTCATTTTGTACATTGTTGCAGGCGTTTACAAAAGCAGACGAGTAAAAAAGGCGCCGAATTTCAGCAGTTTTGTAAAGAGGACAATAGTGGGCCATAGTGGAAGTTTAAGTAACCTAAATGAACGCTAATCACTTTTTGGTATTCATACTATGAACTTAACAGAAATACACTGTCACAGTTTCTATTTAACCTGAAAGACGTACACACGTTTGAAGTAGTATAGATTAAACTGTATAGGAATTTAAAGAAATTATGATTTTTATGGAACAAATTTGACACAATTTTGTTTTTGAGAAAATCTTACACTCCACTGTGTGAAATATTATACCCAAACGATGTACGCAATCAAATGTTGGTGTCGCAATACAGGGAACTGGTAACCAATCGAGTTTACCGTGCCAGTGACATTCACGCCAACATCGCAGGGTGCCAGCGATCGACCTTCGTATCATACGTGACTCACCTTTTTGCACTTGAAATGACTTCTCGCATACTGACATAGATAATCATAATAAACCCGACCCATGGATACTGTAACCCAAATCGGCAATTATCTTTCTGAACTTCGAAACCGATCTACTTGATATTGTTGTTGCCAGTGATGTTTATACATTTCATATTTTGGCAATGATTATAATCAAACATTGGCGACTTTATCACGGCTCCAGTGACAACAACAGAATCTTCTTATCGGTCAAACTGAGCCTTGGATGGCAGGTTGAGCTTCAAACGAAAGAAAGGTTCCTTGGCGATGTTTCGATCTGGATAACCCACCCTAAGAGGTATAATACATGATTGGTAAAGATCACAGAACAACACTCACACTTCGTCTGATCCAGCATGTACATGAAATGATAATATTCTGTGAAAATTTGAGCTCAATCGGACTTCTGAATCGCGAGAAAATAGCGAAAACCCGAGTCAATTTATCGTATAAAACATAAAGAATGGTTTTGATCTTACCCTGAGATCAAAACTGTTTTCGGTCGTTGTTTTACTACCGTAATTCTGCTCAAATACACCATTTCAGGCGGAAATATTGTAACGGTATGTTTCTACCAGCATCATCTTCATATCCTGAAAGTTTATACGTAAATTTGTGAACATTTCTATTTGGGTATATTGTTACCAATCCTGTACTGTATAAAATAGCTGTTCACACCGACTCCTACTCTAGCACCGGGGTTAGATTTCACCAAACTCATCGTAACTTACTATAAATCGTATGACTTTTGATGCATAGAAGCCCTACGTGGGATAGGCCCCCTACGATGGGTTATCCTTCGTAACACGAGTTGCGATCGATCGCAGGGCTTCCTGAAATCGACCCCTATGATCATGTTTGGAACCGTACCCCAGCATTCACACTAACTAACAGTACACCTAACATCTTCCACCAAAATGGGCTGAAGAATCGCCTTCATTTTGAAGTACCCTGGATGACCCTCTAACCTTGTAATCTGCAGATCTATAATCCTAGTATTAGTATAAGACGTGACCATGAACTCCGTACACGTACACACGCCCCGGGCTTAATAAGCAACAAGTTTGCCTGGCCACTAAACAACATCCACACGGTTTACATTCACACGATCAGAAAACATTCAACCCTACCTATTCCTATTATGGAGTAAGATCGACCTTACACTTCATGTTTAAAGGGACCTCCTATACACGGAGCATTTTACAGGCAATCAGTAAATGGAAATTAGGAAACCAAAAACATTGGCCCTTCAACTTCAAGACGTACGTTTTCATCGCGAAATTTCTCATGTAGTAAAAAGCGCTTTCAGATGAAATGTTTTGTGTAATGGGGCAGCTTGTTGCCACCAAGTAATTCCAGGCGCGGTTCTAGAGCCAATATTTTTGGGGGGCTGGAACTGGAAGAGCCAATATTTCTTGGGGGCTAGAAGCCTGAGCCATTACTTTTTTAAGGTGGTAGAAGAGTCACTTGTTTTGGGGGCTATAGATCCTTCTTCTAACATTCGCTTCGTCATGTTATGTCTTATTAGGAGTAGAAAAGCATGCACCTATAGCCTACACAACACGTTTTTCATGTAATTGGCGCGTAATAACTGAAAAGATCCAGATTTTTCCAGCATTTTTTTCAGTTACAGTGGGGGCCGGCTAAACACATGGCCCCCAGCCCCCGCGTAGAACGGCCAAATCCAGAAACATTACAAAACACAGAGAGCTTTACAAAATGTTTTGATTAACATTATTTTCATGACCACACTATTCACTGGATTAGTATACCAGCAACATTTCTTTGTTTCTCATTATTGAACGGAAATTGGCGCACGGATGTTACGTTGAAGAGCTATGTTTCTCGAATTATCTAACCCCAAAGCTATGCATTTAATGACGTGGAAACCCGCTCTGATGATTCATCAGGCGAGAGAGAAAGTCAACCTCCTTAGCGTGCACGATATGATTCAAACTGACACGCAGAGGGGTCCTGGTCATAATCTCATAAACATGGAATTTTATTCACCCATTCGTCATTGCTTCACATATCACATGTAAAATGTGGAATTAGATCACCTGTTCATAAAGAGAGGCGCGAAAAAACTGGTTTCCAATCATCACAACAACAGGTCAATATGCACAATAGCTGACATACGCGTGCACCAGCCAGACCTTGCGACCTGGCACGTGTGCAACTTCTTTGTGTCAAGTATGGGCTCCCGTGGGGGACCCTAGATGTTGAGGGGTGGGGTGGGATAGGGGGATATATGACCACGGAGTACCGTGACAAGTTTTACTGCCGTGACTCATGCAGAACGGGCTCAACCTTGCTATGAAACGGCAAACAAGACGAGAGCACGTCGCTAAAATTCTGATCGGTGGGGAGAAGCCGAATCACTGGGAATAGTGCATTGGCTTTCTTTTAAGGGGACATCACAGCATAGCATCTATTTAATACAGGAACACTCTAACATTTACCTGAAACTTTATACTGTATAACACATCGTATCAATATCATATAAAATCATGGCTTAATATATATTATAATTATAACGTCGGCCTGCGGCCGATTTCACCAAAGCCATCGTAACTTGCTATCAATCGTAGGACCTATATCAATGAATTGCAGCCCTACGTATAGGCTATATGCGCCACTACAATGGGTCATCCTTCGTAGCTCGAGTTACGATCGGTCGTATAAATTAGGCTTCGTGAAATCAACCATTATTGTTAAAGGTGAAGAAACAAAATTAACATCAAAAGTTTTGTTTACTTCTTCCCAAAAATATGACTAAATCTCCATTAGTCTGGTTCCCAGACGAAGAGTCTCCGACCATTCTCTGTAAATTTAAAGATTTTTAATAGAGGTCTTCAGGGAATCTTTGGGCAGGGAACCAAACTAAATCTACTTTCAAATGTGCACAAAATCACTGTCAAAGGTAGTATGATTCCCTGAATTCGGACTCAATTTAAGACCCTATAAGCACATTACAGGAAACAGATAGAAAGCAGACGATGGCGTTTTAGAATGCCAACAATTACCGTACGCAAATTTTCGCGCCAACTACAGCAGAATTAATTTTTGTTCAAAGAAGCAGTGAGCGCGTTTGGGCGAAATAACTCGAGAGAAAAAAGAGTCCCATATGCCATAAACATCCATCAATGACCTGGCCTTCACAAGTTCACGTTGAGCTAAAAATTGCTATGAATTAAGATCGATACACAGAATGTATGTAATCGATATATCCTTCACATTCCATCAATTCCAGAGTTCAGAATCGATATTATGAAAAAAACCAATCGTTTTTCTAGAGACAGTGGATGGGTGTTGGCCTATAGGATAATCATAATGCGTGCGAATGAATGTGCTACATGTGGGCTGTAGACACGCAACATTTTGGCGCAATGTGTTGGATGCTTGCACATGGTAACACATGCACAGCAGCAACAATTCGTCAGATACACATAATCATGGGAAGACTATAAACAAATTACATGTACATGTAAAACCTCGATAACTCAAACTTGGATAACTTAAAAGTCCTCTTTATTCAAAGTGATGCTACGTTCCCGCCGAAAGAATAGGCATCTGTGTACATAAATACTTCCGTATGTCAAATTACATGTGGCCAAAACCCTGCTTAAGTCAAATGTTTGTCCCTCGTAGCCGATTCTGTCCTTATTAGGTGCTACAGGTATATAATTGAAAATGAAGTACATGTACATGTAATTTGGCATATGTAACATGCCACTTACTATTGTGAGTCGATTCCCCTACTCTATGTGCACAAACCCGCATGAAAGACGACTTGAAAATTCAAGTTGCGTTGGTCAAAGTGTGGATAACTCAAAGTTTACATTCATTCCCTAGAAGTTTGAGTTATCGAGGTTTTACTGTAACATGAAAAATAAGGATTGGTGTTAGTCTGTTAGATAAAGGGTTGTTTGTTTGTTTGTAGGTTCTATGTCTGTCTGGGGTTTTATGCTGTCTAGCGCTTTGTCGGGGTGTTTGCCTGTTTGTCTCACTCCCACGTCTCCCCTGTTTGATCCGTTTGTTAACGAGGCCGTGTTATGATAATTGCCTGCTGATGACGATTGTAGTTGACCAGTCGAAACGTCGACTGGACGTCTTTGTTATAAAAACTGCTTGTGAACTTGTATTTCTCTAATACTGCAGTGGCTATACCTATATCCAAACATTTAGTCGTTTCCTGTTGTATCTGAGTTCCACTTTATATCTTCTTAACAGATCTCTTCGCGCACTCAAAGAAAAATCTGAATTCTTTCAAAATGGTGGTGGGGCTTGCATTACCAGATTATCACCGGATTACCAACGCTGTATAAAGGATTACCGGACTTAAATGGATTCCTATTGCAGTATAGATTACCATATTTGTATGGATAATTATTACAATATGGATTACCAAATTCATAACGATTACCGGGCTTGTCTCTTGGTTATAACAGTTGTATGGGTTACAGATGGTGAATGGATTACCAGAGTTGTATAATGGATTACCAGATTACCATAAGATTACCAACGCTGTATGGAATACCGAACTTGTATGGGTTACTATTGCCGTATGGATTATCAAATTTGTATGGTTCCGTATACGGATGACCAAATGCGTAAAATGGATTACCGGGCTTGTGTCTCGGTTACCAGTTATGTGGGCTATCACTGGTGAGTGGATTACTGCAAGAGTGGCATGAGTTACCAGATTTGTATGGATTACCAATCCTGCGGAATTTCATTTTTTTTTTCTTGTTTGAAATCAGAATGATGACGTGAGTTGTTATGCCAAGACTAGAAATCAAAAACATCCTGGGATGGAGTTAATATTTATATTTTACGACCTTTCAACCTCCCAAAAATACACCATTGTCCGACAGGGTGGGACCGTTCTACCCTGCTATGACCCCCCTAAATATTGACCTCCAAGTCCCCCTATAAAGCCCCTTCGTACACCCCTAATCACCAATCATCAGTAATTGCAGGTAGCAGGTTGAACAAGCAATATCCGCTGTCCAAGAGCCTTGTCCTGCAGGTGATTATAGGGTGCGAAGCGACGGGGGAAGGGCGTATATTCGCTACCCTAGGGCAAGGGATGTTACAACCCGCAAGAACAAATTTCTAGTTTTCTTTTCTTCTTCCTTTTCTCTTTTTTTTTGGTAGGGTTCTTAATATAGGAACTCCTTCCTCAATAAATCTATTTAATAGTCCGTTCGCACGTGATATTTTGAAAGAAAGACGATATATTATATCGCCGGTTCTGGAATTAGCCAGACAGAAGGCAGACGTTCGTTTCTCTCATGTCGATGACTGACTAAACCAACGACACCATCTGTAATGAGTTAGTATAACATGATTGGTAGCTGCAGGGAAGAATATTCAAGAGACCATGTTACCGCATGGAGAAATTCACCAATGGTTATACGGTATGAGAGACGATTACTGAGGGGAAGTATAATGTAGTACGAGATAGACAATACTTGGCAATATTAACTTCATGTGACAATGCCCTGTTACTATGACACTTGGTGACAATGACACAAAACGACAGTGACAACTGCAATGACAGTCGTCCACAACCACGACAAAAGCAACCACGGCAGTGTGATAACATTCACTATGATAACAAGAGTAGGAAAACGTCAATGGCAATGGCAATGACAATGGCAGTGACAACTGCAACGACAGTATTAATAAAAAAAACATCACGACAAAAACGACAATGCCAGAAGCGCGATGATATTTTATTCTGATTTAAATGAGCAGGAAAAATCGACATCAATGACAATGACAGTGTTGCCCAACGATGACAATGGCATGAGCGACAAAACTGGCGATGACAACGGAGCAAACGAGACGACAAAGACAAAATTGATAGCAATGACAATGGCTATATAGGTTGACGCTGATCATGAACGACGACGACGGTCGGTAGAATGAGAATGAGAATGACAACGTTGCGAATGAACAAGGACAATGACAACGACAGATTAACTGTGTATGTCAATTATAAAGAATGCAAATGCTTCGAAGTAAATCCGGATGTTATTTTCTTGAGCATGAAACCGGATTTTTAAAAAAGCCGACAAAATATTGCTTTTGAACAGTCGGACAGGATCAGTGGCACTTGTCGACCTCCCAATCGCCGACATGAACCACGCGTGTCGAGCGATCAAGTAGCAGTTAATGAGGCGCGAACGAGAATGTCGTTCGTCAGGATTTTGAATTTTTTTTTAATGGGCCAAATGTCGTTTCTTTGCCGTATGACCGAGGCCTATCACGGGCGGCTGACTCAATTTGACTTTCTGAACGTCGCAAGTCGGATAAGGTCTGACGTCTCTTTAACTAAGTGCTTTTTCTCTGACGTATAGAAAGTTCACTCAGCGGGCAGTCAGCACAACTTGCTATCCTGAATAATTGAATCGATTTGATAACGAAACAGCAACGTGGTCAGCAAGTGCGTACTGCCACAAAAATCTTGCGTCCATTATAACTCAAAAATTGTGTACAAATCACAATTGTTCACTAATGGTTTATCCAACTTCAGACACACAGGTAGAATGATGTAGCATTCGAAGTTATAGCACAATCTTCAAGTATTTAAGGACGGCACTGTGCAGTAACGTGATTTCTGTTGATCGCAATGTTTGTGAGTAGGTTACTGAAAGCTGAAACTTTGTAATCTTTATCTTCTCGATACAAACAGGAGATTGAGTTTGTGGAGGATGGGTATATATTATGGGCCTACATAAGGGACACTGGCGGCGGTCACTCGAAGCCGTGGACCCCAAACCCTTTCCGGCTCACCGTGTGAGCTCTTGGTCCGGCCGGAGGGTCGCAGAGTGGTCAAATGGGGTGGAGTAGGGGTGCCATTAGAGCCGGGGGATGTGACGTCACGACACACCCATTGTTTTTATTCGTCTCACCTATAATACGATCTCACCTGTGTTGGGAGTGTGAATGTGTCTATTGATTTGCAATTAAGTCCAGACGGAAACACGTCTGGCTAGCACCGTACCGGTAGAGGTCTGATTGGCCGTCTCGCGCTCGACTTTCCCCCATCACTCCTGATCAGCTACCCCGGTCGGGCCCGGGACAGCCCTTCGGAGTTTTATTGGAAACAACAACCCTCGTCGCCCCTCGTGTGAACTTCAGAATGGGATTAACGGGCCTCGTGACGTCACCTCTATTTGGTTATCTCTTGCACCGTCACGCAGTATAATGTGCTGACGTCATCGTGATACTGGTTTATCATGATCATCATATTGTCACATTCACTATTTGACACATTCGTCAACTAACTTGATTCTCAACAAACGCAAAAATCCAGCGTTTTCGGTTCGAACAACGTGATTCCTGATACGTATGAAGTTACGAAGCTGTATTAGGGACCGTGCTGAAAAAATAAATTTGTACGAGTTATGTATCGTACGTACGAATTATGAATCATATCTTATATCTTATCATATCAAGATTTTTAACAAGAGTCGTCAGGGAATCTTTGGGCAGGGAACCAGACTAGAAGTCGCGGTGATCGTTCATGCTTACACACGACTCTCGCGAAACCGCTCTACTTTCTCGCGAGACTTCTGGCTATGGTGAGATTTCGGCTCCCGTGACCACTTGCAACTCATAACGAAGTTGGTCCCGAGAGCCGAAGTCTCGCCGCAGCCAAGAGTCTCGCGAGAAGACGATGATCGCCGCGACATCTGACGACTTGTCTACAAGTCTAGCGTGTTGACGGAGAATTCTCGGTAAATATGAAATCCTTGCTTTAATACAAGTTCACACAAGTTCAAATTGATTATTGGGGTCGTGTTTACGTAAACAGCTGAAGTACACTCCACTCGTGGGTGAAGAATACGCACAATTACCGCTAAATGGTTTTGAGTTTTGGCGATGGATCAGCTGTTACGAAAAAAAATTATGATATCGAACGGCCTTTATCCTAAAAATCTCAAAGGGGATTTGTTTATTGTGCATGTTTCAGCTCCACTGCCTTCAACGCAAGCCACGTGCAGTATTTTTTTCCTTCCAATTTTATCTTCGTGAATCTTGAAAGGGGTTCTACGCTCCACTTCATCCCAAGACAAAGCAACAACTTTTCAATTGTTCAGAATTCAGCTGGTCTCTGTTGTAATTTTTCATCGTCAATCAAGCATTAAGTGGAAATGCGCCCAGTGGCTTTGAAAATTGAGCCTGTATCGAAACAGACTTGTTTTTTTCTGGCAGTTTTGATGTAGTTTCTATAGTATTTGGGTGCCTATTTTTGTGAGATATGAAGCCCGCCAAAAATCAACAATATGCCAACTGTCAGATGTTTGTGCGTGGGTGAAGGATTATCATTTCTAGATAGCTTTGGGAAAAAAAGGTTTTAAAAAACATATGCAAGGGTTATCTCAGGTTGTACCACATAGATAGTACAGAACTCGTGTTTACTGATTATGGGATACCAACTGGGTGTTTTTTCCCTCCAACTGGGAGTAAACGGGGATTATGGCCTGTTATGCTGCAGTTGCAGTTTCTTCTGCTGCTACTGCTGTTGAGAATTGAGGCTACTTGTGCTGCTGTTGCTGCTGTTATTTCTGCTGTTAATGCTGCTAATTTGTGATGCTGCTTGTATTGCTCAATACTGCTGCTGCGGCTACTTCTGCTGCTACTGCTGTCGAGAATTGAGGCTACTTGTGCTCCTGTTGCTGCTGTTATTTCTGCTGTTGAGGCTGCTAATGTGTGATGCTGCTTCCTTTGCTGCTGCTTGTATTGCTCAATGCTGCTGCTGCTGCGGCTACTTCTGCTGCTACTGCTGTCGAGAATTGAGGCTACCTGTGCTGCTGTTGCTGCTGTTATTTCTGCTGTTGGGGCTGCTAATTTGTGATGCTGCTTCCTTTGCTGCTGCTTGTATTGCTCAAGGCTGCTGCTGCTGCAGCTACTTCTGCTGCTACTGCTGTCGAGAATTGAGGGTACCTGTGCCGATGCTGCTGCTGTTGCTGCTGTTGCTGCTGATATTTCTGCTATTGGTGCTGTTTATTTGTGCTGCTGCTTCTTGTGCTACTGCTGGTTGTACTGCTCATAATGATATTGCATTATGCTGCAGCCTCTTCTGCTATTACTGCTGGTTAGATTTTAGGCTAATTCTGCTGCAGTTTTTGCTGCTGGTGTCGCTGCTGTTTACTTCTGCTTATAAGTCTTTGCTGCTTCTTCTTTTGCAGGTGCTACTCTTCACGGTGCGAGTGCTGCTTATGCTGCTGCTGACTACTACTGCTACCTGCTACTGCTACAGCAGCTACTTCTGCTGCTGCTGTTGCTACCGTTCTCAGTGCTGTTTGTTTTACTGTTACTGCTGCCGCTGGTTTTGTTGCTGCTACTGTTGATATGCACTGCAGTCACAAGCTATTGGTTTTACTATTACTGCTTCAGCTATTTACTGCTGCGCTGCTGCCGTTGCTATAATGCTGCTGTCACAAGCTAATGGCTTTACTATAACTACTGCTGCTGTCGTTGTTGCTGCTGCTGCTGTCACAAGCTATTGGTTTTACTCTTACTGCTGGTGCAATTTACTGCTGCTGCTGTTGATGCTGCTGCTATTGTTTCTGCTGCTGCCACAACGGTTATAGTTTTGCTTTTATTACATCTGCTGTTGCTTCAGCTGCCATTGCAGCTGCCGTTATTGCTGCTGCAACTGCTGCTGCTGCTGTAAGTGTTGATAACCCTGCTGCTGTTGTTAATGCTGCTGCTATTGTTTCTGCTGCCGCCACAACGGTTATAGTTTTGCTTTTATTACAGCTGCTGTTGCTTCAGCTGCCATTGCAGCTGCCGTTATTGCTGCTGCAACTGCTGCTGCTGCTGTAAGTGTTGATAACCCTGCTGCTGTTGTTAATGCTGCTGCTATTGTTCTGCTGCTGCCACAACGGTTATAGTTTTGCTTTTATTACAGCTGCTGTTGCTTCAGCTGTCATTGCAGCTGCAGTTGTTGCTGCTGCAACTGCTGCTGCTGTAAGTGCTGATAACCCTGCTGCAGCTGTTGTTGTTTTCATATGTATATCATCTACTCCCTCCGCTCCATGGCCAAACAGAGGAAGGACGTGAGGGAGAGTGATAGTGTAGGCCCGGTAGTAATATAAATACCCATTGCCAAGCGGTATCAGTCAACACACTTTCAACTTGATGTATACCCCAAGCCCTACGGCAAATAATGCTACGGTAAAAAAATTCTACCAAGGTCGCACTTGAGCTTGGCCGCGTGTTGACAACACTGCAATTTCCCCCAGGACTCAGAGACGATAGCGGTCAACAAGAAGGCTGTTGTAAAGAGTTTGACAGTGGCGTAACAAAATAATATTGCCATTCGGTTTTCTGGGAATCGTAACCAGGCCAGGGACAAGCTGCATGGCCGGCCGTCAAGGGACGCGCTCACCCGGGGACGAGAGGCCGATGAGCTCCCCCGGCGTACGCAGCAAGCCAACTGCCTGCATGCTCAACCCAAACACGGTCATAGGCTCATAGCATGCTTGTAATTGCGTGCGCTTACCTACATCGCGGTCATTGACTTCTACGCTGATATATTTACGGTCCCTGCATCGCATGCTCGATCACTCTTCTTACTTTTTTTTTATTTTTAGACATAGCACTGCGGCAGCAGCAAAAGGAAATTCCATTATCAACGATGACATCTTTGGATGCAAACGATATATTGATTTTGGGACGGTTCAAGAAACTGGACGTCAACAGCATAATTTTGGAGGACACTAAAAAGGCTTAATAACTCATGGTTGTGGTATATGACGGAGTAGGATCAATAATTTGAACGCATCGAGAATACGACATTTATCCGACCAAAACTCGCTCCGACCTATACCACTACCACTACCCAAATTCGTCTTAACCAGGTTTCTAGTTCGGCAAAATTCTCTGGGGGACTCTTGGACTAATCGTGGGGATCTGTATTACTGGACTTGCTGGCACAAGTCCAATACATGTGTCATTGTGGACGATATTTATAGTTGGCAAAGTAGGTGTCCATGATGAACTATGATAGGTTCGAGAGGAGGTAGCGTAAGTGGGTTAAAAATTGGTAAGCCAAATGTGGCTATGAAGGAATCTGATATTCAGTGATGAAAACTATGGTTGGGTTGTAACTGGGGTACCCCAGTCCCCGGCGCCCAGTCCTGAGGTATATGACCCTAGGGATCGATTTCACCAAACTCATCGTAACTTAAGCCCACCGCACACTATACGATCGGACATTCCGACTAGGACCCGACTGGTTTTTGGAAGGATCGCAAAGCATCCTGGGAGTCTTAACCGTGATTGTTCCCAGTCGCAGACCCACTCTGATGGCCAGTCGGCAAGATTCGACTGTCGAATCACGGTTAAGACTCCCAGAATGCTTTGCGATCCTTCCAAAAACCAGTCGGGTCGTAGTCGGATCGTATAGTGTGCGGTGGGCTTTACTCTCAATCAATCGTAGGACTTATGATGCGTTGCATGCAGTCCTACGTAGGATAGTCCACCAGGCTACGATGGGTTATTCATCGTAACTCCAGATACGATCGGTCGCTGCAGGGCTCCGTGAAATCGACCTCATGCCACGTGTCGATTTCCCCAAACTCATCGTAACTTATCGGAACTATCAATGATGCATTTTAGCCCTACATAAAGGTCGAAGGATACGATGGGTTATTCTTCGTAACTCAAGTTACGATCGATCGTAGGGCTACCTGAAACCGACCCCAGTGGCGTCGGTGGCTTTATCTGGGAGCATGGAGGAAGGAAAGACCTACTCCATGCTGGGAGGGTGTGTGTTGGGTGTTGGTGTGGCTGAGCGTGGGTATTGCATTCACCACTCTATTGGGAGGGGACACTATTTTGGGAGTTCGGAAATTTCAGATGGAGTTCTATAGGAACTTTCCTCTGTTCCTAATATAGCCTGTTCATGGTATCAGCGGTCCATGATGAGAGGCGAGCAAAGTCTCCTATAATAACTGATGCACTGCCAGAACGCCAGCGTTTTCGCAGGAGGGTCTAAATTGGTAGTTGGGAGATAAGTTTCGTTCATGCGATGCGATCATCAACTAGCGGTGACAAAAAGTTTACGGTTCAACCATGGAGCTATAGGCTGTTCCTAGCTCTATGGTTCAAGTAAGTAAAGACTATAGAACTATATGCACTGAGTCAATAATAATTGGATGATTACTGTCATCAAAGTTAGACTGGCTTTTGGCCTGCCTTCCACAACCTGTACACCAATGCGATTAGAATATGTTACAGGCCAAGGGTTTGGTGTTTCTTATCTCAACCATCTTGTGTTTGGGTGTCTGGCAGGTAAGTCTGAGCATGGAGGTAGGGGTCTGAGCATGGAGCTAGCTAGGAAGGCCCGAGACTGACCGGACCACGAATCCACCGGGAGCTCTAGCTCCCCGGGACTACAGGCCGGCGGAGGAAGGAAGATAACTCCTTCAATATACCACTGGGCCCTAACTCCAAGTAGCCTGAACCCATTCCCTTATCACTCGGAACCACTTGAGGCCGAACAAGAAGCAAATCAACAGGAAATTGACTACAATCGTAAACACCCTCCACTTCCACCTTACACAGGAAGACTGAAAATTGTTATCATTGATTGGCATGGTATGGGCATCAACTGGCTGAAATAATTACCAGTTCATCGGTTAAGATTGCCCAACTGGTACTTCTCATCGTGAAAAGACCAGCAGCATTTTGGACGAGAGCCTAATTATGACGTCGTTTATATAAGGCCTAAGGGTTCCATCATACTTTGGTGGCATACTACTGAACAGAAATCTTCCCAGATTTACATATAACTTACAATGTGTCGGGACCCATTATGTTAAAATTAAACTGTGTATCACTCCAAGATTCAGCTATGTGATCTAGACATGTCTTGGCTAACACCACGTAGAATTTAAGCATATTGGGTCTGAAATTGGCAAAAATATGACCAATTGAAAGAGTACTCCTTTAAAACAAATTTGCAAGGATAACACGCATAGTGGTCAATACACACATAATGTGTATGAAAGAAAGATGAAAATCGGGTTTTGAGGTTGGGTAATTCAGTCTTAGTGTTTTCACTCAATTTTAGTTCAATTTTGCTCAAATTCTACATGGTGATAGCCAAGACAGAGCTGTATCACATATCTGAATCTTGAAGTGATAAACAGTTTAATTTTAATATTATAGTTCTCGACACAAGTGTTGCGTTTTTGGGGACAAGTTTATAGGCTCTTCGTGTCGCTGCTGGGTGTTGTCCCGATAAGATGACTCGATTTGTCAACATGGTGTTATGAAATTAGGGATCCCCACCCTACTATACCTACTAGACCCTGCCCTGTAATCGCCGTGTGAGTCAGACGGGAAAGCCGTAGGGCTCCTCGCTGATAATCTACGCCTTGAGGAGACAACCCGTAGCAAGGGGGATATCGCCAATTCCGGTTGCCAATAAAAAAGACTGCACTGGTTTTGAGTCTTACGTTTCCAACAGGTAGTGCGTGTATTTTGTTTTTCGTACTCACCGCAGCAGTGAGTTTGTATATGAATCTACGAATCCTGATCAATGAGTGACGGCGGGGCCAATTTCATAGAGCTGCTTAAAGGTATGATACATGATTGGTTAAGGTCACAGAACAGCACTCACAATTTTGTCTGATCCAGCACGTACATGAAATAATAAACCTGTGAAAATTTGAGCTCAATCGGACATCTGAGTCACGAGAAAACAGCGAAAACCCAACTCAATTTTTCTGATAAAACTATAAAGAATAGTTTAAGTTCATCTTACCCCGAAATCGAAACTGTTGTCGCTCTTTGTTTTGCTGATTGGAGACTTTGGAGAACCGGTCTTGAGTCAACAGCGCACGCCCAAACCATGCTTGCGCAAATGTGAGCATGCGCGCGTTGTTTTGCGCGTGCGTGCGCGTGCGCTGTTGACTTGAAGACCGGTTCTCCAAAGTCTCCCATTTCTAGATAAATACACCATTTCAGGCGGAAATATTCAACGGTATGTTTCTACTATCGCCATCTTCATACCCTACGCTAGTTATGTGAACATTTCTGTTTGAGTATGTTACCAATCCTGTACTGTACCTTTAAGCACAAAATTTGCTTAAGCATGGAAAGTCTTTTCTTGATCAAACAGGAATATACCCTCCAAATTTTCATGTGATGTTTGTACTGTTTTTGACTTGTATTCGGCCATTGTTTGCTGAGCATAACTTTCCATTCACAAGGAGTTTGGCTGTCATACTGATTTCATCTACCAAGTTTTTAGATTGGTACTTAAGCACGGCTTAACCTTTAATGGTAAAAATAGCTTGGCTTTTTTGGACTGAGTTGAACACTCTTGTTTGCGTACACAGAAAGAAACATTAAAATCGTCGTATATAGTAAGATTTCTGACATCTTGATGTCCGAATGATGGGCGACTCATAATAGCTGAAAGATGAGACTGTCAGATAACGGGCTCATCGACACCTGGCAATTTGCCAGCCCACTTTTAGTCTAACTAGTGGACTGTTTATACTACCCCGCTTGCATATTCACCAAGGTGACTTGTCTGCCTGAAAATGAATTAAATCGGTCATTGACCCCTAGCCCTATATGCTGGATTTGTTTGGGGCGGGGCTTGGAAATTTACGAGGGCTGTGTCGGTCAGTTTCCGCTTTAAAAACAAAAAACAGGGTGATTAAAAACCACGCATTAAAATCCAAATCACGTAGGATTAAGGTATGGAGTGAAGCGACCTTCTGAGTGGTTTAGTGACTTTTTGTATTACGCAACAAGAATAATTGCAGTGGTTTAGCGCCGAGTTTAAAGGTACTATCCTACTTTGCTAGCATACGGGCACTTCACAAACTTAGCTATAACGTTCAGGGTATGTATGAAGATGGTGGTGGTAGAAACATACCGTTGCAATATTTCCGCCTGAAATGCTGTATTTATCCAGAAAAGTTTCGAACCAATGGCCAAAACAATTTTAAATTTTTAAAGAAACAACATAACGGGGATCATGATTTTTTTAAATCTGTGGGCGTTTCAAAAGTCTCTTCCTTGATATTTTTGCAACGACTCGAGAAACATCAGCAGCAACAGCAGCAAAAACATCAGCATCAGCAACAGTAACAGCAACAGCAACAGCAGCAGCAGCAGCAACACAACAACAACAACAACAACAACAACAACAACAACAACAACAACAACAACAACAACAACAACAACAACAACAACAACAACAACAACAACAACAACAACAACAACAACAACAGCAGCAGCAGCAACAACAACAACGAGCAGCAACAACAACGAGCAGGAGCAACAGCAGCAGCAACAACAACAGCAACAACAACAGCAGCAGCAGCAACAACAACGAGCAGGAAAAAAGCAGCAACATAACGGGGATCATGATTTTTTTTTAAATCTGTGGGCGTTTCAAAAGTCTCTTCCTTGATATTTTTGCAACGACTCGAGAAACATCAGCAGCAACAGCAGCAAAAACATCAGCATCAGCAACAGTAACAGCAACAGCAGCAGCAGCAGCAACACAACAACAACAACAACAACAACAACAACAACAACAACAACAACAACAACCACAGTAACAACAACAGCAACAACAACAACAACAACAACAACAACAACAACAACAACAGCAACAGCAGCAGCAACAACAGCAGCAGCAGCAACAACAACGACGAGCAGGAGCAACAGCAGCAGCAACAACAACAGCAACAACAACAGCAGCAGCAGCAGCAACAACAACGAGCAGGAAAAAAAGCAACAACAACAACAACAACAACAACAACAACAACAACAACAGCAACAGCAACAGCAACAGCAGCAGCAGCAGCAAAAACAACAACAACATAACTCCCTAAAACAAAACAGGCTGCATGTGGTGTTTCGTACGTACAAGCATAATAATACCTGTATATAGGACATTTGATGCTGAGGATCTTTTAATGGTACAACATGGTATACGCCCGAAACTAGATGCCAATGACCGAGCCAAAAAGTGCAATCATTCATAGACGATGCCTCGATATTTTGTGGTTTTATTTTTTTAAATACTCATTCTACACATGGACATTAATGTATATGGGAGGCTACATGTAACCTGGGGGTACCAGCTTTCTGTTGGAAAGTTTAGCATATAAATGAAAAAAGGGAGAAATTCATAATTGCCACGCGGTCTCATCTGAAATTAATGTCCCTGAAAAGATGCAGTAAACCATGAATGGGTTTCACGCTGGTACATCAATATGAGTTAGCCTATCAATGACATTACTTCAATACAAACATTGCCGTTGAATACATGATTAAAGGTAGTATCATACTCTATTTTTTGTCAAAGAAATACAGATTCATGGGCAAAAATATCAAGATAGATGCAGTAACAGTCATCTGTGAAAATTTCAGTCCCATACGGTGCCCACTTTTTTAGAAAACAGTGAAAAACAGCCACAGTATTTTTTAAGTCTTTTCTCTTTTATTTTTTGATCTTTTAAATGATCAAAAAGATTTTCGGACGTTGTTTTACTAATTTCTGGATAAATACACCATTTCAGGCGGAAAAATTGTAACGGTGTGTTTCTACCACCACCATCTTCATACCCTGTAAGTTGAAAAAATTAATCCTTCGTGGCCGATTGGAGCAGCAATTCAAAGTTGCGACATGCTTGATAAATCAAGATGTCCCAAACAATTGGACCAACAATAAGGACCAACAACGCAGTTATAGCTATAGTACTGTACATGTAGGTATATAAATATATAAATGTTCACAGATATGAAAATGGTGCTGGTAGAAACATACCGTTAAAATATTCCAGCCTGCAATTGTGTATTTATCCAGAAATTAGTAAAACAACGACTGAAAACAAGTTGTGATCTCGGGGTAAGATCAAAACCATCAGTTATAATTGATTTATTCGTGGAGGAGATGATTATAATAATGCAAAGAAATCATTGCCCTTCAACCACGTAGAGATAAGCACTTCACTAAGTGTCTTTGAGCACGCATGAAAACATCATGCGCTCAGGCGCGGTTCTAGTGTCAAAATTTTGGGGGGCTAGAAGAGCCATAATTTTTTTTGGGGGGGGCTAGAAGACCCAATATTTTGGGTTCTTCTAACACTCGCTTCTGCTATGTCTTATTAGGGGTCGAAAAACATGCACATTATAGCCCACACAACGCGTTTTTTATGTAATTGGCGCTTAATAACTGAAAAAAATCCAGTATTTTCAAGAATTTTTTTGTTTGTTCACTTGCATTTTTTTTTGGTGGGGAGGGGGGGGGGGGTTAGACAACAATTTTAGGGGGCTACAGCCCCCCTAGCCCCCCCCCCCCGTAGAACCGCGCCTGCAAGCGCTAGCTCAGGTGGGATTCGAACCCACGACCTCCTGCTAACTAGTGCAGATGCCATACCTGCTAGGCCAACAAGCTAGCTGGGGTCAGCACAGTAAATCAAACCATTTTATTATGTTTTTATAAAAAAACACATCGATTCGTGTTTGCGCTATTTTCTATTTTCAGATGTCCGATTGAGGTCACATTTTCACAGGTTTATTATTTCATGTACATATTGGATCAAATAAAATGTGAGTGTTGTTCTGTGACCTTTACCAATCATGTATTATCCCTTGAATGTCTTTGAAAATTTCCTAATGACATGTCCAGTCAGTATAGCTCATGTGACTGTGCAATTTTCTTGGCTGACATGAATATAAACCGAGGTCGTGCATGTGCTGGTCATCTGCGTCCTCGATAAGAGGACAAAAAACACATGACCAAGGAATCATCGTGGGTGAATGAATCATTAAAGGTAGTATCATACCTTGGTACAGCAAACCAAGACAGAAATTTTCACAGATTTACCTAAAACTTACAGGGTATAAAGACCTGGTGCTGGTAGAAACATACCGTTAAAGTTCTTCGGCCTGAGATAATGTATTTATCCAGAAAAAAAGTAAAACCAATTGACCAAAAACAATTTTGATCTTCGGAAGATCTCAAATCCTGTGAAAAAGATTTTAAAAATATACCATAGGCGTTTTTTACTGCTTTCTCCAGAAGTGGGCACTGTATGGGAATGGGAATTTGACAGACGGTCTGTTACTGTATCTTCTTGATACTTTTGCCCATACATGGATCTGCATTTCTTTGACAAAAAGAAACAGGTAAGAATCCAAAACAGAAATATTCACAGATTTACCTATAATATACAGGGTATAAAGATGATGGTGGAAGAAACCTACCGTTAAAATGTTTCCGCCTGAAATGGTGTATTTATCCAGAAATTAGTAAAACAATGATCGAAAATCTTTTTGATCTTTTAAAAGATCAAAATAAAAGAGAAAAGACTGTGGCAGTTTTTCACTGTTTTCTCAAAAAGTGGGCACCGTATGTTATTGAAATTTTCACAGATGACTGTTACTGTATCTTCGTTGATATTTTTGCCCACGAATCTGTATTTCTTTGACAAAACCCAAAGTATGATATTACCTTTAATTCAATATAAAAGAGGAACGTGCTATTCAAAGTGGGGGGTTTTAATTGCCCACTGGCACAGAGTATGACCTTTTTTATTTTCTTGTCGAGTGCCAGCATATTGTAAACGGGCATGTTTGCTGATCTCTCTCGATGTCACGTATTATAGCATTGCCCTGTCCATGACTGGGATCTATAATAATGTGCACAATGTACACATGTATTCCATGATGTACCCTGTTATTGTGTACGTACCTGTACATCTGCGACCGAGAGTCTCACGTACTCACACATTAATCACATTGATGGCAATGAAAACAAACACAAGCTGTCCTATTTACATGCTAAATGATGCCGTTTTGTTTTTATAGATAAAACGACCGGTATACTTCAATCGTTTGGTCTACTTCATGACTTCCTTATGGGTACTCAAAAGTATATCATCGTTCCACTACAAGTAACACTGGAAACGGTGAAAGCCAGGTCAAATGACAATTAATCATTCACTTTGAAAATGTAATTAACTGACGGATGGGACCTTCGGGAGACTTTCCCATAGGGCCGCGCACAACTTCACTAAGCTATGGGATCTTATAGGGAGACTTTCCAATAGGGTCGTGCACAAACTTGACTTACCTATTTCTAAACATCATCCAAACCAATGGACTTGAAATTGACATAATGTTCATATTGAGAGCATTCTCCCTAAGGTCCCATCCTCGGTTAAAATGATTCTTATTATTCTTATTATTTTTGTTGCTGTTTTTGTTATTATTTTCTTGTTGTCTCCCCCCCCCCCCCACCGCGTTATTGATGTAAACGCCCTTCTGCAACTTACAGTCTGACCGTAGTTCAACTCAATGCAGGTGTGCCAATACTGAAATTTGCATAACCAATATTGCCCGGGCATAAAAAAAAAAGAAAAAAAGAAAAGAAAACAACAGCGCAGGATTGACTGTGGATATTAATTACATGCATACAATGTTACCGACGAGACAATCCAAGGCTAAATCCATTAATGTGCATACAGCGGGATAGGTCGTATAACATGACGGCTGGCATTAAAGGTTAGTATACTACATGGTTTTTGTAGTCAGAGAAATACGGTTTAGTTATAATTGATTCATTCGTGGAAGAGAATGATTATAATAATGCAAAGAATGTATTGCCCTTCAAGCACGTAGATAAGCACTTCACTGAGTGCATTTTGTCTTAGATTCATGCATGGGCAAAAGTATCAAGACAGATACAGTAACAGTCATCTGTGAAAATGTCAGTCCCATACACTGCCCAATTTTGAGAAAACGGTTAAAAACGGCCACAGTATTTCTTAGGTCTTTTCCTTTTATTTGTTATCTTTAAAAGATCACATGTTTTAACGGTATGTTTCTACCATCCCCATCTATATACCCTGTAAGTTATAGGTAAATCTGTGAAGATTTCTGTTTCGATACCAACGTATGATAATACATTTAAAGGTACTTTGGTAAGAAACCAAAACAGAAATGTTCACAGATTTACGTATAACTTACAGGGTATGTAGATGGTGGTGGTAGAAACATACCATTGAAATTTGTCCGCCTGAAATGCTGTATTTATTTAGTAAAACAACGACCGAAAATCTGTTTTCTTTATCTTTTAAAAGATCAACAATAAAAGAGAAAAGACTTTAGAAACATTTCGGCCGTTTTTCACGATTTTCTCAAAAAGTGGGCACCGTATGGAACTGATATTTTCACAGATGACTGTTACTGTATCTGTCTTGATACCTATGCCCATGAATCTGTATTTCTTTGATAAAGACCAAAGTATGATTTTACCTTTTAAATGGTATAGGATTAACCACACCTCTTTTTGTTGACACGCAAGCTGCGCTGGGGATGGCGTCCTTGACATGGGCCGTGTAGTGATGCCGAACCATGTATGGACTTAAAAACAATCAAATAATACATCTCACGCACGCCTGGTAGCAATTCCGTTCAATATTTTGGATGAAACAACTGTCAGTTAGTTCTGCCATCGATTTTCCCTTTTTTATACTCTCTCTTTTCTAATATAGCCATCCCAATGCTTAAAGGGATGGTACAGAACTGGTTTTTGCGACAAAACCGTAGTTGACAGCACATTATGTAATCCATCATATACCTTAACTGAAAAACCTGTAGAAGTTTGAGGTCAATCAGCCATCATATCCGTGGGTCACGAGAAAATAGTGAAAACCAGTTCACACATTTCAACGATATTATGCGTTCTACGCTTCGAAGCGATTTCCAATCGGAAAATAGTTTCATTTATTTCTCAACGAATATTATGGCATTTCAGACAAAAAACATTTCATAGGATGTTTTCTCCTATCATCACCATTATACTGTGTAAGTTTTATGTGAATCTGTGATCTTGAAGTGTATTTTGTCTTACCAATTCTGTACCATCCCTTTAAGCGATAATATCGTGTGAAACATTCAATGGTCATTTATAGTACAAGGCACTTGTGATAATTAGGGTTTTTGTTGTAATGATAATACACACGACTGATATTAATTATTGAGCAGAAATCAAAAATGCTAATTGTTTTCGCGGTTTCAAATTTATTGAGTTTTTATTTCAATCTGCAATGGGCTGTTGCTTGTAGTGCGATGCCACATGCTCTGTGGCTGTTGTTGACCCCAATCTTTTAGCATGCACAAAGCTCATTAATGGTGCGCGTGACACTCATATAGAAAGACGCAGGACCTTTAAAAACAAGAGGTCAATTTCATAGCTGCTTAAGCACAAAATTTGCTTACTAGGTATAATACATGATTGGTAAAGGTTACAGAACAGCACTCACACTTTGTCTGATCCAGCATGTACATGAAATGATAAACCTGTGAAAAGTTGAGCTCAATCGGACATCTGAGTCACGAGAAAATAAAGCGAAAACCCGGCTCGATTTTTCTTTTATAAAACATAAAGAATGATTTTGATCTAAACCCGAGATCAAAACAGTTTTCGGTCTTTGTTTGACAAATTTCTGGATAAATACATCATTTCAGGCAGAAATATTTTAACGGTATGTTTCTACCTGAACCATCTTCATACCCTGAAAATTATACGTAAATCTATGAACATTTCTGTTTGGGTATGTAACCAATCCTGTACTAGTGTACTGTACCTTAAATATTGTTGACATTCTGTATAAGTAATGTATGGATAGAGCTTGGTCAAACCATGGAGGAAGGAAATGGTCCAACATACAGACAGGGACTGTTGAATCCGTGGTATGGATTCCAGTTGACAAGGCTCCACAATTCTCACGCCACTTGAAAATGTCAAAACGTTCCAAATTTCAAAAATTACGAAAATTATCTGTTGCCCTCACAATGCACACCAAAGAAAAAAAACAACACAAATACATGTACGTCATTTTAGTACTACAAGCATGTAATTATATCAGGGTTGTTTTTCAACTCGGTTGATTTTTGATACGAACATTTGGATGGGGGATAGAGGGGTGGGCGGGGGTGATGTCAAGTCAACTAGAGGTAAACTTGTTTTGGTGCGGACCTAGTATAGAGATACTTCCAATAACAGTAAACAAGGAGTAGGGATAGGGGGATCCTATAGCCTTTTGTGCTGGTTGCCCTCGCATTGTTGACATGGAGCACCAGCTTGGAGGAGGCTGGGCCAGGCCAGCCAATGCACACGGGCCAGGAGCGTGATCTCGACCGTGGGCAAGCCAGGACCTGCTCGCCCGGTCTTTAAAAATAATATCGATCCAGGTTTCCCCGCTTTTCAGACTGGGTGCACTTATCACAAAAGCGACAAACAACTTTTTTACCCTTCCACCACTAAACCCCTGTTCCCTTCAGTCTCTCTTTCCCCCTGCTTGGTGTTAGGAGGGCCTGGCGCATTTCGATCCTATAGCATGATCTTTATCGAAGGCTAAAATGACAAGAGGACAAGAACATGTACTTTTCATCTGTCCTTATTTACCTTTTTACAAACAGGGACTTGCGGTTGGTTGTTTACCAACTTGTTTTTACCACGAATCCGTTATATTGATAGAGGTACCACGAAATGGTCTGGGTTCGGGGGGGGGGGGGGGGGGTTAGAGGCTACAGTTATTGACAGGTCGGATTTGGGGGTGGGGGTAGGGGGGGGGTGGGGGTTAGTATTGTTACTGGTCTGTCGTGTTTATACCCCGACACTACTTGAGCTTCGTTTACAGACCTCGGAACGAATAATAAAAATACAACGGAAGGTGGTTGTTATTATTATGGTCTCCGTCATTATGTCACCTCAAACAGCTGATCTGCAGCTGAGAAAGGGTTTGCCTTAGCCAAATAGCCAGATCCTCTGCTATAGGCTAACTTGAAAACAAGGAGTTAGTGCGTGGATAAGGCCTACATTCAAAAGCTTTTTTGTTTGCTCTATGACTCGAGTCGAGATGTACGGTCACCAAGAAACTACCTGGAAAATCTGCGTTAAAGGCATAATACACGATTGGTAAAGGTCACAGAACAGCACTCGGACTCTGTCTGATCAAACATGTACATGAAATAATGAACCTGTGAAAATTTGAGCTCCAAAATATAAAGAATGGTTTTGATCGTTACCCCGAGATCAAACTGTTTTCGGCCTTTGTTTTGCTAATTTCTGGATAAGTATACAGCATTTCAGGCGGAAATTTTTTAACGGTATATGTTTCTATATACCAGCACCATCTTCATACCCTGAAAGTTATACGTAAATCTGTGAAAATTGAGTAGGCCTATGTTACCAAATCCTGTACTGTACCGTAAATAATTTTGTAATTTCATGTAATTAACGATCCTGTACAATCAAAGTGAAAAACACACAGAAAAAAAACTAAACAAACAAGTAGTCTGATGTGTTCCAAGAACTTAATCTGATCCTATCAGCAGAGATAATCCGATTTAACTGTCAACCACTATGTATTGGGGGCCATGAGTTCTTCCCTATTATGAATAAACCAGAAGGCCTAATCTTGTAAGCTCTTATTATACACTGGCAGTCCCTGGTAATAACAAATTTCATGGTTTATATAGACGTCGTGGTTTTCTAGCTGTAGCATCATGGATCCGATTTCAATGTCGCCCGAATCGAGATTAGAAGGGATTTATTCTTTGTCGTTCTGGTGTAAAAAGTTTTAGGCTCGGGGCCAAGTGTATGGTTTAATACCAGAGGGAGAAGTCGGCTAATCTGGGAGATCTAATCCTGGTGATGAGGAAGTGATCTGTGCAAGACGGCAGGCATTTTGAGATCAGCGCACTGTGATGCGCGTTTGAAACGACCGCCCGTCAAAATACGAAACGGAGGCTCAGGCTCCGTCTCGGGTTCCGGTTTCATTTCGTGAATCCATTCTACAATAACTGGTACCAAAATAGAGGCTTTTGGCTGCGGTTCGGAAGTAGATTCTCTCACGGTTTGAAAAAGGAAACAGAGTTTCAGCTTCAATGAAAATCCACAACCCATTATTTTCAGCACATGGATGACAGAGATGGAGCCTGAGCCTGGGCCTGAGCCTGAGCCTGAGCCTGAGCCTGAGCCTGAGCCAGAGCCTGAGCCTGAGCCTGAGCCTGAGCCTGAGCCTCCGTTTCGTAATGTCCTAAGACAAGACGAAAATGATCAACTTCGCAATGTCATATAAACCCATTTGTTGTTTCACCTTCAGTGTGAGTGTATAGGCCTATGTAACATTCATCCCATAATGTGTACTGGGCGAACACCGTATAGGCTAATGTCCACAACATGATCCGTTATATCATGTGCAAGTCGCTATACGATGCGTTATTTGTATACTACACAATTCCAAGAACTGACATTATTTACTTAATCACCAAAGTCTACAGACTCGGTAGAAGAGAACTGATACGAGTATAAGCAATGAGGCTTTTTAAGGGTAAATCCCTTTAGAAGTTTTAAATTTATGTATACATTATGTGTACATATTCCCTCAAATTGTTGTGCGACCGGCAATTTGGGAGGCAGGCGTGACATGAGTGTGACATCACTCAGGTAATGATAGCAATGTACCCGTACAAGTCACTCGTTGCGTCCAACCAATGATGCCTATATTTCTACCTCCATGGCCCAACAAACCATGGAAGCTAGGAAGAGACCAACTGATATTTCTACCCCTCTTCGGAAGAGTCAGTACCCTGGCCTGCTCTCAAAATCATGGAGGCACAGACCATCAAGTGCCGGCCTTTCTCTTCCGAGGAAGATGACACCTCGAGTGTTTGATATACCGTTGGCAAGCCTCTCTCGCCGGCGGCCTTATCAGTGGCAACCGGGTCACTAATGATAAACTTCCCGTTAAGGTAGCACCGAGGTCGCACAATGACATGTATCAAAAGACGTATTTTACTGACAAGTTCCAAAGATAATCATAAAAAAACCCAAAAGTTCCAAAGATGATAAACTTTGAGAAAGAAGTAATAATACTAACAACCATTATACTGGTTGCAATGTAGTGCAATTTTAATAATAACAATCCACTTTATGACTTCTTTAATTCATTTGAAACAATCCCGTGTTCCATCTCAAATTCTTGACACAGAAGGCGGTAAAAATGAGATGCTGAAATGAGGAGCTTATTCAATGATTGGAAACAGAACTCTACTCTAGCCCCTCGCACAATAAATTGTCATTCCCTGGTGAAGGGAGGCATTGTCGGTGGGAGTTTTCTTGCGCAAGGCTCCCCCGCACACCAGAACAGAAACACGATCCCGTGACTGGGGAATAAATTATGACAGTGTCGAAATGATCCTTTCACACCATCCCATCCCTCTCAAACATCATGCAATGACATTAAAGGTTTTGAACAGGGTGGGTCTCCAATTGGACATTAACCCCTCTATGAGAGTCCTGGGGTTGATTTCACGAAGCCCTACGATAGATCGTAACTCGTAACTCGAGTAACGAAGGATAACCCATCGTAGCGGACATATCCCACGTAGGGCTTCAATGCATCAAAAGTCCTACGATTGATAGTAAGTTAGGAAGAGTTTGGTGAAATCGACCCCTGCTCGGCTAGCTCTATATACGGTAGAAAGGCAAAGGACTTTGCGGTGAACTCCATAATCTGTATTTACGACAAAAGGAGAAGGAGATAATGTAATCAATCATAACCCCTTGAAGTAAGTTAAGCAATCTCAAGGTTATAAACAACACGCACTCGCTTTCCAGTTTCGTTTAATAATAATACTGCGTCACATTAATATCGTGTGCCTGGGCGAATGATAGCCCAGCGTTGCTGGTTCAACAGTCGAACCGAACGCAGGTGTTCTATTATGCACCTTCCGTGTGTACGTACACATGCTGCGAAGAAGAAGACTGGACGCGGTTTGGACGTAGCGGGCGCCACGGCGGAGCACTGACACGAATGGGAAAAGGGGCGGAGCAATCGCGTGGAGCCGCGGTCATGTACTTGTACACGTACATAATATACACCACTGTACATAATGCAGTGGCGATGATTATGTTGCAATCACGCGCGGACAGCCCGAGATGCGCTGCCGCTTGGGTCACGTACACTCGGTGCAAAGGGTTCACGGAGGCGGGGCCTAGATACAGGGCAACCCTGCTCGCCCATTGGTCGGCACTCTTTTGGGGATGCCGGGGGAAGGCCTAATGCGTTTAGTGTGTCAATGATGTTCGAACAGCTGATTGCTCCAGCTGATCGGGTAACTGAAAAACTCCTACCACGGCGAGTACTTCATCACAATTTACTCAGACCTCAACCGATGCAGTCAGTGGATGTTACAGCTTGGCTTCATCGGGGATTTCCTCACTAAAAAAAACTCGTCGTGACACTTGGACGTGAAGTGTGAAAGTGAAAAAAAAATAGACAGATAAAAAAGGACAGAAATCGACATGAGGACTGTTTCGGAAATGTTACAGCAGGATTTAAGTCTCTCCAGGAATAATTTGATGATCCGCGGTGGGCTCAACCACTCTGCAGTCGGCCTGCTGACGGAGCCGGGCAATGCAGCTCTGCTCCAGCAAGCTGGATGCAAGTGGCTGGAGGACATGAAGGAGAAGAGCGGTGTGGACGGAGCCAGCACCGGCAGGGGAAAGAGGGAGACAAGAATACGCCGGCCCATGAACGCCTTCATGGTCTGGGCGAAAGATGAAAGGAAGCGACTAGCAGATCAGAATCCTGATCTGCACAATGCCGACCTCAGCAAGATGCTAGGTGAGTTACAACCTCCGCTCAGTACCTAAGTTACTTGACTATCAGACTTACAAACAATGTTTCAACTCGCTGAAATGTTGGGACAACTGCTTTGGGATTACCCGCCGTAACTTCCCCACTGACAGTATATTACATGTAGTTAAACCCATCTCGCCCACGAAAAGAAGTGATTTCGAAACATTCACAGGTGGTAGAACTGTTGTTAGTATTATACTTATAGCTCCATAGTACTACTAGTCCCTACTACAATGTAGTGTAACTAAAATGCTACTACAGCTACATGATGTGCATTTTGATGCGAAATTGACAAGTGCACAGATCATCTATAAGTAAAACTTGTTTATTGTGAACATGAACGACGCTGTTAAACGATACCCTGTGAGTGCGAGTATGGTATGGCTATCCAATACGCGCATCTCAGTGCTACCACGTTCGAATTATGCTCAACTGTAAGAAACGTTAGCACGGTGCATAGAAACGGCACTACTTACTTCGATATTTTGCAGTTGGTTCAAGTACGCAGATTCTTTCCCTGTCATAACCTGTCATAACCTGCCCGGGCTCCGTCACGTGCGCTGACAAGTGCGTTGGGCACCTGACATCACACAGTGCGGTTCGTTATTATGTTCAGCCCTTCGCTGCATGTTTATGGTATATCCACCACTGTATGTACGTACGCGTACTGTATGCTCACTTGTACGATCATAATATAATAGTCAATGCACGCATTCACGGCGTGTCAAGGACATCGCATATTTTTTTTTTTTATGAGCTATAGCAGCTCTCTTGGTATACGGTGCAAGCGCGGATGGAAACTCGGGCCGTATAAATCAAATGACAGCCCCGGGATCTCGGGTTTCGGTAAACACCTCGTCCAGTCAGGGGACTGCGCTGAAAATCTGCTCTGTCAGTTTTTGTTTCAGGAGAGTTTTAAATGTATGATTGAAAGTGCTGTTTGTTGTGCAACATCGTGCGTGGTATAAAACTGGTGCGCGCGAATGGGGGTAATTTTAACCGCGGCGGTAATTTAGTGATTGTTATGAGGCCTGTTTGTTTGATTCTATTCGTGATGCGTATTTTTATTCGGATCTGTTGCTAGTCACGACTGTACTAGGAAGTGAAATGAATAGTGGTTGTCTGTTGTGTGTGTGTTTTTGTTGTAGCCATCTACACTGAAATATTATATTATAGATGCTGGTATATTTTTGGAGTGCCTATTTAACACACATTCGGTGGTGTTTTTTGTTGTTGTTAATCCTACTCTGAAGGTCAAGAACTGCGGAAAAACAATTTAATGAGTTTTTTTATTTTATTGCTTGGCGTTCGGTTGACGGGCTTTACCGTCACGCTTCACGCTTGCTGGGGTAGTGTCTCTTTAATAGCTCTCTGTGTGTGTTGTATTAAAAACCGCTAATTTGTAGTCATGACGCGAACAACCGTACCAGGATATTCACTGGAGTCTGAAACACATAGGCTTGTACTTGTTGTCATCCTCAAGGCACCACTTGGAGGCTCCATCTCCAGTGCCAATCAAGAAGATCCTGTGCTTTTTTGCTCCCCGGGCATCCATTCGAAACACGATTAGCCTACGAAGTGGTTAGTGCCAGTAACTGAACTCTTCGTTCTCTCATTGCTGAGTTGTTATACATGTATTTTAAGAGTTTGGCGTCTTTCTATACCTTAAGTTAAGCTCCGTTTCTATTACAGTTTTTTTTTTCAGAAATTTTGTAAATTGGAATTAATTTGGGGTTGTCTCGGTTGCCGAAGCTCTCCATTCATTGCACAATCTGAGCGGGGTAGACACCGATAACGATAAACGTGCCCGAATGTCCGTGGGTGGAACTTTCCCGAATGCTGCGAGTTTAATGACACATCCCAATCGATTGATGATTGCCCTCGGTTGACACGAAGTACGTACGTGTCATTTATAATGCTATCGCTCAACAGTAAAAATGCGCGAGGTATAGAGGGCCATTTGTGCATTATGTATTATGTTATTGTGACGTGGCAACAACGGCGATCGAGGCACGTTCATATCACATGTATTATTATTATTAAATGTATTTCATCGTATCGTTGGTGCTACATTATTGAGTGGTAAGATTGTCAAACGTTTTTCTGGCAAGCAGATCTCATTAATGCACGCACAGTCCTGTGGCTGTGATAGTTCGTGTCACTGGAAATTGGAGCATGTCGTATTAATGCTCATGTGAACTAAGAATGTTAGTAGGCCTACGGTGGACTCGACTCATATCACTTGCGTAATAATTATGCACGCATTCTTGCAGCGTGTTTGTATATTAGTACTATGGTGAAGAAATGATACAATGCATGTATACACAGGCGGTGTAGTACTGCGGTAGGGGGTTGGCTACCTGAAGTTTCCATAGGTCATTGCGTATTATGAATCTGCAGTATCATAATGCATTGCTTACGATCGCTCATGATAATTCCCTTATCTATTACAGTGAAATTGGAAACACATGGCCGATCAGCGCACACAATCATGCACAGCTCGCATTTTTAGCCCTTAGTCATTATTGCTGAGTGCGGATGATGTTAGCATGAAATGCATTGCGACGTCGGAAATTTGTCATGCGACTTGGACTCGGAGCATCGGGTTCAATTTCTTCTACAAGGTCCTGCGCGGTCCTTCGTCACGTCAAGCCCGTCTTGGTGCAGAGCCAACGTGCACGAAATTAACGAGTATTTCGGTGTAAAAACGTAAAACAAACCACGCGCGTGTTTTCCGTTTGTGGTGCATTTTATGTCGGACGATACTGTTTCGCGATATCAACGTGGATGATAGAACTAGCGAGTTTTGGGGTGTAAACTGTAAAACAAACCACGCGCGTGTTTTCCGTTTCTGGTGCTTTTTATGTCGGACGATACTGTAGGGCGATAACAACACGGATGATCGCATTAGCGAAACGAGTCTAAAATGCTGGATGTTATGTAAGGATTTAATACTTCTTAATATTGGTACAAGTGGCGTCCGTGCCAGCGAGTAAATAAATCGTTGACATGAGCCGCAGACCTCAGACTCGATCATCCCCGATAAAGTCAGATGGGATCTGACCATACGTCCAGGTGCCGGCCATATTGCATAATATCATCATTATGACGAGCATGTGTAGGGGTTTGCGGATTCATGTCCTTGAGCACGCCACTTTGCGGTAATTGCTGCTCTCCACACTCGAGTAAATGGCTCCTTAGCTGCCCATGAGGTTGTCATAGATGGGTTGGATATACCATTATTGTAGGCTCCCCAGGGAGCTAAGTGGATCGCTGTCAATTTGGCGTAATGACCGTCAGAGGAACACTAATTGCGAAGGGAGATGTTCGATTGTGACTGTGTTGACATCTAAGCTCCGAACAACTTAACGTTTCGATCTTGCTTAAAGGCTGATTGACACATTAGAAACGTACACAAACAAACTCAAGCAGTGGCATAGCTCCATGGCGATGGCAAGTAACATGGAAAGTCAATATACAAAGCCGAAACTCGACTGTTTGTTGTCAAAAGTCATGCAGTCGTTTGTGAATAATAAAAGTACATGTACATATTAAACTGCTGTAACTGAATGCCAATCAGCCAAAATAATGAATTGAAATTTATAAAATGCTTGGGAGTTAGGAGGGACTTACGCATTTCGATCTTAGCAAAATCACAAAGACTTATGAATAATAATGCATTAAATAAGGTGCTCAATTGCTCATTATAAAATCGGCCAATTTATTTGTTGTTTTTGCCCCTCAGTCAAGTGCCCATGGCCCCCGATTTATACACATCATGCACAGGATGCATGCCTGGTTTATTACTCTCGGTGCGTGCGTGTCAAGTTCAACAAATGTTTGTTCCTTAGTTAAAAAAACAACAACCTTTCCTTGACTGACTCGTCATACGAACTATTTGGCACTGCCAAACCGGCTTGCATGTTTACATAACCGCAAGTTACTCTCTAAGTCTTACCACTCCACATCCGTGCGTCTATTATACCGACCAGATCAAATAAAAAAAGAGAGGACAATTTCCATAAATGTATTCCAGACATGAAACCTGGAATCTGCACAAGCCAACTTCCCCTTTTTCTGTTATTCCTACCGGTGAGCGTGCTTTCTAATGTGAGCTATTCCTCAACTTTTTAGTCCTTTTTTTTTTTAGAATGTCGATAATTACCAAATAGCATGGTTGAAGTGTAGCCGCATTTGCATTTTCAGCTTTTTGTGGATCTCGTTATTTTTGTGCAGTATTATATGCATGTACATGTAGTTTTCAAATCTAACTTGAAAAACAAATCCTATTGCTTTGGGTTGATAACGGCACTACCTTTAAACCGCCACTTGACCCCCCCTTTCAATCACAATATGGGAGCGAAGGTCACATGACTAGTGCTTTTCGAGGTACCTCCACTCCCCCACCACTTGCACAACAATAACTGGCCTACCCGTCAAGTTAGTTTTTTTCATTTCTTGGTCACGGAGGTTAGTTATGAATAAAGATTGCTTAGGTCTAGGGATCGTCTAGAAAATTTGAATTGATGCTTTTTTGTTTTTTCAACTTCAGTCGGTGAGGGCGCAGCGTGTTTTGATGTAAACTCTATAGGATAGTTCTGTCACCAATAATACTATGATTAAGCTAACAATTATTAATCAGGGGTGTTAGAACTTAGTTCGCTTAAGTGCTGCGAATGCTTAGGGAAGATGTTTGTTCAAACTGAAACCGCGTACTGAGCGGATTCAATACCACATTCACTTCATGTTCACGTTCACAACAGTGCAAACATTTTCTCTTGTTGTTGCAAACTCTAACCAACAAGAATCGCTTGTTTTCAATAGGCTTAGGCCTATAGGGCCAAAGAGGTAATATAATTATTGTATACCAAAGAGGGGGGAAGAATAATAGGCCTTCTATGCCGGAATATAATAACCATGCTCGGTCAAGCGATCATGTTTTTTTTCTTTCATTGCCGTCAGCTGGTAAAGCCACTGGGATTATTGGGGGGGGGGGGGGGGGGGGGGGTGGCAGAGCACGTACCTGGGGATGGTGTGGCGCTGGGGCAATAACAAGTCGATTTAAAGGGGTGAATTTGTCGCTTGTCACCCGGATCATCGCGGCGTGATGGATGAGGAAGAGTATCACGCTAGTTAATGCATGTTGGACTTTTTTCCACGATGGACGTGAACTAGCTTTTGTGGCTTTGGCTCGCGTTGTTACTTATTCTCAATTAGCTTTACAGAAGGGTCATTTTTAATGGGTTTTGGGCATTACTTTGTGGCTTGACTGGTATGGTTTATGATCTAGTAATAAAACATGTACTTTATGGATACTTCAGCTTCCCTATACACGTCATGTGAATGATAAGAAAATTAACAGTATGGCGCAGAGACTTGGATTCGGATGTATATTACTCAATAAACCAGGCCCTATTTTTTTAGTGGGTTCCTTAGCCAAGGAGTGTGACATTAAATTGTTATTGGGAGAACGAAATGAAAGTTGTAAATGAAATAATCATTTACAACAATGGATTAAATAATTATTACACCATTCATTATGATTAAAGGTACTCGCAAGGTCAGTAATGATCTGACTTTGCAAGTTAAATATACGCTGTGCTCTTCCTCGTGACCAGGCAGTCACTGGAGGAAAACAGGAAGTTGAGTCGAACCGACATCTCCTCTCCATTCAAGATCCAAACCCCGATGACTAATCGCCTCGTGACCTCAGCCCAACCAGCTGATCGCGCTCAGCACCGTAGCAAGTCGATGAAAAGACCCAAAACAACCCCCCCCTTCTCTCTGTTCCAGGCTCCTCCCATTCACTGGTGTTTATTATGGCAGGCCCGTTCTACTGGGTGGAACTCGAAAACTTGGGACAATAGCGATGTCCTATTGTTGGTGGGCTTGTTTGTTCATATTATTAAAGCGAATACAAAGTCTGAAGGTGCGCTGGCAATTTTCAAAACCGTTCTTTTTTGCTTCTTCCTTCCTTGCTTCCAACCGGCAAAGTTATCTTATCTTCTTCGCCTTGCACTCGTTGATGACCTGTTGCTGTGACCTTAAGATTCTGGAAGTGTTTATCGATTTCATTAGGCGCGCCACCGGACGTTAGTAACGCTTGGAAGGACGATTTACTCCGGTCCATCAAGCCTTGATTGGTCAAGGTTACTCGGACTAGTATCATCGATTTCGTGTCGCAAAACCAATAAAACGCCACAGAGGGTTCAAATGTTCACCCCGCCACGTTTTGTTTAGTTAATGGAATAAACAAAACCAACTGATCACCACCATCAACCTCTGTGAACTCATTAACACTAACATCGACAGCCTTGAATCGTATAGAGCTTAGGAAGGCTTCCTAGCTCTTAAAGCTTCCATGGTGGCAAGCACTCTGCGAGACTTGCACATTTACATGGCAATACAGATTACAGATTATAACAAATGACATGTTTTGTCTTTTAAAATAAATTAAATGTAATAATACAGGTAATGTACTGGTATAGTTTAAGAAGCCTGTGAGACTGACTGTTCTGTACTTGTTGAAATTTGGGATGCACAGAATGTGTCAACTTAAAGTAACGTAGAGCCCCTTTGAATCAATGTACCAGCAACTCTACCACCTTACTCATCCTGCCCTACGGTGTGATATAACTTCCGTATTGCACAGGCATCAGGGTTAACACAATTTACAAATACGAAGAGAAAGTAATGAATGTCAATCTTTTGGTATCATTTCTGCAGGTAAATCATGGCGAAGCTTGTCTTTGGTGGAGAAGCGGCCATTCATCGACAAGGCAGAGCAGCTCAGAGTCCAGCACATGGCCGATCATCCTGATTACAAGTACAGACCACGACGTCGCAAAGGACCCAAGCGCACCATCAAGAGAAGCCCAAACAGCGCCCCTGCAGCCGGAGGAGTAGCAGGCTCCGCGGCTGTCATAACCAGCAACCCCAGCACCCCACTCTCTGCTCCGGCCACCCCAGTGTCCATGGCAGCCAGTTCGCCCGAGCAGGTCGGGACCTCTTCCCTCCAGACACCGGACGTGACGCCGCGGACGTCGCCAACTCCCATGGACAATGTCACCGGTGCTGCTGCCTCGGATCCCAAGTTCAAGCTGCTCCCGGTCAACACCATCGACCTGAGCTATACCGGCACCAACTTCTCTGAGCCTCTGGCAGCAATGGGGCTTCCAACTCCAGAGATGTCTCCTCTGGAGATGATGGAAGACAATGTCTTCACCTTCCCCAATCCAGGACTTGAGAGTACGGGCGTTGCCAACCACATGCAACCTTATGCTGCTAGTGTGCAGAGTCCTCCAGGTATGATGGTAGACCAGGAACGAATGACCAACAGCGGGTGCTACCAATTCACTCCGATCAAGATTGAATCGGTCTCTTCCCAGGGAGTGCAGGAGCAGATGAGAGCGAACAACAGCGGGTGCGAATTCAGTCCCATCAAGATTGAACCCGTCAATACCCAGGGACTGGACAACATGAACATGTCTGCGAGTGCCACACTGAGCAGCCTCCGCGCTCTAGTCAATGCACCGCCACAGTCCTGTGGAAACCAGAACAGTTCGGTTGCAGTGTCATCGTTGATCTCACAGGCACTGTCGCAGACACAACAACAGCAGCACCAGCAGCAGCAGGCGCAGATGCAGCAGGAGCACCTGCAACAACAGATGGCATCCCTGGCCGACAATCAGCAAAGACTGCAGCCAGCAGAGAGCTTCCACCAACAACCCCAGTACCCCATCGGTTCGGACGACATGAACGGCAACGGACTGACCCTGGACCAAATGTCCACCCTCAACGGCCTCCTGCAGCTCAGCGATGCCGAGCTTCTCTTCGAGTTGAACCGGGACGATATGGACATGTACCTGGACTCCGGCATGCTGCCATCAAGCAGTTTCACGGACAATGACTACTGCTCAGAGATCATGACCAACTCTTTCATGTGAATATGAAATAAAATGAATATATCATGGATTGTCATCGATCGGCCCAATTGGGTGATCTCGCGAGTCGTTGTCTGAAGCTGGTTCTTCGGGTTAACATTGTTCACGAAACTTTGGTGCATCATCGCCCATGATTCGATTATAAACAAGTGATAATAAACTCGTTCTTTTTTAAAGCACTGGTTGAACGAGATCTGAAACGATGCTTTATTTGAAACAGTAGTGTCTGAAAATACACAAAATGTATTTCCACCATCACGATCTTGAAAGGAAGACACACGTTTATAGTCGTATACTTAAAATATGAAATTACGGACCGAAAATCCATTTGGTTTAAATAGCCACAAATTTACGTATAACACTATTGTGAATATACCAGTCCAATTTGAGAAAGTACAGAGATGGGATCTGAACTGTTGAAAGTTTAAAAGGTTGGCAGACAGTTACCAAGATTGTCTTGTCGTTATTTGTGTGAAATTCCGAAACAGAAAGTCGTTGCGTTCAAGCTGTACAGAACATGTAAGATTTCATTAAGTTATGTTTTCGTTTAGTTTCATTTTCACCTGTTTAAAAAAAATGTGTTAAGAAGCTCTTAAGTATATAAAGTAGGTGCAAACACGTTAAAACTAGATTCCGTAGACCAAAATTAATTATATCCGCGTTGTACAACTTTTTCTCTGTGACAATTTGTTTTTTTTGGTAGTGGACTATTATTAGTTTGAGTGCTTCGGTAGAAAGTGCAATATTGGCGGGGTCACGCGCTAATGCTTCAAACGCAGACAAAAAAATGCATTTGTTTTTCGCGATTTGTTTGAATTTAATCGCCTGAATGGCAACCATTGTATGATCGTCATTGCAATTGCGCGAGACCTCAGCCAATGACTTAAATGCTGCATCTATTAAGAAAAAAAGTTAGAAATTAGACTTGTTTTAAAGAAGAAGTGAAAAGTTCGTTTAAGATTATTTTGTTTTGTTGTAAAATTCGACCATTTCAGGTTATGCACATAATGATTTCTTTTAATTAATTGATTGATTGATTAATTTAACTCACCATTATTTTGTTTTGCATATTTTATACAAAAAAAAACATATTCCTTTGTCATTGCTTTGTGAGTTGATTTTAAACGTACATGATGGTGCAGTGCGAACCGTTGAGCTCATTTACAAACAAGTTTTGTCAAGATGTCACCAGTATTAAGATAACGAGAACATTTTTTATCTTATCTCTTCTTTTTTGTGTTATTTGTGAAGAAGATTATTATTGCGTAAGAGATTTGTGAGATTATTCGGGCATTAGCAACGGTTTCAAGCACGCGCATGGAGGAAGATTGGAAAAATGCAACTGCCAGGGTAAAACATTTTGGAAGCAAGAAAGTTCGTTTGTATATGGTTAAATAATTTTGAATTTTGTAATGCACCGGTCAGACACTGGCAGTTGAAAGAAACGAAGGGCTTGGGATATTTTATCCAAGAAGAATTCTTCTCCATAAAGATGGAGAGAGGTTTGTGAAGGCTTATACCCTCCACTCTGACCGGAGATGTCTACCCTCGTGTCAGACCGTCTTCAAGAGCCTCCCATCCCACGGGGGCTCTTGTGGAGCGCGGGAGAGGAAGCAATCGCATTAACTTCAAGGAGAAAAGTCGCCGGCTCCTCCTCCTACCTAGCTTAGGAGAGCCAAGACGACCTGTAATGTTTCGATCAAGGAGGCAGCCTCTTACGAGCATTGCCAAGAGGCTCTGGAAAAAGACGCGTCATTTAAGAAACAGATTTAAAACAAAAAAAGACAGAACTTGTGCCTTATAAATACAAAACATGTCCGATTTAAATACATTCAATATGATTGTTCACATTTTTGGAAATTGTTTGAGAAAAAAACGGTCGGAGAGATGAAAATGAATTAATTTCACTTACTCATGGCGCCAATTTCATCAGTCATGTATTGTGGCCCGTTTTTCAGTCACGGGGATTGGTCAGACTCTTTCGTAGCACTTCACATCACAAGAGCAGTTATTCACTTCCGTCTAGAGTTGAGGGGATAAGGGAAAAGAGAGAAAAAGGATTCTGAGTTAGTGAAATCTAAGGAATAAGTGCTGAGGTTGTTCGACCAATTCCTTGGCGGGAAAACCAAGGGCGAAATGATTGACAATTTTTTTTCCATTCAGTAGCTTCCCTAGAAATGTCTTCCGAATAATGATACAGTATTACCGTCTGAACTATATACTGTGATGAACTATTTTTGGTGTGTGTGTGTGTGTGTTTATATAATACTAACATGGAATTTTTTCTTTAAACGGTGTACGTTTAACTTTCTAGAAGTACAAAATAAATTCAGTCTTTGTACCAGATTTTAAAAACCAAAATCACATTATTAATACATTAACGGTCTTTACAACCGACTATCTTTAAGACGGGACAAGCCTTGTAAAATCTTCAGAGCGAAACGAATTTAAAAAACGTGAACTTTGTTCGATCGAAGAGGGTATTTCCTTTGTTTCTTTAAATATTAAATGGATAAAAAATAATTCAAGACATTATAAGTACCGTGAGGAAAGGAAGTAGAGTGTGATTGATGTTGTAATTATAAGCGTGGGAGATTTTGGAGGCAAGACAATGAAGATGAACGTGATTCACGATGCTGGTTCGTCGTGATTATTTGTTTTGTCTATTGCCTCTATTGGCTGAAGAGGATTTTTGTCGAAGTATTGCACAATTTTTAATATTTAATGATTATTAATTAATTCCAAGTCCTGAACTTATTGTTGTTATTAATATTATTAGCTTGTGCATTTAAAAAAAGTGAACTTTTTTGTCAGGAGGAATCTTGTATAGATGGACTTCTTTGTTTTCGAAGATGTTCAATTTCGGATCATCCTTTTGAGGGTTTTTCTATAATTTGAGGTACAAATAAAATAAAACATTAATAACTTTTTTCGAAAAGGATCAAATTTGTTTAATGACTTTCTTTGTTTCTTGCGTTCGTTTTGAAAGTTGTAGAATTCTTGACAATGTGTTTCTCTTAAAGGTTGTATCATACATTGGTTTTTGTCAAAGAAATACAGATTCATGGGCAAATATATAAAGGACGATACATTAATAGTCATCTGTGAAAATTTCAGTCCCATACGGTGCCATTTATTTGAGAAAACAGTGAAAAACGGCCACAATATTTCTGAAGTCTTTTCTCTTTTATTTTTGATCTTTTAAAAGATCAAAAAGATTTTCGGTCGTTGTTTTACTCATTTCTGGATAAATACAGCATTTCAGGCGGACAAATTTTAACGGTATGTTTCTACCATCACCATCTTCATACCCTGTAAGTTATACGTAAATCTGTGAACATTTCTGTTTTGGTGTCTTACCAAAGTATGATACTACCTTTCTTTAAAACTAGTGCCGGTACGGAGATGCCTTGTCATTATATTGCTTGGTGAGAGGGGAAAGGGTTGTTCGGGTGTGGCAGGGGGGGGGGGGGCTGCGTATGTGGAACCATGCTCCTAGCTCTATGGTGGAGGAACATTAGAACGGAAGGTACTGCATTTGCTGGTGGTGACAGAAAGACGCTTTGCCAGGCCAGTGAGTCGGAGTCCTGCTACACCTAAAGACAGGGGCACTCCCACCAACAACACGCACGCACTCAGCTCAAAGGGTGGGGGGGGGGGGGGGGGGTATAGAGGGTCTATCAACCCGAGCAAACAGACCCAGAGCCCCTGGAGACCAAGACCCTGACAGGACCTGTCATTGAGGAGTTCCTCTAGACGGTACGCCAAACTGACAGTGACTGACAGCACACGACACCTGCCAGACTGCTTCCCATGCAGTGTAGTATACTATAGGGGGATTCTTGAAGACCTATGCCTGTCTGCACGTATATACTGGCCGATAATTGATAGGAGCAACGGGAGACACATTTTTGGGGGGTTGGTAGGGGGAGGGGTGCTGTCGGTAAGTCCCATCGGGTCTGAAATTTCGCGAATCATTCTCAATTTGGTTTTTCCTGTGAGGTACTAGCCCTTGAAAGTTGAACCGAAGGCCATCGACTTATGTTGGGAAAGTGTGGCAAACGCGCAGATTCATATTGCTGATACATCATGAACACTACATCAAGACATGCACGATATTACTGTGTGTATCATCATGGAAGGACTTGTAAACCTAGTCTACCGATGAGGCCAATCGATGGCCCTGATGGGCTTGCTGAAATTGAAAATTCGTTTTCAAGTGCATGCTCCGTAAGAATTTTGATGAAAATCCAGCGAAGTTGGTTGAATTCCGTTCATAACGCATTTAAACTATTCAAGGCTGTATTCAAGTCAAATGGGGTCGACTTTCACCAAACTCATCGTAACTGCTATCAATCGTAGGACCATAGAGCTAGGAACATATATACCTAGCTCTATGGTAGGACCAATGATGTATTGCTGTCCTACATAGGATAGGCCCCCTACGATGGGTTGTATCCTTCGTAACTTGAGTTACGATCAATCGTAGGGCTTCTGCTGTTTCGCATGAATTATGTTTTATAAAATAATGAATCCAGTGGGTTGGTTGTCGGTAACTTGCGTCCTTGGGCAAGACACTTTGCCACACTTTTTCTGATCCTCACCAGGGAGTGAAATGATTAATACCTGTGACAGATTATACTATAATGAGCCGGTGCGAGCTGGCTAGTTGCATCATACTCACATGGGCTGTATTCTTCCCAGCCTGAGTTCAGGGCCCAATTTCATAGAGCTGCTTAAGCCCCAAAATTTGCTTAAGCACCCACAACTCATTGGTAAATAAAATTAGTATATAATGTCAGCCAAAATTCCTTGGGAATGTTATGCTCAGCAAACAATGGCCAAAATAATACAAGTCAAAAGCAGTAAACAATTTTTGTTCATCCTGTTTTATCAAGGAAGACTTTTCGTGCTTAAGCAAATGTTGTGCTTACGCAGCTCTGTGATCGTTTCAGCCTTTTATGGGATGATATTTAATTCGGCCCAGGATTAACAAGGGATTCGCATAACAATAGGCCTAAACATCGTAATGAAATACATAATATCCCTTGGGTATGAAATGACCGGAAAAGAAAGACATAATAGATGTAGCTGAATTCATTTCTAAACAAGGCTTTAGAATTTGTTATGCTTTTATAAAAAAAAAATGTAAAATACTATCAGATGCACACTGGATAAGTTCAGCTTTAGAAATTGAGGGTCATTGGGATGAAACAATATGGGCCATCATTTCAAGTGAATTCTATGTTGTTTTAAAATATAAATACAAGTAATAAACTGCTGCAAACTGCTCATCGGGCACAATTTATTACCTGAAATGTATCAAATGTTTGTAGTTAGGAGGGCCTGACGTTTCGATCCTATAGCGGGATCTTTCTCAAAGGCTGAATGACGAGATAACAAGAACATCATGCAAGTAAGGATATAGTAGACATGCATGGATGAGAGGATTAGAACAAACTTGGGGAAAGAGTGACCAGGCGAACAGGGTAAGCAAGGGGGGCAAAGGGGTGTGGAGGGTGGGCAAGATCAAAGGTGGACGGGGGAAGGCAAGATCCAAGGTGGATGGGGTGTACCCAAGTATTAAAATAGTCCGCCGAGCTCATTAATAAAAGTTAAGCACTCAGTATATTATAAATGAGAGAGTTCTGAGAGCTATGAAATTGAGGGATTGAAGAAATATGGCACTGGACCTCCTGTCTGGACTCCATTTGTGACCATTTGTGATGCAATTGGGTGTGAAAGTTGGTCTATTTCAGCCGCTTTGCAGAGGGATGTTTTTTTGAAAATGGCTTCTTTGACTGGAGTGAACCCATACCTTGTTTAAGGGGTGGTCAGCTGAGAATGAATGGGTCTATATATATCTCAAAAATGCAATGGTCAACCTACCATAAAATGAAAATAAAATAAAAGGTGACATGTTCATCGTCATTTTTCTGTGCAACTTGAACACCTGTGAGAGTTCTGAGTATTTTGAAATGATTTTTGAAGTATTAGGAATTATCACTGTTGTCTATGGGAGTTTATTTACTTGGGTTCAACCATGGGGTATTTGGTCAAACCAAAGACACTAACAAGGGGTGGACCGGTTGAGATACAAGCTGGTTGTAATAATTGCTGGTTGGAGGGAACAATAATGAAAAGGCTAACTAAATAACTATAGAGATTAAAGATAATATCATAGTATACTATGGTTTTTTATAAAGGAAATACAGATTCATGGGCACAAATTTCAAGACAGATACAGTAACAGTCATCTGTGAAAATTTCAGTCCCATACGGTGCCCTGACTTTTTGAGAAAACAGTGAAAAACAGCCACAGTATTTCTTAAGCCTTTTCTCTTTTATTTAGTTGATCTTTTAAAAGATCAAAAAGATTTTCGGTCGTTGTTTGACTAATTTCTGGATAAATACACCATTCCAGGCGGACAAATTTCAACAGTGTGTTTCCAGTACCAGCATCATCTTCATACCCCGTAAGTTATACGTACATCTGTGAACATTTCTGTTTTTGGTTTCTTACCAAAGTATGTTACTATCTTTTAATTTAAAGGAGGTGGATAGGTATAGTCTTGCAGGATGGGGGCCTGGAAGATTGAAATGTTGGGATGATACAGAAATGAAAAAAAAAATCATAACCGAAAATATAATTTCCTCCTTATTGTCATCTTTCCAAATCATAATTCACCAAACCCGTAGAGTATAATTAGGAGGGGGGCAATGATGGTTGAGCACGTGATCCAAGGGAGGGGGGCAACTGATTAACTATTAACGAGATGTCATTAGGCTAAAGGAACTCCAATCTGTTGGGGATTTTCCCCTGGCCCTACCGTGCGCATTAATTTGAGGGGTATCTGCCCATCCTGTGTCCACTGGGTGGGGACCCAACGGACATCCGTCGTCTTAATTTGTGTCTCGTTATAATGTGCCTATATGCAAGTGGAATTAAAACTGTGATGAGATCAATGGATAAGGCAGGAAGAATCTCCTCATAATTGGCGAAGATCTCAGTGGGATTATTTTTTTTGCAGAACGTGTGTTTACTGAATACATTGGTATCGCAAAAAACAGAGTTTCGAAGTCTCAATTTTTTCTTGGCCTACCCCAGATTCCCTTGTCCCCCTTTCCCTGACCACAACTGCCTGTCCCCACCCTTCCTGGTCACTCAGAATCCACTTGATCGGATTCTCTCATTATGTGTATCTTTACTTGCATGTTCTTGTCCTCTTGCCATTCAGCCTTTGAGAAAGATCTTGATATAGGATCGAAACGTCAGCCGCTCAACTCTAAAGCATTTCTATAAGTTTCAGATCATTATTTTGGCTGATGGGCTGAAGTTCATTGGTTTTACTCTTTTCTCAATAAATACGCCATTTCAGGCAGAAAAATGTTAACACTATGTTTCTACCATCACCATCTTTATACCCTGTAATAGGTAAATCTGTGAACATTTATGTTTCGGTATTATGCTATCAAAGTATGATTCTACCTTTAAGGAATAAATCCTCTGCAAAAAAAAAATTACTAACTCTAGTGGAAATTCGAGAGAAAATTCAATTTACTTCACTGAGTGGATTGCACTCTAAAACGTTTGATGGTCCCTCGGGTATCAGTTGGTGGGGATGAATTTCCACTCAAAATTGACTGCTCAAATATACTGTGTAAAAAGCTTATATAAGGGACTATACGTAAGTAATCTCTCTTTGAAAATGTAATTATTCTGTTGCATTTGTACATCTCCAGAGAACACATGAGCTGATTGCAAAATAATGCAGTAGTCGAAATTATAAAAGTTCAATACAGGGACCAGTATGCACATTTACTGGAAACAAAAACTAACCGTTGCCTTTTCGAAACTGTGGAACCGATTTTGTGTATAATTACAAATATGGTATTAGGGAAATACGTTAGCGTCTGTAAGTGAACATTTGGGAAACCGTGGTCATTCAGAGGTATTTCGATGTTAGCTATACCAGCTACCTTTTAAAGACACATTTTTACCGTCCATATTTTAATAGAAGAGAGAGAATGCTCTCAATGTGAACATTATGTCAATTTCAAGTTCATTGGTTTGGAGGTTGTTTAGAAGTAGGTAAGTAAAGTTTGTGCACGGCCCTATGGGAAAGTCTCCCTAAGGTCCCATCCTCGGTTATATTATAAAGATATGCATTTTGATAACCACACGAGTATAATTAATGTTGTTCTTTCAAAAACCAAAATGACCAAACAGTGGCGTCACCAAGGGGCAGCCGGGGGGGGGGGGACGTACCCCCACCCCTTGAAAACCTAGTGCCCCCCCCCCCCCCCCCCACGTGCCCCCCCATTTGAGATTTGAGTTGGTGGAAAAAAATATATATATATTGTAGTGCCCCCCAACACTTGCTAGTGCCCCCCTTGTGCCCCCCAGACTCAAAAGTCTGGTGACGCCACTGGACCAAATGTGTCTTCTACCTTGTTAAAAAAAATATCCGTACATCTTTGCAATGTCAGTGAAATTGGTCATTTGGTATCGATATATCATTAACAATTACTGAGAGTATAGTCTATTTTGGGTTTGATGGCATTGTTACTAGAAGTGATGCAAATAAGGCTGATTTAAAACGACAACTCCAAATCCAAAGTGGATGCATCCCAAAGCCGCCCACGGCGATAAGAATCGCCAGCGGAACCAACCTCTTACAAGCTTTCAGAATCACAACCCGAAACCGCCCATAAGAAACCAAAACAGTTGTCAGTGATATAATTACATAATTGCAAATAGGGCGTCGTTGGAACAGCGAACGCGCGGCAGAATGTCCCCAGGGCACGCCACTCGAGGAAACTATCAATCGAGCCAAGCGGTTCCAAAAATGGCGGGAAATAATATATATCACCCCCCGAAAAAAAAAAAAAATTAACAGATCAGTTATAACGGATGTCAGTTTTTCTCAACGAGGGGCACTGCCCATTTGAGCTGGTGACTCAAACGACTGTCAAGTTGTTGTATATGATCTGACGTTATTCTTCTGAGAATATAATCCGCGTTACTTATAAGTGGCATAATCCCTCTGAATCCCAACCGATTAAATGTATAATATCATATACTTTGTTGTTGTTTTTTGTCAAAGAAATGTAGATTATCCGCTTCGTAATTTGAGTTACGATCGGCGTAAGGCTTTGCGAAATCGACTAATTCCCTTGAATTTGAAATTCACACATGGCAGTTGCAATGGCGGTTGCATATAGTTGACCCCTTCTAGAAAACATAATTCTTACTAAGGAAACTTGTCCAAACTTTCCTGACGAAAATTAAGAATTCGGATACACATGAGTTACGAGAAAATTGCAAAAACCCGACTCAAGTTTTTCTTAAAACATAAAGAATGGTTTTGATCATATACCCCGAGATCAAAACTGTTTTCGGTCTTCGTTTTACTAAATTTCTGGATAAATACAGCATTTCAGGAGGAAATATTATGTTAACGGTATATGTTTCTACCAGCACCATCTTCATATCCTGAAAGTTATACGTAAATCTGTGAACATTTCTGTTTGAGAATGTTACCAATACTGTACTGTATAGTAAACAACACAATACAAAATACATGCTTAATATGATTCCACGTGGTTATACACCATGCAGCATTAACCCCAGGGGTACCGTTAAATTCATGAGCGATAGGCCTATAGATATAAGCATCGTGCCTTTATCTAAATCGCTACAACAAATAAAACAAAGTCAAGAAGATCCCTGGATATTGAGATACAAGATTAAAGACAAATCAAAATCCGGGATGATGAGAATGTGACACCTTGTGAGATTAAGCATTATAATGCATGCTGAACTGAAATACAATTTTCTGCCATGATTATATTCCCAGGTCAGCCCGGAGTTTGCACAGTGCAGTTGAGCCATGCACATTGTAGTTAATAATTCACTAGCCTTTTGTGTGTGCATGCATCCACCACACACGATAACTCCCATATTAAATGGAAATGACATTGTATAGGCATAATTATAGCGTTTGAGCCTCTCGCAAAACGGAATTTTGATTAAATGCATTTCTATGCAATTTATCTAGTGTTTATTCTTCTAACAAATGAATTTTAAGCAGGTAATAGACTCCGCGGTTGACACGTTTGGAGCCGGGACGCCGTGTAAAATGACATCGACAGAAAAGATGTAATCTAGTTGTACTTACTCTCTAAATGACACGAGAGCAAAAAAATACAAATCGGTTGTTCCTCATGCGGCTCTTTCAAGGTAATGATCATAATTTGTTTTTATCAAAGAAATACAGATTCATGGGCAACAATATCAAGACAGATACAGTAACAGTCAACTGTGAAAATGTCAGTCCCACACGGTGCCCACTTTTTGAGAAAACAGCGAAAAACAGTCACGGTATTTCTTTATAAGTCGTTTCTCTTTTATTTTTGATCTTTTAAAAGATCAACCAGATTTTCGGCCGTTGTTTTACTAATTCTGGATAAATACACCATTCCAGGCGGAATAATGTTAACGGTATGTTTCTACCACCACCACCATCTTCACACCCTGTAAGTTATCTTGATATTTTTGCCCATGAATCTGTATTTCTTGGATAAAAACCAAAGTATGATATGTATTACCTTTAACTGACTTACTGCATACAACAGTGTATCTATGCGAATTTCTATAATATTATTATAACTCGCAGGAAGTTGATCGCAACACACGTTAAGGTTGACCGGACGCAGAATAATGGACAAGTTGACAATAATCTTCAAAACCCCCCAAAATAGTGACAAACAACCTCCCAGTTTCCATTTCCAAAAGGACTGACCGTTTCGCCCGAGCGATCCAGCCGGGCGTCCAGCCCAGCCGGCCCTGTTGCACGCTACCCCCACGTACCCCCACGCTTGTTGTCTGTTGGGCCCACCTTTGATCTTCAGGCAATGGATCGATATTACAAGTGCCGATTCGGACTTTTTAGTACTGAACGTATGAATTATGCTATCTGGCCCGGAACTGGAAAAATAAATTACAATTTTTAGATTTATGACTCGTAACGCGCCAAATCGTTTCTTGGGCCAACAGTGACTGAATTGTGCTGTATGCATTTATAAGTTCCATTCCGAATTCTTGAGAAAAAACTCGCGCAAATAGTCAAGATGCAAAGTTCTGAAAACCCTTTTTTTTCAGGAGTTAGCTCAACACCCACTACATCTAAGGTTTGACTTCATAAAAATGGAAGTTTATACCATTAACAGCTTTGCTAGGTAGTATGTGGCTTCAAATCGTGGTATCATTATTGAGGAAATGTGCTATCATTTGAGGAGCCGCAACAACAAAACAAGATTCACTTTCCCACAATGCAACTGAACAAAGGGGCGTGGTCGTATTTTCTGCCCTCCTACCAAGTCCTTGATATGTATTTTGGTGAATGATTACGTGATTATATAATTCATCATCCATTCACAGAGAAATAACATAAAAACAAAAATAAGTCAGAAGCAAGAACTTAAACCCATTTGTTGAGTTCTTTTGTTTTTCAAATTTTTTTGGGGGAAATATTACAACAATTTTTGGGATATTACACAAAAGAGCTTCCACAATTTGAGGCCACATAGTACCTAGACATGTTCCCTGAGGTCTGTTCCATCAATTTCTTAAGTCAGACCTTAGATGTAGTCGGGGTTGAGAACTCTAATTGTTTCATGGTCCATGCTACTTGTCTAAAATTCATAAGGGAGCAATGCAGGTTGCACATGACTTGCACATCATACACACTATTATTCATTACATCAATGAGTTGCTACCCGCAGTTTTGTTCTGCCAAGTTCTGTTATTGTTTTGCACGGTCAAGTATTCTGCTGGTCTCTTGAACTTGCTCCCTCCCGTAAAAAGCATTTTGAGCGTGACGGCCAATGTTATAAAAATCTCAGAGTTCCTCGATCTCGTCTCGGTTGTTCATAAACCATTTCCTTCCGTTTCTGTGTCGTTTGTTGGAATTCGACACAGTGATTGCTTTCCACAATGGTACAACCTAATAAGGTAGTATCATACTTTGGTTTTTATCAAAGAAATACAGATTCATGGGCAAAAATATCAAGAAAGAAACAGTAACAGTCATCTATGAAAATTTCAGTCTCATACGGTTCCCACTTTTTGAGAAAACAGTGAAACGGTGTTTCTTAAGTCTTTTCTCTTTTATTTTTGATCTTTAAAATATCAAAAATCATTTTGGTCACTGGTTTTACTCTTTTCTGGATAAATACAGCATTTCAGGCAAAACGATTTTAACGGTATGTTTCTCCCACCACTCTCTTTATACCATGCAAGTTATATGTAATTTCTGTTTGGGTATGCTTCCAAAGTATCGTAAATTCTGTGAATAGCTCCATCTAGCCATGGCCTACCGTTCGTGACTTTAAGACCCTTATTTTTCCACAGAAAAGTATATTCAGTCAAGTACACGTACATTATACATGTATGAGCGCTGCACCCCGTGTTGCCCCCCCCCCCCACCGGTACGACCAAACCCCGCCCCTTATGAGTTCCATAAACTCTATTAAAGTCAGAACGGTTTTGGGGAGGCATGTTGGGTTTTTTTTTTAAGACGAACGTTATGTAAAAACCGCACGCATCTTTTGACAGCAGAAGAACGTTCGCGGAAGAACTCTACTGACTTGCGTCACAGTGACGGAGTCGACCGCTACGTATTAAGCCCACGCAGTTAACTTTTTGACTTTATCTGCCGTTTCTGATAGTGATAAGCCCGTCTGACACGAGTCTGACTCCCAGACTCAAGAATCTCACGACAATTGTATGTCAATTCTAGGATTGTTAATAAGGCCCCTTTTCAAACCTCGGCTTCGGCTCCGGCTCCGGCTCCGGCTCCGGCTCCGGCTCCGGCTCCGGCTCCGGCTCCGGCTCCGGCTCCGGCTCCAGCTCCGGTTCCATTTCGTGAATCCATTCTAAAATAACGGGTTTCAAAATAGAGGCTTTTGGCTGCGGTTCGGAAGTAGATTCTCTGGTTTGAACAGGAAAACAGAGATTCAGCTTCGATGAAAAGCCACAACCATAATTATTTTCAACATGTGGATCATAACAGCACCGGAGACGGAGCCGTAGCCGTAGCCGAGGTTTGGAAAAGGCCCTAAGAATAGTCAGGGAATCTTTGGGCAGGGAACCAGACTAGTCCGACACGGCATCACAAGCTTCGTGATTTTGCCTAACTTTTCACGCACCGTGGCCGTTTAATACCGTGTCACAACATCAGCACTTGAAAGAGAGAGAAAAACAAGCACCGTTCGGCAGATGCCGCATGGCCCATGCCTGCAAAAAATTAACCTGCAAGTCATAAAAACCCAGAAGCGTATTATGACAAAGCTTCGTTGGTGAATTTCTGACCTTTCATTTCAGCTGGCAACTAAAGCTTATCACGGCGATTTCACGTTGAAGGCAGATTAAATCCAGAAACTGGATTTGGCAGTGCAGTAATGCCAGGGATTATAAAAAGTCATGATTTGTTTCCTGCTAAGCACAAAAAGCTTGACATTTCTGTCTCAATAAAGACAGGATTAACAACCAAATTTCCATGTGTTGTGTATCACTTGCAATTGTTCTTTGGCTGTTGTTCGCTGACTATGAAAATCAAATCGAATTTTCAATGGTGGTTTTGTTTTATTGAACAAGCCATTTTTGTGCTAAGCAATTTTTTGTGCTAAGCAGCTCTATGAAACTGGCTCTTATGGCTCTTTTATACGAGAACTAGCGACCACAGAATCTCAAAATTTGCAGCAGCACTATAGGTGGTTCCGTGCATAATAAACTGGGGTCGATTTCACCAAACTAATCGTAACTTACTAGTATCAATCGTAGAACTTATGATGCATTGCAGTCCTGTGTAGGATAGACCCCCTTACGATGGGTTATCCGTCGTAACTCGAGTTACGATCGATCGTAGGGCTATCAATCTATAATCATATACCGATGAAGTATGGGCGTAGTATAGTGTATAGTCGGGCGTAATGGATATCATTGCACTTGGCAGATGATGATAAACCATTGACACTTGTACATGCAAACATTCGTGGTTTTTTTTCCTTCTGGGACGAGCATATTATTTCGTAATAATTCTAGATTGCCGGTTTGGTCTTTTCCTATAGCTGTATGTGGTTTGGCCAACACAACTCTTTCGCAATGATACTCTCTAGCTCTCTATTATAGCTATTTATAGCTCAATTGCTTGGTTACACCAGCTGGGCAGTGCCGACCAATCAGCGCGCGTGCTCATATCACGGGGTCAATTGCAGCTGCAAGTTTTGTTTGTCAAAATATATAGCTGTCAAGCATTTGTTGGGCTGAACGTGTAGTTGGCGGTGTGACCGTTGGACACGAACTACACGACGGATAACGACAATGAGAGAAGTTTATATTAATTTGCAGGTTTATTACAATATTATTCAATGGGCCTGAAAGCACGTAGTGCGATTCATTTGCAAAAATGGCTATGATTAATTACATGATCATAAACACACAAAAGATGCCACAAAACTATGAACTTACACTTATCAGTGACATAATTATACGGCTACCAGTATATCACTATTCAACCGAAAGCACACTTATATTCTTGTGCAATTCTGGGACCGACATGCAGTTTTATTATAATATTCTAACAGAAAATTGAGCCATTACTTCATGAAAGTTGGATATGAAAGGAACAGAATGCGATAAAATATTACCATGCCCGTTATCCACCGTCACCAAAGTCCTTGGATTCATATATTTCAGCTCTATAACTATTCAGGATTTCATTTGACATTTTAACTCGACAGGTATATATAGACCTTCCTATGATATACTGTAATAATACGGCTTACTACTTGTGGCCATTTAAAATTTGTAGGAGAACAAAACCCCGCGAGGACTTATAGTAAAGTATAGCATCATTGGACCGACCATCTCTCATGTTTTTAATTCTTTCGTGGATTTGAGAGTGTAGTTGATGCATGGCCTGAACAGTGTCTCTGTTTGCATTGAGAAACAATGCGTTAGCGAGGGCAGCGAGTGAGTGCACCAACTACACGTTCCAAATATTATGCGGCTGTCAATCGGCACCGGCTCCGCGGTGTCGCACGGGCTGAGGACGAGGCAAAGTCGTGATCAGTTTTAATGGCTTCTCGATCTTGAATCACCGTTCACGATTGCTAACAACCAACCAACCAAAAAAAAAACCGCCCTGAACTCCCTTTTTATCCAATTTGAAGGCCTTTAGGAGTAGGAAAATAAACCATTTGTTATCTTTATGGATATAGGCAAGAGTGGGTTTTTATAGATAGACTTTCTGGAGTCCCGTACCGTAGGTACTGTGTGCGTGTTATAGACAAAAAAAACACACGATATAAGCAAGCCTACCTGGTTTGATTAAAGGTACTTGTTGTTGATGTCGTTTCATCTTCACGAGGCCCATAAGCGTGTCGTGATTAAAACCTTTTTGTTACCGTGATTGCTTGTGGAGAGTTCCATTATATTCACCGTGCAAAAAATAGATAAAATCCGGATCATTTGCTGCCGACAGGCTGCCACTTAATATTTATACACAAGCTATTCCTGTGATTATTTTCTACGAAGATGTGGGCCTACCTAAACTCTCTTTGACCTTACTCGTACGTACGAGATATAAGTCGCCTTATGAATCATATCTCGTACGTACGAGTTGTATCTCGCACGTACGACTTACATCTCGTACGTTCGACATACAACTCGTACGTACGACTTGAAAGTTATACGTAAATCTGTGAACATTTCTGTTTGGGTATGTTACCAATATCGTACTTGCCTTTAAGATCGGGCAAGCAAATAAAAATCACAATTTGACAACTCATTCCTTGAAAGATGATGACCAATCTTTCTAGGAAAGAATATGCCAGAAAAATGGAAACAAAAGTTCGTGAATGCAGATCAGTTTAAAAGCCACATAGCCACACAGCGAAACGGTACTGAAGCCTTCGTGGAACTCTCACCGCCCGAGGGCGCCCCACGATTGCAATGATTTTGATATCAGGGCAAGATGCGTCACTTTTTTACCACAATTTTCTAACATTTCAGCCAAATTAATACAAGTGGGGCTGAAGTTGAATCAAGGCTTGCCCGCGCGCACAAAAACGGTTAATAATGCTAATTTACGTTCTCGAAATTTTCGGGATGTAGGCCGGAAATTGTCGACTTTGAAAGTTGCCAGCAAAATACCTTACTTTTGTGCAAAAGCCGAGTGAAAAACCCCCATTAGGTTTGAAGCAGTTAACATTATACAACCATAATCATCAAAACTTAATAACCACAAGGGAAACTGAGTGAATTTAAAGTCATTGAAAAGTGAACAAAGAAAAATTGACTGGAGCGGGATTCGAATCGGCGACCTCCAGAATACCGTACATCAGGCGCTCTACCAACTGAGCCATCCAGCACTACGTTGGTGCATGGAGGTAGGTTGGTGTATGTTTGTTAATAGCAATTGCTTGCAGTTTCTGGAGAGTATGGCCAAACTGGCTTTGATTGTATAGCCTTGATATCGAAAAGCCTTAGCCAGAAATGTTTACCGTCTTCTTCTTATTATTTTAATCTGCCCCTTGGTATAAATGAAAACATCTTTTTTTCTTTTGTTCTTAAGTTAGACTTTCATGGTGTCAGCATAGTACAACTTAACACACCACAGATGGACCGGAAACAAGCAGTAAAAGATATGCATCAATGCATTGTGGAGTTTTGTGTAGGCCTTACCATAAATCCGGTATAGACATAGGCTGTATATACCTGTTGGATGAGTTTACAGTAATCGAGGATAATCAAATTGTGAAGAGTAATCCTTTAAAGGCCCCCATGGAATCCAGTGATGGTCGCTCATCACTACTTCCCATATCAAATATTATCTTTTCTTGTCTCCTATAAGTCCCTCTCTTTTTACTCGAACAAAAGCCGCCGCCAAATGACGCGAGTCGCCCGGCGGCCACAAGGATGACACAACCGGTGTCTCTCTCTGATCGTGAGTCATCCCTCCAAAATATCTGCCCCGGGCTGGGTGACGGTGGGCCGGGGTTGGGGCTGGGGCCCGAGCCGTGGCGCGGCGCGCCGGCCCCGTACAAACGACTCGGCGATGACGCGGCAAAGGGTCTCCTCCCCGCTTGAGACTCCCCCTCCAACCCTCTCCTCAAGAAGAAAAACCGCTAAATTCCCCGCCTCATCAGGAATTATAACTCGATATCCATTATCCTATTTGCTGATCGTCATTTGCATGCTTTCACGAGACGCTATTTTCTTTTTTGCCAATCGTGGTTTGTTATAACCGCAGAATAATTTTGTTTTTTACGACTTTACCGGGACGAACTTAAAGCGCTGCGGGTGCTAGAATGCTCAACTGTCGTCCGATCGTCCCGACGTGTCGATTATGACCGTCTCCATACAGCTAACCCTCAAAGGTAAATTACACTGGATTGCTATGAATCCAAAACCTCATTGTTGTCTATGAATACTTCCAGTCTGAAAGCTTTTGACCTGATATTTATTACTTCATATACTAGAACCTAAAGCTTTGTGAAATAAAACCAAATACTGAACTGCTTTCATATTCACGAAACTACATTTGAAAACCTTTAACGCTAAATCGGTTGATTGCGGTAACAACAGAAGTTAAACACAACATAATATATAGCCTACAATTCACTTGCAACAACAAAAACAACCCAGAAATTTGTGTTTTTTCCTCGAAAGCGCGGGAAGGCTGATTTTGATGAAATGTTCACAGGTAGGTGTACAGTTTTGTGATAATTATGCACTTACAAAATGACTGAAATGAACGCGCTTTCGTCGCCAAAGTCAACGTGACTAATGCCACGTGCTACTGATGCCCGGCAACTTGAAGCAAGACGCGACAAGTCTCACCCTAGGTCGATTTCACCAAACACATCGAAACTTACTACCAATCGTAGTAAGATGCATTGCACCCCCACGTAGAAGTCATACTACGATGGGTCATCCTTACACATCGTAAGTCGAGTTACGATCAATCGTAGGACTTCGTGAAATAGACCCCTTGAAGTATAGACCTGTCTTTTGCAACGTTACAGCCCGAGCTTTTACCAAAGAAAAAGATGGACGAAAGCCATCAATGTAAAGCAAACACAGATCACCACAATTTGTCGAAAAATGTTTCATAAATACTCAAATAACATAGGCCCCCTACATGTTGTTTAATTACTTGGAAACAGAATAAAACAAAAAATAGTGGCTCTAGGACCGTGCCTGCATGCTTGAGGCTAGGCTTGGGATTTTGTTGGCTACCGCCATTTTGTATCCTAAATGAAATGAAATGCTTGAGATACATGGCGAAGCTGGCGCCTTTCTTCAGCTTCGTCATAATGGCCCAATCCCTTCGTTTCATTTTGTGGGCCTCAAATGGCGGTAGCGAAATAAGTCCCAAGCGCTAGCCTCAATCCTGGCTTCGTATAAAGGCCCATATACTGGGAATGTCCTACAAGTTTCGTGCACATTTATATTGCTTAATTCCCCTCAAGTGTGCCATTCCTCACAGTCAAACAGTCATGGAAACACGAAACGATCAATAATCTTCAACCATTTGTCTTTTTCTTCGTACGAATCAGCTTATTCATTTCAGATTCCGGCTGGACAAATCACGAGGGGGCATTCCGTTTCGTATAAATCAGAATAATTAAGCGGAAGTCTGACGATTTCCGGCAAAGCTTCGTTTTGTCGTGCATAACCGACACATTCCGGTTTAATACGTGACAGGTGAAATATTTTAATTGGCGGGTCGCAATATCAAAACGGCCAACATGAAATAGGCCAATGAGGCTGACTGGGCTAAAGACAACTGACATTGGTTCTATACTTCTAGATAGAGATAGTTGGGCGCATGCCTACAAATGTTTTTTAGTCATTTAAAAAAAGCACAGCTGAGTTTTGAACCGAGTTCCAGGAAGGTTAAATGTACTATCATACTTTGGTAGCATAACACACACATGGTAGCACACCCAAATAGAAATCTTCACAGATTTACCTATAGGCCTATAACTTACAGGGTATAAAGATGGTGATGGTAGAAACATGCGAATTGAAACATTTTCTGCCTGAAATGTTGAATTTATGCAGAAAAGAATACAAACCAGTGACCATAATTATTTTTGATCTTTTAAATATCAAAGAGAAAAGAGAGAAGACTTATAGACTTATTATTAAGAAATACTATGACCGTTTTTTCACTGTTTTTAGTGTTTTCTCAAAAAGTGGGCACCGTATTGGAGTGGGAATTTCACAGATGACTGTGACTATATCTTCCTTGATATTTTGGCCATGAATCTGCTCTGCATGAGTTGAGGCTCGGAAAGAAGTTCCTCAAGATTCGTAAAACTACACAGCCTTTGTCTATCAACATCGAAAAGGGGGATTCTCCGCGCACTATGCAACAGGTCTCTCAACTTAAGATATATCGCCATATAGGTGGGCTTATATTACAACTTTGGTCAAGATTCTGGGAAACAAAAAGTGATCTTGGGTGTAAATCGCATATTTTCATTTCACTTGAATATGAAAACAAGCACACAAATAGCGTGACCGTAACGCCCCTGCAGCGCCGCGTCATCATTTCCCTTATGCAAAATGAATTTATCCAGAGACTGTATGGAGGCCTAGACTATACTGTGTGCCCAGCTGTGGTCAGTAACAGTGATTTATAATGGTAATAATATACACGCCAGGTTAATGAAGGCAATTTGATGTATTTGCTCGATGTCCGCGTTCAAACAAACCATCCAGTTTGTTGTTATTGAAAGCAGGGGGACCTGTCACTAGACGTATATTACACACGCGCATTGCAGGATGGAAAAGAAGAAGCCTCAAAGAACTAGAGGTCAAATTCCGGGGACACTCGGTCATTTCGTCCAGGCTCTAGCCTGGGCGGTCAAAACACGAAATCATTCTCTTCTAGCCCTGCTGGCAGGCCGGGGAGGGAAAAAGAAAGAGAGACAAAAGGTGACATCATCTCCAATGCAAGTATTCAATATCAGCTGTGGTTAATGAATCATAATTCAGGCCAGTGGACACAATGATGAATTCCGCTAATGTCCTCAATCTACCCCCATCAATCTTTTCATGTATTTATTTGTTCTAAAGTGAAGTGTATATGAGAAAAACCACAAACGAGTTTCTGGCTTTTGTTTTATGGGTGGGGTGAAAGGTACGAGTGACGTTCTATTATTATAGGGTTTGCATTGCTGGTATACAGTTGAGTTAGATAATTCCATCATAAGGTGATCAGAGTGACATGAGTTAAAGGGATGGTACAGAACTGGTTTTTGCGACAAAACCGTTGCTGACAGTGGAAGCACATTATGAAATCCATTATATACCTTAACTGACAAACCTGTAGTAGTTTGAGGTCAATCAGCCATCTGGGTCACGAGAAAATAGTGAAAACCCGTTTACACATTTCAACGATATTATGCGTTCATAATAACACGCTCCGAAGCAATTTATTCCAATCGGAAAATAGTTTCATTTATTTCTCAACGAATATGGCATTTCAAACAAAAACATTTCATGGGATGTTTTCTCCTATCATCACCATTATACTGTGTAAGTTTTATGTGAATCTGTGATCTTGAAGTGTATTTTGTCTTACCAATTCTATACCATGTATACCATCCCTTTAAAAAGTTTAGAGGTCGATTGGCGAAGCCATATGATCAATCGTAACTCGGGTTAGAAAGGATAATCCATCGCATTATTATGTAGGGCTGCAATGCGTCGTAACTGTCCTATGTGATTGATACGGTGAGTTACGATGAGTTAGGTGAAATCCACCCCAGAGTTTCTATAGGGGAGTGTGCAATGCATCATTTAGTCCTACGATTGATAGTAAGTTACGATGAGTTTAGTGAAATTGACCCCAGGCTTTCTAAACGGGGTCATAAGATACGCGACTGGATAAGGGACACAATACGTATTAAGAAAATCAAGTTGGGTGCATTAAAGATGAACCAAAAGTCAATTCCACTTCCATTGTAAGCGGAAGAGCATTGCTTATACTTATCATCAGCCCCTCCTATGAAACTGCCCCTCAGATAATGATTGATATGGACCCAAGTTACAATATGACAGCACAGTGAATTTGACAGCTTACAGAATACCGTCTCAGGACGTAAACGCCTAACCGCTAATAAATTTAAAAACCTCACTTTGTATATGCACCAACTAAACTCCATCACGTTCATGACTGGATAAGACCTGTTAAAACCAAATCTATCATCGCAGGAGCAAGGTGTATGGGGGTCTATAGTATACACCTTGAGCAAACACCATTAGGGGTGCACCACACTAAATAGTGTCCAATTGACTTTAGTGTAAAATACCTCAACTTCACAGTTCAACATATCTCATCCAGAAGTCTCTCAGTGTTTGGTGCAATAATGCAAAACGTAGTTTGGACCCTGATTCTTTTCAATTGTTGGTTTGGTAACCGATCAGATTTTTTGCTAATTGCCCCAACAAAAAAACACCCTCAAAATGTCCATTTTCCCAAACCAACTTGCAGCCGGTTTTCATGAAGCAACCCTCCACGTTCAAAACAATGTAGGGCCACATTTTAAGCCAAAATTGCTCAAGTCTCTACAACAGGCTGAAGCACTGAACCCCCTGGTTGTGATAACCCGTCATAATTACGCACTATATTAATTGCACGAACCCCCTCCCCCCCCCCCCCAATTGCATATTTGAAAAACATTTGAGGGTACACAGAATATGATAATCAGCTCGGCGCATTGATTTTTGAGCTATTTAGTGTGGTGCACCCTTAGCTTATAACATCTCTGGCCATCGAAAAGTACGGAGCTCCACGGGTGCCATTCCACTTATCCAGACAATCGAATTATTAATCTCGCCAAAAGTCGACTTATTAAGTTTCAAAAGTCGACTTATCGACATAAGTTTTTCAATGCAAGATGACCTATAGCTAATGTTTTCACTATAGTGAAAAGTCCACATATCCTGATAATGTATCAAATATCATTTTTAATAGTGATTTGTTTTATTGAGCAAGACATTTTGTGCTAAGCATAAATGTTTGTGCTTAACAGCTCCATGAAATTGGACCCTGGGGAGTAAAGTTATTACATCGTACACGCACGGTGGCAGATTTTGGCCACAAATTCACACGGGGGGAAATGTATATTATATAACCAATATGAATTATTTTCCGACCTTGGCATCTTGTCATAATGTTTTACGAGGCTTATACCTTATGAAGTTATGATGTATCAAAGACGCCGCCTGCTTGTACTTACATAGGGGCACCAGTATCTTATTCTAAAAACAGAACAAGTAGGCCTACTTATAAGCCCCGGGGAATGAAAGTAGGCTTACACCTTTCTGTGAAGTATGCCGTTGTCTTAATTACCAACAAACTCAATTTCAAGGTTTCTATTCCCATATCCTTTGGTAGCATATATAACGAAACAGAAATCTCCACATATTTACCTATACCTTACATGGTTTAAAGAGTGTGATGGTAAAAAAACACGGTTAAAATCATTCTGCCTGGAAATGGTGTGTTTATCCAGAAAAGAGTACAAACCAATGACCCACAACTATTTTGATCTTTTAAAGATTCAAAATAACGGTGAAAAGATTTTTTAAGAATACAGTAGGCGTTTTCCACTGTTTTCTAAAAAAAAAAAAAATGGGCACCGTATGGGACTGAAAATTTCACAGATGACTGTGACTGCATCTTCCTTGACATTACGAATCTGCATTTCTTTGAAAAAAACTAAAAACTACAGTATGATATTACCTAATAACAACACAAATCATGAACAAAACGTAGGCCTAATAGGAACGCGCATCGCGGTTCATTTTATGAAAGCAGAAACTATAATTCATTATTAATTTGTAGATTTGATGAAATTTTCACAGTTCAGTTTTACCACGCCATTTTGAGAAAAAAAAACTGGTCGATTTGAACCAATAATCTCATTGTGCCAAAACTTGACTACACTTTTTAAAACTACCCGTTTCGGCAAGCAGTGCAGTGCACCATATACTATACACGTGTGCATGGCATTACAAAGTTTGTGCTATGTGGAGGGGTGCATTTGATGAGCATGCATGAAAGTCGTGATACTGTCGTGACAAGAACGTGACACCGATTCACTCAACTGAGGTGGCTATGCCCTTCATAGGTATATAAAATGAGAACAAAAGAGGGCTTTTTTGTACAAGTTCATTGGTTTGTCGAAACGTTTTATTATTTCGCAGATCGCCCACGCCTAGCTGCTGATGGCTTTTACCATCACGGGGCAAGGTTGATTGTCCCAACGGGCTGTGTTTGTGCAATTGACACCGGGTATGTGTGTCCGTGCTCATCTTGCATGTCTTTTGCCAAACTAGACCCCCAACCCCCGATTACCCCTCTGAAAATAGAATCAAAACACGGAGATAGAGTAGGTTTTTTCACCTAAATTACGCAGTTTGACGTTTTGCAAGATGCTCATTTTTTTTCAAGCATTTTAAATGACCAAAGAAAAAAAAAGAAAAAAAAAAGATTCAAATAAATGGATCACATCCGAATGATCTCGTGTAAAATATCCAGGCTGAGTTATTCTACAACCAAAATCAGCTTTCATGAAAGCTTCGACAAGCGATATTAAAAAATACATGGAATTTGCAAGGATTGTATCATATAGACTTAAACTGCAGGCCATCTGGGGCAAATTTCATAGAGCTGCTTAAGCACAAAATTTGCTTAAGCACCAAAAACCTTGGTTAATAAAATCAGTATGTCAGCCAAATCTCCTTGTGAATGTTATGCTCAGCAAACAATGGCCGAATACAAGTCCAAAGCAGCAAGCATCACATGAAAATGTGGTTGGTAATCCTGTTCGATCAAGGAAGACTTTTCACGCTTAAGCAAAATTCTGTACTTAAGCAGCTCTATATATGAAATTGACTCCTGGTACAAACCACGGAGGAAGGAAAAGAACATACCGTTAATATATTTCTGCTTGAAATGCTGTGTTACCGAAAACAGTTTTGATCTCCAAGATCAAAACCTCACAATTACAATAATATCTCACAATTCCGCGTAACAATTGCAAAATTTTCGGTGTTTTCTACTGTTTCCCACTGATCGATTGAGCTGAAAATTTCAAAGCTTTGTTTTTATTCCATGACGAATCAAATTATGAACAGACCGCACCTGTTCTATCAACTTCACTAAAGTACAGATTCATAAAACAACCACAATCTACATTTGAAGCACGTGAATACTACAGCCGACCACCAAGAAAAGTACACACAGTTCTGGCACGAAGACATTTCCAGCACGGTGACAATGCCGGCACGTCACAAGCTCAACCGTCACACATCGTTGGTTTATTAATAACAGCGTGTCACCATAATAGCCTAAAAATAACCCTTGTCACTTTGTGTGTTTGTTTTGATACGGTTCATTGCGCCATGCCCCCTGAACAAAATTAATAAATAAGAACGAATTGCACAAAAAGAAAATACCCGATTTTTTTTGTTTTGTTTTTTAATTTTAGACTATTATGATTTATGACCTGTTGTCCTTTCTATAAATAACCAACAACTGTGGCCTGGCCTTGGCCTTGACCACATGTACACTCACAATAAACAAACATCACAACGAACTAATTAAGTAATTACTAATTGATTTTGGAGTCGCACTGATCCACACAATAACACACACGCACCATCACAACACAAAATAATCGATACGAGTTACTTGTACAGGGTGTCCCCCAAAAACCGCAACACTTGTGTCGAGAACTATTATATGAAAATGAAACTGTTTATCACTTCAAGATTCAGATATGGGATACAACTATGTCTTGGCTATCATCATGTAGAATTTGAGCAAAATTGGACTAAAACTGTTGAGTGAAAAAAAAAACTAAGACTGAATGACCCAACCTCAAAACCCGATTTTCATCTTTCTTTTTATAGGCCTACACATTATGCGTGCGTGTTATCCTTGCAAATTTGTTTTTAATGAGTACTCTTTTAATTGGTCATATTTTCGCCAATTTCAACCCCAATATGCTTAAATTCTACACGGTGATAGCCAAGCCATGGCTGTATCATAATAGCTGAATTTTGAAGTGATAAACAGTTTAATTTTAACATAATGGGTCCCGACACAGTGTTGCGTTTTTATGTGGGACACCCTGTATATAGCTCATAAGAACTCGTGTCATTTTTCAGTGCTTGACACAAATGGTTGCCTATGTTCCAATCTGCATAGATGGATGGAGGCCAGAGACGGCAATCAGGACGATGTTTTTATTATATGTTACGGAAGAAGTCATCGCATCGTAGGTCAGTGACACTGACACCCTTCCAGGGATATAAAAATAAACTCAGGGTTACACCCAAGTAAATAAACTCCCATAGACAACAACAGTGATAACTCCTTTTTCTTCAAAAATCATTTAAAAATACTCAGAACTCTCACAGGTGATCAAGATGCACAGAAAAATGATGATGAACATGTCACCTTTCATTTTCTTTTCATTTTATGGTGGGTTGACCGTTGAATTGTTGAGATATACTCATTCTCAGCTGACCACCCCTAAAACAAGGTATGGATCACTCCAGTCAAAGAAGCCATTTTCAAAACAATATCCCTCTGTAAAGCGGCTGAACTTAAGACCCACTTTCTCACCCAATTGCATCAAAAATGGTCACAAATGGAAGTCCAGAGTCCAGGCAGGAGGTCCAGTGCCATATTTCTTCAATCCCTCAATTTCATGGCTCTCAGAACTCTCTCATTTATAATATATTGAGTGCTTAACTTTTATTAATGAGCTAGACGGACGGATTTTGGGACTATTTACTTGGGTGCACCCTATGGTCATTAAGTTACATCGTTTGTTGATGTTGCTATGAGAACAGGAGATTCTCGGCCTTCAACTCCCCCGAACCCCTCCCCCTCTTTGCAATAAATAATTATTTTATTGCAGGTCTGATTCTGGCAGCACATTCAGAACACTATACTGTTAAAATATCAATCCAATTAGAACAAAATTATATCATTTTATATCATTTTTGTTGGCAGGCTTAATACCAAGGTTCTTGAACTGTGCCAGTTTAGGGCCATAAACCGTTTTTATTTTCTATTCCAGTTTACTCAAAAACATTCGTTTAATTTTTTCTTTACTACTTTTCCCCTCCCATTTCACAGCTATAAAATGTTACTAGTGGAATACAAAATGTAATAATTTTAATAACTTAATATTGCATCCTCGTATAACAGAAGCGTTATAAAAACAACATATTTACATGTTAAAAAAAACACTATACAAGTGAGTAATGAACTGCTGCAAACTGCTCATAGGCCAAAATAATGACCTGAATTTTTTTTTGTTTTAATGTATATATACAAGGCCAAAGCCTTCGATTAATGCCTCAGGCCCCCGTAAATAGTCCCTCAAGATAAATTAACGACTTTTTTTTTAAAAGACTATTTGTTCTAGCGGCTCTATGTGGAACCTTCAGGTGTTTTACACAAACAAAAGATAACTATTTATAATTTTGAGAGATACAAATTAATGGACCAAATTATTCTGCGACCACATAACGAACGCCCCCTGGAATTGTGTATAAAATGAGTAAAAAAGGTCTTCGACTCGGCCTACCTTATTCGACATGAATACATTTGTGGGACTTTGTTTGGGTTTGAATTGTTTGGGTTTCACATCTGCATAATACCGAGAAAATTCAATCACTGCACCATAATTAATGCCCGTTGCTGTTTCTATTATTCTCCAGCTACCGGTACCGCTGCCAGAAATCTGCGTCCAAACGCCACCCTGGCGTCAACAAACAGCCGTCGATCGATACGCCAAAGTGACAGACGCACGCGCGCGCCCAGAATTTAAAGCAAACTACATTGTATACAAGCTGGTCAATAGCAGCAACACCCAATAACACCCCCATTACCGACAGTCAATCGATGCACACGGCGTCAGGTATGGATTCACTCCCCTCGGCTCAGCGTCAACGCCAAGCCGATATGGGGGAAGAGCAAGGTTAAAGGTATAATACATGATTGGTAAAAGCACTCCCACTTTCTCTAATCCAACATGTACATAAAATAACACACCTGTGAAAGTTTGAGCTCAATCGGACATCTGAGTCACTAGAGAATATTGAAAACCCAGACTCAATTGTTCTTATAAAACCTAAAGAATGGTTTTGATCTTAACCCCAGATCAAATCTGTTTTCTGTATTAGTTTGGTTATAGTTTCTGGATAAATACACCATTTCAGGCGGAGATATTTCAACAATATATTTCTACCAGCACCATCTTCATACCCTGAAATTTATACGTAAATCTGAGAACATTTTATGTTCGTTACCAATCATGTACTCCATCTTTAAAATACAGGGATTCGTTTTAAAACCTATGCCATAACACATATCGATATAGATTGTGGAAAGTCCGTCAGCCTGTTTGAAATTATTGTTCTTTTGTTTGTGTAGTGAAATAGATAACAAAATATTGGTGCTTTTTGTTTTTTTTGGTTGCCTGGTCGTGTGTTTATGCTGGCGCAATCAATGAAATGGGATGGTATCAGATTTGTGTTGTTTTGTTGAAATCTGTCTTGTACAGGCCTAGCGTTCATGATAATAATTATTTCATTTTTTTTAATGGACACCGAATAGCCACGTCACTGTCAACACCATCTGGTTTTTGCATTGTAGCTTCGCATGATTTAACTAAAAGGAATAATTAATATCCTGGTTAAAATTAATTAAGAGGTTTTTTTTTATACTTTTTTGGAGTCGATTTGTTGGAGACGGTTTACGGCTTTACGCACTGCGCACGCTGTGGGCCTATTTTCTAAAAATTCGCCGCTTGGTCATTTTCCGAGAGGGCTTGGTGGTTCAGTTCTGAGTAGGACGACAGTGCTATGGAAACAGAAGGTCCAAGGCTCGAATCCTCTCAGTGCCCCATGATCCTGTATATCAATCAAAAATGCTGTGACAATATTTTGTAAAAAAATACCGTGGGCGTTTTTCACTGTTTTGTCAAAAAGTGGGCACTGTATGGGACTGTGAATTTCACAGATGACTGTCACTGTATCTTCCTTGATATTTTTGCCCATGAATCGGCATTTCTTCGACAAAAACCAAAGTACCAGGTATATAAAATTACCTTGAAGCAACAGCGAGCGTAGATACGGTGTAATTTCTATGGCGTGTACTATGGGGCATTATGGATTCATTAGTTCGTATGTACACACACCTCGCCTTAAAGGCATTGCATACGTTTGGTAATGACTCTGAAAATTTATGGCAATAAAAACTTACTTGGTGAGAAGTACAGCTGCTTTGGATAGTATAATGCATATGAAGAAACGTTCAATTCGAAGTACCGCGGTTATGGAAAAATATGTCACTTTTTATCTCCAAAAATTATGAATCTGAGAAGCGTTATGGCCGTAACGCTTATCAGCTATTGACTAACTGTTCTCTGGCGTGAAATAACCGCTCTAGTTTGTCGCCAAAATCTCACAAACGCTACCACCTTTTGAATTGAAACTTATACAGGTTAGTTTTATGGTATATATATACAATTATATTGGTTTGAAACAAACAGTAGGCTCAAATTACCAAACGTATGCAATCCCTTTAAACTGACAATTTAGCCTATTCTTTGCAATTTGCTGCAAGTGCAATTTGCTGCAATTTGCTTCGAGTTGAAACCGTATCAAAGCATGAACACAAATTCATCCGAACACTTGGAATAACACAATCGCATTCCTTATAATATTGTGTTTGTGTCACAGATACCGTGAAGATGCAATATTCCCGATCTCCCTCTGGCATTATTGAACGCCCCACTTCATTAACCTTGGCCCCGCCCCTATTCCTTCAACCCCAACGTTGCCATTTTTGATAATGTAGCTAGTGATGGTGCTTGACAACCAGCGGGCGAATAATACAGGCAAGGCATGGCGGCCAGGCAGCAGGCGGGCGGCAACAAGTTTCAACTTGTTGGTCAGGCTTTTTAAAAAAAAATCACAAATCCCCCCCTTTTGTAATAAACGCCAGCGGCTGTTGTAGTACATTATTGACAGTGAAGATATTTGTCTGTGGCAGAACTTACAGAATCAATAACGCAGTATAGGCTCTAGTCATTAATAATCCGCGGTCGACCGAGCTTATCACGCTAAACAAAAACAGAAAATGATTGTATGGAACTACCAGCCAAGCTGGCCCCGTCAGTCACGAGTCATAGACAAGTTGTTGGAACTACAGTTGTATATAAATCTATTTCTACCTTAAAGGTAATATCATACTTTGGTTTTTGTCAAAGAAAATACAAATTCATGGGCATAAATATCAAGGAAGATACAGTAACAGTCGTCTGTGACAATTTCAGTCCCATACGGTGCCCACTTTTTGAGAAAACAGTGAAAACGGCCACAGTAATTCTTAAGTCTTTTCTATTTAATTTTTGATCTTTAGGCCTACACCAAAATTAAGCTGAAAAGTATTTTTAGGGTGACCAATGACTTTTTGAGAAAAAGTCCATCCAAAGGAAAATACCCTGAAAATGTTGACTGGTGCCAGACTAAAAAAAAGGACCCCTCTACTACATGCCAAAGTAGAGCGACTTGAGGGCCTGATTTCATCCAAACAGCTCAAAGTGGAAAGTGCAAACTCTGGTGACTGAGTTCCATCCATACCGTTAAAATGTTTCCGCCTGAAATGCTGTATTTATTCAGAAAATGTGTAAAACAACGACCGAAAATGTTGTTGATCTTTTAAAAGATCAAAAATAAAAGAGAAAAGACTTAAGAAATACTCGGTGGCCGTTTTTTCACCGTTTTCTCAAAACGTGGGCACCGTATGGGACTGAAATTTCCACAGATTACTGTTCCTGTATCTTCCTTGATATTTCTGCCCACGAATCTGTATTTCTTTGATTTAAACCAAAGTATGATATTACCTTTAAGCATCTCTACGAAAAAGCCTCTGACCCTATATGACTCTAAACGACAAAGTGGCCTCTATAAATGCACCAAGACGAAACCTTAGTAGGCTTGGCCTACAGGGTTGTCGTTTTTTCCACATCGACACATCGCCCAGCAGATTTCCACACAGACCAACAAGTCTGGACTTGTTACTAGAATTGATTTTTTGTTTCAGCTTGTGTAGATAGGAAAGACGTTTCCTGGCTACAAATCAGGAATTGCCTTTTTTAATCTATCGAGGTGTACATGCAAATAAAGGGACGGTCACGGTGATTACAGTCGCCCAGCGGAGTGGGAGATGATAAGTACTGGGCCAGGCAGGAACGTGAGGCCCCGTTGCTCTGGAGCTAGCTTCACGAGGCTGCCGTCCGTGCGTCCGTTCAAAATTCAACCGCAGTCAAATGTTCGCCAGTAGGTTTGACGGTACATTGTATAACTGCGTTTTTTAGCCGGGAAAGGTGACAAAGGGGTGCAGACCAGTAAATAAGTCCAAATCAATTCGCGGAGCTCATTAATACCAAAATCTTTTTAATAAAAGCATTTTCTGAGGCCTACAGACAAAGTCTTGTAAAGGAAATGGGTGGAACCCGGTCACCAGAGTTTGGACTTTCAGTTTTGAGCTGTTTGGGAAATCAGGCCCCAAAATCGCTCTATTTGGGCATGTAATGGAGGGGTACATTTTTTTAGTCTGGCACCAGTCAACATGGGTGTTTTCAGGGTATTTTTCTTTGGATGGATTTTTCTCAAAAAGTCATTGGTTACCCTATATAAAATTGAAAAGAAAATGAAAATTGAAGATTTCAGCTTTATTTTGCCGTATGGCTCGATTGCCTGAGAAACTTCTGAGTATTTTTAATATTTTTTTTAATTTGCCATTTTGCATGGGAGCATATGGATATTTATTTATTGGGTTGCACCAATAGGCCTATAGACCTTTCCACTGTACGTGCAAAGTGGTGCAATCAAACCGAGGCTTGGATTCAAAGTAGTCTGGTACCGGCTTTCTTTTTAGAAGTGTACCCTAACCCTGTATACCCTAACCCTATACTCTAACCCTGTACCCCAACCATGTACCCTAATGTTGCACCCATGTAAATAAACTCCCATAGACAACAGTGATAAATGATCCAACTTCAAAAATCATTTTAAAATAGACAGAACTCTCACAGATGTTCAAGTTGCACAGAAAAATGATGATGAACATGTCACCTTTCATTTTCTTTTCATGTTATGGTGGGTTGACCATTGAAGTTTTGAGATATACTCATTCTCAGCTGACCACCCCTAAAACAAGGTATGGATCACTCCAGTCAAAGAAGCCATTAAAAAAAAAAAAATCACTCTGCAAAGCGGCTGAAATAGACCCACTTTCTCACCCAATTGCATCACAAATGGTCACAAAATGGAAGCCCAGAATCCAGGCAGGAGGTCCAGCGCCCTATTTCTTCAGAGGCTCATTCAGTTTCATAGCTCTCAGAACTCGCTCGTTTATAATATACTGAGTGCTTAAGTTTTATTAATGAGCTCGGCGGACGGATTTTGGGACTATTTACTTGGGTGCACCCCTAAGTTCCTAACCCTGTACCATACCCCTGTATCCTAACCCTGTACCATTGTACCCATACCCTGTACCCTACCCTGTACCAACCTATTCCCTAACCATATAGGCTACCCTGTACCCATGTACCATAACCCTGTACCATACCCCTATACTCTAACCCTGTACCCTAACCCTGTACCCTAACCCTGTACCCTACCCCCAACCCAATGGTGTAATTTGTAAAGCTTTGATCTTCCCGAACAGTTCAACTTTTGACGTTTCATGAAAACGGAACCAGGGAATGGCAAGACAAATATTTCGATCTTGTTCCACAAGTTCTTTCCTACGTGTGTAGACGGAGGCACGTCCGAGTACTGGGCCATGCAGGGCAGAAGGCCCTATCTTGATTTTTAGCAAAGGCGATCTTAAGGCGTCTTCTAGAGAAGTCACGTAGACCTATACGCCTAGAGATTCCATTTAGTGACTGTTGAACATCAAGCATGCGGTCCCTATTATATTCATCTCCGAGCTGAACAAAAATGAAAGTCACCGCATTATGATATAGTGTTCTCTAATTTTCGGTCAACATTTTAGTGACAGCCTTCGTATGCTTTTCACTGATTGGTTATGTCAGGAGAAGGCCTCCAATGATCAAAGGCTGGTCGCTGGGGGAACACTATGGGCTCGTTGTGAATGGGTCCGCCGGGGAATGACACAAGCCTAGGCAATCTGCCTGACCTCCTTCCCCGAGTGTCCTCCTCCTGGAGAGGGGACACCTCCCCCCTGGTTCTCAGACTCCATGGTTTCAGACGTATCAGTCTTGATTACAGAAATGAGTTGGTGACAGACATTTCAATTTATGTGTCAAGACGGCACACGTCAGGAAAAAAAGTTGGTGTCACTTTTTTTTTCTTAAAGGTAGTATCATACTTTGGTAAGAAACCAAAACAGAAATGTTCAACACAGCTTTACCTATAGCTTACAGGGTATGAAGATGGTGGTGGTAGAAACATACCGTTAAAATGTTTTCGCCTGAAATGGTGCATTTATCCAGAAATTAGTCAAACAACGAACGAAAATCTGTTTGATCTTTTAAAAGATCAAAAATAAAAGAGAAAAGACTTAAGAAATACTGTGCCGATTTTTCACGATTTTCTCAAAAAGTGGGCACCGTATGGGACTGACATTTTCACAGATGACTGTGACTGTATCTGCCTTGATATTTTTGCCCATGAATGTGTACTTCTGAAAAAGCTGAACGGAAAAGCTTGTAAAATAAATTTTGCTTAACTGCATATGTATAACTAAAAATCCCTTCACTTAAACATGGGCGCTCCACCTGGATCAATTCTGCATGTTTTCTGATTATTTAGTGTAAAATAAAGCCTTTTTAACATGAAAGACTCATGAAAGCTTGCGAGATTTTCTCATGCTTGAGAAATTTCTCAAGGATTCACCAGGGACGTCGCTCACTCTCACTAGCGGCATTGGTGTCCTCCTCCCACGCAAAGACACTCTCGTAAGATTTCTCAAGCATGAGAAAAACTCGCAATTCTTGAGAGTTTTTTTTAGCATCGTGTGAAGAGGCATTTAGACTACTTAGAATAACCAACGCATTGTCTATAATATCAAAAACAGAATCTTTCAGTTTTATACTATTTTATGAAATTTTGGAAATTCGGCATTCTATTTTGGTGGCATCATTTCATAATGGCAAATACATTTTTTTGACCGTTTTTGTTAACATTGACAAGCGGTGTATAATAAGGCCTAATTATTATAATGCTGTCATGTCTGCCTCCAATTTGAACCCGAAAATGAAATATATGCCTATTCTTGTTGTAATTAATTGCCGATCGAATGTGATGCACGGATGAAACACATCATATTGTTTGCGAGAATAATAATTATAGCGACTGGATACAATGCATGCGATGGGCGGACTGGGCCAGGCAGCTCGACAGACACCACGGCCATATGGTGCATGGCACTGATGTGTCTAATGTGCATTAAAGGTAATATCATACTTTGTTTTTTATCAAAGAAATACAGATTCATGGGAAAAAAATATCAAGACAGATACAGAAACAGTCATCTGTGAAAATTTCCGTCCCATACGGTGCCCACTTTTTGAAGAAAAAAAAAACAGTGAAAAACAACCACAGTATTCCGTAAGTCTTTTCTCTTTAATTTTTCATCTTTTAAAAGATCAAAAAATATTTTCGGTCGTTGTTTTACTAATTTCTGGATAAATACACCATTTCAGGCGAAAACATTTTAACGGTATGTTTCTACCACCACCATCTTCATACCCTGTAAGTTATACGTAAATCTGTGAACATTTCTGTTTTGGTTTCTTACCAAAGTATGATACTAATAAGTCTTTTTTATAGAGCGCATTTCATAACAAAAAAGTAATCTCAGTGCGCTTTACAAATAAAGTTATAGAATAAAAAAAATTCAAGCTATAATCTAATTTAATTTAATAACTTATAACAATAACAAAAAACATTACAGAAAATAACAACAAGTTGAAAGTTGCTTGTGTGGACCCGGGGGCAGAACGGCTTTTAACTGAACAAGTATGTTTTGAGTTTAGTTTTAAATGAATCCATTTTAGTTTCATCCCTCAGCGGTATTGAGGCAATAAATTCCATAATTCCATACTACCTTTAAACGAACGCGCATACCGTCACAAATCATCAAAATTCATGATTGTCATAAGCAATTCACATGGCGCCAACGGGATGGCATTAAACCCAGCCAGTTAACAGGTTTTTTATTTTCAAGTGGTACGGAATTATTTATCCTGAACCCGAGAATCCGACTCCTCCCGAACGTATAGCAATGGTTTATTTTTAATTTAACGGGTCGGGAAAGGCGCTTGCAGATATACGGTGTGCCATCCGGAGGCCAATTTTCAATGAGCTGCTAAGCACACAATATTGTTTAACAAGCAAAAAACATCTTATCCAATAAAATAAACCACCGTTAAACATTCCATTTGATATTCATGGTCAGCAAGCAACAGCCAGACTAGAACAACAATCACAAGTGATACACAACACATGGACATTGGTTGTTAATCCTGTTTTTATGAAGACAGAAATTTAATGGTTAGCATTTTTATGCTAAGCAGGGCCTTGAAATTGGCCATCCAGGTCGGTGGTAGAACTAGGCCAAATTAGATATCGAGGTCGCCGATGGATTAGGGAAAACCGGACAAAATAACGAAGCACTTAACAACTATCATTTTGTCGGACAAATTGCATCCGGACAATTATTCTCCCCTATTAATTTTGCAAGCCCTTATTTTTTTTTTATGGCTACCAGAAATAATTCCAATACACACACATGTATTACAAATAGTTACAATCGACATAGACAGCTAGACGGATCGTGCACAAAACTAATCACCATAAGATTGTACCAAATCATCGAACTATCGTAATGAAAAAGAAAACAAGAAGATTGAATTTAAATACGGAGTCAGTGAACTGACCAGACATGACATGGTAGCGTTTTAACTTTTGCAATAACATGTTGTATCAAAGGTACTATCATACTTTGGTCATTAGAAACCAAAACAGAAATGTTCACAGATTTACGTATAACTTACAGGGTATGAAGATTGTGATGGTAGAAACATACCGTTAACATTTGACCGCCTGAAATTGTGTATTTATCAAGAAATTAGTCAAACAACGACCGGAAATCTTGTTGATCTTTTAAAAGATCAAAAATAAAAGAAAACAAACTTAAGAAATACTGTGGCTGTTTTTCACGATTTTCTCAAAAAGTGGGCACCGTATGGGACTGAAATTTTCACAGATGGCGTTACTCTATCTTTCTTTATGTTTTTGCCCATGAATCTGTATTTCTTTGACAAAACCCAAAGTATGATACTACCTTGAAATACGGAGACAGTGAAAAGACACGGTATAGCGTTTCAACTGTTGTATTAAATGCAAAAAAACAACAACATCAACAACGGCGTATATACAACGTGTTTAAAATTATGCGACATAAAATAATAAGCACGACCTTAATGGCTAAGCAAAAAACTTATGGCTAAGCAAAAAATGCTAAGCGGATTGACCACATGCTTAGCATCGCGAACTGACAGCACACTGAACTAAGACAAACGTTGTACCTTCGGATAGCTATAGGCTGCGCATCTCTTTGTTCACCTCTCATAGTGTGACCTACATTTCCGATCGGCTGATTAACATTATAACTGCCCTACATTATACAAAAATATGTAAACACTTAATGCGACGAATAACATACCCACATTATTCTTCAATGAATTTATATACAAAAAGAGGATAAAAAGATACTGGTCGGGACAGGCAGCGTGTTGGGTTTTATGATACACATGTCATTATTTTTAGGATGAGTGTATAGGGCTATAACTTCAGACGCCGCGCTGACGAACGTAAGGTAGACAAGTTTTTATTTTCAAGCATCCCACTGAACATTTTAATGGTCTATTAAATGTGATGGCACTATATGGTGTATCCATGCACATGACAGGTATCACATTGGCACATTACTGCCTGTGTATTTGCCCAATGATACTGAGTGCTCCTGGAACGCAGGTCAAAACTTTCTTCAAAGGTATAATAATATACATGATTGGTAAAGGACACAGAACATCACTCACACTTTGTCTGATCAAACATTTACATAAAATAATAAACTCGTCCAAATTTGAGCTCAATTGGACATCCGAGTCATGAGAAAATACGGCGAAAACCCGACTCAATTTTTCTTATAAAACATAGAGAATGTTTTGAACTAATACCCCGAGATCAAAACTGTTTTCGGTCCTTGTTTGACTCATTTCTGGATAAAAACACCATTTCAGGCGGAAATATTTGAACGGTATGTTTCTACCAGCACAATCTTCATATCCTGAAAGTAATACGTAAATCTGTGAACATTTCTGTTTGGGTATATTACCAATCCTGTATATTGATCCCATATTTCAATGTCGAGATGTTTAAGCAGCACCTGATCGAGTGATATAATTAGCTCTTTTAAGTGGTATAAAACGTAGACAAATAACACTTAAGAGCATTGAAATTAGCACTTCCTGGAGTTTAATAATTTAAATACCGATCTGGTGCTAAACTAGTTCAGTCACTATACAAGCTCTTTAAAAGGCTAAATAATGAACCTCGGGAGCTATATTTAGCACTTGATTTTTTTTTTTGAAATGATCGATTTCACAAAACTCATCGTAACTTACTACCAATCGTAGGATCGCAGTCCTACGTAAGATACGATGGGTTGTCCTTTGTAAGTCATATGGTTTCGTGAAATCAACCCCAGGCTTGAGACTTAAACTTGGGTTTATAGTACTCATTTCGCTACCCATCTGAGGCCCACAAAACAAAATGAAGGTATTGGGCCACATGACGAAGCCGAAGAACGGCTCCAGCTTCGCCATGTATCTGAAGCCCTTCATTTCATTTAGGAAACAAAATGGCGGAAGCAAAATAAATCCCAAGCCCAGCCTCAAGCCTCATTTCGTAAAGACCCCTATAAAGTTCAAGTATGTAGGCCAGGGTTAGTTTTGATACAGTCTTCCGAAGAGGAGGCATCCATGTTCAACGGTGTTTTTCTTTCAATACCAAGTCCCTATACCACTAGTACCAGCACTTTTGTTTATGTCCCACAGTTTGAGTGACCATAAAACCGTACAAGGATGTCCTGAAATCATTTGCCTACAAAATATCGGGTGCTTTTATGAGCGTCTAAAAATTTGACCTCAGAGACTAAATACCCAGTACTGCCCCAGTTCCTGTTATTCATAATTATAGCCAGCGTGTTGCTATTTACACTTGGTTCCTTTTTCCGTTTCTAAACAACGTTAACACGATACGGCTTCCGTGTTTGCGTGGTTCTTTATGTAACTGCATGAGGGGCTGTGTACTTCTTTTCTGGCTACGACTGGTTAATTACACATAATACCTATAGGCAGCAACAAGTCGCAGAGTCAGCCATTCCCATTGATTTGAGTGTATTATTTGGATATGGATTGGCATAGGGGCCAAGGCCATGAAATCTATGACAGTTTCAGCAGCAATGGACATACTTTCAGTCCAGAAATAATCGGGTGCCCTGACATGAACATCCTCTCTGGTACCGCATGCACTGTCTTGAGAAATACTGTGGCTGTTTTTCACTGTTTTCTCAAAAAGTTGACACCGTATGGGACTGACATTTTCACAGATGACCGTTACTGTATCTGTCTTGATATCTTTGCCCATATTTTTGCACATGAATTTGTATTTCTTCGACAAAAAACCAAAGTATGACATTACCTTTAAACAAAAAGGCAATTTTTTCATTCACAAGTTGATATTGAACACTTCGATGGATGTTCCGTCACAATATATCAGCTCGTGAAAAATGAACCAACATTTAGGAGAAAAAGAAACTCTGTTACAGTATTGGCCGATATAAGTAACAAAGACACATGTACAGTACATGTGACTTGGTGTGTGTACAGTCATTATGCCATACGGTGTATAAATTATTCCTCCTATCTATGCAATATCTAGGCCCATACCGGAAATAAAAACCAAGCTTCATCATGGTTTCGTTTTCCTCCTCACTTTGGATAAATAGGCCTAAACAAACATATAAATGGGTTAATAATGTATATGCAGGCTCACAAATATATTTCTGTTATTTACCAAAACTATTCATTATATAAGAAAAACAAACAACTATCATGTTACTATACAGCGTAACAGAATTCATAAAATGTGTTTTTATTTTTATTTATTTTTTAACGTGGATTTTTTTGTTAAGGTTTTATTAATCTCGTGTGAAATACACCATACAGAGATGGATTGTGAACGAAAAAATTCCTGCTTACGAGAATAGATCAGGGGTAAAAATCATAGAGCTGCTTAAGCTCACAAATTTGCTTGAGCAGCAAAAACCTTGGTAAATAATATCAATATGCCAGCCAAAACTCCTTGTGAATGTTATGCTCAGCAAACAATGGCTGGATACAAGTCAAAAGCAGTAAAGATCACATTAAAATTTGGTTGGTAATCCTGTTTGATCAAGGGAAACTTATCATGCTTAAGCAACTTCATCTAATCATGGTCGAATTCGTGGGCTTTGTGAGGACGTGTACACGGGAACTCATAAAACACGAGAGAGAGGCATTGTGCGGACATTCTTTGTGTGTGGAGTCCACAGAGTGCAGACTAAGGCTTATGCATCTAAAAAACTTAAAATAAGAGCTCTGTTTTTGAGAATATTTGATGTGTAATGAAGCCCAGTTGTCTTATAGTCAAAAGATAGTCTTTTCCTTGGAAACCGTGGCAAAAAGTCTATTTTTGACAACTACTTTGACACATATTACTTTGATTTTAAAATTGATGTACGAAATGTGATAACGGAGGCCGTGGCCAACGCCAAAGTTTTGAAAAAAGGGTACTAGACAGAAACAGTAGTTTTTAATTGACTTCAGAATCAATGACATAGCGAAACACGTTAAGAGACAAGATCAAAGTTCAGACTTGGGGTCGATTTCACCAAACTCATCGTAACTTCAATCGTAGGACTTATGATACATTGCAGCCCCACGCATAATTCGGATGATACTATGGAATATACTTCATATCTTCAGTTACGATCGATCGTATGCTTCGTGAAATCGACCGCATAAAATGTATGAATACGACAAAATGTCCATTATCAGACATTCCAATCTCATTAGGAGATCACACCGCATCAAGCAGTGACCAAAAACAATTCAAGAAGAAAGATGATTTTATTTGCCTTGACCTTCGCCCTAACATGGTGATGACAATGACCATAAGTCATCGACATGAAGCCCAGTCTGACGTTTTTGTTTTTGAGAAGATGTTCAAGGAAGTTCACCATACACACACACTCACAAAACAAACATCTGTCTATTTATTGTGATCGGTTTGCGGAAACAACATGAAAGAATCGTTCGTACTTTCGCACTCCTGATTTCATCACACGTAGGGTCTCAACGTTTCGACTAGCCTGCTCTAGTCATCAACGCCACAGTCTGCCTACAACACCTAACCACTCTACAACACATTAGCACTGTCGAGCAGAAACGTTCCTGGTTCTCCTGATGATGACTAGAGCAGGCTGGTCGAAACGTTAAGACCCTACGAGAAGTGCGATGAAATCAGAAATGCGAAAGTACGAACGATTCTTACATGATGTTTCCGCAAACCGATCCATGTATACCAATTGTCACCATACAAAGCCTCAAATCTTTCTTCATCTCTCTATTTGTTCTCTATTCTTGTTTCATTAGTAATATCTGTAAAAAACAAACAAACACGAAATGAAAGGAACTGTGGAACGACAAACAACTGGAATCATCCTCTAACCTTGAGGCAAAACGAAAGCTACTCATACATTTACTCTGTGGTCACACTTCGGCCACAGCAGTAATCGTAACACGCTATTACCAAACTATACGTTATGGTTTTCCCATTTCATTGGAAAGTACGAAGCTGTAATAGGGACATGCTGAACTGACATAAATTTGCCTCTCTCAGACCTAACTCGTACGTAAGAGTTATATGTCGTACCGTACGAGATATAAGTCGTACGTACGAGTTACATGTCGTACGTACGACATATCATCTCGAACAGTACGACTTACATCTCGAACAGTACGACTTACATCTCGTACAGTACGACTTACATCTCGTAAAGTACGACTTACATCTCGTACAGTACGACTTACATCTCGTACAGTACGACTTACATCTCGTACAGTACGACTTACATCTCGTACAGTACGACTTACATCTCGTACAGTACGACTTACATCTCGTACAGTACGACTTACATCTCGTACAGTACGACTTACATCTCGTACAGTACGACTTACATCTCGAACGTAAAGTCAAGTGACATGCAAAATATCGACCAGGCGACGACCATTGGGTCGGGGATCAAAAGTATAGAACCGTAGATGGAAGATGTTTGGGACATGAAGGACGTCGATATGAATTGTTTTGCTGTGGATTAGGTAACCTTCCCAGTCCTATTTGTCAGGTACATAAACAGACTATCAGCCCTTACCTTGAAGTGGCAGGATGACCATGTCAATTGATTCACATACAAATAGACAGAAAGACAAGGATTAGGACTCATGCTAGTCAAGACAACAACATATGAAGTGAAATTCATTTCAAAGAAAAAACCAAAACAAGACTAGAGAGCCAGTCAGAAGAATGGGTTTCATTTTGATTCGTATGGTTATTAGGCCCATATAAAATTATTGTGATAAAACCGCGGCCTGAAAAATTTCTGTTTCAATCGACTTCACCATCTTATTATTGGTCACAACACTGGGCGCACTGAACATTGTGAATTTTGAGAAAGACTAATATAAAACCTGCTGATTCGGGTGTATTTTCAGAAAAGCTTAAAATGAAGGCACATCCTTTGAGCAGATTCAAGCATACATTGAATGTATGCAATCGGCTGAATGTGTTTTAATTAGTCCGGTTTTAGCTGATGGCTTTCAAATGTGAAGAGGGCTTGTTTTTTTGTTTTTGTTTTTTGTTTTTTGGTGGGTTTTTTTTTTGGGGGGGGGGTGGGGGGGGGTGGGGGGGGTAGCTTTAGGTTCGGCTCCAGACTTCGTTCGGGGGAGAGGGGAGGGGGTTGTCATTTTAAAGTCAATGTAGGCCTACACAGTGGAACCGAGGCCAGAACCAAAGTCAGTTGCGACTAGGGAATTGTACACATTCAAAACGAGAATAATAACTGTTTTATTTTTGGTTTTGGTTTCTTTATTTTCAAATAACAATGGTTTCGTTAGTAACTTTCAGTGCACGTTTTCCTATCGTGATTAAATTTGTATACGACCGATATCAACTTAACATCTGTAGTTATTTCTTAATCCTGACCTATAGGCCTATTTCCAGACGGAATTTTGTTTTTAGGACAATTTTGGTTCAAGTTTGAAATTTATAAACAGTAGTCTGTAGGCCTAAGGCTGAATTTTGTTACTGGAGTTTTGTAATCCATACAAATCAATATAGTACATGTTCATTTAAAATTCAAAAGAAGAGCATATACATGTGTGCACTCTCAAAAATGCGGTCACTTGAAAGTTCGGTCCCTCCTTCCTCCTCCGTGATTCGGTCAAACAAGGCCGGGAAGATCGCGGACCGAAGGGGTCGAGCCAGGGCTGGAGTGACCCTCGGGAACAAAAGGCAGAAGATCCCGGAGCGGCCTGGCCTTCAGCGCCCCGTTCACTCCACCCGAGGTCGTCCATCACTACTGCTGTTATTGATTCGCGCTCGGAGACAGCGGTGTAAAAGATAATAATGAGACAAACAAAAAGGAAAATCGCCAAGGCGAAAGTGCCTTCCCTGTTTGACGAAAGGATCAATCAAAATAGTTGTCTTCCGTATCTAGACTTATCGATGAGGACAAGGTCTCGTTGGATAGAGGGGAGGGCATGCTAGATTTCCTTCTTCACTTTAGTACAACCTTGCAAGAACAACGGGGGACCTCCTGGCCTGACGAACCAGTCCGGACATTGTTGGGAGCAGTATGCGGTCACCATGTCCTCGTTTGGATATCTCGAGAGGTCCACGTATAGCATGACACATTGCTTGGGCCAGTATTACCCAACTGCACTTCCGCACCAAAATTTGCTTCAGAGCATAGAAATAGAAGCCTCGCTAAAACAAAATTCTGGCCGAGAGCGAGCAAAATGACAGATTTCGAGTCAAAGCAACAGTACATCACTTTATAATATTATAAATCTATAATACTGTAACTATCTGTTTCGAATAAGGAAGACATATCGAACCAATTCAGTTTTCATTTCCATTGGGTTTTTTTTTTTCTTCAAAACCAAAAACTGCACTGTTTATCCACCACACGGCCGAGACTTAAAGGTAAATACATGATTGGTAAAGGTCACAGAACAGCACTCATACTTTGTCTGATCAAACATGTACATGACATAGTAAACCTGTGAAAATTTGAGCTCAATCTGACATCTGAGTCACGAGAAAATAGCGAAAACCCGACTCAATTTTTCTTATAAAACATGAAGAATGGTTTTGATCTTACCCCGAGATCAAAACTGTTTTCGGTCTTTGTTTTGCTTATTTCTGAATAAATACAGCATTTCAGGTGGGAAATATTTTTAATAACGGCATGTTTCTACCAGCACAATCTTCATACCTTGAGTGAAAGGGGATAACTAAAACAATTCAAGTGAGGGTGGCCTTTATGTTTGTTCCAAAAATCGTTCGGACGAACGATCTTTGGAGAAGACACTAAATCTTGATTTCCTTGAAAAACCCAGCATCTGATGAACCAAGATTTCCCATCATGACTGTTTGCACTGTTTACGAACTGTTGAATCCATTTTCTGTCTCAAACTCAATACATTTTTTAAGTTGAGGCCTTGCAAATCATATGCTCCCTTTTAATACGATCACTCTTAATTTATTTACTCTGCGCGCATATCATGCAGGCAAACATGTTATTCTTTTTTAATGAACACTTTCAGCTGACCTCGTATTATCCTGTTTGTATACTATGCAAACACATGGTACGGTTTTTAATCACGAAAGAGGAATTTACGAGCTGGATTGGGAATGCGTTTTATCTGCTGTGTATAATGGAGCGTGCCCTCGGTTTAACCTTTTCGCGACCGTTGTCCACGTAAGCCAATATAAGATGAACACGTTTTAATATCATCCTGAGCAATTTATTACAATCTTAAAGCTCAGATCTGTGCTAAAAAACAATCAATCCCTTGGCCATAAAAGGTAATACATTTAAAATGACTATCACAGGGGTCAATGTCACGAAGCACTGCGATCGATCGTAAGTCGAGTTACGAAGGATAACACATCGTATCATTCGACTTCTATGTGGGGCTGTAATGCATCATAAGCGCTACGATTGATAGTAAGTTACGATGAGTTTGGTGAAATCGAGCCCAGGGTAGATTTCACCAAACTCATCACAACTTACCATCCATATGAGGAGTTATGATGCATTGCAGCTCATGTACAGGATACGATGGGTTACCCTTCGTAACTCGAGTTACGATCGATCGTAGGGCTTCGTGAAATCCACCCCTGGGGTCGAATTCACCAAACTCATCGTAACTTACTATCAATCGGAGGACTTATGCATTGCAGCCCCACGTAGAAGTCGTGTGATATGATGAATTATCCTTCGTAACTCGAGTTACGATCGATCGTAAGGCTTCGTGATATTGACCCCAGGTCCTTCAACTTCAAAATGTCCTTGTTATCTCAATTCACAAATGAAACCATATGCTTTAATCATAGGATTCAGCGGGCATAATGAACAATTCACAATGAACAATCAGTGAAATTCGGATCGAACTTGTAGCGGATGACATCTGCTGTGACATATACAATTACTATACAAAAAAGGATTATTTTCAGTTCGACGACCGCGGTCTTTGATAATGAAATAAAAAAAAGAAGCCTAGTCACCTTGACCAGAGGACAACGTACAACAGTTTGATGGTGACGATGACCTGGGGAACAAAAGGAAGATGACGCTAGCTCCAAAGACAATCCCTTCCCCTATAGTCTTATCGATTTGAACCGTCATTATTCGGACACCCTCATGAAAAGCCTCATTGAAAGAATCAATAGGGTATTCAAACAGGAGATTATAAGGCGCAGTTTCAACAAGGTTCAGTTTTTCCGGTTGTATTCAGGAAAATTTTATGATCAATAAATGGTTTTGTATAACAACCCAAGTGCCTTGACCGCTCAACCTTTTTTTTTTTAATCAATATACACAATAAATTGCAGTTATCAATTTGACATTCACCGCAATGTACAATCAAGTTGTACCTTCTTTGATGATAATGTGTGCATGATGACATACAGATAACAGAATTAAGATTACTCACACAATTACTATGCCCACTTGGTGGAAAATATCATGTACATGTAATGTGCATGATAACCATAGGTGTCGATTTCTGTTCATGATTGGGGGGATGATTGGTGATTTGGTGTCCTATGCGAGGGAGCGAAGCGACCGAGCGGGGTGGAGGGCGTGGGAAGGGGGATATACCCAGGGACTAAACAAAGTCGAATTTTAGAGCATTTAAAAACGATATATTCAGAAGAATTAAACACTGCTTATTAAAAAATGTGGCACATCTCTTCGCTTTCTCGCATGACTCGCATAATTCTCTCTCACGCCTCACAAACTACCCACATCAAGATAATCAATGTATAATAAGAACGAGAAGTGCGTGCGAACAAGTCAAATCTACTGTCTTTCTACATTCCAAGCATGCTATTTTTTCATTATTTTGTTGGTACTTCAGATATTTTGTCGGTATTAAATGACATTCAACCTCAAAATATTGGGGGATGATAATACACGCCATCCCCCACCTCATTTTTTTTTGGGGGGGGATGGGATATATCTAGTGTCTTACTATCCTCAAGAAAATTATGTAAAAGAAAATGACTCTCACTACACTGACTCTTCTTTAAAATTGTCTAGAACTTATTTTCTGTCAGTTGCCTTTCAGTGACAATAAAAAATATAGGGCCATTATGAACATGTAACGTATAGGATTGTCCAATGACTTATCTCTTCAGAACAGCTTGAGGGCGCCATTCTCAAATGACGTAATGTGTTCGAACGAAATGATTTGATAATATTAATTAGATCTCTTAAAACTGTGCATTAATTGTTATAAGCCAAATAATTGTCGTGCTCTTCTCATTGTAAAGTACATTTTGTACATAGTGTGGTTTCGTATCCAGTGCAAAATGCGCTGGTCGCCATGACACATGACACATGACACTTGGGGCGCGCATTACATTACTATCAGTGTGAAACTAACTATCGCGCATTACCGTTACTCTCAGTGTCAAATTAACTATGAATATCATGCGCAAGACGGCAAAGAAATGCGGCGCAGGAGGAACATCGAACATCAGAAATATCTTCGCGCATAATCTGTGATGTTTGATACATCGTACATCACAAATTCACAAATATTTGCGCAGTTTCGTTATGCGATGTTTGCACGTGCATCATAATGACGATATAGGCCTACAACAATACTTCGTAGTTATCGTATACGACACAAATCTGCGCACATTTTTATCATTGTGTGTTTTTGTAGTGGCATAATATTTTTCTGAAAAATCTGTTCTTGCTTTCGTTTACGATAATTAAAAATCAAGTGAAATGTACAAAAAAAAAGTTATTAAAACAGAGGTCAACTGCCGCGAAAAGCGCAATAACGGTATGCAGTTAGTGGTTGTGATTGACCCATAATGTCATATGTCATGGCGGCCACAAAAATGCGCAAGGACACTATAGACCTATACGCGTCATTCGATATTGAACTGCACTCAATATAATCAATACTTCCTGCATCGATTTTTGAAGGTTGACAACAGCATGAGTATAACGCGTAAGAGCTTTGAAAGCCAACAAGCAATGCAAAAAAATGGTTTAGGTGAAACAAAGTTCAAACAAAGTTAATCAAACATCGATGTATGGTCTCATGCGCCCATTTCATCCGCCCACGCCTCACCTCCCCGCCCCGCCCCTAATGTCCATTTGCTTGTTAACATTCCTTAGGGCCGCGGGCGGGGGTGATGCACGTAGTTTGTAAAGATAAACAGAACAAAAACTTCGAATGAAGATAAGCGAAAGTAATTGCATGCATGCATTTTGATTTCCCTTTTTTGTTTTTTGCATTTCACTAATTTCATCCTGGTCGAATCTGTTTGCGATTAAACTACGCCGGTGTTGACGTAGTACGTACGTGTGTTTTTAATTGGTCTTAGATAAAGAAGAAGAAGAAGAAAAGTTGAAGGAGAGTTGCCACGACCGCAATTAGGATGAGATAATTGCCCGGGCTTTCTTATCACCAGACGGTGAGAGTTCAAGGCAGTGTCGCCTCTGCCGACCGTCATCGAGGCAACGTGACGAATTTGAAAAAAAGGGATGAGTTTATGAATAAAATTATACTACCCATTTTTAGGAAGAAAACGTTTTTTGCAAGGAAAAAAACAACAACAACAACAGCATCCACAATTCAGCATCGATCGAGCGATGCAAAATCATGAAGAGAAATTATAATTTTGGTAATTGGAGGCCGCATGGTCTTGTTAATAAGGCTATTTGTCACCACCGGCCCAATCAAGATATGACGGTGACAATTGACGATGAAATTGTCTGCAAGGGTCGATATCACCAAAGTCATCGTAACGTATATTATAGCAGCCCTACGAAGGATACGATGGGTTATCCTTCGTACCTCGAGTTACGATCGATCTTAAGACTTTGTAAAATCGAGCCCAGTGTCTGAATGAAGTGTAAAACCTAGTGTTCGATGGGTTGCGATGCTGGCTGAAAGTTAGCGACGTTTTGGCTGCAGACTACTAGCCTTTATCAAGCCGATGAACGCACGCGATCTCAATAGGACTTATTGGAACTTCGACTGAAATTACAACCTGGCAAAAACCTATCATTAACGGCACTCATCCTCACTCAGTATCAGAATTGACCATGAAACCAGGAAGTCCGGCCAGTATATATTTCGGTCACGATAGACTTGACCAGTGAATTGGCCCCAATTTTACACGGTGATGTCCGACCGTTTGGCCTTGGTCTGACCGCAGGTGGACATCATACACTGCAAATTTTACAAGTCTGGCTTCAAAGTTCAAGTCTGCATCCGATCACCAAAACAGCACCAAGAGCTCAAATTTTGACTGACAACTTATTGGACAATAGGTCGCGACGAGATCAAGATCAAATGTGTATACGCCACTGTACGTATATACGTGTCGTGTCATATGCCAACATCAAATTACAAACGTGAACATAAGGGATTTACGAAACGGAGGCTCTGGCTCTGGCTCTGGTTCTGGTTCAGGCTCCGGCTCCATTTCATGATTCCATTCTAAAATAACGGGTATCAATTCAAAATTTGAGGCTTTTTGGCTGCGGTTCGGAAGTAGATTCTCTGCTTTGAAAAGGAAAACAGAGGTTCAGCTTCAATGAAACACCGCAACCTATATTTTCAGCATTATAGATGACAGACTTGGAGCCTGAGCCTGAGCCTGAGAGTGAACCTGAGCCTGAGCCTGAGTCTAAGCGTGAGCCTGAGTCTGATACTGAGCCTGAGCCTGAGCCTGAGCCTGAGCCTGAGCCTGAGCCTGAGTCTGAGCCCGAGTCTGCGCCTGAGCCTGAGCCTGAGCCCGAGCCCGAGCCCGAGCCCAAGCCTGAGCCCGAGCCCAAGCCCAAGCCTGAGCCTGATACTGAGCCTTTACATTTCGTAAAGCCAAACAATGTTAAAGTTGACATCAATTCGCTCAATGGTTGCATCAAACTATTCGATGGTCAAAACAAACTATCAGTGAGCGCGTATACAGTATACAGGCACGTTTCAAACACAAACACATTGTGTTTGTTATCAACACAAAACGCTGATCTCCAGTTATTAACGATTTGTTTATAATATCGTATTCATCATTTCACCTCACTGGAGCAAAAACGCAAGAAAAATACGACACACAGCGCCGGAACCGCTGGTTATTGTAGGAACCTAGTTACCTATGACCTAAAACAAAATGCTGGCAGGAGGGCGGTGTACTTTCACAGAATGTTAGGAGCAAAGGAGGAGATACGAGAACTCAGTCAAATAGAGACGTGAGCATGATGAACTTTAGAACAAGAATGACGAAAACTACGGTGCTCCAAAAGTGCCAAAATTCACTTAATATCCATATAGCCACATAATTCATGTTCGACAAGCATACTTTTCAACTATAAGCCACAGAAGTCGACTTATCGAGACAATTTTATCCTGGCAAGATGCCTTAATGAATCCTGATAATTTATCATCGGCCCAGACGACTTACTGAAAGAAGAAAGTCGACTTGTCCTGATCGTTTTTCTTGCAATTTAGAAGTCGACTTCTCGTTTTCACCACATGTCATTTTGTTCAGATAATTTTATCTCGAGACAAGTCGAATTTTACCACTGCAAAACAGTCGACTCAATATAAATCATGATTGTGGTTATTTGGGTAAGTGGAATGGCACTCGCGGAGCTCCGTAGAAAACCAATAACTACAAGTGTGGATAATGGGGCTTTTTCAGTGACAAGTTTTATGCAAGCCATTAACCTCTCTTCCTGGCACGAAAATGGAAACTTGTGGTTTCTTTGGTGAAAATAGAAACTGCCAGTCTTTCCTTTTCTCACGGATTCGAATTACTTAGCGCGAAAGCGAAACATAGTAATACATCTAATATTTGTTTGTGGGGGGGGGGGGGGGGGGGGATGGCAGAACAGTTTAGGATTTATATCTTTAAAACAAAAATGCAAGTAGGTCTTGCTCCGGAGCGTTAGCAATAGGCCTTTCCATACAGGGAAGAGAAGTATTAAAATATGCAAGAAGATGTATTGTACACTGGTTCGATAGCGTTTGCGGCACATTGCGCAATGCTATATCATTCCGGGGCAGCTCATTAAGGTTAAATGTGCCCTCCCCCCTCTAAATGTGTCCGCCTGGACATATTTACACTGTAGTGGTCATGTACAATTGTCCGGGGACACATTTACACGATTGTGGCTGGCCACATAAACATACAGTTGTTCGGGGACATATTTATACGATTGTGGCCATGTACAGTTTTTTGTCCGGGGACACATTTACATGGTTGTGGCAGTCCATGTTCACTTGTCTGGGGGACACTTTGACACGGTAGTGGCCATTTACTGCAGTTGTCCGGGGGACCCTTTCACCTTGGTATTGATTCTCTGTCTCCGGACATATTTTAGAGGGGGACATATTTAACGTATTGAGAGATAGAAAGAGACAGAAACAGGTTGGAAAAATTATAACCCACACAGTTTCCCGCTGAACGAAACTAAACCGAAATGACATTTTGTGGGTACTTGTAAATCTCAAGGTTGCCTCTCTTTAGCGCGTTCACGTACTTTGCCGATCATTCATTTTAATAGCACGACCCAGGCGCGTGTGTGCGCATTATTATGGCACCGTCTCTTGTATGAAGATATTATTTTACAACACCCGGTCAAATTGTCTTTATAGACCAGGCCAGGCCACGTAATAACAAACCAGCAACAGGAATAAAAGGTTAGGAACCAGCCTACAACCATCAGTTCCACTTGATCGGTGACAATCTGGGAAAACCCTGCCAATGCAATAGAGAGAGAGACCTTACCAGGGGCAAGGACGATCAGTAACTTATCGGTATACGATAACGGCCAACAATACGGGTCCATCAGGTTGAAACGCCAATTAAAGGTGCATTACTTTGGGCCTATTTCATGGAGCTGTTAAGCATTACAAAAAATGCTTAGCATTAAAAAAAATAATGTTTAGCACAAAATGTTTTCCTCTATAAAATAAACCACCATTACAGATTTAATTTGATATTTATGTTCAGGCTGGAACACTGACAGCCAAAGAACAATCACAAGTGATCATAAGGTCACCAAAGATGGCGTCGACACAGAGACAGCGCCCTCATTTGGTAATGAATGTATATCCCGTTGCGTATGTGAGATTGTGATACGCACAATGTCTGCCCTTGCGCGTCCGACGTATTAAACGCAATTGCGTACATTTCGCAATCTGAATCTGGCGGGATTCGAACCTCCAACCTTTCCGTGTACTGTAAAGGGCTTACATCACCACCTACTCGCACCTAGCACGACGGACGGGCGCCAGCGGCAGCAATTCGACTCCGCGGTGACACTATACCAAATGACGTTTCTCGACGTGACTGATTCACTGCGCGCGACCACGGCTCATGTAACATCCGGGCTACTCCTACGTCAATTGCACTTTTGAATAGGCCCAGACAGTTTCTGCTATCAAAAGGCCCATTGTTGCAAATTGCGCAAAAGAATGTACATTACACAGCCCTATATAAATTAAAACAGTCACCTAAAGTGCATACTGTGGTTGTGATCTCGAGCCTTCGTAGAAAAAAAGACAGGATTTTTATAATATGGTGAAATAATAGATGCCACAGTAATTGTGTGGGTGATTGATGCCGATGTTGCACTTTGAGTGAACTCGCACTGAGAAGCGAAAATGAAAACCACTCACCACACAAACACAACAAACCGCGGTCTGGTCGTTTCCTCTCTGTACACACGCCATGCACGCGGCATCATCATCTGGATTCCTGTTAGTCAGATGGGAGACTGAGTGAACTCGGTCGGCCAGGGTATGATGATGATGATGATGATGATGGCACCGGGAACAAGCTCGCTGCTCCTGCATGGAATGAGACAAATCAAACAGAATATAAAAGATTCCCCAACAGGAATGTATAGGCCTGGTAGTTCAGTCAGTCATGTGAACTTTGTTTGGGTCTGGCTAAGTTGTGGAGCGAGTTGAACAAGGTAGCTTAAAGGTACTATCATACTTTGGTAAGAAACCAAAACAGAAATGTTCACAGAGATTTACGTATAACTTCAAGGGTATGAAGATGGTGGTGGTAGAAACATACCGTTAAAATTCTTCCGCCTGAAATGGTGTATTTATCCAGAAATTAGAAAAAACAACGACCGAAAATCTTTTTGATCTTTTAAAAGATCAAAAATAAAAGAGAAAAGACTAATAAGAAATACTGTGGCCGTTTTTATCTACAAAAAGTGCATGGCACCGTACGGGACTGAAATTTTCACGGATGACTGTTACTGTATCGTCCTTGATAATTATGTTTGCCCGTGAATCTGTTGTTGTTTTTTGGACAAAAACCAAAGTATGATATTACCTTTAATAGGAATCACATCTATGCTTAGTTTTCTACATGCCATCTGCGCACCCTCAATTATTGCATATAAAACATATTCCTCCTGTGTATATAGAATGTGTAAAGAAGATAAAAGCACTTTAATTGTTTTGGCCTCAAACCAAAATACAAATTCGCCTTTTTTTAACTTCACATAATCACCTCATTGCAATATGGAAAGTGTAAATCAGGTTAAAGGTAGTATCATACTTTGGTTTTTGTCAAAGAAATACAGATTCATGGGCAAATATATCAAGACAGATACAGTAACAGTCATCTGTGAAAATTTCAGTCCCATACGATGCCCACTTTTTGAGAAAATCGTGAAAAACGGCCACAGTATTTCTTAAGTCTTTTCTCTTTTATTTTTGATCAAAAAGATCAAAAAGATTTTCGGCCATTTCTTTACTATTTTCTGGATAAATACACCATTTCAGGCGAAAAAAACGTTAACGGTAGGTTTCTACTAGCACCATCTTCATACCCTGAAAGTTATACGTAAATATGTTAACATTTCTACCTTTAAGTTGTTTTCTAAGTTCAATCATGTTCATGTGCACATGTTTTAATTCGGCCTTTGGCCGCGAATACATCTTTTGAACTGAAAAAACCATTTCAAATCGGACAGATATTTAACTCTTTGTCACAAATGCAAGTTGTACAATTTACATTTCCCTAAACCAACTAAAAACGTCACCCAGCTAGGGCATAGGTCTACGTTGCAATGGGATGCTGTTACAAAACACTTGATAGACATACAGAGTACAGACCCATTATAAAATAAGTCTTATAGCTATCTTCAATTTCTTCTCCAGGTTCTCATTTTGGTTTTGTTTGCTATTTAATACATAGGGCGTTTGCGAAACGGAGGCTTAGACTCAGGCTCAGGCTCAGGCTCAGGCTCAGGCTCAGGCTCAGGCTCAGGCTCAGGCTCAGGCTCAGGCTCCAGCCCTGACAAACATATAGGTTGTAGGTTTTTCAGTGAAGCTGAAACTCTTGTTTTCCTTTTCAAAACAAGAGAATCTACTTCAGAACCGCAGCCAAAAGCCTTTATTTTGATATACCAGTTATTTCAGAATGGATTCACGAAAATGGAGCAGGAGCAGAAGCCTGAGACGGAGCCTGAGCCTCCGTTTCGTAAACGCTCATAGAGTGCATTGCGTGGAAGTCGAACTCGAAGGAGGCCTTTGTGTATTGAAGATATGCTAAGTGACTTCCATGGTATGATATCTCAAACAGACCGCATCCATCCAGGGCACCTCTCTGGGCTAATCTGCCCCGGTGATATCGGCCCTTCCACCCCAGTCACGAGAACGGAACAGTCCCGGTTCAATGGCTTTTATAAGTTGGACTGCGGATGATGAGCACGAAATAAAAAAACCCAAAACAGCACAAAAATAATAACCGGCTGGGATAATTTGCACGGGAGATAAAAAACATAAGAGAGAGGTTTAGCAGAGTGAAACCAAACCGAGTCCATCAGGCCAGCTGGCGGGATGTTTAGATAATAACTGACAGGAGGAAACCACAAGTTGTTTACAACATCAGACGCGAGGACCGGGTCCAATGATTACTGTCCAGGGACGTTGAAGAGTAAAGAGGGAAAAAGGACATGAAGGGAAAAGTACTTATTGACATAATTATATCGTGTGCGTGGCATCTTTCCTCGTGGTAGTGGTATGATGGTGAGGCGGTGAGGTTGTGCAAAGCTCATCACCGAGCGGTGTACTCTCTACTCTGCAAGGACGATGTTGGCTTGCTCTTTGCAAACATCACCAAGGTTCTGGTGTTAAGTGAGGGGCAAGGTCGATTTCACGAAGCCCTACGATCGATCGTAACTTGAGTTACGAAGGACATAACCAATCGTATCTTCCGAAGCTGCAATGCATCTTAAGTCATACGACTTGTAGTAAGTTACGATTGGTTTGGTGTAATCGAACCTAGGAGTCGATTTCACGAAGCTCTATAATCGATCGTAACTTAAGTTACGAAGGATAACCCATCGTATCCTCCGTAGAGCTGCAATGCATCTTAAGTCCTACGACTTGTAGTAAGTTACGATGAGGTTTGATGAAATCAAATCGACCACAGGACGTTTAAACTGTCATACCCTTTTCACAACCTTTGCTCGCTCGATTTACGGCTGACCTGCATGACAACGAAGCGCACCACACATTATCTACTTAACTTAAGTTAAGGATCCGACAACCTTCCCAAATTTTATAAGAAACAAAAATACCAACCGAATCATCCATGAAATTTAGGCTGCCCTGCAACCTAGGCCCTCTATAAACTGGAAGCATTAACTGGGGCCGATTTCGTAAAACGAGGCGTTTCAGAGTTAAGATGCATCCTTTCTCTGCGACGCGTCGCGGAGCTTTATGAAATCGGCCCATGATTTCCTACCGTAGATTCCTAAATATTACCAGGTGCCAATTTTCATGTGCTTATTAAGCAGCTCTATGAAATTGGCCCCAGATCTCTTCTGATCCATTTTAAACTGAAATACACTAATTAGGCCTACATGTACACACATAATTATTGATTGAGGTACATTTGCCCCCACAATTATGCACTGGTCACGCCCATGACCCTTCTTCTTATCACCTTAACAACATTCATTTCTAATCTTTCAAATCTTTACCCTATCAAGGCTTCATCAATCTTACTAATGTATTATTTTTGTTTTAATGAGCCACTACGATAGATATCGTTATCGATATGACTTTCCATTTTTAATCGATAGCTGTGATGCTTTCCCACATCCACAAGGATGAGTCATACTTTCCCGTTCTTCCACAAACTCTCCACGTGGCGGATGGCACGACAGCTAGCAGATAACAATTTGTTGTTTTTTTGGATACCGGCGATTTCACCAGCCGGCTGGCTGGCTGGTTGACTAGCCGGTTACAGAGGCGATTGCCCCGGATAACATCACATATGCATGGTAGGTGTCCCTGGTCGTGTACTATTAGCACTGTGGAGGAACACATACCACTATGTAGATTGAACATCCACGCTTAAACAGCGTGGTGGAACTTCCCCAAACCTGTTCAAATATAATGCTATAGCGAAATTAACCAATCCAGAAATGTACGGGCAGGCCTATGCAATGGACCAGGCATCCTCCATGAATGATCCGATCCCGGGTTAGAAGCGCTATGTAACCGACCTATCATGTTATAGAGACGCCATGCAACCAGCTAAACGTGCAATAGAAGCACTGTGGAACGAACCAATCATGTTATAGAGACGCCATGCAACCAGCTAAACGTGCAATAGAAGCACTGTGGACGAACCAATCATGTATAACAAAGACACTACGGAATGAACCAATCATGTTACATATACACTGAGAATGAACCAATCACGTCACGCAGACATGGAACGAACCAATCGTGCAATAGAGACACTTTACAAGGAACCGACCGTGTATTAATAATGGAGACACTATGTAATTACCCTATCATGTAATATAGATAACATGAAAACAAACCAATCAATCCGCACAACGTATCATACGCTATGCAATGAACCAATCATTGAATGGGAACACTTTACGTCAGCCTTATCGTGCAATGGGGAGACTTTACATGTTCTGTTTATGAATGTTTGGGTATAGAAGTTACTTGTTTAATCAATGATTACCTTAATTCACATGTATGTGTTAAATTAATGAACTTCGTCGATTTTTAACGCTCAAACTCAAAAGTACTCAAACTTTTACTCATGGTTAAAGTACTCGTACTCATACTCTTATGGGAAAGTACTCGTACTCATATTCTTATGGGACTAAGTACTCGTACTCACAAAAAGGCCCTGTACTCGTACTCATGACAAAATACTCGTACTCACAAGGGAAAAGCCCTGTACTCGTACTCGTACTCATGACAAAGTACTCGTACACATACTCGTACTCACAAATAAAAAAAAGCCCTGTACTCGTACTCGTACTCATGACAAAGTACTCGTACTCATACTGGTACTCACTATTAAGGAAAAAAGCCCTGTACTCGTACTTATGACAAAATACTCGTACTCACAAGGGAAAAGCCCTGTACTCGTACTCGTGACAAAGTACTCGTACTCATACTGGTACTCACTATTAAAAAAAAAAGCCCTGCATGTACTCGTACTCGTACTCGTACTCATCAAAAAGCCCGGTACTCGTACTCATGTCAAAGTACTCGTACTCATATACTCGTACTCGTCAAAACACCACATCCGAAACATTATTCACAATGCACTAAAACTTGAACAGGCCTATAGCTAGCCACCTCAGCCGGCTATTATAACTAGGAGGTAAGCCAATATTTATTGAATGTAAAACAAATTGATGATCAATGCCCGACAAATTCGAGGGGGGTAGCCTTTCATGATACACCGCATCATGCAAGCATGGCGAGCCCTCGATGAATCATTCGTTTGGAATTTCCTCGGAACAGCTCAAGTTTTGTAGGCTCGGGACGCGTGGCAGCCAGACGCGGCGGTACGGTACAAGGCCGTCTGTAATGAACGGAACACGCCCAGCCACGTGGTCGCAGGATATTTTCAATTCTCACGGTTTTTTCTTTTCTCCGCATTGGGGGCGGGGTTAATACACAGACTACAAAGGTTGGGGGGGGGGGAGGGGCTGGATATCATGTTTTGGTATGTACGTCTGAAGATCAATATGAATTCAGTGTAGGATTCGTTCCACTAGAGCGCTAATCATGTTATTTTTTAAGAAAACCCCAAGGTATACAAATTACAGATGTAGTGTGAAAATTCGTTGGTGACTGGATTGAAGCGAACTGTTGACCTCCCATAATGCACTGCTTCTTACGACTGGGGTCGATTTCATCAAACTCATCGTAACTTACTTTATCAATCGCAGGACCTATATGATGCATTGCAGCCCTACGTAGGTTACGATGGATTATGCATCGTAACTCGAGTTACGATTGATCCGCGTACGTATAGGGCTTCGTGAAATCAACCCTTTGTGCTATGGTATAATGTTACTTACTGATCGAAGCAGGATTTTGAAATACTTTCAGATTTTCTGCCTTTTCCACTATAGGACTTCGGTGGAGAACGCAAGCAGTATTTTCATGTTTATCGTCTACCTTTTAAAGGTAATATCATACTTTGGTTTTTGTCATATGCCTAATTAGCGTATAGGCGCGTAGAATTGCGTATAACAGATGTAGGGTAGTGCATTATATTGCGTAGGCATGACGTACAATAGCGTAGTGTTGCGTATATTAGCGCAAAAACTGCGTTCGTCCGGCGTCCAGTGCTTCACGCCGGAAAAAATAATAAACATGTTAAATTGTCTGCGTCCATCTTGCGTACTCCTGCGTCCTCGGCGTATTGTTTCGTAAACCAGCGTAGACTATAGCGTAGAAACAGTGTATGGCAGCGTAGTCGCTATACGCAAGGCCACGCAACTGTGCGCAAGGCCCGATGTGAACTGTTGCTATGTTTAGTGAGCTTGATTTGGGGCAAATTCTTTCGCAGCACACATTGGCAATCAAACGAAAATGGAGCATTGGGGGAACTGCAACTACAGACCTACATCCTGTTTTTCAACTGAGGAGAAATTATCATGATTTTTTTTCTTTTCATATTTTGGCAACGATTATCGTACCATACATCAGGCGATCATTCTGCCTTTGTTTCGCTCTCGTCTTCTCCCATTACTGTCGGGGTTCACGCCGGTCATTTCTAAAAAAACCACGGTTTTTACGCAATGACAGCCCAGCACGGCACGGCATGTGACACATGTACCCTTGACCGCCATGTCATTCCCGGGGCTCACTTTTGTTTGTGGTTTTTCCAATAGGGCGCCAAAAGGACACTAAATATGGACTACCGCATCTTCCACACAACATCCCTTCTGCGGAAAAGAGACAATTTGGTCGGAACTTAACTACTAACTAAATACTTTCCCTAAGACAATTATAATTTTTTTTCTACAATCACACATCGACTGACAAATAACACGTGATTCTGACTAATAGACCTATAACCACCCTTAAAAGTAATATCGTACGTTGAGTTTTTTTGTCACAGAAATGCAGATTCAAGATACAGTAACAGTCATCTGTGAAATTCCCAGTCCCATACGGTGCCCACTTTTTGAGAAAACAGTGAAAAACGCCCACGGTATTTAACAAAAATCTGTTCTTCCGAAGATCAACATTGTTTTTGGTCATTGGTTTTACTCTTTTCTGAATAAATACAGCATATCAGGCAGAAAAAAAATGTAACGGTATGTTTCTACCATCTTTATACCATGTATAAGTCATATGTTAATATGTGGAGAATTCTGTTTCGGTATGAACCAAAGTATGATAGTATACCTTTACACAATAAAAGCCTTGTTTTTGGTCGGGCACAAAACAAAATCCATAATAGACAAATTGAAAACAGCTTTTTATAAAAACATTATTGTGTCGTATACAATGTACATCTAAAGGCAGACAACAATGTAATTTTTTTATTGATTCATTTCGACAATATGCTGTTCGGTTTTTCAATTTACATTCTGACGTTGTAATTTCAAGGCTCATGTCACACGCTGTAATTGCCTGGTACATTAATAGTCAGTTCCAGACAATTTATAGACATGGTGGGGAAAAAAAAAAACATTCACCTGTTAATTTTGGCCTCATTTTTTTCACAGGGACAGTAAGGAAACTACCAGGGAAAAAAATATACAGTATCTGTTGTGCTATACCGAAGTTTTCCTTTTGCACAGGGTAATGTGATGGGTTTCTTCCGCTATCGCTACATTAAAGGTAATATCATGCTTTGGTTTTTATCAAAGAAATACAGATTCATGTGAAAAAATATCAAGACAGATACAGTAAGAGTCATCTGTGAAAATTTCAGTCACATACGGTGCCCCGACTTTTTGAGAAAACAGTGAAAAACAGCCACATTATTTCTTAAGTCTTTTCTCTTTTTTTTATATTTCAAAAGATCAAAAAGATTTCCGGTCGTTGTTTTACTATATTATGGATAAATACACCATTTCAGGCGGAAACAATTAACGGTATGTTTCTACCACCACCATCTTCATACCCTGTAAGTTATACGTAAATCTGTGAACATGTCTGTTTTGGTTTTCTTACCAAAGTATGATACTACCTTTAAAGTTACCGGTATAAAGATTTATCTCCATGGGTGACATTGCCTAAAACATTTTTTTTATCGTACGAGTCGCTCTTTAAAGGTATAATACATGATTGGTAAAGGTCACGGAATGGCACTCGCACTTTGTCTGATCCAGCATGTATACATGAAATAATAAACCTGTGAAACTTTGAGCTCAATCGAACATCTGAGTGAAGAGAAAAATAGTTAAACCCTACTAAATTGTTCTTGAACTATTTAAAGAATGGTTTTGATCTTACCCCGAGATCAAAACTGTTTACGGTTTTTGTTTGACTAATTCCTGGATAAATACACCATTACAAGCGGAAATGTTTAACGGTATGTTTCTACCTGCACCATCGTCATACCCTGAACGTAAAATCTGTGAACATTTCTGTTTTGGTATACTGTACCTTTAAAGGTAGTATTGTACCTTGGTAAAGTTGATAGAACAGCTGCTGTCTAGTCTCTTCATAATTTGATTCATTAAATAAAAAACAAACCTCTGAAATGTTCATCTCAGTTGATCAATGGAAACAGTAGAAAACAGCGATAAACCATTGCAATTGTTCCGCGAAATTGTGAGTGTAGGCCTTTACTGTGAAGTTTTGATCTCGGAGATCAAAACTGTTTTCGGTATTTTTGTTGTACTCATTTCAGGTATGTTTGTACCAGGTCTAGCTTTATACCCTGTACGTTGTAGGTATATCTGTGAACATGTCTGTTTTGGTTTCCTTTAGTATGATACTACCATTGAGTCCACGGCCGGCTAGAATCCCTTCCATAAAGCTTGTATCATACTTTGAAACCAAAACAGAAATGTTCACAAATTTACGTATAACTTTCAGGGTATGAAGATGTTGGTGGTAGAAACATACCGTTACAATGTGTCCGCCTGAAATGGTGTATTTATCCAGAAATTAGTAAAAAAAAAAAAACCGGAAATCTTTTTGATCTTTTAAAAGATAAAAAAAAAAAGAGAAAAGACTTAAGAAATACTGTGGCCGTTTTTCACTATTTTCTCAAAAAGTGGGCACCGTATGGGACTGAAATTTTCACAGATAATGACTGTTACTGTAACTGTCTAGATTCTTTTGCCCATGAATCTGTATTTCTTTGATAAAAACCAAAGTTTGATATTACCTTTAAAGTGCACTAATGCATCAACGCCAGCACAGTAATCCCCGATTGCATTGGACCATTAGTTCGATTGCACAAGAGGGGGGACTATTATATCATTGATCCAACGGCCCGTCAATCATTACAACTCAGCAAGAATGTGACATTCACGACGCACATTGCTATGGAAATATCGAGAAGTCATAATTCATTCTGAAAATATCGATCGTGAAAGCTTAGTTGTGAACACAAAACCAAGCGGTATATTGTCTGCATTCATGCATCGTCTGGTTTTTAATCATTTTACCCCGAGGCTAACAACAAACGAGAATCATTTTCTACGCCGTTTCAATAAAATAAAAATGTGGACCAGTTAGTTTAGTTATAATCCCAGTCATTGTAGGCCTATACCACCACCATAACTCCACTCGCTATCCATTCAGTTTAACTTCCAGAAAAAACATCAATCTGTTACCAAACTAAGCTAAATTCTACTGCTTATAAGTTAATATCATACTTTGGTTTTTGTCAAAGCCTAAATACAGATTCATGGGCACAAATATCAAGACAGATACAGTAACAGTCATCTGTTAAAATTTGAGTCAAATACGGTGCCCACGTTTTGAGAAAACAGTGAAAAACGGCCACAGTATTTCTTAAGTCTTTTCTCTTTTATTCTTGATCTTTTAAAAGATCGAAAAGTTTTTCGATTGTTGTTTGACTAATTTCTGGATAAATACACAATTTTAACGGTATGTTTCTACCACCACCATCTTCATACCCTGTAAGTTATACGTAAATCTGTAAACATTTCTGTTTTGGTTTCTTACCAAAGTATGATACTACCTTTAAGGCTTACATAAAATCAAGTGCACCACGCAAATGGAAATTTCTCTCAGTTCACATATCGGTTTTTAATTTTAAAGATAGTATCACTCTTTGGTTTTTCTCAAAGAAATGCAAAATCACCGGTAACAAAATCAAGACAGATACAGTAACAGTCATCTTTGAAAATTTTAGTCCCATACGGTGCCCACTTTTTGAGAAAACAGTGAAAAACGCCTATGGTATTTTTTTAAAATCTTCTCACCGTTTTTTGTTATCTTTAAAAGATCAACATAGTTTTTGGTCAATGGTTTATACTATTTTCTGGATAAATACAGCATTTCAGGCAAAACATTTTTAACGGTATTTTTAGCCCTTTATACCCTGTAAGTTATAGGTAAATCTGTGAAGATTTCTGCTTCGTTATGCTACCAAAATATGATACTACCTTTAAGTTATAGGAGAATAGAAACCTTGAAATTGAGTTTGTTGATAATTAAGACAACGACATACTTAACAGGAAGGTGTAAGCCTACTTTCATTCGCTGGGGCTTATAGGTAGGCCTATACTTGTTCTGTTATTAGAATAAGATACTGGTGCCCCTATGTATGTACAAGCAGGCGGCGTCTTTGATACATCATAACTTCATAAGGTATATGCCTCGTAAAGCATTATGACAAGATGCCAAGGTTAGAAAATGAATTCATAATTATTAGTTATATTTACTCCCCAGGGTCCAATTTCATGAACCTGTTAAGCATAAAAACATTGCTTAGCACAAAATGTCTTGCTCAATAAAACAAACCACTATTACAAAATTCCATTTGATAATTCATGGTCAGAAAACAACAGAAAAGAACAATCACACTGGTGATACATAATTAACACATGGAAATTTGGTCGGAAATCGTATTTTTTATTAAGACAGAAATTTCACGGTTAGCTATTTTTTTGTGCTAAGCAGGGTCCAGTTCGCGCTTCCGTTACCTATTCTAATCATGAATCAAGGATTGGGCCTTATGGGCCAAACTCCTCTTACTAACTTACTATCAATCGTAAGACTTCTGATACATTGAGAAGCCCTACGTGGGATAGGCCTCTACGATGGGTTATCCTTCGTAACTCGAGTTACGATCGATCACAGGGCTTCGTGAAATCGACCCCTGATTTGCCACTACACCTGACTCAACGCGTACGCCTGCTGCGTTCCCCTTGGCCACGTACACCAATACAGCCAGCGCACACGGTGCGTATCGGTCATCGACACCATAATAATACCGTTCAATCCACTCACGTATATACGATCCGCACACGAAACACGGTTTTAAGCGATACAGTCCGCCAGACACTCTTTAAAATCGTATACGTATCCATCCGCATCAATCCGTATACCTTTCCGTGCCTCTCCGCACCTATACCCCCGAGTAAAAATAGAGTGCGGAATGGTATTAAAGGCTGTTTGAAAATCGAATTTCAGCAGCCTAAAAATCTTAGTCGGTTGTCAAATAATAACGTCATGGAAGGATACCATACCGAAACTCGATGGATTTGCTCGGGGCGTAATCGTCCCCTTCAAAACGACTGTCAACCCTTTCAGAAAATTTGAGACTAGGGGAAAATTTAACAGACAAAACTGCTTAAGCACCAACATTTGCTTAAACACCAAAATCAAATCAGTATGCATATGCCAGCCAAAGCTCCATGATGTGAAAGTTATGTTCAGCAAACAATGGCTGAATACAGTCAAAAGCAGTAAACATCACATGGAAATTTGGTTGCCTTACCTGTTTGATCAAGGAAAACTGTTCATAATTAAGCCTTACAGAAAACTAGGAGGTCATCAGTCCCATATCATGTCCATCTACTATACCCAAGGCTAAAGTATTTTTTTTCTCCCAATAAAATCCCCTGAATGAACGTCTCCAGTTTCAGTAACTGATGAAAAACCTTATCCACCTAGTGGTTTAATATAGGCCTACATAATATCGTGGCCTCTTTTTTTTTGTGCAAATTGGTCTTCTTTTCAGAGCAGCTATGGTATAACCCTTATAGGCTTTATGAAATATGGGAGGGATCATGACTAGGAAGTCGCATACAGTAAAGTACAACAAAATCCGACAAGAGAAGAAAAATGTATAGCCATCAGACTTGTTTCTGCCAAGATAAATTTGTTTGAGGGAATGATACATACCCTGGCATGTCTCTACATGCAGGAATATTCTTCTTCATTTAAAAAAAGAAAATTAATCACAAGCAGATGTTCACGACATAGACAATCATTTCACATTGTAATGTAATCTCATCCGACCATCCATGAAATGGGCAAAATATTAGCGCTCGAATTAAACAAAAGAAAACCTTTAAAAAACAATGAAAAGAAAGAGGAACAGTTAAAAAGGCAATCGATAGAAGCATTCATGGTACTAATGAGGTTTGCTGGCAAACGCCAGGTGCCGATTGTTCTGGGGCTTCGTCAATTCATAATTGTTCACCTTGAGGCATTGGTTATGCGACACATTTTTTATGCATTTGCCAATGTACGTACCAACGGAAACGTATGAGAACTGCACAGCTGTATTTATGGTGGCAGCAGTGGGATACCTGATTTTTTATGTGGAGATTGAGGACAACTGTGCTTCGTGTACATTGGGGTTCGGTTTAATAAACGGCAGTGACGTGAGCAGCGTGAGAGTTCAGCTTAATCCAGCCCAGCCTATAGCCTATTAAGTCCAACCAAATCCCAACCAAGGCCAGCCCAGCCCAGCCCAGGCAAGGCCATGCAGCCTAAGTTAGCCCACAACGGTCAGTTTTAGTCAGCCCAGGTAGCCTAAGTCAGCCCATGCTGCGCATCGCAGCCCAGCCCAGCCCAGCACAGCCCAGCCCAGCCCAGCACAGCCCAGCCCATGTCCGTCCAACCAAATCTAACTCAACCCAGTCCAGGTCAATCCTGCATATTAAGCCAGCCAAGCCCATTGCAGTCAGCCCATCAGCCCAGCCCAGGCCTGTCCAGCCAAATCCAACTCAAAATGAACCAGCCAAGCCCAGACCAGGCCAGGCCAGCCAAATCCAACTCAAACCAGCAAAGTCCAGACCACCCCGACCAGGCCAAGCCAGCTCAGCCCAAGCCAGCCCAGCCCAGCCCAGCCCAGCCCAGCCCAGCCCAGCCCAGCCCAGCCCAGCCCAGCCCAGCCCAGCCCAGCCCAGCCCAGCCCAGCCCAGCCCAGCCCAGCCCAGCCCAGCCCAGCCCAGCCCAGCCCAACCCAGCCAAGCCAAGCCAAGCCCAGCCCAGCCCAGCCCAGCCCAGCCCAGCCCAGCCCAGCCCAGCCCAGCCCAGCCCAGCCCAGCCCAGCCCAGCCCAGCCCAGCCCAGCCCAGCCCAGCCCAGCCCAGCCCAGCCCAGCCCAGCCCAGCCCAGCCCAGCCCAGCCCAGCCCAGCCCAGCCCAGCCCAGCCCAGCCCAGCCCAGCCCAGCCCAGCCCAGCCCCATCCCAGCCCAGCCAAGAAAAACCCAGCCCATGCCGGGCCAAAACCCAGCCCATGTCGGGCCAGCCCAGAAAAGCTCAATCCAACCCATCAGTGTCCAATATACCTACACCCATTATTAACTAGCAAAAACCAAATACCTATACAACATTAACGACACCTCGTCAAGCCCAGCCCCGCCCAGCCCCGCCCAACCCCGGCCAGGCCAGCCTCGCCAAACCCAGCCCAGTCCAGCCCAGACCAGCACACAAACTTGTCCCACCTCAAGCCAAAACCAGCTGAACCTAGCACCATACACCATCACCCCCAAATAAATAAAATATCATAAACTCCACTAAAAAGCAAATCGAATCCACACATACCTATTACAATGTATTATACACCTAAAACCTATATACTGCAACCAACAAATCAACCTTCAACCATGGTTCAAGTTAATACATGACTTCATCTTGATAATAATGTAGGCCTAGTCCATTTTTTTTTCGAGCGCACTTGAAATTGTTGCGATGTCCGTATTTAGACATAAATCACAGTACTCGGGAAGCGTGGCAAGGCCACTAGGAGCTATTATTGGTTCCCAACGTGGACATTACCTCATCTTCCCCATCCGGTATCGCACTAGCAAATGGAGCACACGCTAGCTGCATTACATCCTGCTGCCATGCGACTATAGTGAGTGAGAAAGCAGCAGCGATATAGAAAGGGGGCCCCATCAGGGCAAGGCTTATTACAATACCCTGGGAACGATCTACTGCGGTTTATATAGGCCTTGATGAAGGAGGGTGAACGTACGGCCAACTTGACATCAACATCAATTCACCTCTCCCCCAGTGCGATGTTGGCTTGCAATTTAGGGCAGTAATTTTGTTAAGGGAATGCCTCAGCCACAAACCAACCAAAAGGAAACGGGCATTTTGATTCACATGTAGGCCAGGGGCACCAAGGTACTGAAAAGGGGCACCAGCGCAATGACCAGAGGCACCAAGGTACTGAAAAGGGGCACCAAGGCAATGACCGGGGCACCAAGGTACCGAAAGGGGCACCAATGACCAGGTACACAAAGGGAATGACCAAGGGCACTAAGGCAATGGCCACAGGCACAAAGGTACTGAAAAGGGGCACCAAGGCAATGACTGGGGCACCAAGGTACCGAAAGGGGCACCAATGACCAGGGACACCAAGGCACTGACCAAGGGAACTAAGACAATGGCCACAGGCACAAAGGTACTGAAAAGGGGCACCAAGGCAATGACCGGGGCACCAAGGTACCGAAAGGGGCACCAATGACCAGGCACACCAAGGCACTGACCAAGGGAACTAAGACAATGGCCACAGGCACAAAGGTAATGAAAAGGGGCACCAAGGCAATAACCAGAGTCCAGAGGCACCAAGGTACTGAAAAGGGGCACCAAAGCACTGACCAGGGGCACTAAGGCAATGGCCACACAGGCATAAAGTTACTGAAAAGACGCACCACGGCACTGACAAAGCAGGGGCACCACGGCACTACCCAGGGGCACTTTCTCCATTATCGTCCAATAAAAAAAACCCAGATAAATCCTCCACGACCTACAATTCAAATGACGGCGATACAAGAGTCGGCTACTAGTGCTTCACCATTTGCCCAAATTCCATTTTGAAGTTTCCTTCGAACGAGTGAGGGCAGTGTTTTTATGTTAAAGGTAGTATCATACTTTGCTAGCATACCGAAACAGAAATCTCCACAGATTTACCAGCATCAAACGAAATGCAAAGCAAATACGCTTAAATTAACCTACACCTTCAATATAAAAGAAAATAATTATCAAATAACAAAATAAACAATAATTGCCAATAATTAAAATTACATAATTTTAAATATGATATTACAATATTGGAAAAAATTAATTAAAGGTAGTATCATATATTGGTAGGGAACCAGAGCCTGAAATGATGTATTTATCAAGAAATTATTAAAAGCATACGACTGAAATCTTTTTATTATATTGTATCGTTTAAAATATTTTTGCCTATTAATTTCCATTTCTTTGCCAAAAATCAAAGCATATTACCTTTAAATAATTGAATATAATCAAACTGAATAGACAAACAAAATGATGCAAGAAACAAACCAAAACTATTCAAACAAAAAAGTCCAATTATTACATGAAAAGCATGAATTAAATAAGAAAAAAATCAATCAAAGAAATTAAATGGTTTGGATCATATTAAACAATTTTATTCAAAAGAGCAACGGCGCTGGTGCTTATTATTCAACTTGACGAGTTAATAATAAAAATTGCATAATGTCTTTCTAAACTGCAATAAAAATCCTCCCTTAATATTTTCAATCCGTCATTCCAGATGTACAGTACATGTACAATGCAAACAACACGCTGTGATTACCGTATGCGAACGCTCGCTCCAAGCCACACTGCGCAGGCGCAGACAATTTTAGAATCGGATTTCTCGGAATTGTCGCGAGAGGAATTTACGAGGCGAATCAATACCGACTGAAGGAACGATATTATGGTGGTACAGGGGGAGATGTGTGCCAGCACCCTGGGGCATCATGGCACTGAGTCGGATGGTGCATTAAATACATTTGATGGAATCGATGCTAGGCTGTACGAAATATTATTCGCTACGTGGAACTTTATAGCTACGGCAAGAGTGCAGTAAATAACTCATGGCCATAAAACATTCTTTAAAGGTATAATAAAATGATGGGTACACAGAGCAGCACTCACACTACGTCTAATCCATGCATGAAATTATACAGCTTTGAAAATTTGAGCTCAATCGGACATCTGAGTCACGAGGAAATAGCGAAAACCCGACTCTTATAAAACCTCAAAAGAATGGTTTTGATTTTTCCCCGAGATCAAAACTGTTTTCGGTCATTGTTTTACTAATTTCTGGATAAATACACCATTTCAGGCGGAAATATTTTAACGGTATGTTTCTACCAGCACTATCTTCATACCCTGTTAGTTATACGTAAATCTGTGAACATTTCTGTTTTGGTTTGTTGCAAATTAATCAATGTCCAGGGGCACCAGGGTAATGACAAGGGGCACCAGGGTAATGAGCAGTGGCACGGCGTGGCAATGACCAGGGGCACCATATATATTGAACAGGGGCACCATGGCAATGACCAGGGGCACCACGGTAATGAGCAGTGGCACGGCGTGACAATGACCAGGGGCACCATATATATTGAACAGGGGCACCATGGCAATGACCAGGTGCACCAAATCAATGACCAGGGGCATCAAGGCAATGCCCAGGGGCACCATGACATGGCAATGATCAGGGGCACCGAGGCAATGATCAGGGACACCATGACATGGCAATGACCAGGGGCACCAAAGCAATGACCAGGGGCACCAAGGCAATGCCCAGGTGCACAATGACAAGGCAATGACCAGGGGCACCGTAAGGCAATGACCAGGTGCACCATGGCAATGACCAGAGGCACCAAAGCAATGACCAGGGGCACCAAGGCAATGACCAGAGGCACCAAAGCAATGACCAGGGGCACCAAGGCAATGCCCAGGGGCACCATGATACGGCAATGATCAGGGGCACCAAGGCAATGACCAGATGCACCATGGTAATGACCAGGGGACCAAAGCAATGACCAGGGGCATCAAGGCAATGCCCAGGAGCACCATGACATGGCAATGATCAGGGGCACCAAGGCAATGATCAGGGGCACCATGACATGGCAATGATCAGGGGCACCAAGGCAATGACCAGGGGCACCATGACAATGGCCAGGGGCACCAAGGCAATGACCAGGAGCACAAGGAAATGACAAAGGGCACCACGATAATGACCAGGGGCACCGTGACAATGACCAGAAGTACCATGGCAAAGACCAGGGGCACCACGACAATGTCCAGGACAGGGCACCGAGGCAAAGACCAGGGGCACCACGCCAATGGCCAGTAGCACAAATGCAATGACCAGGAGTACATCGACAATGACCAGGAGTACCATGTCAATGACCAGGGGCACCGCGACAAATGACCAGGACAGGGCACCGAGGCAAAGACCAGGGGCACCACAGCAATGACCAGTAACACAAATGCAATGACCAGGGGCACCAAAGCAACTACCAGGGATGCTATGACAAGACAATGACCAGGGACATCGATGTAGATAGTCTCCATTGCATACCGATACAAACCGTGAAGTTCCCGTCCTTGCCCCCGGGGTTATCACTGTCAACGACCGACACGCAGAAGCCTTGAAAACAGATGTCAGTTGCAATGATAAAAGTTTTAAAACGTGCATTTAGCATGCACATTTCCAAGGTTTTTGGTGAACATATTGTCAATTAACTCATTCTCACCACACACGCATTTACATCTGAATACAGCAAATTACGCCCGAAAATCCAATATCTATTTAAAATTAATGTACCACGAACCTTCAATACTGAAACATTATAATGGACAACTTTTATGTCAAATCGAACTTTTTATGATAGTACAATTATAGAAAACGTGTACAATGCATTGATAGTCACAATTGCTCGAGGCCACGTGCGTACGTGCGAGAATAAACTTGTCAATGTTAATATTAATTGTTTAAAACCTTGGTTTTAAAATCTCCTAAAACATGTTGCAAACGCCTTGTACATGTATCATAATTGCTAATGAAGAGCCACTGTGCTCCAAGTTTGGGCAGGAATTGCCGCGAACTCGTCCACCAGTATATTCGCTGTCAATGAAACATCATTTGCAGCGGTTGCTCCTTCCAATTTCAAAGGTAACATACTTTGGTTTTTGTCCAATAAATGCAGACTCATGGGCATAAATATCAAGAAAGATAGAGTAAAACAGTCATCTGTGAAATTCACAGTCCCATACAGTGCCGACTTTTTGAGAACACAGTGAAAAACGCTCACGGTATTTTTAAAAATCTGTTCACTCTTTTCACAAAACAGTCATATGTGAAATTTCCAGTCCCATACGGTGCCGACTTTTTGAGAAAACAGTGAAAAACACTCACGGTATTTTTAAAATCTGTTCACCGTTACTTTTGATCTTCCAAAGATCAAAAATGTTTTGGTCATTGAATTTATACTCTTTTCTGGATAAATACAGCATTTTAGGCAGACATGATTTAACGGTATGTTTCTACCACCACAATCTTTATACCCTGTAATTCTGCGTAGAATTCGGTTTCGGTATGCTACCAAAGTATGATACTACCTTTAATGGACTGGGGAGCGGGTAGGGGTTTCATTTCAATCTAAAGATCTATGAGAGTGTAGTTCTATTTAATTAACAAGCTTCCTAATTAACCGCTGGCTGGTGTAATTGCCTGTTCCAAGGCGCCTAGATCAATCTCATCTTAATTTGAAGGTCCGCACGTTTAATAAAGAACGTATTGTAATAAAGAATGGGGTCTCGCCAGAGGTTTACATAATAAGGCTGATTTGTATTACGTGTTCTCCATTAAAACCTCGTGCATGATCATGAGTAGTAGACCAAAATGGTTTATTTTGACTCTAGATCATGAATCACCTTATGTTTTTGATAAAATTATAATAATTAACAAGGTATTTTTATACAAATTTTGTTTTATGGACTGTTTTGTTATTTTCAATTTAAAGGTAGTATCATACTTTGGTAAGAAACCAAAACAGAAATGTTCATAGATGTACCTATAACTTACAGGGTATGAAGATGGTGGTGGTAGAAACATACCGCTAAAATGTTAAGACCCGAAATGGTGTATTCATCCAGAAATTAGTAAAACAACGACCGAAAATCTTTTTGATCTTTAAAAAAATCAAAAATAAAAGAGAAAAGACTTAAGAAATACTGTGGATGTTTTTCACTGTTTTCTCCAAAAGTGGGCACCGTATGGGACTGAAATTTTTACAGAAGACAGATACTGCATCTGTCTTGATATTTATGAATGAATCTGTATTTCTTTGACAAAAACCAATGTATGATATTACCTATTAACTTCTAGCTTGGGACCAAAAATAATGCGTGCTATGGCCGGCCTATTAAAGCATGATTAGCCATGAAGCTACTGGCTACTTATGAGAACCCTGGGCACGATCGACCCGCGGTGGACCAGTCAGTTTCTCGGCGGTGGAAAGACCGCGCTCACGGTCGAGTCACACGAACCGATATTAACGCGTTAACTTTGGTCGGGTACCCTGACGCCCTCGGGGGATATCTGACTGATTGATACATGCATGGGCGTAGATCACGGGGGGTTAGGGGGGTTGCAACCCCCCCAGGTTTTCACTTTTTATATATATAAAAAATTATTTTGTGCACACACGTATATGGAAGCAAGACCCAGATACAAGATCAACCCCCCCAGGTCTGAGGACGTGTCTACACTACTGGATACATGTATAACAACAACTGGGATGCATGCGTTTGTGGCGGTCGTGACCAGAAACCAGTTTCATTTTCTGAGTCATATGGCGTTTACGAAACGGAGAATCAGGCTCTGTCTCAGGCTCCGGCTCCATTTCGCGATTCCATTCTGAAATAACGGGTATAAAAATAGAGGCTTTTGGCTGCGATTCTGAAGTAGGCCTAGATTCTCGAAGTTTGATAAGGGAAACAGAGCTTCAACTTCAATGAAAAACCACAACCTTAATTTTCAGCATATCGATGTCAGAGCTCAAGCCTGAGCCTGAGCCTCTGCTTCGTAAACGCCCATGGATTGTGGATTGGCCATTGGCCGACTAGACCAGTGAAACGTCATCATGGAACTCGCCAAAATGGCGCCCTATGATTGGCCGTACATCGCTGCAAAACGACCAATCAAATGAATTCAGAGACAACTTCAGACAAGTATAGGATTTGAAGCTTTGCATGGTGGAGGTAACGTATAAAGCCAGGAAGTTTGTTTTTTTGGGGGGGGGGGGGGGGGGGGCACACAATGGAACTCTTTTCTAGAAGTGTGTTTCTAAAAAAAATCGGTTGGGATAATTATCTTTAAAAAAAAAGACATATAAGCACAGCTTTTGTGTGGCTTGATCACCTTGGGCATTGCAGACACATTTCAGAACGAGTTTCGTGGTAACCGAGGCAGTGATTTTTAACTCATTTTCTTCACAATTAGAGGCCCTCTTTAAAGATAGTATCATACTTTGGTTTTTGTAATTGTCAAAGAAGGACAGATTCATGGGCACAAATATCAAGACAGATACAGTAACAGTCATCTGTGAAAATTTCAGTCCCATACGGTGCCCACTGTTTGAGAACATCGTGAAAAACAGCCACAGTATTTCTTTAGTCTTTTCTCTTTTATTTTTGATCTTTTAAAAGATCAAAAAGATTTTCCGTCGTTGTTTTACTAATTTCTGGATAAATACAGCATTTCAGGCGGAAAAACATTAACGGTAGGTTTCCGAGTACCAGCACCACCTTCATACCCTGAAAGTTAAAAGTAAATCTGCGAACATTTCTGTTTTGGTTTCTCACCAAAGTATGATACTACCTTTAAGTACGTTTGGTGGAGATATTGGCCATTTAGCAAGACAGCCTATGGGCTGCATCTTATAAAGAAACACACAACCAGTGCACAGTGAACCCAGAGCCGTTTTATACAAACTGTTTCATAAAAAAGAGGAATTGAGGATTACAAAAGACAAAAATCGAACCGCGACAGAATTTCCGAGAAGAACCATGCAGCAGTTCACCCGGGGGTCAGTATTACTATTAGGGGGCAATGCGCTCACGGTCTCGTGCACAGATGGCACACGGGGGCCAACTAAACCGTTTCGATCCAATCTCGAGCTGTAAAACTATCCTCAACATCTGACTAAAGCAAGTGACAAATTTCATTTCCGCGTCGCGTCGGTCAACGAGATACGTTGCAAATGCACATGTCATTATTAACCACATAATAATGTTTTACACGTTGTGTATACATCCTATAAAGATGGAATAGTGACTGTAATTATAAAGCCCTTGATGGATAATTTACTGAAAAGGTAGCAGATTTTCATTGGATCGGGCTTTCATAAATATATATTGCGTTATAGGGTGACATTGCCATAAGGTCGTACACGAAACTTTACATATCTATTTCTAAACATCATTCAAACCAATGAACTTGAAATTGACATATGTTCATATTGAGAGTATTCTCTGTCTTATATTTAAATTTGGACATGAAAAATATGTCTTTAAAAAGGTAGCTAGGACGTTAATGCGCACTCCAAAATGTCGCCCTAAGTACCATGGTTGCCAAAACCTTCGCTGACATACGAAAAGCGGCCTCCCTATCCGTTAATAAGCCTAGTACGTAACGGGACTACAATTATGTATTAAGTGTACTGCTTTATAGAAGCATGAAAAACCCATTCCATGGATGCTACGATACATTGTGTTATTTTGAAAAAGCTGCACTAAATTGTGCAAACATTATTTAGCCAAGCTAATTAATAATTTACACTGCATATCAACTGTATAAACATACATATAGGTATATATATATATAAAGAAAATATGGGATGTTTACTTAAAAATAAAGAAATGATTCATCGCGTGCAATGAAATTGCGTCGCTGGTATAGATAGGTAGGTCGGGTAACGTGTATGATAATTATGTATATAGCGTGTTATGTTCGCTACGGGCGCACAGATGGTGGTACTACACATGCGTTTCCGAGAAAATGTCATCAGCCTTTGCAGCGCATTAAATGATATTAGGACGACACACGCACACACTCGCTTCGTATATTATAGCCGTACCGAGTGCGGGGTTAATTCGGTCATATCCACTTCACGTAGCATATACACTAAGCGGATAGGACGGCCCAGGGTTGCGGAATGTGCGCATGCGCGAATGACGACGGTTTTAAAGGGGTTCGCGATGCAGAAACTGAAATCGTTTTTTTTTTTATACGAAGTCGCTCGTAAAGGTTAAATGGCATGCACAAATGAAGAGATGGTCGTGAGGCCAGGATGGTCCTCTTAAGATATGGCCTTTACGAAATGAGGCTTGGGATGATTCTGCTATCGCCATTTAGTGTCCTAAATGAAATGAAGGGTTTGAGATACATGGCGAAGCCGGAGCCTTTTTTCGGCTTCATCATGTGGCCCAATCCCTTCGTTTCGTTTTGTGGACCTCAAAATAATGACGGTAGCGGAATAAGTCCCAAGCCTAGCCTCAAGCCTGGTTTGAGTCCTTTTCAAAACGGAACTTTGCAGGTTTGGGGAAAACAGTCTCCTGCTTTCTCATGTGGGGAGCTATTTAGACACATAATGGTGACGATGGCGTTTTGTTCTACTGAGTACACCAGAGACCAGCCAAAGTACGGTGTGTATTGGGTGACGCTGGGCCGAAAACTAACATTTTCACGCTCAGACACCTCCACAAGGAGTAGTCGGTTGTCTTGAACATGCTTCTCAGTCTGAGCATGGAGCTAGGAAGAGACCTAGCTCCATGGTCTGAGGGCCTGTTTGTTTAATGCACACAGGATCACGAATCTTGCGGATCCGGATCCCATTTTAGCGTAGTCCTGCATAGGACGTGGATCCCTAAATATGAGATCCTGCGTGTTAAACAAACAGGCCCTGGGTTTCTATGCTGGGGGTAGCATTATGTAAAAGATATATTGCACAAGAGCGACTCTTCAGTGTCACAATACCATAGTAACTGCTGGCCTCGATTTTGCACAGCCTAAGTCGAAGTGAGTAGTCCGTGAGTTTTTGTTTTATGCAAATTTGGATGTCCATATTCATGAGTGAAAACTGTGACGTCACTGATTCAAGGGACAGTGCGAGGTAGTTTGATTCGTGCTAAGAAATTCGCTAAGCTTTCTTTATAGGTTTTATTCCGAGTCACTACTTGTTCTTACTTAGAGCCATGACAGCTTCTTATAAAAAACTTACTCTGCGATGACAAGTTTTGCACTTTGGGAGACTAGACCGTGGTTCATCCGAGTGTCAACGGTCCGCGGAAGCGCATTAAAGCTAATATCAAACTTTGGTTTTTATCAAAGAAATACAGATTCATGGGCAAAAAATATCAAGGAAGATACAGTAACAGTCATCTGTGAAAATTTCAGTCCCATACGGTGCCCACTTTTTGAGAAAACAGTGAAAAACAGCCACGGTATTTCTTAAGTCTTTTCTCTTTTATTTTTGATCTTTTTCAAAAGATCAAAAAGATTTATGGTCGTTGTTTATCTAATTTCTGGGTAAATATACACAATTTCAGGCGGAAAAATTGTAACGGTATGTTTCTGCCACCACCATCTTCATACCCTGTAAGTTATACGTAAATCTGTGAACATTTCTGTTTTGCTTTTTTACCAAAGTATGATACTACCTTTAAAACAAAGTCATTACCAAAGACTGTGGTCACATTCTCGTCACCGTTGTTTTTCTTGTATTTAATCAAAATAATCTCGAATGGCGCCCTCACAGACACTCGTAAATCATGAAAAGTTCCTTATTTCAAGGAGAGACCAAAATTGGCGTCAAAATTAGCGCTTGACCGAGAATCAATTCGCTGACCCGTTATATGGCTTTAAGCTACGTGCAATCACCCATATTAACACTAACACCGAGAATACCGAGAAATTGACATCATGCGGGTTCAGACGATGTTACATGACCTAAACACAAGAGAGGTTACCCCTCAAAAAAGCCAGTCAGCGGGAGCCAGGGGTGACACAATTGGGCTATAAATAATTAGAGACTTTATAATATTGATATGATCAATCACAATGATTAAGCCAGTGTAGAGTCACCGCGTCTGTACATCGCACTGCAGCAGGCCCGTTCACTGCACGCATGATCAAGATTTCCCTGAATCGTCAAACAAAGTTCGCTAACCGGTCGATGCGGGGTCACGGGGTTCCTCGACTCACTTTACCTCATTTTTCTATAACCACCCCCCCCCCCACCTCACCCCCCCCCCCCTCTCTCACTCTTTCTCCAGTTTTCCCAGCACAGTTTATTTACAAATCAAACATTGTGGACAATGGTTACTCATCATCACCGAAAGTGGGCAAAGTGTCACTGGTTGAAAAGTTCAAATGCATGATCATGATTTTCTTAAAGGTTGATATCTTACTTTGGTTTTTGTCAAAAGAAATTTGCAGATTCATGGGCGAAAAATACCAAGGCAGATGCAGGGGCCAAAGACGTCGAGCATACCCCCCCCCCCCCCCCAACCCATATCCCCCTCCTCCCTCACCCCCACCCGTGGATAACACGTGTGTGCATGTGTACTAATTTGTTATTTTTTCTGGGAACGGGCAAACAAAAAAACCGCTTCGCTGATAATTCAATTCTTTTTCTTTTCTTTCCTCCCGTTCGCAACAAACGAACAGCCGATGATAATCAAAGTAGCCATCTTGGAATACAAACAATATTAACGTACTGTACCTACCCATCTGCCAAATTTCTTAGAAAATGGCCAAATGAAATGAAAAGGTTCCACATTATCAGCGACCTATAAGGCAAGTTAGAGCTAGATTCCTAGAACTTGAACGCTCTGATCAGAGGCAGGTGAGCACACGAATAGGTAAGTACCAAAAGAAATCATTGTATAGAAAGTGCAGGAGGATCAGAAAGGCGACAAAAGTGCAACCCAACCCTGACTTAAGAGGGCGCCACCACCTCCATGGCAGTACGAAGAATACTTCAGCCCATCTGAAAACCTGCAACACTGGTGCATATGAAATTTTCTGGGGCATGAATGGCAGCGGGCTCCCAGGCAACGATCAGCGGGGCACCATTGGGGGGGGGGGGCAAGCCATCTATAGGCAGTGACGAGCGGTGCCAAGGCAATGGTCATGGACATCATGGCAATGACAGTATAGCATCAGGGCAATGGCGTGGCCAAGGGTACCAAGGTAGTGACCAGGGGCACCAAGGTAGTGACCACGGGCTCCAAGGCAATAACCAGGGGCACCAAGGCAGTGACCAGGGGCACCAAGGCATTGACCAGGGTCTCCAATACAATGGTTAGGGCTACCATAGGGCTACAGGGTACCAAGACAATGACTGGGGCACCAAGGCAATGGCAAGGGGCATGAAAACGGTGACTGGGGCAATCAGAGAAGAGGTATAGAGGAAGAGCACCAAGACGTTACAAGGCAATGGCCAGGAGGCAGCACGGAGTCAATGACCAGCGGCACTGAGGCAATGACCAGCGACACCGAGGCAATGACCATGGACATCAAAGAAATGTCAGTAGCTCCAATGCAACGGCCAAAAATAACACCAAGGCAATGGCCAGGAGCACCAAGCCTTCAAGACATGCACCAAGGCAATGACCAGAGGCTAGGGCAGTGACCAAGGGCACTTTGCAGCGATCGAGGACAACCGATGCAGCAGTAAACAGGGATATATCGGAAGGCAGTGACCTGAAGCAGCAAGTCAATCACATCCAGAACAGATGCCCCTTGTCATCCCTAATAACACCCTGCTGGGACCGAACCAGAATATACCATGCACACGCATCAAGTACAGTACACGGTCACAGGTCATCACCATCTACTAGACTGCCACCACATTCCAAATATTGGACCACATTCATGGCGTTACATCCCAATTATCTTAATTTCCAACGTCCACTTGTCACTAAACACCTTTCGCAGGGTGTTCGACTCAATGGGAGACTTTTAAGAACCGGTCTTCAAGTCAACAGCGCACGCGCACGCAATTGTGAGCATGCGCGCTTTGTTTTGCGCCTGCGCTGTTGTGCGTGCGCGTGCGCTGTTGACTTGAAGACCGGTTCTCCAAAGTCTCCCATTATCTTAATTTCCAACGTCCCAATTGACGCCCTTTCTCACTAAACACCTTTCGCAGGGTGATCGACTTAATCGAAGTGCTTTGAACCAAAAACAGCAGCAAGAGTGGGTCTCTTCCATTCTTAGAATTATCATGACGATCCATCTTCGTAGAAAATCAAATAGTGATGTACAAGATTAGGCGGTGTGTTATCTTTACTCACTGATTAAATGATAGGAGGAAAAAAGTCCGGTGAAACATCACATTATCGAGCGGGTCTCGCGTATTTACTGACCCGGGTGAAGATGCATGAACACGGGGCAGTGAAAGAAATTATGATGCGACTCCGTGAGCGCTGGATTTCATTTTTTTTTTCTATTGACAGGGAAATTTCGTGTCAATTTCCAATATCACGCCCGGTTGACTTAATCGCTAATGACCAGGAGTCTGAGTCAAACGGCACCGTTATACAAGCCGTAAGCCCCCACCGTCCATGACAACCTTCCCGCTAACTGCATTATCCAGTCCAGTTAATAATAACTCTCTCCCTCCCTGCCTAGCTCCATCACCGAACCGCCGGCAGAGGTTTTTTTTTTTCATCATCCGAAATGCAATTTACCGATTCTCAGAACCACCCGTGTTTTAAAAATACAATCAGTCCAGGCCCGTCGTGTAATAGGGCCAGGGCTGGCCTCGCCGTCTCCGAACCCAAATCCCCCGTCTTGCTCAAGGGAGAAGGGGGAGGGGTGGAAGGAAAGATGCTGGTTATTTAGAGGATGAAAGCGGGAGGATTCCGAGAAATAGGAAACGGAGTCACCAAGGGGGAGAGGGGAGATGAGAGAGACTCTCTAGAGATGTGTTGATGCAAATGATGGGAGGATGATGATGGCGGTGAAGCAGAGTGGAAGCGAGGAGGATGGAGGATGGAGGCAGGGCAAGATGCATTCCTCGAATTATAATCGCCGGAGGGAACTCCTTCTATTTATTTATTGTTTCCCGTCGTATAAAGACCGGCTTGAAAAGGTGGCGGAGAAGTCGCCAGTGTTCCGTCCGCCCCCGGAGAAATGAGACAAGCCAGCGATGCGAGCTGCTAGCAGCTTCTTTTACGCAGAATTCAATCTTGCAAGGAAAAAAAAAATTAAAGCGAGTTATCAGATTTTTCTACACGCGCAGCTGGCTCGGTTTGAGATTGGTTTTTTTTTTTAGTAATGACTGTGAAGTGAACGAACAAGATGTTGAAAAAAACTGAGTGGAGTTGGATCTCATCATCTAATAGATTTGACAGGTTAGGTCTGACAGGGCAACACGGCAGGGAGGTTTTCTGCGAAGTGTAGTGACAGCCCTTAGCAGCCTAGTAGCCGGCTGGACGTCAGACATCGCCACGGCAGAGTCCAGCCGTCTAGTCCTCGACCCAGACCCCGCCCGGCCGGCCAGACCCCGCGGTGGGTACATGCACACGAGCACGGTGCCTATCGAGCGCATATTAATGCGGTAAGCCGCCGCGATTACACGGTACACCACCGTCTTGAGACGCTTGGCAAAAGATCAATATAAAACGTCAAGAGTAGCAAAACTTTCTCCTCTCTTTGACTGTTTCGAAACTTATTTCCCGCACGCACCAACCAAGTCTGACGTGAACCTGCGGGATAGATTCGTTCCATAAACCCACAACCGCTAAAATCAGTCAGTAGAGGCATTGTTATACCAGTGAAGGCAGTGATGTCAATCTTATACAGTATGCCAAGCACACGGATGTCAGTTACTATTAAAACACACATGAGGTAAACCAAACAGTTTCAAGCCGAGCGGCGTAAAATTGGCCCCAGCGGACTGGCCTGCAACTTACACTGTCTTCGGTCGATCCAAAATATATCAAACTATTTTAAAACATAAACCTCCATATTATCATGCTTCACACGAATCAAAGTCATTTGCCAATCTCAGACTACTTTCTTCTTCTTCTCCAAGCTTGGCAGTGTCAGTGTTGGAGTACTCGTACTCGTACTCAAGTACAACTCGAGTACAGACAAATAATCGGCCCGTACTCGATTAAAAGTACTCGAAAATAAAATGTACTTGGCCCGTACTCGATAAAAACGGTACTCGGAAATAAATGTACTTGGCCCGTACTCGATTCCATGTACTCACATTTTGGGAGTACTTGACCATTTAGTGCAAATTTCATTTTTGTTTAATTTCACGGTTTATAATGATTCCGACTTCCGATAATTAATACAATAGGAGTATGAAGATCATCGGGAGTTTAGTATCGAATGGAGTAAGTAGCACAGTGTCATTTGAAAGGTTTGAAAAACATTCATTTCTGAGAAGAGTTGCACAACATGATCAACATCCAATTAAAAGCATCTTTGTGAAACAAAATGGGAAATGTATTTTTTTGCACTGAGCGTTGGTACTGTACTCCGGACGTGGACTCGGACTTTGGTACTCGGACTCGGCCCGATACTCGACCTTGAATAAACTCGGACTCGATACTTAGGACTTGCACTCGACAGCAATGTACTCGGACTCGGCCCAGTACTCGGACCTTGAAGTTGAAGTACTTGGAGTACTCTGTACTCGGATCTGAAGACTCCACTCCAACACTGAGCAAAGCATTGTACCGAAGAATCAAAAGTTACCGGCCAATAAACATTATTGGAACTTCCTCGCAGTACTAGTAATGAAACAAGCTGCCTGACCTCCATTCTGAAAGCCACAAGCTTGTCTGAATCCTAGGACAAACTCCCTGAGTGACTTCAACGACCCTCCCCCGATCTCATCGCATTTTCTTAATCGGTAGCAGGACTCGCAGGTGAATCGGCATATGACAGGGCACTGGGAACTTGTCTCTAGTCTTTAGACTGTCTTTCTTCTACGTCCTATGATTTACGACCCAGACCAAAATAGCGGATGTGATTGAACCGTAACTTCCTCTGGGGACAGACAGAGAGAAGGGTCAGAATTGCTGGACTGTTATGACTGGCACTCTTGACTGGAACAAAAAAATGAGGCCAGAGGGCAAAGCAGGTGTGCCCCTCGCGTTTTACTGGGATTAATTACGGGGGCAAACATCGAATGATGCATTACAGAGCAAGGGTTAGACGTGCACCACTTCTCAATTGCGGACACATGCTTCCCGACTAGTGAGACCCTTCCCCAACACGAGTGGAAGCTTTCCATTCTCAACATGACTGTGACACCCACTTCAAGTTCTACCAAGCACCCAGGGACATCTCTTCTACCATGAATCAGTAAGGAATCTTACTCCGTGCTCCCACATACACCCTATAGACACCATTCCCTATACCACACAGTGACACTCGCCCAAATTGAAGAGTGAGAGGATACCCAACCGTCAAACGTAGCACAATCAGTACCAGGGATGCTCATTTCCACCCAACACCAAGAGACATATCTTCTATCAAGACTCAAAGGACCATTCCCTTCCACCCAGTGACACCCCAATACCCAGTACCGATGAAAGCTGACCGTCTCCTGCCCACGCATGTACCACGGTAACACCATCACTATCGTGACACCAGTTGAGCCTACCCGACACCCAATGACACCCTCCCTTCTACATGCGACACCCAAATGCTTCATGCTTCAACCCAGTGACACCCACAGCTACCTAACACCCAGTGGTAGGGTGTCTCTCTACCTCCATGCTCCAACCTATACTTTATACAGTTTCCCCTACCACCTAATGGCACCCTCCCTTAACTACAAAAGACACCCCTTAACCCAGTGATACCCACAGCAAGCTACCCAACACCCAGTGGTAGGGCCTATCCAACCTATACTTAATATACACTATCCCCTACCACCTATAATGACACCCTCCCTTATCTAAGAGACACCCCTCAACCCAGTGACACCCATACCCAACACAGTACCTCTCAATTATACCTTCTCTGTAATGTAGTAGACACTATCCCCTTCCACTCCATGCCAATATACCCACTACCCGGTGACACTGGGTGACACCCTCTCCGAATTGCCACCCAGTGCCACTCTCTCCTGATTATCACCAAATGACAGCCTACAAGCGACACCCCTCCTACAACCCAGTGGCACCCTCCCTAATCTACAAAGGCATTCTCTCTCCAACCATCTCCCCCTCCAACCCCTCTCCTCTCTAATCATGGAGGAATAAATGCAGCTATTTAATATACATTCTCCTAATACGCTTTGTGCCTAAACCTACCAGGAATACCCTCCCTTCCCATCATCCAATAATGACAGCAGTTGAACAAGCTTGAAGGAGCGACAACATTGAACATTGAGACAATCCAGAATGTTGCCAGCCCCAAAACACCGCCATCGGTCATCATTAAATAGTTTAATAACTCTCGCGTCGAGGAACAAGACACGGCACTCGAAAACATCCGACGAAGCCCTAATACCTGGCCCTGTTCCTCCCTTTCATCGGCTAAACACTCCCTCTGGTGAAGTGGGGCTTAGTCATGGCCAAACTATATATACCGGCTCCATCACCCGGATAAAAATAACTTCTTGCCCTCCCAAAAAATTGCCCGTGGCAATGGGACGAAGGGGGAGACACGAGAGCCACCAAGACTAGATCTATGTCACTGTATATGGATCTGATGCGAAGAGCACAAATTATACAGGGAATTGGGGAGTTCAAAATGAATGTCTAACAACAAAAATCCCCTGTACAAAGAAAGTGTGGTCTCTTTGGCGTCTGAGCGCGAGATGCAATAAATAACGGCCGTGAATAAAAAAAGCACACACCATGAGAGGCGCTGAAATGAACTGTGCAAAGAATCTTCAATCGGGCGTTGAGAAGCCACACACACATCTTGAAGACGCGAAGGATGATGATGATGAAGATGATTAATTGAAGCCCCTCGGCTAATCTCCAATATACGATGAGGATACAACAAGGGAGATGTCGCCGGGTCGAAGAAGACCGGTGCCACCGGTGTTGTTGAGTGTATGTTGTCGTCCCAAACCGTGGCGCTTGCCTCGGCCCGTTCCAGAGAAAGAAAACACAATCGTTCGGAGCGGGACTGAGGTGCGGTGAGACGATGGCGCGCCGAGGTCACAAGGCGGCGCACGGGCTAAGAACGGCGCGCCACTTCATGCTGAAGATGACACCGGGGGCTCGAATGTTATTAAAATGGGATGACTGGATTATATTCATAGGACCTCGGTAAAAAAAAAGAAGAAGAAGGGGGAAAGCAAGGCAGGGATGAGGAGGGAACGAACGAGCGATCAAACCACTCGACATAGCCCGAGGCCGATCACTTCGCAGTCCCTAATATCAACGCCAAGTATTATCGCGCGATATGTAATCAGGGACTCCAGGGACTCCAGCGACCGACCGACCGAGCGGCAGGCTCTGAAAGCTGAGTTCATTGAACGAGCTGAAAATAATGTTTCGCAAGGCCTCAGCCTCCTACGATGATTACATTATACTCTTGATTTAAGTCCACAAGTAAACCTTTTTTAATTTCAGTAATTATATTAGGCGGTAGAAATAAAAGGGATTAGATTTCTCTACCCTACATCGACGCACATCTCGACTATTTGTTAAGGTGATTTTTTTTTTCCTCTGGGGCCCTAAGTCTGACTACCCTGACTGAGCATACAAATTGAAGAGAGGTGGCGCCACGCATTACAAATTTTGGGGGCGGGGTTGGGGACGGGGACGGGGGGCGGGGAGAGGACGACAAGCTAATGTGATTTCAGGAATAAGGAAGACCGTTACTCCATGGAGCTAGGAAGCTACCTCCACTTGAAATGTCCTCTCTGTTCAAGCCATATCAAGATACAACAACAATTTTGTCAGCCGATAGAATATTACAGTCAGTATGCAACCTCTACGGGAGAAAACATGTCAGTTTATTAATTGATGATTGACGTCATCATGACGTCATCAAAGGTGCAACTTTTTCCAACACAGAAAGCAGGGATCGATCTTCATGGAAATTGGTTTGCTTGATTAATGTTTGCTCTTGGATGGGGTTTACATTCCTGCCCTTCAAAATCGAACTCTGTGTAGCATCTCTATAGCACGGTCTTTGGACTTCGACTAACAAGTTGGGCCATCAATCCCAATATAAAGTTAAAGTACCTGGGCTCAATAGTCCCGTGCCCTTCAAAATCCAACACCGTGTAACGTCCCTATAGCACAGTCTTTGGACTTGGACCAACAAATTAGGCCATCAAGCCCAATATAAAGTTAAAGTACCTGGGCTCAATAGTCCCGTGCCCTTCAAAATCCAACACCGTGTAACGTCCCTATAGCACAGTTTTTGGACTTGGACCAACAAGTTGGGCCATCAATCCCAATATAAATTTTAAGTGCCTGGGCTCAATAGTCCCGTGCCCTTCAAAATCCAACACCGTGTAACGTCCCTATAGCACAGTCTTTGGACTTGGACCAACAAGTTGGGCCATCAAGCCCAATATAAAGTTAAAGTACCTAAGCTCAATAGTCCCGTGCCCTTCAAAATCCAACACCGTGTAACGTCCCTATAGCACAGTCTTTGGACTTGGACCAACAAGTTGGGCCATCAAGCGTAATAATAAAGTTAGAGTGTCTGAGCTCAAAGTCACGTCCCCTTCAAAATCCAACACAACGCGCGCAGTATCCCAATGGCCCCAGTCTTTGGGCAAAGCAGCCCAACTGTGGTGCACAGCTGTTCGACTGAAGCCCCAACTGAATTACAATGATGGTCTCTACATCCTTGTGCCCTCTCGAAATAGCACTCCCTGCAGTATCTCTGTGACATTTTTGGACATGGACCAAGCTGGGTCATCGAACCTCCCGTCATTTTGATAGTCGGCCCAGTGCCCACAGTGCGCAAAACTAGTCCCGATGTTTTGGACCCAGTCCAAGCTTGTCCAGCTAACTCGAAATTTGACTGCGTCCTTCGACAAAGTACAAACCATTGTACAGCAATAACTTTTTGTCATTATTTTATCCAAGTACCATCCGGAGCACCGGTTTTTCCCAGAACCAGATTTGATCAACAATAAAAATGATGGAATCACATGATGTAACCACACAGGCTTTGTGGCTAAACAATGCCTGGTACGGTAATAAATTAAGCCAAGGATTTTGACGGGGTGAGCGCACTTTTTTTTCAAAAAGCAGAGGAAAGAGGGACCTACCATACAGATTAATACACGAAAGTATCAGCTTATTCAAAATGCATGATCAAAATTTTAAAATAGTCGGATGCAACTTTCCTAAGAATCGCTAATCACTATTTACGGAGATCAACGCTAATGTACTTCGTTGTAGGTTTCATAAAGTATAATTATCTTGAGTTATTGTCATCCCAAAGATAACCCTCGAAAAAGCGCCCTCAAGAGGCTACAATGATAAGCTTTCAGATCTTCCCAGATGGTGAAAAAATGTATTTGGGGTTTCATGCCCCATTTCTTGAATCCATTCTGAAATAACGGGTATCAAAATAGAGGCTTTTGGCTGCGGTTCGGAAGTAGATTCTCTAATTTGAAAAGGGAATTAACACAGAGCTTCAGCTTCACTAAGAAAAAAAGTAAAACCTATATTTTCAGCATATGGATGTCAGAGCTGGAGCCTGAGTCTGAGCCTGAGCCTCCGTTTCGTAAACGCCCTTTGTCAGCGCTGCGATCTGGCCAAAACTAAAAAAACAACATTTCGAATTCCGAAACGCATTACGGAGGGGCGTTACAATGTCGAGCCCCAAATCCGCCCTGGGTTCTGTCACCGTAAACTTGAAATTCTGAAACCGGAGCGAATCATTTCTGGTCTACCATGTCAGCTTCGATCCTGTCAAACTCCAGTCTCAGAGCTGAACCGGTTAAAAATAGAAAAACCCATTTCGTCAGAAGCGATGATGAGTGGTTTTCTTTCTCTAAGTTTTGTTTCCCTCAGACGATGCATCGGAGAGCAATTTTTGGAGGGGTTACTCCGGACCATAATACCGCCTGGAGCGTTTAGCGGTGTCACTAGCAATTCCAATGAAACTATTCCTGGCTGTCGTCACGAGAGAGTTAACTATAAATGTCCTTAAACAGAAAGGCCGGATGCAAACCGGTTCATCATCCCGCCTGGCCGAACTTGACGAAAACAAGTGTTATAACGTCGCAATGAATTCATCGGTATAAAACCGGACGATTTGTTTTTCTGGCTATGTCGTTTGCGGTTTTTGACCGCTACTTCCGACTGGAGGAAGTTTTTACGACTGCGAAGAGATGATCCGAGTGGGCACCGGCGGGGCGAAGCGCGTCGAGACGGGGGCACGGCACCGGGCAGCGCGGCGGCACCGGCCCCTCCAACTCCCAGGTGTTTAAAAATTAGAGAGAGAAAAGGAAATGAGCGGAAGAAGTGGAGGGGAGCGAGTGTGGAATAACGACCGTATGGCCATGGACTGGCGGGGGATGGGTGAGCAAGGGGGGGGGGGGGGGGGGGGGTGAAGAAAAGTGCGCCGTGAATTGACGCAGTCACTTGGCACCGAGCGATGACGAGAAGTCTCCGCTCTCCATCACACACCCAGGGTTGACGGTGATGAGGAGGCAGGCACTTCCTGCCCGTCCGTGGCCCCAGTGGACTACGGCGTTGACGGAAGGGGTCATGTAGCTTAATATCCCAGTCGGCGTTGGACTGGTAAAGAGGTCACTCACTGTGCCGTTTAACGACAACCTGGTTATAACCGCGCTTGGTATGATAAAATCATGCCACGAATACACAGGAGACATGGGTCGGATGTGTGCCACTCGCACCAGACATTCCAACCATTCACTTCACGATATATTGATTCACAAAATGTTGATTTTTGTTTGTGCCGAAGCAAAACAAAAACATCGTTCTAAGACTGACCGGTGACATTTTATCATAGGGCTCATGATGAAAAAAAAACCGCCGGAATCCTTTTACGACTTGACTAACGTTCAACACAATACTATCTAGTATAGTAGTAGTGAGTGCTCTCAAATGCCGGACTAACTGCCACAAGAGATGTACCCCATTCCCATCCCTTGAAGACGCAGTTAATGAAAGTAATTCCGACCTGCTTCAACTTTAACTTTATAGTTGGGTCGCGATATTAATTTCTGCCTTTTTTGCTAGTGATTTTTATTTGCAATGTCTTTTGAATATTTCTGAATTTAGGGTTATTGAAAAGTGAACAAAGAAAAATTGACTGGAGCGGGATTCGAACCGGCGACCTCCAGTACCATACTGGCGCTCTACCAACTGAGCCATCCAGCCCTATACGTTGGTGGTGACCCAGATGAGTCAATTATCTTTATTCGTTTAGGGTTGTTAAAGATAATTGTTAATGTAAACTTGACTTACCTGCACCCATAGCATAGCGTCACGTGATCATCGTTATAGTCTTCATCTCAAGCCTCGTTCTGGTTTCCATAATAGCAAGATGGCCGCTGGAGGACCGACATCACCCGATGAGACAAACTATAACAGAGAAAAAGAAGAAAGAAAAAAATACAGGAGACAAGTCAATGACCGTCACTGCCCCAGATATGCCGTATATACCTGTCTGCTTGTCCAGTTAAGAAAATGACCGGATACTTCTCATTACGGTCATATTGCGCTTCGCAGTTTAGAGAAGTAACACTCGTCCCATAACTTCTACAGAGCTGGCTTGTTGGAGGTAGAGCTATAGTTGATACCTGCCAAACTGGATTTTGTTTTTGGTCAGTCTCTTGGGACCGTGTCATAGGAATCTATTAACGAGGCATCCCCAGCGGTACCTCGGTGATGGACTGGCATTATTATTCGGTTTGACCGTGGTCAGACTCTGGCCGCTGTGGACCTGCTGGTCATCACAGAGATCATGACAGTGGTTCTTTTATTTCACTCTTCACTTCGAATAATAATCAAGGAAAATTGTGTTGTTCCAAACGAACGATTCCCTCAAGTAAACACCAAAATTCGACAATAATTTGAGAAACTGTTTTTGATCTGTTATCTAATCTACATTATTACACCGGCTGTAAACCTCGTGCATGATTTTTTATACCGAACATGTCTTTTGTAAAAACAAGTCGAGCCCGAGTAGCCTAGTTTAAAGGTAATATTATACTTTGGTTTTTGTCAAAGAAATACAGATTCATGGGCAAAATTATCAAGGAGGATACAATAACAGGCATCTGTGAAAGTTTCAGTCCCATACGGTGCCCACTTTTTGAGAAAACAGTGAAAAGGGACCACATTATTTCTTAAGTCTTTTCTCTTTTATTTTTTATCTTTTAAAAGATCAAACAGATTTTCGGTCGTTGTTTTACTAATTTCTGGATAAATACACCATTTCAGGCGGAAATAAATTAACGGTATGTTTCTACCACCACCATCTTCAATGGTCACACTTTAAAAACTGCGTTCATCCTGAATCCTCCACAGTCCTCCAGTGATCTCACTTATACTCAAAATGAGAGGACCCTGAATCCTGAATCCTTCAAAATCCTTCGGTGGCCATACCTAAAAAAAAAATGCGTTTATCCTGAATCCTTGCAACTCCTCAAGTGGTCCTCACTTGAAAATGACATTATATCCTGAATCCTCCGAAATCCTCCAAAACACCAGAAGGATTTTGGAGGATTGAGGAGGGTTAGGGTTAAGATTTAGCGATTAGTCTGGAAGTCACTGAAGCATTTCAGTAAGTCGGGGAGACGGAACGGCTTCAGTGCTTGATTCATGTCGATGGAAATGGCTAGCTCTTTGGTTGAAGCATGGAGGAAAGAACTTCCTCCATGGTTGAAGTATAAAGCCATGATCAAACTCACGTGGCATCGCAGAGAGGGCGAAGAGGGAAGGGGTGGCCAGGTGCCACCGGCCTGTCCAGCTTAAACTGCTCGTTGACGTCTAGTACAATCATAACCCATCATAGAATTTGTCTCAGATTTCAGGAGATATGTCCAATAGTTTGGTAATTCAAGCTCGCTGAACCTATAATATGACCTGTCGCCGTCAAACCAGGGTCGAACCAAGATTGGAGATGAACCTGCCTTGTAGTCTAGTAATCCACACGTTGGCTTATCCAGACAGATTAGTTCGAAAGATTAGACTGTTCCAGCCTCATTCTTATCCCTTCTTCCTTCTTGGACTTTTAAATCTGGACGCCACTTGCAGACCTGTGTTATAGCTACAACGTGTCTGAATGGAAGGAACTTCGGTCTAAATTTTCGTAAATTGGAGAAGTTGAAAGTCTTACACTCGTGCTTCAATATATCAGTCGTTTAAGCCATACAATTTCCACAACACGTTATCTGCAATGAGAGACAAACCCATGAAGACACCTGCTTTACTCTTGCGTAACTCAAGTCAATGAAATTTTCATTGACAACCAATGTATGTCAGAACATAAAAGCAAGCTTTGCACGTCCATGGACTCAGTATGTGAAGAATTTGTCTATTGGTGTGGCAAAAATGTACAGGCACAGGCATATGTTGTACTGTTACAATAGTAGGCGTACTGTGGACTCTAATGGGGTGTGGCATAGTGATTATCCTATATAATGAGATTAATGGCCAAATTGGTCAACTTTCCAGTTACGCTAAATGTCATTTAGCCTCTGAGAAAGACCCTATAAAACATTATCATACACAGAATCCCATAGACGGGCTATTCACAAAAAGATCTATCAATATTATAACAATTTGAAAGTATGAATATTAAATGATTTTGGTCGGGAAAAAGATAATATGCAAATTAGACTTGCCCTTCACCGACGTGAATGAGCACTGTATTCAGTGCTTGTAAGAGCACGTGAAATTTGAAAGAAATAATAAAAGATGATCTATCTCAGTGATGACAGGCCTAATCATTACTCGGTGTTCGATTTTTGTGACATTGGTTAAGATTATTTTGTGACATCAGGAGTCCAGGTTATAAGATGTTGTTATTGTCAAACAGTTAGTCATCACTTCGTATTAAAGGTAGTATCATACTTTGGTTTGTGTCAATGAAATACAGATTCATGGGCAAAATATATCCAGGAAGATACAGTCAAAGTAATGTGTGAAAATTTCAGTCCCATACGGTGCCAACTTTTTGAGAAAAAACGGCCATAGTATTTCTTAAGTCCTTTCTCTTTTATTATTGATCTTTTAAAAGATGATCAAAAAGATTTTCGGTCGTTGTTTTACTTATTTCTGGATAAATACACAATTTCAGGCAGAAAGAAATTAACGGTATGTATCTACCACCACCATCTTCATACCCTGTAAGTATGTGAAATCTGTGAAAATTTCTGTTTTGGTTTCTTACCAAAGTATGATACTACCTTTAAGTTGGTGGACGCTGGGTCTTTTTTCACGGAAATTGGCTCAAAGGTATAATTTGTCAACCAACGGTGCATACAGAAATTGTTATTGGAAACAGATGAAGGGGAATGTCCTTTTGGATGGCCGTCTGAGGGTGACTCCGGGCGACTCAACCGACGACCGTATCGGTTGAACTTCCCTCTGGACGGTCCGTACGGGGCCACTGGGGGGTAATAACAGAAGGTAGAGGCTTGCCCTGGGTCAGACGGTCAGTTTTATTTGGTGAGGCTAGCTTCGTAGGTGAGGGGAAGGTGAGGTTTGAGATTGAGGAGATGGGGAGTGACAGACACCAGGCTGATGGGTGATTAGGTTCGATCTGATGTCATGACGGTGTGTCATCTTAGAAGAACAACTAACATGCCCCTGTCACTGCAAGGTACTGCAGCCTAGGTATTTGAGTAGTACCCTTTTCACAATTGATCCAAAGAGGGCGCTGCCACGGACGCCATCTTTATGGGTGAATGTCAGATATAAAATGACCTAAGTAGGTCTATACTTTTTAAGGAATGAATCAATCAGTGGAAGCATTCAGTGGGACCTTACACAAATCAAGTAATCAAAGTAAATTCAAATGGATTATATTTCAAATGACAAGAATGCAATAAATTTGGGTTTGTATATTATGGTTTACGTTTTTGGTCATAACTAATGTGATGCATGCAGTCGTGTGATTCAAAATATGCCAGAAACCGGTTCTTCCCGGAACTTTTGCTGTGCGTTCTTCAATGATCCTTGCCATTATGTGAGTGGTTTCATGGCTTCTGACTGGCAAACGAACGAATGATAATTGACTATTAGGGACACATAGTTCAGTTGGTAAGAGCGCCGGTACGGTATTCTGGAGGTCGCTGGTTCTAATCCTGCTCCAGTCAATAATATCTTTGTTCATTTGTCACTGATTTCAATAAGTTTCCATGGTGGTTATTTGATGATTATATTCCATACCCTTAGGTTTGTGTCATGTTTAGAAACAGGTGTAAGTCTTTTAGGACTTATTTTCCGCAACATTACAGCTCGGTCGAGTTTTTGCCAAAATTAACCAAGATGGCAGGTAGCACTTATGGGGAGCAAATTATACCAAGCAAACACATATAATAACGATTTCATATACTGACAGTCACAACTGGCGATTGATTCGTTGGAAACAATTTGGGGGCGGGGGGGGGGGGGGTTCACAAGGAAAGGTACAATCTGGTCACAACGTCTTCCAAGAAGATTGAATGATATTTTTGCACCATTTGGCCCTCCATAGCCAAACAAGTAGCATTGTTTGTTTATCATAATAAACGCTACTATAGCTGCAGTGGTCGGGTGGGTGTTCACCAGGTCATTGGCCCGACCGAGCTGCGTTTATCAAGGAGGAGAGACGCCTGGGGGCTAGACGTCGAGTCGCATCCTGTAACCACTTTCAATCACAAACACTTAAAGTGAAATACGACCGCCCCGCGGGGGTAAACAATTAAAACACACACATACTGAAAACTTGTGCACTTCACCTGACTTCGGGCATGTACCAGTGATATGTGGATGGGTGGATGGGTACAGGACCTTGTGTTTGAATTCAGGCGAATTATGGAGGAAGGAAACAGGTCCATGTCTTCCTCCTTCCATCCTCCATGGGCGAACCTGCTCTGAAAAATACTAACACTATAGGAGGTATCGGGTTACTGTCTTTCCCAAAGCTTGAAACGCAACTAATCAATACAATACAAATGTACGGTATCGGGCAATTTCTCTTAATTGGAGACAACCGAACCGACTCGTACTCATAGGGCCAACTCAAACATGCTGCATAGTGCATGCACAAAATGGTGAAAACACTCTCCAGCACAAAACACATTTTGCTCTGATCGTGTCCTCCTCAATTTATTCCATCCTAAAGAAAATTCTGTGGAAACTAGAAACCTGACGAGAATGATTTCGTATGTCTGCTGATAAGCCCGCCGCTAAGAGCTGACTACTATACCTGTATTAAATTTGTCTCGTATAATGACACATGTCACTTACAATGTTTCGATCCTAATAACCAAGCCATCAGGCTCTGCATGCCAAAAACAACGCGACTGTAATCGCCTGAAAACACGCACGTGTACAATCTACACACACCATAATAATAAACAGCACCACAAATGGCCTGGTGTGAAGGTTGTACACAGTGAAATATAAGACAGGACAAAAGCAAACGTGGATGATGAGTCATGTCATATTATACAAGAAGCGAAGAGTGGGAGGGGCAATGAATGAGTATTATTGGGGCGTTGCCCGCTTTTAGCCCTGAAAGGTGACAGAATTATGCAGTGGGTCCGCATAGGTTTTTAAGTACAGTATTTTTAAGTACGGTATTACGCAGTGGGAGGACAAGTAAGTGTGGCTACTCCGAACACGCGCTTGGGAGTTGGAGTGAATAATTGAACATAGAGCAATATAATGAGCATTTCTCTGACAAAATATAGAAAGCCAGAATACATAGCAAACAATCAACACATTTTGCATTGGATCAAGGGGAAATGGCCAACTTATCGCCCAAATTTGGGGGAATTCTATGTCTTCTTGGTAAAATACAGGCAGGATCGAAGATGAGCTTCTCTCAATTAAGTAGAATTAATTTATGACTAAAATTTATTTCATTTATACATCAAGGGCCAATTTCATAGAGCTGCTTAAGCACAACAATTTGCTTATAAAGCATGCAAAAAGTCTTCCTTGATCAAATAGAATTCACCAACCAAATTACCGTGTGATGTTTTCTGCGGTTGACTATTTGGCCATTTGCTGAGTAGAACATTCAATAGGAGTGTTGGCTAGCATACTGATTTTATTTACCAAGGTTGTTGGTGCTTAAGCAAGTTTTGGTTGTTTGTTAAGCAGCTCTATTGGCCCCAGGCCAGTTCGATACTCTTAATGTACATGTAGTTGCATCGACCAGTATATTATAGTATTAAAGTTAGATCCCAGTAACTGGTCAAGGTCAGTTAGAGCATGGAGGTATAAAGAGGGATACCTCCATGGTAAGAGCATAGGGGGAGGAAGAGAGAGGTAGGAAACGGGATAGGTTTCCTACCACCTATACCTCCATAAAGAACATCAGAGCATGGCCCCCATGATCAGAGTCAAGACAGTAACAGTCGCATAGGACAGCTTCTGCAAACCGTAGCCACTGTGTCAGAGTGCAAGTACTTGAACTGTCTGCTCAAGACGTATTGTAACAAACTCGACAAACTCGAAAAGAGCTGAGCCAATGGTACAGCCCCAAGTCTCTACCATGTTTCAGAAATGAGTGTTTTTCTTCCACGAAAAGTGCCCAACACTAGATCTGAGAGCAGGCCTCGGGCAAAGCCTCGGCAAGTGCAACATGCATCAGAAAATACGAATGAGAAACCACGTACTCGTATTTCCTGTAAGAATCGAGAGGGGCTATTGGGTATGTAGAAGTGAGGAAGAGTGGCACGGCATACATGTAGAGTCCATGAGTTGGTTCCGAAAAACACAGGGAAGTTAGCCAAGAAAAACATTGAAACTTCGCACTGCGCAACATAAACCAGCCTTGATACGAGGCGAAGTGGTAAACACGATGGCTTATTATGGCCATGTTTATGACAAACGCAGTGTGTCGTCCCATGCAATTAGTTGGCAGAGTCCATAGGAATAAAGACCTTTCCCCCTTTAGTTAGGAAACAACCAACGTCTTGAACGAGTATTAAACAAACATGCAGGGCATGCCTCATTCCTCCATCCTCCGCATCACAGCATTAGTGCATATAGAGCAATGAGATATATAGAATATAGGTCTATCGTACCATGGAGGAACATCCTTCGTAATCCTCCATGATCGCACTAAGCGAGGAATCATTGCTCTTAAAGGTAAAGTACAGGATTGGTAACACACCGAAACAGAAATGTGCACAGATTTACATATAACTTTCAAGGTATGAAGACGGTGCTGGTAGAAACACACTTTTAAAACATTTCCACCTAAAATTGTGTATTATCCAGAAATTAATAAAACAGACACCGAAAACAGTTTTAATATCGGGGTAGGATCAAAACCATTCTTCATATTTTATAAGAAAAATTGAGTTGCGTTTTCGCTATTTTCTAGTGTCCCATCGTTTGACCTCAAATCTTTACATGTTTACTTATTCATGTAAGTGCTGGATCAGACAAAGTGTGAGTGCTGTTCTGTAGAACCTTACCAATCATGTAGGCCCCCTATTACACCTTTAAATTCCCCCAATAGGATTTCCCCTATCTCTTGTTTATGTATATCGTGGCTATATTCCTATAACTCAACAATAATTGATGCTCTCTCCATATCTTTGTTTTGACATCCCACTTATCTTACCGCGAAGGGATCGAGTTCATATACGGGAATCAAATCGCTGTCAACCCCAAGGGTTATCTCAACGGACTCGGTTACATCAGTAGCTCTATGGTTACATCGATCTACAAGGCCGTTCACTCGGTCCAAACCCCGTGCTGGAAAACATTCGCGACCCTTGGCCATAAATAAATCTCCCTATCCAGACTGAGCACACATCCATGCCAAGGTAATTTTAAAGGTAATGATTATCATACTTTTGGTTCTGTCAAAGAAATGTAGATTCACGAGTAAACAAAAAATACCAAGAAAGATACAGTAACAGTCATCTGTGAAAATTCCAGTCCCATACAGTGCCCACTTGTTGAGAAAACAGTGAAAAAACTCCACTGTATTTTAAAATCTTTTCACCGTTATTTTTTATCATTTGAAGAGATCAAAATTGTTGTTGGTCATATATTTTTACTATTTCCTTGATAAATATAGCGTTTCAGGCAGAACAACTTGAAACATATGTTTCTACCATCACCATCTTAATGTATTACCTATACTTAGGCAAATCTGTGGAGATTTCTGTTTCGTTATGCTACCAAAGTATGATACATGTTAGTACCTTTAATGCGGGTATATAACATGGCGTTATACCAAACCAACCATATTTTTTTGACAAAGTGCCAAATCTCTGTCACACCAGTGGAAGTGGTAAAACCCAACCCAACTAGCCAATTTTATTTTAATTCCCTCTCCCCCCCCCCCCGCTTTCTTTACACAACGAGTGGATTACCATGGACATGACAGGTGTCACAAACCCTGGACCCTGAAGCCGTGCTCCTCCCCCTCCCCCCTCAACCTCGTGCCTGGGGTTTCCAGGAATTGCTGAGCATGTGGCAAGGTTAAACCGCTTCGGCCTATACCGCGCCAGGGAAGCAGCAATGGAGATTTTAATGCGAGATGCGGGCAGTGATCGCGTGTCAAAAAAAAGATAGTGTTTACAGAAAAGCCGTTGTTGGTTTGTGTGTCCTGGTGTCGATTTCACGAAGCCGCATACGATTGATCGTAACTACCATTACGAAGGATAACCCATCGTAACCTATGCAGGGCTGCAATGCATCATAAGTCCTACGATTGATTGTAAGGTACGATGAGTTTGGTGAAATCATGGAGAAGAAATCGACCCCTACAGGCGTTTGGCCCCGATTGCCGTGTTGAAATCTTTACAGCCAATTTGGTGGGGAATTATATGTTTTCTGTCATTCTCTTCCGCAAGATTTCTTAAACAAAAAAATAGGCCTAGGCCTATATATCAACCGTCTTTCCCTTTGCGCCAAATGTGGAGTGACAAATTGTTCATTTGCGCTCGTAAGTATTAAGGGATTTCAATTTCCCAAGCATGTCACAGATGCATGCATACACCACAGGACTGGAATTTTACAGCAGATAACTCAAAATAATGAATTTTTTCGTGCGATTGTAATTTTTGAAGTCGAGAACTGAATGAAAAGTATAGCCCGGAAAACGATGTCCCTTTTTTGGAGAAGAGCTAGGAACCTATGCTTGGAGGTAGGCCTATAGCCATCCTCCGTCCGTGTAAGACAGGCGAGTGACTTTTCCCCTAGATTTGTGTTCATGTGTATATAGAAGTTAGTTAATTCACTGACGCTGTCGCACAGCATGAATGATTGTTTTATTAATGACGTGAAGTTACGGGGAAAAAGTTCGAGACCATGAACTTCTAGGAAGTAAATCTTCAAAGACCCACTACCAAAAACCACGAAAGTTTGGCGCCACATGAATCTGTGCAACCCTGACATATCTACGAACTACACGGGTTCATACAAACTTTTATCGAGGTGATTTTTTCAATCGTGAGCCGAACACATTCAAGTTTCACCACAACAAAATAAAACAGGCATCAAATAATATAGTGCTCTGCTCACATAATTATTGGTCCAAAGTTACGGACACTTTCGACCAATGAACTGCATTATAAAGGTAATATCACACTTTGTTTTTTGTCACTGAAGAAATACAGATTCAGTAACAGTTATCTGTGAAAATTTCAGTCCCATACGGTGCCCGCCTTTTGAGAAAACAGTGAAAAACGGCCACAGTATTTCTTAAGTCTATTCACTTTTAATTTAGGTCTTTAAAAGATATAGTTTTGGTCATTGGTTTTACTCTTTTCTGAATAAATACAGCACCATCTTTGTACCCTGTACGTTATAGGTAAATCTGTGAAGATTTCTGTTTCGGTATGCTACAAAGTATGATATTCTACCATTACACGTTGTCGATCCTGCTAATTATGAACATCGACTGAACGAAGTAAAAACATGCCATCGAGAAGAAAATGTGTATTGGGCCTGTAGTTGGTCAATATTGGGTGGTATTTTCAACATTTTGCTCAAAGTGTCGTTCAAAGGGTTACAGTATATACACACAAGGGAGTTACGCTTTGACACCGTTTATAATAGTTGTTAACAATCTGAAGTAACACAGCACATTCTAGACTCTGGGCCAAGTTTACTTACATCGCAGAACCCTATGTGTTAATGTAGTGAGTGGCCTTTGTATAAGTTCGTTCCACCTCGCACGGGCATAACCTTGGAACAGCTGATATAAGATCATAAGGTCAACTCAGCCCTACGACATTGTTTATGATACGGCCCAACTACCAACCAAATGTTACACATCAAACGACCAAACACTAACCATTCTACTTGGAACTCGGGTATGATATAAAAAAGTGATTTACACTCTCAGTTGTTTGATCAATAAACTGCGTTACTAGGCAACAAAGAAACTTAAAGGTTGACTGCATCATTGGTTGTATTCGTTTGGCTCCCCCGTCCCCATTCTCGCGCATGTTTTGGTGCAGTATATCACGACCATTCCCAGTAAGGGCTGACCCGTGTTAGCTAAACGAATGCACCCAGAGTAATGGAAGCGTGGGTTAATTACTAACCCTCATTTTCTGAGGAAAATTGTGCTATAATTATAGATTTATACGCGCCAAACTGTAACCACTTCCCCGCGTGAGTTTCAGAACGGGACTTCTCTGAAGGTCACAACTATACTAGGATCTTTGGTCAGAACTGCTAGTACTTTACATGTGTTGTCTAGAGAGGGCGCCCTCCTTAGCAACCAAGGTGAACCCAGTTTTAAAGAGATGGGGAGAAATAAAAATGTCTCTCGATCCGAAGTACCATCATAGCGTTTTAAATAATGTTTTCAGAACATTATACATGGGTAAGCTAAGTTCAGTTGCGGGTACGTGTAAAGATAGTATCATACTTCGATTTTTGTCAAAGAAATACAGATTCATTGGCAGAAATATCAAGGAATATACAGTAACAGTCATCTGTGAAAAATTCATTCCCATGAGGTGCCCATTTTTTGAGAAAACAGTGAAAAACGGCCACAGTAATTCTTGAGTATTTTCTCTTTTATTTTTGATCTTTTAAAAGATCAAAAAGATTTTCGGTCGTTGTTTTACTACTTTTCTGGATACTAAATCACCATTTCAGGCGGAAAATATTTAACGGTATGTTTCTACAAACACCATCTTCATACCCTGTAAGTTATGGGTAAATCTGTGAAGATTTCTGTTTTGGTGTCTTACCTGAGCATGATACTACCTTTAAGGTTTAACCCCCCACTGGCCCCACCCCTCCCATCTACACGAATCGACGGTCAATCAAAAGCTGCCTTCATACGTCATCTCGACATGGCGGTGACAGCAGGTAAGCGGCCTTGGCAGATACCTTGATTGTTGGTGACATACAGCATCAGGTGGACTTCTTAAAGGTAGTATCATACTTTGGTAAGACAACAAAACAGAAATGTTCACAGATTTACCTATAACTTACAGGGTATGAAGATGGTGGTGGTGGTAGAAACACACCGTTAAAATGTTTTCGCCTGAAAGGGAGCATTTATCCAGCAATTAGTAAAACAATGACCGAAAATCTTTTTGATCTTTTAAAAGATCAAAAATAAAAGAGAAAAGACTTAAGAAATACCGTGGCTGTTTTTCACTGTTTGTTTTTTTCAAAAAGTGGGCACCGTATGGGACTGAAATGTTCACAGATGACTGTTAATGTATCTGTCTTGATATTTTTGCCAGTGAATCTGTATTTCTTTGATAAAAACCAAAGTATGATATTACCTTTAACGGGGCCATTGGGATGTGTCAATCGCTTGGCGTGACTTGCATGCGACGCAGCTGGTAAACAAGCATGGCCACTAGAAACCCCTGCCATGACCGCGGTTGCTTCGCCATCACGCTGGGTAGGGTCCATGCCCTTTGCAACTTCAATTACCGGTTCCTCATTCGATCGGCCGCGTGTTTACAATCCTGGAGTCGATTTCATCCGTAAACCCTACGATCGATCGTAACTCGAGTTACGAAGGATAATCCATCGTAATCTACGACTTCTTCGCAAGGCTGCAATGCGTCATCGGTCCTATACGATTGATACTAAAGTTACGATGACTTTTAGTGGTGAAATCGACCCCAGAACCAGGAACCGTGATCCTCCGTCTGGAACCAGCCCGGAACTGAACTGACCTCACCCATAAACGAAATATGAGTTTTAAATAGTACCTGACAGTTGTTACTTCTTTGGAAAGACCGATCTCTAACCAGAAATAACACGTACATCCGATGACTGCGTATAGATTAAGTGTGACAACGAACTAGTTGCGTGAAATGATGCGAACGTCGTGAAAAAAAAAATGCATTGTGACGTCGTGACTGTCAGGCGAACTTAAACTATAGGACAAGTGAGGATATTTTGTATTAGTGAGAACCAGAGCGATTGTCGATAGTTATTAAGTTGTTTGGAATTAAGTACATCCTCTGTTGTGTCCTGGCTCTATCATCTCTATATGGTTAGGCACTTGACGTCTAATGGAATGCATCCATCCCTGCTGGTTCGCTGGCAGAATTAAGACAAAGGTGTACCGCAATGCTCTAAGCTACATAACTCATAAAGAGAATTGACATTGAATGCGTACAGGTTCGGTCTAAACTTAATTTCCCGGTCAAATAATTCGTTAGCCAAAAGCAATCGAGAGATGCAATGAATATGATAAAACACGGCAGTCTTCTCAAAAAGGACTTGGGACATTACAGGGATAAGTGATACAACCATAAGCATTACTCGGTGCAGCTGTAGTATAAAACATCTTGGAAACGTTCAACAATTGTCGCTCAATATCCCGCCAAAATGTGTGCAAAGTTGCAAACCAAAACCACGGCCGACATTTTGGAAGAGAGTGGTTTCTTAAAGGTAGTATCATACTAAAGCAAAACAGAAATGTTCACAGATTTACATATAACTTACAGGGTATGAAGCTGGTGGTGGTTGAAACATACCGTTAATATTTTTCCGCCTGAAATGGTGTTTTTATCCAGAAATGAGTAAACCAACGACCGAAGATCAAAAATAAAAGAGAAATGACTAAAGGAATACTGTGGCTGTTTTTCACTGTTTTCTCCAAAAGTGGGCACCGTATGGGACTGAAATTTTCACAGATGACTGTTACTGTATCTGTCTTGATATGTTTGCTCATGAAGCTGTGTTTCTTTGATAAAAACCAAAGTATGAAATTACCTTTAAGTTGTAGGCCTATGTATTTTCACCCTTATACAATGTGAAACATTTACGTATATCGCCCCCTATGGGCTAAAGTTTGAAGTTTTGCCCCTTGAAAAAAAAAGCCCATTGAACTTGATATAAACACGTGGCCCACTGCCCAGCATGACGGAATGGATTGAATATCTGCAGGTGTCATAAACCTGTCCAGCTATTCAAAGGCAACTTTCCCTTTTTCTTTTCCTTCGAACCATTTTTTAGAATTTCTTGAAATTGTCTCAAGTTTTAACAGACAGGAGAAAGTAGAACCCTAAGTGTCGCATACCGTTGGAAAGCTTATCTCAAGGTCATTGCAATGGTAGCCTTTATTTTATGGATTTTTTGTCTAACACTATTTTTCCCCGATGATGTTGTTTACCATATACCATGCCTTGACACCATGCGTGCCCTTTAAAGTTTTGTATAGGGGAGCCACTGGGCGGGACAGTCGGGGGTCTCACTCACCTTACGACCTGCAGGCTTCCAGAATTAAGCAGCAACAGTGAAAACGTCCAAATCCGGCTGTCAGTCAACCTGTTCCAACCAATTAAAATCAATTTTGTCAGTTTCACGGAAACGCACCAACCGGTTTCATAAATAATTCGAGAAACACACCGTCAGACTGGCCGTGGCCGGTCGGCCTTTCACAAATCATTTACACCTAATCCTGGCGCGAACTTGCCTAATCTGAACTGATGGAGGAATTCTGAAACCGCAGAAGATGGAGGAAAAAAAAAAGGCCTTTATACCAAACAAAAATCTGGATTTTGTGTGTGTCTGGAAAGCTTCCTTTAAAATCAAAACCCCCCTCTCCTCTGAAGAAATTGACAGAAAATTGATCGTGACGGAATCCCAAATCAACCCCCAGTGTCATTTCCAGTTGACAGACGCGAGGTTGGCCTGACGGTTGTTGTGCCTCGCACATGTTTTTGAAATTAAGTGGGCGGGTTCTTGTAACAAGAAACACCGGAGGTAGTTGTAGCATAAACCAAAAAAAGAAAAGAAAATGGGTGCCTGGTGCAATTTTACTGAAACTTGGCCTATTTTTGTCAAAGGCCGTGAATGTGATTGGAAGTGTCACGGATGATAGGCACACCGACTCACAAAATGGTAACTAGAGGAGAATTGACAACCATTTAAAGGCATAAGAAATTGGTAAAGGTGACAGAACAGCTGCAGACTGTTCATAATTTAATTTGTCATGGACTAAAAACAAACCTGTAACATTTTCAAGCTTATATCATCATCGGAAACTGTATAGAAAACAGTGAAAACGCTCATTTTCAAATCTATTCACAGGAGTTTTGATCTTACCCCGAGAAAACCGTTTTCGGTCTTTGTTTGACTAATTTCTGGATAAATACACCATTTCTGCCGGAAATATTTTCCCGGTATGTTTCTACCAGCACCACTTACATATCCCGAAAGTTATACGTAAATCTGTGAACATTTCTGACTTGGGTATGTAACCAACCCTGTACTGTACCTTTAAAGGCACGCTCGGTAAAAATGTATTGCGTGTGGGAATGTAATATGCAACACACTGTGTATAAATATTCATAAGGAAAGCGAATCCCCTCTTCTACGTCACCAACTTGAGGAAAAGATGAATATTCATGATATGTAAATGAACCAAAAACGGGCAAAGTCGAGAGAAAATTTATCATTCTTGGCGAATGTGGAACGGTAAAAGGTGGCTTAAAATTCACATCAAGAAACTTCAAAAAGTGAGGGTTTATTATATGTTTACCTTAATTGGAGCTAGGTGAACAAAATTTTACATGAACATCTTATTTTTCGAAATCGTTGGAGCCCAGCTTTAAGAGAATGGACCGATTGCCTTCATGAGTGGACAAAAATAGCTAAAGCAGAATGTACACTGTCAACATTTTCGGTGACAATCTCGGTAACATGTTGCCCAGATATACCTTGTTGCTGAAAATGTTGTCAGTGTGTACACAGAGCAAAACGAGTTTGGTAACATGTCGCAGCAACATCTCGGTAACAATGTTGGCCAAATGTTGCTGATGTACATTGGGCCCAAAGTCGTGTTGCCCAGATGTATTGCCCTATCTGGGCAACTTGTTACCTAATTACCGAAATTGTTGACAGTGTATAGGCCTACACTCTGCTGAAATCGTTTACTTCAACGAGAAGAACGAATAGTTATCATCCAGTATACTGTATAGGCCTAAATAGTAGTAATACGTCTGGTACTCGTCAAAGATGCTTGTCAGGCTAGGGAATGTTGCAAGCAACTTGGATGCAACCGCGCAGCCAGGGAACGCTTCGGCACCACAAAAGACATTATTTATGACATCAGGAGAAAATTATGTGCAAATTGAAAGGTTTATGCTTGTTTGTCCCTCCTTCTTAAACATTGCTGAACTGATTGCCTGTAAACTACGACGTGTGACAGGTTATCAAGACGATTAGAGGGCAAGAAAACATTAAAAATGTCAAATGTTACTGTACATAACTAAATATTTTGGTAACCCAGAAAAAAATATCTACTGGAGTAGTCAGTTGGTCATATTTTGATCAAATTTGGCAAAATATTTTCGTCGCACATCAAGTTATGCCATATTATCAAAATACCATAACTTATGGTAGTTATGGTACTGAGGTATGATATTCTTCGAGTTGGGTCGATTTCACAAAGCCCTATGATCGATCGTAACTCACCTTACGAAGGATTACCCATCGTATCCCATACGTATAGGGTTGCTTTGCATCACAAGTTCTACGAGTACGGTAGGCCTAAGTTACGATGAGTTTGGTGAAATCGACCCCCTGAGTGAATTGATAGTTCATAATCATTTTGTACCCGAAGATGGCGTCTTACACAGTGTCCTCTATTGACGAGAAATAAGGCCGATTCCCTTATGACAAAAATAAAATCAAAACTTTGGTTATAATTGGTGGATTCTCAACCGGCAGGCAATTGTGGAATGCTGTCCAACTTTATTTAATTCATCATTTTTGAGGGCAAAAAGGAAATAATGAACGCCATGACAATTCGGTTCAAACAGCTAGCACCATGATTGCATGCATGTCTATGCAACACATGCAATGTCTTGTATGTATTCCTTTAAAGGTAGTACAGTATCATACTGAATTTTTTGTCGAAGAAATGCAGATTCATGGGCAAAAATATCAAGACAGATACAGTAACAGTCATCTGTGAACATTTCAGTCCCATACGGTGCCCACTTTTTGAGAAAACAGTGAAAAACGGCCACAGTATTTCTTACAAGTCGTTTCTCTTTTATTTTTGATCTTTTAAAAGCTCAAAAATAATTTTGGTCATTGGTTTTACTCTTTTCTGGATAAATACACCATTTCAGGTTGAAATATATTAACGGTACCCGTAGGTTTCTATTAGCATCATTTTCATACCCTGAAAGTTATAGGTAAATTTGTGAAGATGTCTGTTTCGGTATGCTAACAAAGTATGATACTACCTTTAATTGAATGGGGCTAAACTGATTAGTAGCCAGCTGCGCACAAAAAAAAGTATAAGGAAAAGGTCATCCGATTTATCAGACCTGACAACCACTTTAGGAAGCATGACCAGAAGATAATTCGGTCGATCACGGTCGATGGCCAAAAGTTCGCGGTCCCCGGCCGGCCCGGTCTAGGATTAGTTCTCGGTCAACGCGCAAATTATTCCCCGTTGAATGCGTACAAGCGTGTCGTGTCGAGTCTGCCAGAGAGGTCATTGACCGAAGGAAGTCTAGTGGACGAAATAATATTATTGTCAACACAAAAGGATGGGTCAAAATTTACGAAGCTGTATTAGGGACATGCTGAAAAAAATACATTTGCCTCTCTCTGACCTAACTCGTACGTATGAGTTATATGTCGTACGTACAAGTTATATGTCGTACGTACGAGATATAAGTCGTACGTACGACTAGTGTCGTACGTACGACTTATGAATCGTATCTCGTACGTACGAGATACATCTCGTACGTACGAATTACATCTCGTACGTACGACTTACATCTCGTACGTATGACATACAACTCGTACGTCCGACTTTTATCTCGTACGTACGAGATATGATTCATAAGTCGTACGTACGAGACATAAGTTGTACGTCGTAAGTACGAGATGTAAGTCGTACGTACGAGATACATCTCGCACGTACGAGATATGATTCATAAGCCTGTACGTACGACATAAAAGTCGTACGTACGACTTATATCTCGTTACGTACGACATATAACTCATCCGTACAACATGTTACTCGTACAAATTTATTTTTTTAAGCACGTCCCTAATACAGTACAGTTTCGTAAGAATTAAAAACATCAGTGAAAATTTCTATCGGCCTAATAATATGCACGAGAAGTTCACTTTTACTGTACAACTTGGCGCCACCAAAGTAAGCCTATACACAAGCATGCAATTTTCTCCAAATCTATCGTTTTTTTCCAAATTTTGGAGGAAAACGCCAAATACTGAGCTTTCGACGATTAAAAGGAGAAATACTTCCCCTACCACTTCCGGATTTGAAAGAAAATAAAAGGCAAACTTCAAAAGGCCTACTTGACTCGGCATTCACGAATTCAACGAAAAGGTGTTTACGAATTCGAGATTAAAATTTTCATTTTGAGAAGTCGATTTTCTCGAAATACTGAGAACAAAATATGGCTTAATATAAGGCTCTCCAAATCATTCATATATAAATGCTGGGAAAAAAACGGGAACGGAGTTCATTAAGAATTCCAGATTACAATTTTAATTTTCTTAAGTTGATTTTTCAAAACATGGCTTATAATTATAAAGGTCTTTTCACACTATGAACGTCCGACCCGTGTCGAGACCCTCAAGTGCAGCTGAAATCAGACGATTTGTTTATTGCTGAAAAAAAGAGCGGGAAATGAGTTGATACAATGGAGTGGGCAGGACACATGGGGTGCTACGACCGTCGAAACTTCAGATGATTCTAGGAAAATTCGGGGTATAGTGCGAGACGCCGAGACTACAAGTCAACAAGTTGCCTTTCGAAAGCATTATCCTGATAGAGTCTTCTCGACTCCATGCTCTTATGCCGAATCGCTACGCCACGTGTTGTCGTTGCATTGAGCTATTTTTACGAAAGGTCGGTGACCTGCACCGTAAATCGGCCTTCTAGCCATAAATATAGAACGGACCAATGAATCACGACGCTGATATTCACACTGCAGATGGAAAGTAATCATCATTGAATTTGACAGTAATTAGAAAATAGGATTTATAAAAATAGAACTGCTTCAAAGAAAGGCTACTGCATGTAAGTTATAGGTTGGACGACTCGTCAATTCAACATAGTACATAACAAGGCATATTAAAGGTTATATCATACTTTGGTTTTTATCAAAGAAATACAGATTCATGGGCACAAATATCAAGACAGATACAATAACAGTCATTCTGTGAACATTTCAGTCCCATCGGTGCCCACTTTTTGAGAAAACAGTGAAAAACAGCCACAGTATTTCTTAAGTCTTTTCTCTTTTATTTTTGATCTCTTAAAACATCAAAAAGATTTTCGGTCCTTGTTTTACTAATTTCTGGATAGATACACCATTTCAGGCGGAAACAAATTTAACGGTATGTTTCTACCATGCACCACCCTCTTCACACCCCGTGTAAGTTATACGTAAATCAGTGAACATTTCTGCTTTGGTTTCTTACCAAAGTATGATACTACCCAGTTTAAGTATAGTGTACATTAAAATGTTAAACCTGCAAAAGTGCTATCCAACGAAAATAACCTTTCGGTACAGTAACCAGTGCAACCTGTTGTTCCATGTAAGATGGAATTAAAGATGGAATGAATGGCCTATGTTGCCCGAAGTTTTACTATAGTTTATTTACACGCAGGACTGCATCAATACTGCTGCTATTTGATCTTCTAGCATTAGACAAACAAGCGAACAACTAAACAAATGGTAAAAGCCTCGTATTCAATGCTTCTGTAATGAAGGAGACTGTTCATTATGGAAATTAGTATTATGCAAATTAAAGGTCAAACGGTCAGGGAAAGATCAAGTGCGCCACCATCAATAGACTTTGAAGGATTAAATGGGCAAGTATTATTATTAGAATTCTAAAAGCAAGCTTGTGTAGTATATAAGCAGTAAGCTTAATTTTCTTCACTTATATAAATTATGAATTATGCATGAAGTAAACAAGCATGCAGGCCTCATGATAACAAAAACACATCGGACCCAATTTGCATAGTCCAGGGCTGTTTTGCGATGTAGACCGACCGTGAGGGGGACTGGCCAGTGTAGATATTACATGATTCCAAATCGGCTCTGGTTCCGTTTTTAATTTCACCCCCAGGAGGTAAGAGGTGGGCCCGACTGGCGCGCTTCGTGTCACACGCGCGCCCCCTGGAAGGACAAGGATCGTAATAATTCGAAAACTTGCTTGGTTCATTGATGAATAGGCCTACTTGTGAGCCTTAACGAGAGGGTATAGTTTCATCATGCAGCTATAAGCTCCATGGAAGTTTATCAAGTTGGTAAAAGATTCACTGTACTGTACTCATAATATGCAAGTTAAAGGTTTACTGTAATCAAAATTGGGAAAAGAGTGAAAGTACTTTTAAAATTATAATTAATGGCTATATAAATTCATAATTTTATTGAAGTGCTTAATTTTGACAAAAAAGTTACAAAATCAGTACATGTATGTATACCGCCCCCCCCCCTCCAGTGGAACCGATCAAGACAAACAACAGCGTGTGACGTCACCTACAGAACTAGTATAGGCTTGCATGTGACGTAAGCAAGGTTTTTCGTCGCGAAAAGTGGGGTGCTAAATCATGGGTCCAAAATACCTCCAAGTTGTCTATGTACAATATTTTTAGCGTGCACAAAATAATGATACACTGGTTGTGTTTTATAACAATACATGGGCCAAGTTTCATAGAGCTGCTTAGCACCATAAATCGCTAAGCATGACATTTCCGTCTTAATAATAGGATTTAACAACCAAATTTCCATGCGTTGTGTATCACTTGCAATATTGTGTTCCTTGACCACCAATATCAAATCGAATTTTCAGTGTCGGTTTGTTTTATTGGGCAAGCCATTTTTGTGCTAAGCAATTTTTTGTGCTAAGCATCTCTATGAAATTGGCCCCAGATGTATTTTAACATCACATGAGTTTTGTTAATACAGTAAACCATTAATAAAGTAGGTTTGCGGAGACACCATGTATAATCTCTTTCATAGATGTGTGGTTCTGAAAAGAATAAAGAATCACACATAGTGAGAGAGATTACACAAAAAATTGCATGATGTCTCCCCAAACCTACTTTTATTACGTTACTTCCACCATGTACCGCTTCAAATCCTACTTAACAAAATGCAAGTTGAACTCGCAGTGAAGATTTCGGCTACATTTTAGGATACATTAATTTTGTGTAGCCCTGGTCCTTTCGTTCAAAGATTTTGCTTTCGTTTCTGTTAGTCAATCGGCCTTCGCGAGTGGGAAACGTGAGGCCTTCTCTCTATTTTAATTTCAGGTCAATTCCAGTAGTAATAGCCTATTAAACTGTGCTTTATCGGTAATCAGTATCGCATTTACAACACGAGTCCCTGCACGTGCAATTTAACAACGTCCTTCGTGCGGAAGTTCAGTTGCACTTGTGTCGAGTTACGGCTATACGAAAATGAGTTAAAGGTAGTATCATACTTTGGTAAGAAACCAAAACAATGTGTTCACAGATTTTACTTTATACAGGGTTTGAAGATGGTGGTGTTAGAAACATACCGTTACAATGTGTCCGCCTGAAATGGTGTATTTATGATCCAGAAATTAGTAAAACAATGACCGAAAATCTTTCGGATCTTTTAAAAGATCAAAAATAAAAGAGAAAAGACAAGAAATACTGTGGCTGTTTTTCACTGTTTTCTCAAGAAGTGGGCAACGCATGGGACTGAAATTTTCACAGATGACTGTTACTGTATCTGTCTTGGTATTTTTGCCCATGAATCTCTATTTCTTTGATAAAAACCAAAGTATGATATTACCTTTATTAAGAGAATATTGTCAGAGTGCACTTTTTACACAGGTAAAGAAATGGGAAAGTAAAGAAACAAAAGAAGTTTGCGACCATTTTCTGTAATTGGTGTACACATTTGGAAAAGTATTGAGTAAACAATAATTTTTTTAAAAAGAAAAAAAAAAGTAATCCTGCACTAGCCGGGAATCGAACCCGGGCCTCCCGCGTGGCAGGCGAGAATTCTACCACTGAACCACCAGTGCTTCATGACATTGACAGAGAAGTTTAAGGTATAAGAACACTTCTAATACTGTTAACGGAGTTTTTAGAACATTGTAAATGCAAGTAGGCCTAGTTGGGGGCAACTTTAATTATGATTTGTATGTACTAATTGCAATCGCTTTTCAAAAATCATTGGACCTTGACTGGTCCGTGTATGGCTGTAAGACCGCTACGAACATTACGCGTGTACGTCACGACGTACAATTACAAATGAAAAACAACAAACGTTTTGAACTGTTTGCCTACGACGACAAGGCTATGTTAGCTAGGAAGAGAGCCATCGCCTGTGTTGAGTGAATCTGCTGTCAATATTCAGGAATGTAAAATGTTCAGCCTTGTTTGACACTGAAAAAAGCAAGAAGTGGCTCAGAAAAGACGTACTTTTTACAGTACAGTATGTGCTTGCTTGCTTTGCTTTGCATTCATCTTGTCTTGCGCAATCAACATTTTACATCAGCGGTCTGCACTGAAGGGCGCCATCTATTGGTCAAATGTTACAATTGTTCGTTTAATAATGAATAACGTCAATAAAAAAATTCCTGCCAGTAACATTTTGACAGTAACATTTTATTATTAAATGTTATCAATCTTGCCTCAGGACACAAGATCAACAATTAGGTGACAATCTTTTGTTTCTATTCTGCCTTTCGTTTTTCATCGTTTCGTTTTGCTTTTAGATGACTCCAAATCCAATCATTATTTTTAATGGGAAGTGATAACTCTTCACGAGTGATATGACATTTTCTTTTTTTAAGCAGTTCTATGAAACTGACCCCTGATCTTACCTCAAGTTTAGTACTATCGGGCAGTCCGTGTTGTATTACTACATTTTACTGAACGGTTGTGTGACTATTATCCTTTTTATGAACAGGATGTTTAGGGCATCCATCAAGAAATAAAAAGTGCAGAAAGATATTATGGCCTACACTGGCCAACGCATGCAATATCGGTATTTTAATAACCCCTATCGTGTGACTATAATGCTGGTTCACGCACTAATTCCTCAAGCCGTTATTCCTATAGCGTCAACTTTATGTTTCCGCGTGCACTTCCGAAGCAGGGAATTAAAACAAATAGAGAGGAACATATGTGGAGAAAACAACTTGTATAAAGATTTCATTTGGTTAGAATAATTATAGGCCTATGCACGCTCAGACGATATAGTTATTTAAAATAATTCACGTCAACGTCTTTTGGTCAAAGAAATGCAGATTCATTGGCAAAAATATCAAGGAAGATACAGTATATCCAAAGCACAGTCCAATCTGTAGTTATTTATTTTAGGGAACGATCGCGGGGACGAGGCCATGTGCAGCCATGGAGAATTATTGTGGCAGATAGGGCTATAATCGATCGCTCGTGCGCTCAAAATACATGTGGTGCATGTCCCCAAGTACTTGGAATGGGTTCAAGTTTCGAGCATTAAGTCATAATGATTACGAATCATATTCAAATGATCTTGAAGTAACTGGGTGCTTTCCAAAACATCTATATACGCCCAAAGCCTTTATATATATATATCACAATTATACCGATACTCTGTAGTTTAATAAGACAGATTAATTTCATATATAGTGATGTTCCAAGATTGCCCCAATTAAATCTCAAACGGTATCAAGTCAATTACGGGCAGCAACCTCTTTTGATGTTCGACTATACCTAATTTCATGAAAGTGAGGTCAGTAAAGTGAGCAAACTTCAGCAAAGTCCGACTCCCAAATCTAAAATCTGCCGACGATAGCTAAAATCATGAATATCTTGATGAATATGCACAAAAATCCACCTTAAAGGGATTGCATACGTTTGGTAATTTGAGCCTACTGTTTGTTTCAAACCAATATAATTGTACATCTATACCATAAAACTAACCTGCGAAAGTTTTAATTCAAAAGGTGGTAGCGTTTTTGAGATTTTGGCGACAAACTAGAGCGGTTATTTCACGCCAGAGAACAGTTAGTCAATAGCTGAGAAGCGTTACGGCCATAACGCCTCTCAGATTCATAATTTTTGGAGATAAAAAGTGACATATTTTTCCATAACCGCGGTACTGTATTATGGAGATCAATGGATCACACTGTCCAGCGCCTTTGTTCTTATTTACGGGTGGTTGCTAAGGGCAACGGCGCTAGGGTCGTCTGCAGCGGAAACGGGGTCACGCGCAGTGAGCGAAAGTTCGCGTTAACTGAACGCCGCCCATCAAAGGCAGGCTTTCGCAGACAATAAATTCCATCTTTCTTTCTGTTTTTTTCCCACGCTTGATTGTGTCTTATTATATGAAAAAAATAAAGAGATAGCCTATAAAATAATGAGACGTCACTAAAGAGTGAGTACAATATTCCATCTTTACACTGGATTTGGCATAATGAATCTCCAAAAATATCTGCCAATTTACAATCCAGATGAACCTGTTCAAAGAGTTAGGCCTATACATCTTGATTTACTCTTGTCTTGAGGCTCAGCAAATTTAATGAATATTTGGGAAGATTGAGGAAAATTTGGTAAGATGATTGAGGAAGATTTGGGAAGATTTAGGAAAATTTTGTAATATTTAGGAAGATTTAGGAAGACTTGGGAAGATTGAGGAAGATTTGGTAATATTTAGGAAGATTTAGGAAGATTTAGGAAGAGTGGGAAGATTGAGGAAGATTTAGGAAGATGATTGAGGAAGATTTGGGAAGATTGAGGAAGAATTGGGAAGATTTGGGAAGATTTAGGAAGATGATTGAGGAAGATTTGGGAAGATATGGGAAGATTGAGGAAGATGACTGAGGAAGATTTGGGAAGATATGGGAAGATTTGGGAAGCCATTGAGGAAGACGACTGAGGAAGATTTGGGAAGATTGAGGATGATTTGAGAAGATTTGGGAAGATGATTGAGGAAGATTGAGGAAGATTTGGGAAGCCATTGAGGAAGATTTGGGAAGAGTTAGGAAGATGATTGAGGAAGATTGAGGAAGATTTCAGTTAGGAAGATTTCTTCCCAAAATCTCAATCTTCCTACATCTCCATATGAATGGAAAAATTAAATGCATGTAAAAAAAGAAAGAATATTAATGATTAATAGGAAAAATGAATATTGTTGGACACAGGCTAGGCACGACATGAAAGTATGCGTCTTTTCTTCACAATATTTTGAAGTCAATATTGTTACTTGTAAAGCAAAATCTCACCCAAAGGCGAAATTTCGTTCATTGTTTTCGTCTGTGATAAAATAATCTCCTAAATTATCCATGAGGACCAAATGACTATATTTTATTAATAAAGGAAAATTGCACACAAAGCCCATGTTCCCTTTGGGCCACAGTCGTTTCCGGATCATAACAGTGACATAATATTACGGTTTCTAAGAGATTGTTCCTCCCCTTTTAAAGTATAAATACAAGGTCACAGGTTATTGTTCTTATCTGAATACAAAAATTAAGAAATGGGGGCTGGGTTTGGAAATTCGAGCCCCTGTTTTTGTCTGTTGTCGGGGTGGGTGTGGACGCGGCGGCACTGTGGTGGTGGGACTCGACACCGGCCGGCGCGGCACGGGATCAAAGCTTCTTGATGTCGGCCTACTGAATACCCTGCGCGGTACGATCGGGCGGGGGTTATCAATGTTTTCCCCTCCAAGGTCATCGGCGGTCTCTCAGTGGAATCTATGATCTAAGGAGAGCCGCGATATCATCAATCAAAGGCAGCCCAGTCGCCAGTGTCATAGCATAATTATAACAAACCACACACTTCTCCTAATCATAATACTTGGCTGTATTATGATATTCTTCGGGGAGTTGAGGCGATCGCAAGTGGATTCCATGTGTGGATTTTGTACGACTGTTGTTCATTTTTGGCAGCATGCACACCATTATAAAAATCATAGATTTACATATAACTTGCAGGGTTATGGTAGAAACATACATTTAAAAATTAAATGTTTCTGCCTGATATGCTGTATTTATCACTACCCCAAACAGTTTTGATATCAGGTAGAAGCCTGAGCCAAAGTCGAGGTTTCGAAAGTTCCAGTTGCTTACTGTATCCCCTTATTCCCCTTTGATATATGTTAGCCGGCCTATGCATGAAATTGCGCACACCATGCACAGGCTTTGTCACGTTTTGAGAACAGGGACCAATTTCACGGTGCTGCTTCGAAACAAACATTTTGCTAAGCATGACATTTCTGTCTTAATAAAAACAGGGTTAGCAACCGAATTGCCATGTGTTGTGTATCACTTGAGACTGTTCTTTGGCTGTTGTTCACTGACCACGAATATCAAATGCAATTTTTAATGGTGGTTTGTTTTATTTGGCAAGACTTTTTTTTGTGCTAAGCACATTTTTGTGTTTAGCAGCTCCATGAAATTGGCCCCTGAACTGAACGAAGCAAGAGCTGTTTATGGAGAATGGTGCATGCGACATGATTCAGTTTCCCCCTTTTTTTGGTGTAATTCTGCTGTTAATGGTCTAATTAATTTCATCCCCATCTCTCCCCTTTCCTTACTTTATCTTCAAAAGTTTTAACATGTCTTTTTTATATTTTGGTTATCCAAGCGTAAAACGCTGAAATGTTTATCTGCAGCCAGTATTGGACAGCCTTAAAATGGTGGCACACTGCAGGCTGATGCTAAACGGCATAAACAATTGCACTCATTTACAACAAGGAAAGGAACCATTATGGCCCAAATCGCCGAGAAGTAACAGCATTCGTCAGGATGTTGAGCTCTGCTCATTGCACTCGGGGTAAAATGTAATTGTCCCTGATTTGACACGAGCAGGTAGTCTGGATAAAAAAGTCCCAACCGCGCGACCCACTTTGCACTTTTCATCCCAGCTGACCGGCTATCAGGTGTCCAATTACCAGCCGCAGACGCAAAAATACACGCTCGATTCATGCGCCACATCCTGAAATTTGGCACCGAGTTTATAAAAATCTGTCTCGTTTAAACATGTTTGTGCTCTTGGAATGTATTTTTTTTCAGGAAAGCTAGAGAGTTGATTGTTCTTTTATTTCTCTGTATATAAAAAGTGTTGGACATTTTTTTATTAGCAAATTTCGACACTTTTAGTGTTGCGAACTGCTAATCAGCCATAATAGTGACCTCAAATTTATAAAATGATTGGAGTTAGGAGGGCCTGATGTGTTTCTATCCTGCTACGATCGAAACGCGCCAAGCCCTCCTAACTCCTATGGCCTAATAGACTTTGAACAACTTTTTGAAATGTTTTTGATATTAAGTCATTTTTTGTTCACCATTGGGGCGCACTTTCCTCACATAGCATTACGTCATACCCAAATAGCAAAAATGATGTATTCTCTATTGTTGTGCTGATTTCAGTCACTTTTTAATGAAGCAAATTCAACGTATGACGACAAAGCGCCCTCACATGTCCAACGAAAAAGACACATTCCCAAAGTACTCTAAATAATTAGTTATACTTTATAATAAATCAAACTGCCCTAGCCCTAAATTGATACCAGATGAGATGTCATGACTTTTACATTATCATGCGATCAATCACGTGGAAAGACGAGCCACTTTCGAAACTCTTGAACCGGCACTCTCAGCTCAGAGAGACCGGATAAAAAAATGTATTTGGGTAATTAATTACGGCGGTTTTTAATGTCAAATGCGCTGGACCACTTGTACAAACAAACCGTTTGACACCGAGGACGCCGCGGACTCGGCCGCCGGTGACTTTGGTCCGCCGGCCGGCGCACCCGTCCAAGTAAATCACGGTCCTTTCAAGTGCCGCCGTGCAAAAAAAAAATGTAACGGATTACAGATTGAAGTGCCGCACCATACCGCCGCGGTTTCTATGTTCACGACTATTTTGACTCCGTCGAATGGCTCCATGTCCATCTTTTGTTGCCACAAGTTTGAATGAGATAAAGATCTAAAGGATACAGCGCTGTGCTTTAAAGGTACTATCATACTTTGGTAAGGGACCAAAACATAAATGTTCACAAATGTACCTATAACTTATGAAGATGGTGATGGTAGAAACCTACCGTAAATTTTTTCGCATGTAGGATTTATCAAGAAAATAGTAAAACAACGACCGAAATTGTTTTTGATCTTTTAAAAGTTCAAAAATTTAAGAGAAAAAACCCTAAGAAATACTGTTGCTGCAGGCGCGGTTCTAGAGCCAAAATTTTTTGGGGGGGCTAGAAGAGCCATTATTTTTGGGGGGGGCTAGAAGACCCAATATTTTGGGTCCTTCTAACACTCGCTTTTGCTATGTCTTTTTAGGGGTCGAAAAACATGCACATTATAGGCCACACAACGCGTTTTTTATGTAATTGGCGCTTAATAACTGAAAAAATCCAGTATTTTCAAGAATTTTTTTTTTCACTTGCATTTTTTTGGGGGGGCTAGACAAAATTTTGGGGGGGCTACAGCCCCCCCTAGCCCCCCCCCCCCCCGTAGAACCGCGCCTGTGTTGCTGATTTTCACTGTTTTCTCAAAAAGTGGGTACATATGGGGCTGACTTTTTCACAGATGACTGTTACTGTATGATCTGTCTTGAGTTTCTTGCCCATGAATCTGTATTTCTTTAATAAAAACCAAAGTATGACAGTACCTTTAAAGTTACAGTACATGATTGGTAACATAATACCAAAACAGAAATGTTCACATTTACGTAGACCTATAGTTTTCTGGATATGAAGATAGTGCTGGTAGAAAAATGGTTACAATATTTCCGCCTGAAATGGTGTATATATCCAGAAAATAAAGTATAACAAAGACTATAATCAGTTTTGATCTCGGGGTAAGATCAAAACCATTCTTTATGTTTTCTCGCGACTCAGATGTCCACTTGAGCTCAAATTTTCACATGTATATTATATATTAATGTATGTTCGATTTGACCTTGGTGTGAGTGCTATTCTGTCACTTTTACCGTATCGTTATACACGCCATTTAACTCGTACATAAGACGAAATGTCCAACATAAGACAATTAACTTAGTTTAATTTCCAATCTTGAAAAATGAAAGACGAAAGTTATGAAAACAATTCGTTTACAGAAAAATCCATCGAGGATCATTGAGAGTAAAATAAGTAAACAAATAAACAATTGAGGTAAAAGTCATTTGTCACAAAATAACATTTCGACAATCATAAAAAAAAGCTTGATTTGCCGTAGAAGTGAATAAATCGTTTCAAAGAAAAATTTATCAAATTTATCAAAGTATTTACACAAGAACGGGCCATCACATTGGCAGAGAGATATGTGGACAAACTTTTCAGAGGGAATTTCAGTGGCTTGAAAGCAAATACGATAATACTAAATAAATAGCAGACTTTGAACCTATACTCGTTGTGATTGCTATCATTGGTGTTTTCGTGTTCAATTTGGCGTTATCGTCATGGCTTTTCAAAGAATTTGTTTTGTTAGGTGGTTTTTTTTTTGTCCAAGGGTTCAGTTTGTTATTCATGCCCAAGTGGTAACGGCATATAACATTAGACCAAATGAACGGAAAATAATGCAAGTATGTTACGATAGAATGAATGGATGACTACACGGCAATTATATAGCACTCGCGCGATACAATTACAACACGACTAATGTTTTACAATTATTAAAAGGTACTATCATACTTTGGTAGCATACCCAAAACTTAAATCTTCACAGATTTACCTATAACTTACATGGTATAAAGATGGTGTTGGTATAAACATACCGTAAAAATCTTTTTGTCTGAAATGCTGTATTTGTCCAGAAAAGAGTGAAACCCCAAAACAATTTTGATCTTTTTAATGATAAAAAAATGACGGTGAAATGATTTCAAAAATACAGGCGCCGTATTTCACTGTTTTCTCAAAAAGTGGGCACCGTATCGTATGGGACTGACAATTTCACAGATGACTGTTACTGTATCTTCCTTGATATTTGTGCCCATGAATCTGCATTTCTTAAACAAAAAGCAAGGTATGATGTGACCTGTTAGCAGCTCTTTGAAATTGCCCCCTGATGGTCAAAATTTTTTATTTTTTTTTTATTCAAAACTGATCAGTTGTTGTTTTGGGGGGAATGACTTCCAAGCCTCATTTCTGTGTCAAGAACAGACAAACAGAAATGTAACACGGACCACTAACATTGTTATTGCATGAGAGCTGCAATTTACACAATGCAAAGCATTAACAATTTGAATCAGTCAGGTGTATCGGCGTGACAGAATGGCACACAATTTTGTTTACGCGCATGTTACAATGGGCATTTGTAACAATTATGTTTGTGCCCGGTGAAATGTTAAGAGGAGTTCAAACGAAGGTTATACGATTTTAAGCACACAAACAATTTCTTCTTGTTTGCTGTTCTGTAAGTTTGAATTGATGCACAGGTAACAGTACAAATTTGTATATCGTCATAACGATAACGTCATCGCTAAAAATAGACATGTCACATAATACTCGTTTATTCTGCTCCGTCAAAAATCAATAGATGAGCTCAGTTTGAGAAGATTTTCTTTGTTCATTGGCTGAGCTTGATTGATTCTTCAACAATTCTTAGTCATGTCGAAAAGGCGATAAAGGGGGTGGGGTACACGGGCTATATATGCCTCAATCAACCAATCAGACCGGTCCGTTGACATCCATCATGGTTAAATTTAGAAGATGACATCATCATAGTCAATTTTACGCGCTTATTTCTTGCGGTCAACTTGTTTGTGTAGTTGGCTTCGCACACCTGGTATTTTAAGGGGTGAGGGTATTATTATTACATGAAAAACAACCCTGGGATTTTTTTTTTTTTTTTTGGTGGGGATAAATTTGTTTGTCAGGTCTAGTTTTACGAATGTGGTGTTAACCCGTCAACCTTTTTTGTTGACAAGGTGTTTATGCACTGTCCTTAGAAACGCAGTCCGGCCAAAAACCTTCATATTTCAATTTCGATCCTGACATTATTTGTGAGATTTGGTTACAAACAATGCACCATTGTATAATTTGTGTTTATGAATAAAATTAATTTTCTGGCCAAACACTTTGTTTAACATTGGGGTATTGTTCCTAAATGTCGCGTATCCAGTTGCTGAACGTTTCATGCTTTGAATACTTAACTTGGTTAGCATTGATGGCCTAACCCATGATAATTCAAACATGATTGTATGTGTGGCTCGCAATTATTTAGCCTTTAAGAAAGACCGATCTTGCCAGGATCGAAACGCCAGGCCCTCCTGACTCCAATTATCTAGAATATTGTTTAAATGTTTTACAGCCCATTGGTTTTTATTTAAGAACTTAAAGGTAGTATTATATACTTTGTTTTTTATCAAAGAAATACAGATTCATGGACAAAAATATCAAGACAGATAGGACAGCAATCTGTGAAAATTTCAGTCCCATACGGTGCCCACTTTTTGAAGAAAAAAAAACAGTGAAAAACAGCCACAGTATTTCTGAAGTTTTTTCTCTTTCATTTCTGATCTTTTAAAGATAAAAAATAGTTTCGGTCGTTGTTTTTTTACTAATTTATTTCTGGATAAATGCAGCATTTCAGGCAGAAACATTTTAACGGTATGTTTCTATCATCACAATCTTTATACCCTGTAAGTTATACATAAATCTGTGAACATTTCTGTTTCGGTTGCAACCTTGAAAAGCAAATAATTTCACAGAATAAAATTTCAAACAAACAAAAATTATGTCAGTTTTCCCTGTCATCTCAGAGCGAATTTTGCAGACAATGATATATCTCAGCCCAGGACGTACATTAGGTTTTGTGCGTGCTACAAACCGTGAAACTGACTTACACATTAATAACTGATTAGATCTGTGGAATTCGCGATGCTCCTCTGAAATTGACTTGTGCAAACTATGATCATTTCTGAGCTGCTGGGCGGGAAATAAACGCGCCCTTGGACGCCAATTTAAAAATGGAGCGATGAGTAAGCCCTCTCAGCTTCAAAGAGAGAGAGAGCTAGGGAAAACACACCTTAATCATTAACCGGTTGCAGTACAATATTGCAATACGTTGCGACCAAAATATGTAAGCATTACTCATCATACTATAGTGGCATAATTAACCAATGATGTCATGGACTCAGAATTCACCGGTCCCTGGATATATATTTTTTTTAGAAAGAAAAAGAAAAACCGCAGAGTCAAACGACGCCAGCACGTGCGTGCACACGCAGCAAAACAGCTTTTAATTCATGTATAATAATAAGGCGGGTATGGAGGACCGGATGGCCGAGGAGCTCACCGTGCGTCACCGAGCGATGCTCGCCGTGGAAGATGATTATCTTCCCCCTTGTTATTTTCGGTTAATACGGTAAAGCTGCTTGGACATCATCGGACGCACAGGAAGGGTCACTGGCAACCTAAGAATTTAAAGGTGTCACTTTGCCGAAGGAGACGAAAAAAAAACACATTAGGGTGGCTATCATACGCTCTGTATAACGCCCACCGGCTTTTCCTATTAATTAATTTCCCCATTTTACTTGAGGAAAATCATCGTAATTAGGCCTATTGACGTAAGAAGATTTAGCGTCATCCGACAAAATGCCTAATTGTTATTTTTTAGGCCTATAGACCTGGAACTTTAGGGGCGTTTTTGTTTGTGTGTCAGACCACATTATAGATCCAGTTTAACCCATGAACTTTACCAGCGCAAGACAAAGTTATATAATGATCGGTCCTTCAAATCAAATAAAAGCTCGAATATCACAAGGAATTATAAAAAAGACAAATATGTTTACGTGCGCTATGACATTGCCCCCCCCCAACAAGAAACACTGAAATTAACGGTGTGCTTAAAGCCCGCCCTCACTCGGGTAGGGCAAGTTATTTTGTTCGGTCTTGTTTTGGAAGGGTGAGCAATTATTATTATACACGCATGCAACTTGGACTTAACAAAAAAGAGGAAATTCCAACCTTTATAATTATATACCATACTTTACAGTACAGTATTTTTCACGTGAAAAAAAAAAGACATCAGCTGATCAGAAGAAAAGTTGATAGGGGGTATTGTTTCTGTTTCTGTTACAGTTCATTATCTGTTTTCTTTAGTAATGTCCCTGGTATATGCATTAAAGTGCTGGGAAATAATTGTAGTCCTATATGATTAGCGACGATTCATAAATATTCTAAACGTTTTGTCAAAACTAGCCCGAGGACGAACAGCCGAAGAAATACATATTCATGGGCAAAACTAATATCAAGACAGATACAGTAACAGTCATCTGTGAAAATTTCAGTCCCATACGGTGCCCACTTTTTGAGAAAACAATGAAAACAGCCACAGCATTTCTCAAGTCTTTTCTGTTTTATTTTAAATCTTTTTTAAAGATAAAAAAAGATTTCGGTCGTTGTTTTACTAATTTCTGGATAAATACACCATTTCAGGTGGAAACATTTTAACGGTATGTTTCTACCACCACCATCTTCATACATCTCGTGAACATTTCTGTTTGGTTTCTTACCAAAGTATGATACTATACCTTTAATGATAATGATTTCAACTCTGATTTTTTTTTGACGGCCTATGATTTCAAAATATTCCGTCCAAAGAACAGTTTGAGGATGAAAAGTGCCGGTATGGAACTCAGTCTGAAAAGATTGCCTCCCGTTTTTTATTGTGTCAATATGAGTTTCGGAACCGCAAGCATATCGGTTGTTCTTCCACCAGACACCGGGCATGAACGGTGGTCCCAACCCGGTGACAGCCGCCGAGATTTCACGGTTCAAACGCGTGGTGCCGCGGACTTTTGAGTTCAAGTTTCCCCAATTTTTTGACAGTGAATCCTGTTCAACAACAATAACCCTCTTAAAAACACTTCGATGTGGGTGGCAAATCGATGTGATACGCCGTGTGTGGCATGGTCCACGAAGTGTTGCCTTCATAATATTCTGGTGGGTTTTTTTGGTTAGTATTTCCCCGGGGGTATGTTTGCATAAGCTTGCATAGTTAGTATACCCCAATCGCGTCCTAATAAATTGGACGAAATTGACTTTGATCCGCGGTCTTATCAGTGATGCGGCTGTATGGCGCCACCTTGTGGCGGGACTTATCTCTCGACGCCGTCAAGTTCAGGAAGTACGAGGATTAATGCTGATCCCCGGTGGGATTATGCGGATTATAATTGCGAAGAAGATTTAGAAATGATCAAACTTAAGCTGGGAGGGATGTGATCGAGTAACGCTACAAACTGTTGCTTCTTCGTTTATTTATTCATTAATCAATCGTTTAATTAAGAAATACGGACAATGTGGCATGACTGTAATCAGTCTTTAGATCACCATTGGGGAAAACCATTTTTTATCAAAACAGGCGCGCCCCGCCCGCTCGCCTCTGAAAGAAAAAGGACCGGGAAAAAACATGGCTTTAAAGTGAGCATATGATTTGCAAAAATGTGCGTTTTGGCTGAATTTGGTACTTAAACAGAAGTAAAGGTCTTAAACTTCCTTACAGACGTTGTTTCACTGTACTTTTTTTTACGCGCGCTTTGTTCAACTGAATAGCAGAAATACAGCCGAAATAATCTTGCCCCCCTCCGAATCCTTCACGGTTAACACCACGCTTTCGAAATGCCCTACTCGTTCGGACTTACGATCATTTTAAAAGACACTAAATCTCGATTTCCTTGAAAAACCCAGCATCTGATGAACCAATATTTCCCACGTGACTGTTTGCACTGTTTACGAGCTGTTGAGTCCATTTTCTGTCTCAAACTCAATATAATTATTTTTGAGGCCTTGCAAATCCTGGGGTCGATTTCACGAAGCCCTGCGATCGATCGTTACTCGAGTTATGAAGGATAACCCATCGTATCATACATAGGGCTGCAATGCTTCATATAGGTCCTACGATTGATAGTAAGTTACGATGAGTTTGGTGAAATCGACCCCTGTACGGCTTCCTTTAATGGACGACTGTAATATACGGTGCATTTTGACCGGAACATCTAGTTAATGTGGAGTTAATTCAATTATTTTTGATATGTCTCCGCCCTTCACCACGCCCGAGCTTTTAAATCTTAGGCTACTTAATATCCGGCACCCTGACATGGAAACAAAATAAGTGTTTGTCCACTTTTATAATCGCACAGCAATATACACATCTTAACAGTTTAAGAACTACCAATAGCACGATGTGACGATATTTTATTTGATTGTATGGCTTTATAAAGGTCATCAATAAGTCAACTGACTGATTGGCGGATACCGTTGTTTTTAGGGTTATTATCATACTTTGGTTTTTATCAAAGAAATACCGATTCATGGGCACAAATATCAAGACAGGTACATGCAGTATTAACAGTCATCTGTGAAAATGTCAGTCCCATACGGTGCCCACTTTTTGTGAAAACAGTGAAAAACAGCCAGAGTATTCATTAAGTCTTTTCTCTTTTATTTTTGATCTTTTAAAAGATCAAAAAGATTTTCGGTCGTTGTTTAATTGACTAATTTATGGATAAATACACCACATACTGACCCATACATGACTAAGATAATTATGCATTATATCAATCTTTTACCATTAATGTAGTATTGATTATAAGCAATCTCTTTGAGTATTTTATTACATGACAAAATTATTTTTTTGCCCAAAGTCGCTGTCAATTATGACTGACAATAACCATATCAGTCCCGTTGGTCCCCTGACGAGTGGTCTAAACCGTTTCGAAAATCGGTTCATTTTCACAAAAAGGGCGTGGACTATAATGACCAGCATTCCAAATGGGGTTCTCTATACGTTCATAATTGCTTACATTTTGAGAGACCAAAAGTACAGTAAATCGTGTTTCAGGAGTGTTCTCTCTAGCGAACTAAAAGTAAATCGATTGAGATTGTGATCATGGAAATTATGAAAAAGGGTAGCCTAGTCCTACTGACATGAGTATTATGGCAAAACAACATTTAAATTGTATTGCGACGGACTCGAAGAAGAATTATTAAGATGAGTATTATTCCTTCACAAAATAATGCCATCGGATTCAGCCTTGTACTTTTTTTTATATAGGACAAAAGCACAGTAATTGAAAAGAACCGAATGGGATAGGCTAAGCCAGCGGAAAAGTAAAGTTAAATCAAGGGAAGACTTCGCGGACCGTCCGCACTGGACTTAAACATTTGGGAAAAATCTACGGCTTCATCTCAAGTAGGTCCCCCCCCCCTCCAAAAAAAAGAAAAGAAAAAGAAGTAAAGTGTGAACAAGGCTAACAATGTCTGACTCTTATCATAACAACTGCACAGATTTGTGGCATCTGGAGACCTGCCGCTCATTTTAATATAATGAGACGATAAACAATGATATAGACATGTTGGAATCATAATTTGCTCCATGTTCTACGGCTGGAGTTAACTTCCAGATGGCAATAATGGACTCAATCTAAAACTAACTCGTTATGTCCACGGTTATTCCGCTGATGTGCACAGTTTTTAATTTTGTACCATATGAAAACATTTACACAAGATAAGTCCAAGACAGACCACACAACTTGAAGCTTTGACCAGCCCTAACTAATTGTTTGTTTTTCAGTGGCGACAAATATTTTACTATTTTAAATCATGATCACATCGGGTCTGTATAGAGCACAGCCTATACGTCTCTATGGTACATACAGCGGGGCGGTAAACAAGAAAAAGCGGAGAACTTAAACACCATTGGTTGAATCATGGAGGAGGATTTCCTTCCTCCTAGGTTGAATGAGCCGAAATTATCCAAAGTTATTTTTTTTAAACGGAGGTCAATCGAACTAATTATTGCAGTATGCTGGAATCCATTTACATCATGTATTTATAAAGATGAAATTATTTTTGTTCGGTCAAAAACTCGATGCTTTGATATCGAGAAAAAAAATAACCGAAAGGTTTCAGGTCACAGGAGGGCGCTATTCCGTTTCCTCGAAACGCACGCTGATCGTGTGTGTGCTTGTGGACGGATAAACACGAGTGCAACTTGGTCCTAATTAATCGTGTTTTGGTCTTAAATCGTTGTTCTTTTCTAATCATAAATGGTAAGCGGTAGTCTTCAGTTCATAGCGATAGATAGCACATTTATTGATCGGTAAGTTTTTGAGTAGATCGACAATTGTGTCATAAATTTAAGTGCAGCAGCGTAGGCTACCGTACGCTACATACAATACAGTATTCCGGGGTTTCCCCACTATATAGAATTAGCACTAGTACTGTAGTAGTAGTACCATTTACGACAAAGAGAATTTCCAGCTTTGATCTATTCTTTAAATTAGCAGATAACCTTTTCCCCCAGTCTGAGGCTTTGTCAAAGTTGGCTTAAAGTTAAAGGGCATATCATACTTTGGTTTTTGTCAGATTAATTGGCAAAAATATCAAGACAGATAGAGTAACAGTCTGTAGAAATTTCAGTCCCATACGTTGCCCACTTTTTGAGAAAACAGTGAAAAACAGCCACAGTATTTCTTAAGCCTTTTCTTTTTTTACTTTTGATCTTTTAAAAGATCAAAAAGATTTCCGGTCGTTGTTTTACTAATTTCTGGATAAATACACCCTTTCAGACAGAAACATTTTAACTGCATGTTTCTACCAACACCATCTTCATACCCTGTAAGTTATATGTAAATCTGTGAACATTTCTGTTTTGGTGTCTTCCATGCAAAGTATGATACTACCTTTAAAGAAAAAAGAAAAAATGTTGTTTCTTCTTGTCTGAGTCAATGTTAGCTTTTAAAAGACGAATCTTTGCCCCTGGTAGGGTTTCTTCAAGAGTTTGACTGAAATCACTTTTGTGCTTTCTAAATATTAATTACTTATGAATTTATAATTAGAAGAGATTGTTATTGTTACTAGTCGAACTGCATTTTTGATATTTATAAATTTTATCATTTACCTTATTCGGTCAGCGTTCTCTGATGGCTGAGTACTACTGTCACTGTGTCGCAGAGCTTCAGTTCATCATGCCTCCAAATCTAGATCAAGAGCGCCCTCCGGTGTCTGTGCGGTGCACAAGAGCATTCTGCAGGTAAAGGCAATTAAAAATGAAATATCAGTTAGATGCAAATTAAAAAAGATAGAGACCGATGTTTCTGGAACTTGGAAAGTTTGTCTCAAATACTTAGATATTTGAGGAAAAAATTGATAAAATTTCAACAGAATTGTATTCTCTACTTTAAATTCTTAACTAATAGTTTCCATTCATACATTGATCTTACATTGATCTTAAGTGGGAATCAATCTTAATCGCTAAGCAAAGTGTGATGTCACAATACAAATCACGCAGTAATTGCAGAATACCCCGCCACTCAAAAACCCTGTGCATAAACATATGAGTGGCCAAGAACGACGACATTGTACACGGGTTCAATAAGGGAGAGGTGAGTGGCGGGGTAATCTGCAATTGAGCCCTAATCACCATGGTGATACTTACAACTCATCTTAAGATTAATCTTAGCGCTTTGTGAAATCCAGCCCAATTTAAGATTTTCGCAAATACTATAAATTGCTGTTTTGACCATTCTTCTCCCATTGGAATACAGTGATTCTAAGCAGTACGAGTGGGGACTTTACGGCAAGCCAGAACCAAGAAGGGATCAAGAGCGCCCTCCGGTGTCTGTGCGGTGCACAAGAGCATTCTGCAGGTAAAGGCAATTGAAATAATTATCATCTGTCAGATGCAAATTAAAAAAGATTTCAGAAAGAAGTTTGTCTTAAATACTTAGATATTTGAGGTAAAAATTAATACCATTTCAACAGAATTGTATTCTATACTTTAAATTCTTAAATAATAGTTGATATTCCTTTTGATTTCACAAAGGACTTAGATTGATCTTAAGTGGGAATCAATCTTAATCACTAAGCAAAGTGTGATGTCACAATACAAATCACGGAGTAATTGCAGAATACCCCGCCACTGAAAAAACCCTGCGCATAAACATATGAGTGGCCAAGAACGACGACATTGTACATGGGTTCAATAAGGGAGAGGTGAGTGGCGGGGTAATCTGCAATAGGAGACTTTGGAGAACCGGTCTTCAAGTCAACAGGGCACGCGCACGCACAAGAGCGCAGGCGCAAAACAACGCGCGCATGCTCACAATTGCTTGCGCGTGCGCTGTTGACTTGAAGACCGGTTCTCCAAAGTCTCCCATTGAGCCCTAATCACCATGGTGATACTTACAACTCATCTTAAGATTATTCTTAGCGCTTTGTGAAATCCAGCCCGATTTAAGATTTTTAGCAAATACTATAAATTGCTGTTTTGACCATTTTTCTCCCATTGGAATACAGTGATTCTAAGCTGTACGAGTGGGGACTTAACGGCAAGCCAGAACCAAGAAGGGATCAAACCAACAACGACGAGCCAGATCCCAAAGATGACACTGACTTAATGAGGGCTTCGACAGATGGACTATCAGCTATGAATCCCTCTGATGATGTCATCGCAGACCAATCATATGATCCCACCGATCTCACCTCCCACAGTAACCAATTGGAATCAAGAGACAGTGATGATGTCATCCGAGCAACTCCAGAAGACCGCGGATGTTTGTCCGATGTCGGTGTGCCGGCGTCTGCTCTCGCAACGTCCCAGAAGCTAGGAGGTTCAGGCCAGTCGGCAAGGGACACAAGCAGAGCCAGTCAGAGTCCATTTGCCAAGCCAAGCCTGCCTTTCCAGGGGGAGTTCACGTCAGATGAAGAAGTGATGAGATCGATGGGACTACCTCTTAGTTTCATCAGGTCTCCCCGTGATTTGGACGAGGTTTGTTGGAAGTCTTCATCCTCTTCATTTTCTTCATTCCTTATTAGAGCTAAAGCCCTGTTTAGAAATTCATGACAGGGAGGGAGTAACATAAAAGCCGGAGGTACATCCCCATCATCCATGGGATCTCACCCATGATACCCCAAAGGCAATTTCTTTGGGCTTGGACCCAGCTTGGCCAGTGAGCCTAGCCCAGAGCCTGAGATTGACAGTCCAGTATCCTTCTCAATACCACATCGTACAATATCCCTGTGGGACATTCTTTGGACTTTGACGAAGCTGCCAGACCATCAGTCCCATGATAACGTTCATGTGCATGGGATCAATGCAGTCCAGTGTCTTTTTGAAGTCCTGTGATACTAAGATTGGAATTAGGATGTTAAGGACTTGAAGGTACTATCATACTTTTGCAGGAAACCAAGACAGAAATTTACACAGATTTAAGTATATTCTTACAGGGTATAAAGATGGACCTAATACAAACATACATGTACTATTAAAATTTTTCAGCCAGAAATGCTGTATTTATCCAGAAATGAGTAAAATAAAAGACTGAATTTAACAGTTTTGATCTCCGAGATAAAACCTCCCAGTTACAATTACCTCACAATTTCACGTAACGGTTTCTCGATGTTTCCTTCTGTTTCCAATGATCAACTGAGCTGAAAATTTCACAGGTTTATTTTTATTTCATGACAAATCAAATTATGAACAGACCGTAGAGCTCTGTTCTATCGACTTTACCAAAGTATGATACTATCTTTAAGGCAGTGAGTGTTTTCATTGGAATAACTCCATAGGATAAATGGTGGCATGAATTTATAAGCTAAGGGGCCGATTTCATAAAACTTACGAGGTGTCGCAGAGTTAAGACGCATCCAAACTCTATGGACTCATTGCATCTATGCGATGTGTACGACGAGTCGCAAATCGAGTTGTGACGCTTCGCTGGGTTTTATGAAATCGGCCCCAGGTGTAGCAATTTGCACAAGGTATGCCTGATTAATGTCTTCATTTTTTCAATTCAGGACGATGACCTGCCAAAAGTGAGACACAGAGGCAAACCATCCAACAGAAAAAACAAGAAGAAGAAGAAGCAGCAGAGAGTCTGGAGCCACGACCTTGATCTATCCCATCATGCACCACAGGCACAAGCAGCCCGTAATCCCGTAGATGGACTGAATGATGACATCTCAGTGACCGACAAACCATTATCATGTCCTCTCGAAACACCGCTGCCGAGTGATTGGTCAGCTATTCAACCCTCTCCTGGAAATCACTGTTGTCCTGGTGACAGTAGCTACGGAAACGATGTTGCCGGGGAGGCAGATCTGATCGCCAACTGGGAGCAGTATTGGAAGACATATGGTGAAAGCCTCATTTGGGAGAATTGGGTCCAAAAGTATCCCGAGCAGGTAGTTGGTGACAGTGTCAGTGAAGCATCAACTCCACAGCTACCAGGGGAGCCCCAAGTGCAAGATGAAATCGTTCAAGATGGCGTGGAGAAGGCAGATGTAATCATGTCACAAGCAGCAAGCGATGGGCTGTACCAGTGCGCCAACGAGAAATCGCCAGGATGTGGACAAGCTTCAGACTGTGGACATCTAGACAAACTGCCAGTGTTGGACTCGAACCAAGCACCGGTTTTGCAGACTGAGAGTCAGTCGAGTTCAGGTCAGGACACTTTAGAAGCTCCTGCAGAACAGGCCCACATGCCCATTGCAGAGCCTCTTGCAGAACCTTGCTCCAAAATGACCTCTTCCGCAAGTAGTTCAACTCCGTTAACAAAAGGTACCAATAATGGGGCTCCAGGTGGTGCCTCCTCAGAGCAGCTCACATCTTCAGGACTTACAGCCTTAGCAACTGAGGAAGTCTGTAACCCAGACTCTGGTGCCGAAATGCCAAATAGATCACAGGTGGTAGATCTTGGTGTTGACCCTGATGTCAACGTGCCCAGAGTTTCCAAACAAGGCGGGGAGAATGGCGATGTTTGTAAATCTGTGAGTGCACCTCGGACCTCAGTTGAGTGGACCGATGAGTGGCGTCAGTTGTGGGATGAACATTGCGGAGAGGTGTATTGGTACTATCACCAGTACTACCATGAAAATATAGCAAACTGTTCCAGCGCACCGAATGGAGAACACGGGGAACCAAACTGCAGAACCTACCAATCGGATGCGAGTACTGAATTAATTGACCAATCAGATCCACTAAGCCCTGAAGTCGTGAATAATCTATTGGCAGATCAGAGTCTCCCGGACGAAATGCCTAGCCGATCAGAATCAGGTCTTTGTGATTGGTCTCTGGATGATCCTGCTGTCGATTTAAGTGAAAACTGTGATCGGCGACACAACAGCCCGACTCCAAACAATTTGTCTCAGTCTGGAATTGCTGACTCCACAAACGATGGGAAGACGCTGGCCAATTTTGAAGAAGCATGCGGGAGAGATGGTGACGATGATGATGGTTGTGATGATGAACCGTTTGACGGAAAGTCTCAACAGAAGAACAAAAATCAGTCTTCCGTGGAAAATGGAGATAATCGTTCTGTATCTCAAAATACAGGTATACAAGTTTATTTTGTTTAACTAGCAAACTGTTTGGCATTCGTGATATCTTTACAAGAGGACAAAGATCTTGGTCTTGGTCTTGCCTGTCTTTATACTCCACGGTTGTGAGACATGGACTTTGGCTGGGGGCCTGGGGAGAAGACACAATGTCTTCGCTACTGGGTCTTTGAGGAGGATCCTTGGGTACCCCTGGTCGGACCATGTGTCTAACGACAGGTTACTCAGGGAGAGTCAGATGAGACCTATTACCTGCATGACATGTGAGCGCCAGATGCGATTGCACAGTCATGTGGCTAGATTCCCTGTGAGTGATCGTACCAGGCGGATTCTCTCTATGAGAGAACCTAATGGTAGGACTCGCCCAGTAGCCTAGGGCGTCCACTTTACATGTGGTTGCGTCAGATGAATTGTTATTTTGCTGAGATGGGGATGGGTTGCATGGCTGCCTGGGGATGGCCATCAGAAGACAAATAGAGTACTGCTTGAAGGTAGATGTGACAATGCGCTGCCGCGGCGCATGCTCCCACTGATTGATTGAACTAGCAAAAAGCTAGTTCTGACGAAGATTACTTCACATATTATTTCTTCAGAGAATATATGCACCCTGCTTGAAATGTTTGTTGTTTTTATTGATTGTACAGGGCAAGTGAGTGGACAAGTCCATTTGAGTGGTGGGGGTGGTGGTGTTGGACATGGAGGTGACGGGGAGGAACCACCAGATGACCGTCCATTGAAGTTGAAGAGAAGGTAGGATTTCATTCTTTTTTCAAATTTGGTTAGAAGATATCTCCTGCCATACCTTATAGAATAATCCATCCGTCACTCATGTTCGATCATGTCGTCAAGCCTGATTTCACTGAACGGGACTTGAACCAAGAACCTCTAGATTGGAATACAGGTGCTTTCCCATCTGACCCATTCGCCATATCCATGCTTGGATGCCAGTCAAAAGCCATTGCAAGGTCCGAATTAACAGAACGACTGTGGCTAAGTCAGCATCTTTCTGCATTGGCTGTGCATAGAAACACCTGTAGCAACATAGGTAGCTGTATCCGTTCAAATCAGATCTTGCCCATAAGCTCCTTAGATGCTGTATGGCTGGGATCTCACCCCATCAAGAGAATACATTGTAAACCCAGCTGCGGCATCACCGTTTGAGAACTGTGTGACTTTCATTAATTTGCTGAATTTATCTTCCGTAGCCACGAACTAGAAGCTGATGATGACAGTGATGACCGGGATGTTCTCTCCCAGCTTGGCCTGAGCTCAGATCCCAGAGCAAGCAAGTAAGAAAGCCCTCAAGGTTCCTACTCAGAGCTCTGTATAAAGATCATGAAGGGAATAGATGGCACTTGCCTCTCACCAATGTGGCCTGGGTTCGATCCTGGCTTGGGTCCTGGCATTTTTGTTTATGCTACGATGGTTTGTTTTCTGGGTTTACCACTTTTCCTCCCACCACCAAAATCAAACACTTTTGATCTCGGGTTGTGCTCTGTGATCATGGGTTGATGTGGCTGGCAGCCAAGGGTGTTCATGCATGCCGGCAACTTGATCACGTTATAGAAGCATCCTTCGCAATTCAGCACCCCAGCTGCATGTAGGGATGATAAGCCTCCCCAAATTATGAATATTATGAGGCTGAAGAATACAGCTTGCAACCCTTACATTTGGCGAGTTTGGAGCATTGCCTCAAGTGACCCCTTCCTTCCTCTGGATGCACCATTTTCTGTCTTGCTCTCATCTCAATTTATACGGATGTAGCCCACATACCATAACATTCTGTAACTGATCATTTGAATTTCTCTGGCCACCCCAAAAAAATGAAAAACAGGTTTAGAGAGCAGCCAAACTTCTCCTCGGTCAAAGTCCGCTACTTTCGGAAGAATGTGAAGAAGACTTCCAAGTCGCTGAATATGAGGAAGGAGGCGATGAGTCTCTGGCTTGATGAGGAAGAGGCCCAGGCTGATGGTCACCAGAAAGAGGTGCCTTCCGCTCACAGACACAAGAAAACTAAGAAAGTGACAGACAGCAAGGCCCTGGGCAAGGTCAAGGCCTTCTTCAACGTCCTGGAAGAAAGCCAAGCCGGCCCATCATCAGAAGCAGCTAGTCATGACGCTGGAGCTGAAACTGCGGAGGAATCTCATTCAGAGCAGCTTTCTGAATCAGAATCTCTTCCGACTGAAAGCAAAGCCAGTAACTCTGCAGATTCATCAACAGCGACCCCATCCCCGTCGGAGGGTCTGGAGGAATTAAGCGAGGATCACGTAGAAGATGTTAGCAGCTGTGAGACACAAGGCTCACTGCTTGGTTCTCAGAAGTCCAAGAGGGATGGAGTGGATGCAGAGGAACAGAGCTCCATCAAAGACATCCCAGATGATGACTGTAACGGCAAGGACAAAGAAGATTTGATGTCACTTACAGCCAATCGTAGTGAGGCAGCTGCAGCTAGGAACAGATGTCCAAAGCTGACGGATTACCCCGAGATAAGTCAAAACCCTGACATGAAGAAATACTGGGCTCAACGCTACCGACTCTTCTCAAGATTTGACCACGGCATCAAAATGGACGAAGGTATATAAAGACACTGATATTAATCATAAACTTCAAGCTTATTAGAAATTTTTTTAGTATAGGCCTACCCAATTTTGTTAATAAAAATATTAATATTGTTTTGAAAATATTAATAATGGAGATAAACCTTGTTGTTCCTACGTGACGACGGTGACGCTGTGTGAAATGCCATTTTCAATTTGTGAAAGTGGCTTGGAAATGGGAGACGTCGACTGAAGTCTCTTTTTGCTATCTCTGAGCATGCCCGTGTTATTGTGAGCATGCGCACGTTGTTGTGCGTGTGCGCGTGCGTGCGCTGTTGACTTGAAGACTGATGTTCCAAAGTCTCCCATTATGGATGGCTAGTCAGAAATAGAGCTAATTAGTCAATCATGTCCTGTAAATTCGGTTTCTCAGTTGTGTTTCACATCTTTTATTTCTTGACATTTATTTGTTTATAGAGGGCTGGTACTCTGTCACTCCTGAGGAGATATCGAAGCACCAAGCAAAGAAGTGTCGATCAGATCTTGTCATTGATGCTTTCTGCGGAGTTGGAGGTAATGCGATACAACTTGCGTTCACCTGCGAGAGAGGTACGGTATAAAAGCGTGACACGACTTCTAGTAAAATGAGTAGGTCATGCCATGGGGCGACATCCGTCAGCCTGACCAGCTAGATATTCAGAGGCAACATTCTGTTGACTTCCAGTGTATTTAACCATTAACAGTTGTTTGGAGGGCCTGATGTTTTCGATCATAGCAGGATCTTCCTCAAAGGCTAAATCAAACTTGTCTCAGAAGGATTTCAACAGATATATGGGAAGATAGCACCACCCATCAGGTCACTGATAACTGGAAAGCTCTTCTCCAGCTAATTTTGGTGGCAGCAGTGTCCCAGTCTTGGACTTTGCATCTTTCTTCTTGATTCCAGGTCAAGCAATCTTAAATCCCTTCAGCTTCAGAGTTCCAACATTCTCTTGAAAACAGACAGAGCATACTAGCCAGAATATTGATTTAACACCCAGATTCTGCTCAGAACCATAAAACTCAAAGACTTGTACATCCAGAATCACTTAAACTCAAAAAGAGTACCGGTAATATCAGAGCATTTATAATGCGCACAGTATCTGGAAAGTTCCATTCAAAGGCGCAGATTATTGTTATCCCCTGGTCATAGGGCTACATTATTAAACATTCCTGAAACCATCTCAACTCCCTGGGGAGAATACAGCCCCGGCTGCTATAAGTGCACGAAGGCTAATCAAACCACAAAGCCATCTCTACCCTCACAGGTACCCATTTACACCTGGGTGGAGAGAAGCAATATGTGATAAAGCATCTTGCCCAAGGATGCAAGAACCACTAACCCATGGCCGGACTAGAACCCACAATCTGTAGATTGGCCACAAGATCTTTAGTACGACATGACAGACCACTAGGCCACGGCACCCCGGTACTGCTACATGTTGTGCTCAGAAACCTCACTGTAGGCCTCAGGAAGCCTGGTCATCGTTTTCGTCTCTTAGAGAAAGAAATTTCATCAATTGAATCTTGATTATTGTGTTTATTTGCTCCTATCTTTAACAGTGATTGCCATAGACATCGATCCAGAGAAGATCAGCTGTGCTCGCCACAATGCTACGGTTTATGGCGTGGCCGATCGCATCGAGTTCATCCAGGGGGACTACTTTGAGCTGGCTGATCGCTTGAAGGCCGACGTGGTATTCCTGAGCCCTCCTTGGGGCGGGCCGGACTACTTGCAGGCCAAAGTCTACGATCTGGCCACCATGATGCCCATTGATGCATATCCTTTGAAAAAACCAAACATCCTTGTGGCTTCAAATTGCCCAATAAGTTACTTCTGGTAGTATTGGTGGCTGATAAAATACACTGATTTGTAGAGCTTTTACATGTTTCATGAAATATGTCCGAGATCAAGGAGCGTACCGTTGAGAAGGACCTTTTTGAAGGACACAGGACTTTGAGCTTATGACTTGATGAGCCAACTTGGTTCAAGTCCAAAGACTGTACCTGAATGCACAATGCACAATGTCACATTTTGTGACACGGGACACAGGACTGGAGAGCCCAGGTATTGTGATTTTTGCATCTAGGGCCTTTCCAGCCCAACTTGGTCTATGTTCAAATGAATTGAAATAATGTTCAATTTTAACATTAAGATCGCACCCACGAACCACACATCACAACAAATTGGAAATCTGAGCTTCAGTAGTGCAAGGGCTACAATAAAAGGATATGAATTTTTGCAGTTTGAATTCTTTAAGAAATTTCTTACCAGTAATAAAATTATGTCGGAGTGAGCAAAGGGAATTTCCACTAAAATTTTAAAACCCCAAACCTCTAGATGAACGTAAAGTTACTCGACCAATATGAGCTATAATCCATCGTGTTTTAAAATCCCTAGTTGTCCCTACATGTAAGTCAACCCTAGGAGTGCTATACTGACAATCGTGGGACATTTCCTTAACCGTTTAAACACATTTCTGTTGTTCGAGAAGACCAAGCAGATTACAGAGAATATCGCTTTCTTCGTTCCCAGGAATGCTGACGTAGAACAGGTGTGTTTTTTGGTTGTTCAATTAGTGTTCAGACTTGAGACAGGCTGGAGATTATGATGCCTGGCCAGCATTATGATCTGTCGTATTTGAGGAAGATTTTACATGGATAAAAATGTCAGGCCCTCCAATCTCTTACATTTTATGGTTCAGGATTTTGGTTTGGTTTAAGATGAACATATTGTAGCAATTAATTACTTAATTAAATAAGTTTTTAAATATCACTTAATTAGCATTACATTTGCATCTAATTATTCCTCATTTATCATGTGATTTTAACTTGATAGGGCTATGGTTGCATTTTAGGGTACAGTTGAATTGATTAATTATGGGAACATTTCCACTGACGGACATTAAATTAATTGATGTTCACATTTTAAATGTGACTTGCCATGAATACTGGGACGCATTTTTGACATAAAGGCTGGTTCATACTCGCTGCATTTACGCACGTGCAACGCACAACAATTTGAATGTCACATTCAACATTCATACTCTGCCATCTTTCAAGTCTACTTGTACGTGTTCACATCCAGTGGATGTTAAAATGTCTGAATGAATTGGTGCGCACAAACTTTTTTCATTTTCAAATGCTTCGCACAAAGATGCGCAAATTCAGTATGCAGTGCGCGTTCTTACATTCAGGGCAGATACTTTGAAATAGAGTTTGTGCACGGGTCGTCATTTTTGTCTAGGTGTACATGGAAATCTTTCCATAATTGAAAAAAAACAGTTAAACTTTTTAACTTGAATATTTTATAGAAATGCACTTTATATTGAGTCAGGTGGTTTACGGCATTGTAATAAAGCGATGGGTAAATTCAATTATTAAATTTGTTCAAAGTTATGAAGTAATGACGACTGAAAATTGAAAGTTCAACAGTAGAGGTAGCCCTTGTTTTTCTGCAAGTTGCATTTTTTGCACCCCCTAACAAGTTGTGACCGGGACTCGTGCCCACCTTGGGCCCCCGCCCCCCTACCCAGATATGCATGCCACTGCTGGAAGTTTAATATGACAAAGCTGTCATACATGTCATTTTACCTAAAAACCAAGGTTCGAGAAAACAATTCTTGTTGAAAAGCATGCTTTATTAATGCACACACTCTCTACATGCATGACATGTGTGGTATTGTAGTTGTTATACAAAACACACACATGCACATTTTTTTCAAATTATTTTCCAGCAATTTCTGAAATATTTTTCAGTCCAGAATTAACTTTTTTTCCAAAATATTTTTAAGGACTGACGACAAGTAATTTAGTAAGGTGTTTAACATAGTAAATAAGATGGAGGGCATGTCTTTGCAATTCTGTTCAATTTGATAAAAAACTTACTTGTGGTAGTAGATTTCGTGGTAGGCCACACTGCTCAAGAAATTTTCCAAGCACAACCAGTCAAAGGTTTGTTGCAAGACAGTGTTGCAGGCTCCTCCACAGAAAACTTCAGTTCCTTATGCAACAGCCACACTTTGTAGAGTTTCCTGAAGCCTAAAATGTCCTCTTATCACATGAAAAACAGCTCCACATTTTTGGAAACTCACGCCAGAAATTGGCCATGTGCGATGTAATACGCACGACCACTCACAATGAATCATGGAGCCCCTCTGAGAACGACATGGACAATTCCAAGGCTTATATAGCCTGACCGGAATTGGGCTGATCCATTCTGAACACGGGGGTGTGCAAATTTGGCTGCCCCTTCAAAATACGTGAAAGGGGAATCCCCAAATGTTATGGTGGGGTGGGTTGGGCCGGGAAAATTGGCTTTTTTAGCAATTTGAGACAATTTGGGAGAATTTGATGAAATAAGTGGTCAATGGGATTATTTATTGTCTTTCAATTCTCTGTACAAGCTTATGACACTTTTTCACTCATTCTGTTTCCATAGTCATACATCATAACAGTGATAGTCTTAGTATTGTTTTTGTTTGGTTTGCTAATGTTTTTGTTTATTTTTGTTTATTATTTTATTATTATTCTTCTTCTTTAATTTTAGATAACATTCATTCCATTAATAAACATGTGTAAGCATGAGACAAACATGAAAAACCACTCTACTTGTAAAAAAAAAATCATATAGGGCTAGCTCAGATCTTGGGCTGATATGGACAGTTATAAATAACTTAGGTCATACTTATTACTCTTTGCAGGAATTATATCATAACTAGCCAAAGTATTATTATCAAAGCTTTTATATCATAATGATAATCTCTATATCATTTAAATTTTAGGAATTTTTTTCTGAACGTTCTGTTTTTCAAATCTTGATATTGTGTCAATTTTGTAATTAATTTCATAACAGCAGTAGTCATTAATTTATTATTTTCTTTTGTGTATTCAGTTGGCCTCATTGTCGGGTCCTGGCGGACGTATGGAGATCGAACAGAATTTTCTCAACAAGAAGATAAAGACGGTGACTGCTTACTATGGAGAACTTGTGGACGCTTAACAGGGAGGGCGCTTTATACAAGTATACGTGGCCAGTCAGACTTTTGTGAATTCAGCTGTTGAAGTCCAAAAACATCTCATTGTATTGTGGCCAAAAAACACTGGTTAACCACCAAAAACCCATGCAGTTATCAGGCAAAGTGGAAAAAACCAAAGCAGGGCACCAGTTGTAATCAATGTGCACCATGTGGAATTCTAGTTGGTTATTTCTTTTTTTTGGGGGGGGGGGTGGCAATTAAGATATTTTTGTACTCTGAAATTATTTTCATAAACAAACAAAAAGATTGACACTGACAACAAAAATATTGTCTTCTTTACAATTCTATTTTTATTCAAACATTTTCAGTTTTAAAACATAAATTATTTCACAGGTTGAATCGAATTAATCGGGCAACCAAAAGGCTAGATCCTGAAAAGGGCGATTGTGTAGTTTAGGCCACCTAAAAACACATCAATTATATAAAGTTCTTAAATAGCTTCTAGTATTCTGTTCCAAAATGAGATTTGTGACTTCCAGCAAATGTTTCAGAGTCCTTAAGACCATAGATTGAAGAAATTTGTCAGTGTAAAAATACAATTTTGTTTCCCGCTTGTTGTGAATTTAAAAACAACCCGACAATCGCACCACAAGACGTTCTTGTCTTGTTAGTCAGTAACCAAGGAGTTTACCGGACCCAACATATCAAGTGTCGTCAAACTCGGAGCGGACACCAAACTATATTTAGCAGTTAAAAATGGCTAAGCATTTAGTCTGGGTAGAAATATTACATCTTTACTGTTTATACCCTAGGCAGGCTAGGCTTTCCCTTGAAAATCAAAGCCATTCCCTCTTTCCACAAATTTAACCTTGCTTAGCTTGAAGAGAACATTACCACCAGCGTATTTAGGAGAGTTACTTTACAAAGGTGTTTTTTTCCCTTAAACTACACAATCGCCCCGAAACACTGCACACATCATTAATAAAGGGTGGTGCCAAGATTCACAAAAAAGTGAAAATGTCAGCCTAAACTTTTGTCCAAACTGGACACAAAAATCTCGTCTGACCGAGAATCACTCCGGATTGAAGTTTTTTATCATCTTCCTGAATCATGCACTCGTGTAGTAGGGTTAAAAATCTTTGGGGGAAAAACAACCTTTTTTCCAAAAATATTGAAGAATTAACTAATTGTTATGAACTCCTTATCTATATAACAATATGTGTGTTTACTTTTGTTAAGTTTCCATGTAAACTTGTGTCACTTACACGACAAAGATAATTTGGTAATAAAAATTGGAAATATGTGAAATTGCCCTGTGTTTCAAAGGATATGTTTCTTAAGGAACTGGTATTTCAATAGTTGTGTGAAGCTAATTATTTAATTTAGCCCAGTTAATACTAAAATGACTAATGCAAAGAAAAACCATAGGCCCAATGTCACTATAGCTGCTTATGCACACAAATTTCTGCTCAGCAAAAATGGGTTACCGACTAAAATCTAGTGCAATACGCACTACAGTATGGCTGGCTCCCCGGCCAACTTGTGCTTAGCATAGAAATTCACTAAGCAACATGCTAAGCAGATCTGTGAAGGACAGGGCCACTGGTTCCAATTTGGTATCATTAACAGGCTTGATGTTGCCAAGTACCAATTAAAAACAAAAAAGACTGATGAAACATAACTATCTGTAGAATGTAGAGGGCGCTGTTTAATGGAATCTCTCACTCTTCCAGTCGGAGCTATATTCTTCCGGAGACTTGTCAATCGATTACTAATCATATCCATGCCAACTGCCCGCTGTTTTAAGTTGTCGCTAACATCTTGGATAATGGCTATCAACACACAAATGAGGAAAACCTGGGAAACGGAGGCAAAACAAAAATGAAAACAGAATTATATACATGAATACATATTTTGAAACCCCCAAAAATGATCATACACAAATTTCTGGAATATTAGATGATTAATTTAAACATAGAGTGGAACGCCACTCTAATGAACACGCTGGGATTCACAGAACTTGTCAGTTGCAGCGGTCATTTGTTATATATACCGGTTTCACACACAGCTGTTACCCGGGTAATCTCCGGGTTAACGAAAAATTTAACCCCGAGATTACCCGGGTAACTTGGAGCATTCACACTACACTTCTCCGGGTTAGAAATTCTCCGGGTTTACTGCCCCAAAACACCACTTAACCCGGGTAATTTTTAACCCTGCTCGCGAGGTGGGTTAACCCACCAATCTCGAGGTTAACGGCGGCCTTGAGAAAATTCTCCAGGTTATCGTTGGATGTGTGAATGCTCGCCCAGTTTTCCTACCCGGGTACGTTCGTTGGGCAGTTAGCGCGTGCTGGACGCAAACCCGGAAGTAAACCGTCATGGCATGATGTCATTTCTCAGCGCAATGATTGCGTTCCGTAGCTGGTAGCCTGTAGCAAGCTTCCATTCACTATTATTATTTTGACGAATTACAGGGCACCAATCAACAATAGTGTGTGCACTAATATGCAGAACTTCCACATGCGTGCACGAAATTTCATTCCGGTGTCACAAACTCAACTGTCTGGCGTGCCGAAAACACACGTATGTACATGGGATACGGGATAGCCTATTCGATAATTGCGTGCGGTACGGACAGCAAGCTAGGACATAAACAACTCAGCACACCTTTCCGTCATGATGTGCGCATGAATGGTGTGACGTATCATGACCTTATTGGTCCACCACACGCAGTGAGACCACTCAACACGCGGACAGTCTATACCTTGACACTGGTATTTTGCGATCGACACTTCGAGTAGGAAAATGTCGCAAGAGACCGGAAAAACTGGTACAATTTCGTCCAAAAGAACAAAAAACTTGGATGTTGCGCTAGATAGATAGCGCTTTCTACTTTGAAAATTCAGAAGTAGTATGATCAACGCTAAAACGTCGGGCTGTTGTGCCAAGCGGCTGTGAGGGCAATGGATTTTGAGAGGGCAGTGAGATGTAGGCTAATGCACATTCTCCGGGTCCGCGCTTCGATAGTGTGAATGCCGCCACAACTTACCCGGGTACGCGCCAAGCGGGTAAAGCTGAATTGCGGGGTTAATTTTGTTGTGTGAAACCAATTCTCCGGGTTACTTTTTACCCGGGTGCGGATAACTACCCGGGTAAGTAATTACCCGGGTAATTTCAGAGCTGTGTGAAAACAGTAATAGTGAACAATGTTCAGCAGGCATATACAATTATACATTGTACACAAACATATTGGGAGTCAATGATGGTGATCTGTATAGCCAAATGTTCTAGCGGTGTTCATTATAGGGGTATTCATCTGTACTTCCAAAACCCTTACGCTATCTGTGACACAATCAAAACGTTAATACAGACGAGACCCCCTGTTGTGGGCCACCACTGGAAAAACCATGTGTAGAAAAACTGTTGTATGGAGGTGAGTTTGGGGTTAAAGGTAGTATCATACTAAAACAAAACAGGCCTGTTCACAAATTTATGTATAACTTTTAATACAGGGTATCAAGATGGACCTAGTACAAACATACCGTTGAATTTTGTTCGCCTGAAATGCTGTATTTATCCAGATATGAGTCAAACAAAATACCAAAAATTGTTTTGATCTCAAAGATTACCTTACAATTTTGTAACAATTGCAATGATTTCCATTGATCAATTGAGCTAAACATTTCACAGGTGTGTTTTTATTCCATGACAAATCAAATTATGAACAGACCGCAGCTGTTCTGTCAAGTATGATACAACCTTTAATGGGAGACTTTGGAGAACCGGTCTTCAAGTCAACAGCGCACGCGCACAAACGCGCAATCCAACGCGCAAATGCTCACAATTGCGCAAGCATGGTTTGCGCGTGCGCTATTGACTCAAGACCGACTCTCCTGGGCTGCGTTCGAGCGAGGTACTCGTGTTAACACGAGTATACTCCTGAGCGCTCGAACGGCGGGAGTACGACACTCGGGTCAGCGGGAGTATACTCTCCATCGTTGGGGAGTATACTCCTGCACCGGAGAGTATTGCGCGCGCATCACACTCGTGTTACCGGGAGTAACCGCTCGAACGCAGCCCAGAAGTCTCCCATTAAGGGTATAAACTGCCCGAAAAAGGGAGAGAGAAATGCCTCGTCACTCACATATAATTGCTAGTTTGTTGCTATTCATCGGCCTGTTCGCTGAGCGGTCGGACTGACTGGAACACACCCAGTTCCCTCATTCTCTCAAAGTCCTTCTGGGCGTCGTAGGTCTTGTAGAATTCCACATATTTGGCCTTCCTGGCATCATAAACTAGGAAAAAGAACACAAAAACAGAAACCCATATCAATCAATTTAGTCATCTGCAGAAACGGTCTACACTAGCATGACTAGGAACAGATAAATTGCACTCTCTTTATTTTCGAATTTTGGTTGGCAAAATGAAGTCAGTACAGAATAGTGCTGGGCAAAATCGAGTAATTTCATTTAAAAAAAATCAAGTTAACAGTTTAAACCAATGTAATCAAGTGCGACGTGCGTGATTTATGGTACATACACCTTCTTCAATGTGATTGTCACTTTCGGAATGCTTTTTACGATGTTATTTTTTAGATCAAGAACATACAATGTTTCTATTAGACCAAGTATGTGAAAAGTATGTTTCTACTTGGCAAAATGGACAAAATAACTGCAGTTTACACTTTTTGGGTTGTTAAACTGTCTTGAGCATAAGCCAAACGTTTGTCTTGTTTTCTCCTTTCAGTTTCGGTTAATGGTCTGCAGAAATGTGTAACCGGATAATTAAATTTGGGTCGGTTAACCTACTGTATAACCGAATAAAATCCTAGCACTAGTACAGAAACATAAAATAATGGCTTGGAATGACGAGACTCTGTCCAGAACAGGAAAAAAGGAAGATTAATTTTTAGCTTCTAGATTCTAGAGAGAACCAACAACCTATATTTCCAGCCATCAAGTTTTACATGTCGGAGCCAACGCTGGGGAAGATTTCCCAAACACGGACAATAAAATAAACCATGTTTATTGTTTAATATAAGTAATAAACTGCTGCAAACTGCTAATCAGCCAAAATGACCTGAAAAATATCAAATGCTTAGAGTTAGGAGGGCCTGACGCATTTCGATTTAGTGTGACCCCCCAGTATATCCAAAGGAAAGACAGACTCTACTCACGGAAGTATTTGACCAGTGCTGCCCCACCAATGGCCAGAGCTGCACCAATGGCAAAATGCTTCTTGAGATGGCTGCTGAGCAGGCCTCGCATCTGTGGTCTCGGTAGAGCACTCATGGTGAACTAGAGAAAGATTCTGCATGCATTGCAAAAAAAGGACAAGATTGAAATAAGACAAAGCACGTTATATGTGATTGTGGGTATTATTGACTAGTCAGTTATTTCCCTGATTGTGGATATTATTGACTAATTAGTTATTTCCCATTAAAGGGAGCATATAGGATTTGCAAGGCCTCCAAAAAAAATTATTGAGTTTGAGACAAAAAATGGACTCAACAGTTCGTAAAAACTGTGAACAGTCACCATGGGAAATCTTGGTACATCAGATGCTGGGTTTTTCAAGGAAATCAAGATTTAGTGTCTTTTCCAAAGATCGTTTGTCCGAACGATTTTTGAAACAAACATAAAGTAAACTATTCTGCATTTTTTATAAGAAAAATCGAGTCGGGTTTTTGCTATTTTCTCGTGACTCAGACGTCTGATTGAGCTCCAATTTTCACAGGTTTATTATTTCATGTACATGTTTGATCAGACAAAGTACGAGTGCTGTCCTGTGACCTTTACCAATCATGTATGCAATGGAGACAAACAACAGCACTGCCAAGATACATACAGGAATCTTTGTTTTGGTAGCAAAATTTAGGCGATTGTTAAGTTCTGGATCCCACCGAGCCTGAGGCTCTGTTCATATCACACACCAGAATGACCGTGAATATTCTCTTTCGCGCATGCTGTAGCCTGCATTATCTACTGTAACACGGATGGGAACAGTGCCGTGTGAGACTAGCCCCACGCTGATTGGTCAACGCACAAAGCAGTGCTCGTGACGTCACAAAAATTATGTGCTGGCCCAACTCGTTACACACGCACGCAGGGCTGTTGCAAAACACAGAACTCAGACAGTCAGGACAGGAGGGTCACAAACTTTACCACTACAAAAAGTACAATCACCTAGATTTAGTTCCCCCAAAAAAATAACAACAGGCGTATTTCACAGTCCTCCGTAACAATTAGGCCTAACGTTACATGTCTTTCAGTTTTAAATTCAGGACTATCTTCTGCACAGTGTAAGAAATGGCCAACACTTTTTAGTTAATTTTGAGCACGGATGTTCAAAAATGTATTTTTGTCAGGAACAGTAAGTAGCTAGCCTTTAATTTTATGGGAATGTTTGTTTAATACACAGGATCCCAAATTTGGGGATCCACGTCCTATGCAGGGTAGGCCTATGCTTAAAATGTAAAATGGGATCCGGATCAGTAGAATCTGGATTAAACAAACAGGCCCTAACGTTAATAAGGCCAACGTTAGAAAGTACGGTAATCCTGGGTTTTAGGTGCCTAAATTATTTTTGACATTTTTGGCCTTCCATGACAGTGTGCTACGCATGGGATGAGTTGGCTGAAGTTGTATGTACATAATTTAGGCACCTAAAACCCAGGATTACCGAAAGTACATTCCTACAGTACAGTGCCTACGTGCAGAACATAACGTGCGTGGAGGATCAGAACCGGCGTCCCAGTTTTACAAAGTCCAGGGAAAAAACACACCAAATAAGGACGATTTTACAGAACAATACCACAATTCAACGTATAACATCTCGCTAGTATAGAAAACACACAAATATATCACAATTATCCACTCAGCCTTTAAATAAAATTAATATTCTCACCGCAACTTTGTTCCTTTTCGTCTTTCCACTCCAAAATGGCTTCCGTCGCTCAGCTCAACCTCTTATCCGAGCGATTTCAATTTGTTTATGTACACTATGCTTATTGCGAGAACGAGGTTAACATATTGCAAAAAGTAGAGGGGCGGGGAAATATACTAGTGTATGTGGGGGGATGTTGTCGGTCAAAATCAAAGATAATATTTGGACGACTGGTTCACCTATGGTTGTGGGTTTTCTTTGTGTTCATAACAATGCAATCATTGTTAACATGTTTGTCTTACCTGTGTCACTTTAGCAACTTTACCTCTGAAAGTGTATAATCATCAAATAACAAGGGAAACTGACCGAAGTTGGTAGAGCTCCTGTACGGTATTCAGGAGGTCACCGGTTCGAATCCCGCTCCAGTCAATTTTTCTTTATTAGTAAATAATAATTATTCATCAAATAACCACAAGGGAAACTGACTGACAAACATAATTAGGAACACCACTAAAATATGGCTGGATAGCTCAGTTGGTGAGAGAGTCGGTACGGTATTCTGGAGGTCATTGGTTCGAATCCCACTCCAGCAAATTTTTCTATGTTGACTTTTCAGGGAGTTGAGATGGTTTCAGGAATGTTAATGTAGTCCAATGGCCAGGGAATAATAATCTGTGCCTTTGAATGGAACTTTCAAGATATTGTGCGCATTATAAATGCTCTGTTTATTATATTATTATTAATTAATTCTCCAGTTCTAAAAAAAATAATACTATAGTGCTTGGAGTTAGGAGGGCCTGACACATTTCGATCCTAGCAGGATCTTTATCAAAGTCTAAAATTAATATTATCTAAAAGAGAAAGACTTGGTATTTTATATTGGATTTTCTTCAGCCTATATGCATCATAATATTTTTTCATGAATCGATTTTGATCAAATTTGATAATTGATCGATCATTTGTTTTATTTTTCCTTTTTCTTTTTACCTTTTCTCACTTTTTCATAAGGGGGGGGGGGGGTGAAAATGGTATCATTTACACAATATGCAAAGAGCTTTTAAAAAGGTAGTATCGTACTTTGGTTTTTGTCAAAGAAATACAGATTCATGAGAAAACAGTGAAAAATATCCACAGTATTTCTTAAGTCTTTTTACTTTTATTTTTGATCTTTTAAAAGATCAAAAAGATTTCCGGTCGCTGTTTTACTTATTTCTGGATAAATACAGCATTTCAGGCGGAAAAAAATTTAAATGGGTATTTTTCTACCACCACCATCTTCATACCCTGTAAGTTACATGTATAGGTAAATCTGTGAACATTTCTGTTTTGGTTTCTTACCTTTAAATGCTTTTTGTGGACATGTATAGTATCTTTTTTATGCATTTTAATTAGTAGACAAAAGGCAATGACAAAAAGACATTGGATCTTACGTACATTGAATCCAAGATTTAAAATGGTTGGTATTACTATTATTACGTTAAAAGGAATACAGATTACAAAAGAAAAACTGTATCTTTTTACAGAAACAAGTATGTCATGAATATACACTGTTGTTAATTCTTTATTAATTCCTTGAGTAAAAAATAATTCTTTCTGAAAGCACAGGAAAATGAGGCCAAATATATCCATTTATCTAAGTCAAACTTCCAAGGGCATTATTTGTTTTTTATACATTTTGGAATGTCTAGCCTGTACATTGTCTCAATACTGATATTTTAATAATCTAGATTGAAATTAACAAATAGTATTCTGCCCTCATTAAAAAAAAAAGAATTTTGAAGTTTTGGAGTTCTTATAAGCACTGAATTGGATAGAGTAGAATGGCACAGTTCAATTAGGACAACATTTGTGGAGCTGCTAAACATGAAACAAATTCGCTAAGCATGAAAATATCTTGTTAACAAAGCAGTGGCTACTTCATACTTCCTATGTTTGTTCACACTAAAAAAAAAAACAATGTACAAGTTATTTTACAAGCATTTCACATTCTGTAAAAATTTTGAATATACATGTAAACCCTTTTTGAAGTTTTTCTTTCTTTCTATTTTTTCTTTTAATTAAACTTGACATTTTGAGCTTAGCAAATTTTAAGCCTGCTTAGCAATTCCACAAAAATGGTCCTGATAGTTAAAAGCAAATATCATCAGGAATTATGTCTTAAGACTTTTGCCCAAGACGTATTTAAATTTAAAATTCTCATGCTGGGTTGCAATTATACTATAAGGTATTAATTTTAAATACATGATTTTTTTTAAATTGTCATAATTATACTTAATTTTATACAGATTCTGCCACAAATGACATCACACAAAAAAAAAAAAAAAACAAACAAAATGAATGATCAAATAAACAAAAAGACTAATGAACAAACGGACAAATTAATTAATTAATTAATCAATCAAACATAATGAGAAATAAAAAAGGTAATAAAAATAATAATAATAATAATAAAGAACTCCAAAACCTTGATTTAATTGATCTACCGGTAGGAAATACTTCCTTAGCACATTTTCAAGATACAATAACAAGATTTCAATAACAAACTAAAATAACCCAAAGAACCTGACACAGTGTACATTGCATGGCAGTTTGGCAGTTCGCTTAGCAATACATCATTATTGTGCTAGTTAACTAATTAATAAGCAAATTTGAGTGCTTAAGCAGCTCTTTGGACTTGGCCCCATTGTAATTAATATCAAATTCTTCAAAATAACTTTTTTATATCATTTAATATTAAAACACTATATGTTACTTTTCATTGTTTCAATTATACTTTTCCATTTGTAATTTTTGTCCAATAAACGGCCATTCCATTCACGATGGTATAAAAATATACTGAATAAAATAAGGAAAGACAGGCATGTCTTTATTTGTATTAAATTGAGGTCAAGTTTGAATTTGAACATAGCAATGGGTCTTTGGGTTAAAATAAAAGCACAATTGATTCGACATTTGTTTTTTCTATGACAGTTTCAAACTGACAAATTTAAGATATACTTTCAGTAAACTTTTCAAAAAATTAGTACAACTTTAAAACAGGGTTTTTTTTTGGCCTCTTGTTATTTGTTCTGGATCACCCACGTATGTTTTACCATTGCAGGGGTCGATTTCACGAAGCCCTGCGATCGATCCTAACTCGAAAGAAAACCCATCGTAGGGGACTTATCCCACGTAGGGCTTCAATGCATCAAAAATCCTACGATTGATAGAGTTTGGTGAAATCGTCACCTGGGCTTGGGCTTGTACTACATGGAGACAATTTTGCCTTGGTGCCCCTGGTCATTTTCGTGTCGCCCCTGGTCATTGCCTTGGTGCCCAGGGCTTGAAATTCACAGTGGCAAACAAGTTTATCGCCCTTAGGTTTAGTGCACCTCGTCCTACACTTGTTCCCCTTTTTCAAGCCTTAGTGCCCCAGGTCATTGAATTGGCTCCCCTGGTCATAACCATATGCCCTTGGCAACTGCCTTGGTGCCCCTGATCATTGCCTTGGTGCCCAGGGCTTTAGGACGTCACAGAGGCAACATCGGTGCCCCTGTTCATTATCTTGGTGCCCTGAGTTTTGAACTTCACATAGGAAATATAAAAATGCAATGCCAAAGAGAATTTATAAATAAACAATAAACACAAATGTTGTTTACAAGTTAAACTTTTTAAAAGCACATTGAACAATTTAAACCTAAGATACTAGTCTTGATTCAAGACTATTATTATAATGCCAAGTTAGTGCAGTAGATGGTGCAACAAGTCTTTCTCATTTCCCACTCACATCAACAGCAATCACATCTTCAAATGACATACTGGTATTAAGACTAAATGCTATTCAAACATGAAAAGAGGAAGGGATTTAAGTCTCGAAAAGTAGCGACAGCAACGAATTGCGCCCTCTATGTCAACACGAACGTCTTGGCAACTACCGGTAGACTACAAAAATACAAGCAATGTGTTAAAAAAATACCAAAGTGAGGAATTGACTGGATGATGTCACGTGATGATACATTATCTTGTCCAAAAGCTTCAAGCCCTTACACTTTTTAAGGTACAATACAGGATTGGTAACATACCCAAACAGAAATATTAAAGATTTACCCATGACTTTCAGGGTATGATGATGGTGCTGGTAGAATCATACCGTTCAAATGATTCCGGCTGAAATGCTGTATTTATCCACAAATTATTTAAACAACGACCGAAAACAGTTTTGATCTCGTGATGAGATCAAAACTCCTAACACATAGCTTTGAAAATACCTTGAGTGTTTTTTCACTGTTATCTACAGTTTCCAATGATGACATGAGCTGAAAATCTCACAGGTTTGTTTTTATTCCATGATGAATCAAATTATGAACAGTCTGTAGCTGTTCTGTCACCTTTACCAATCCTGTATTATGCCTTCATGCTAAATAATGTCCATTAAACATTGCAGTTCCAGCATAACACAATGTTTTCCTTCCAGAAATGAATTTTACTGGAACTTTTAGTGAGTTGACTTGCCAAAGCCAAAACATGCTTGCATAAAATGCTCTCCTATAAAATAAATCCTAAATGAAATACCCACAATAAGAGGGTAATACGTTCAAAATAAACACGTATGATATACCACACCAGCCCCCAAAAATATTGTATGCTCTATGTCCAGCATATGCTACAATATGCTATCATTATTAAACAATAATCGTCTTAGGGTTCTGGGTTTAAGTTAATCATTCTGTGTCAATCTTGGTTAAACTTTCTACATGTATATGATACTTGAATCAGTAATATGCACACTGAAGAAGTCAGCGAATGACAGCATTACACATAGAGTGGTCATTACACGGTCTCATTTAAAAAAAAAAGAATGAAAACTAAAATAAAAAACATAGAGGGACCTCAGAAGTGTTTAGAACCGATCTGCACACGTCCACGTTTGAAAACGACACAGTCTGTGTCCGCTTCTCAAACACGAAACACAATGTACGTTGATGCGTGTTTATACACACTGCACTTTCATGGTCCGCTAGAGCAAAGTAGGCATCACTCTGTACGTACTCCGCGTAGCTAGCGCTCTAGTAATTTTAATATAGCTCTATGGTGTACGTACACAATGCGCTTTCAGTCTGCTAGAGCGAAGCAGGTCAACTCGAGCTGAGAGTGTGATGTTCGTGTAAAGCATGCAAGGCTGTACTGTGTCGAGTGGCCACGGTGGCACGGCCGAAGTTCAGCACAGAGAGCCTCGGTTTCGATGTGGATATGCGCAGACGGCACTAATGTGAAATCCCTCCATTACTTAGTATATAATGTATAACAAGTAAAGTATTTTTAAGTCATTGAAAAGTGAACAAAGAAAAATTGACTAGAGCGGGATTCGAACCGGCGACCTCCTGAATACCGCACAGGCGCTGTACCAACTGAGCCATCCAGCCCTACGTAGGTGGTGACCCCAATAGTCAACTATCTTTGTTCGTTTGGCAGTCAGAAGCCATGAAACCAGACACACACCGCCACATCCCAGGGATCGTTTCAATGATACACGCAACAATGCTGCAACCTGGGAACGGCACATGGGGCATCACTCAAAGAGGATACGGCTTTTTAAAAGCTGGTTCGAATCCCGCTCCAGTCAATTTTTCTTTGTTCACTTTTCAATGACTTAAAAAAACTCAGTCAGTTTCCCTTGTGGTTATTTCACGAATATAAGTAAAGTATTTGCAAGATGGTATTAAGAATCCCTCCCACAGGCCACAGCACACATGTTGCTCTCCCATCTATGCCGTACTACACATTCCAGCCATGTGCATCATACGCTCCTGCACGCATGTCGGACATTTTGTGCACGGCATATCAGACATGAATCTCGGCCGGGATTAGCGCAGGGCACGCCATGGAACTTTTCGCAGATAGGTTCGGAAGCATGCACTGAAGGTATGCATACATGTACATATGAGAAATACATCGTGGGACAATGTTGCATTAAAATTGTTTACACAAGACCCCATGGGCTGGCTCTCCACAAAAAAGGCGTCAATCGAGAAAGGCTTAATGGGTCGTTTAATTACAGTATCAGTTTTTATCTTTCCTGTGTCAGTCTGGGAGAACAAAATGATGACAAAAACTGCGGAGGTCAAAGGGAACGATAAGGCCGACAAAATAATTTTGGCCAGAACCCAATTTTCGTTTACCCCACTTCTTAAGTGAAACATTTCCAGTGCTCAACCAATGTGCTAACTGCTTTAAAAGATTCCAACAATGTGGACAATACACAGACAGAAAAATTGTGCAAAATTTGTGAGAAAAAAAAACAAACAAACCCAACATAGTGTCATAATGATTTTGTGTGATGCCGTGATTATATTTATGTATGTCTAGATCCCAGAAGGCAAATCCCATGCGACAGTGTGTTTTTGTACGGATGATGGTCAGGTCACCCGACTAGTTTTTGCCCTGATGTCAGACTGAGGCTGAGCACTATGTATTTCACACATGCGTCTACGGCTATGGCTGCAGCCGCTTCCCATAGACTGATGTACAATTTCTAGCCATAGCCGCATTTTTATGGTAAAGCAAATCAACTTTGCTGTAATTGACAAAGACTAGCAAGTGCAAATAGCTTCGGGCTTACTGTTCGGCAAATAAGTACTTTTTGCAAAAAAAAAATGATTTGGTTTTTGGTTGATGCAAAACGTGATATTTAAACCAAGATTTTCTTTCTGAGTGAAAAGACTACATGATGACAGTGAATACAACTTCGACATTGGTTTTTATACCATATGTGCAGCGGTGTAACAATGTGACTCAATTTGACAGAGCAAGTCAAATGCTCCTATAGCCAGATTAAGCCAGTTAACTATACCACTCCAAATAACCACAAAAAATGCGCCCGTACCATTTCTAACTATATAGGGCAGTGAATACATTTTAATTAAACCAGTGTACATACGTATGAATTTATATATACATTTATAGTGCTTTGTACACATGAATTACAAAACAAAACGATTCTAAAGTTTGTCATTACATTCATTATTAATAGTCTATATGACCTGTTCCACCAAAATGAGGATTAAGTACCAGTATAGAAAAATAATGAAGAGTGTATGGTTTGTGAGTACCACAGTGTCATGGGGTCGATTTCACGATACCCAATGATCAATTGTATTAACTTGAGTTACGAAGGATAACCCATCGTATCCTATGTAGAGCTGCAATGCATCGTAAGTCCTATGATTGATAGAAAGTTACGATGAGTTTGGTAAAATCGAGCCCTGGCTGGCTGTAGTTAAAAGTGGTATATCTCTTCCTTATTACTCCACCGGGGGAGGATTTTGTCGCCACTTTTAACATTTGGTTCACTGAACCAGATTGCAGGCAGAATTTGTATGGCGCCCGTGCAACATTGTCCTCATTTTGATGAAACAGGTCATACATAACATCTGTTTTTTAAATCATTAGTTTGCTGGGTTGGTTTCACGTCCATGACAGAAACTCCCCATGAAAGCTGCTTACTTTTATCAAAACTTGACAAGTTTGATACATTCATTGGTAACCAACGTACCCGCTCGGCCTGGTCATCCATCAGTCGCCGTACGTCCCGGTCAGCAGGAAGAGTGGCCGGTCCTCGGACCGGTTGGCCGTCTGGAACTCGTCCCGCAGCCGGAAGCGCCACTGGTCCTCCAGATCCAGCCGGACGACCTGTCGGCGCAGCGTGCTCCGGTCAGGACTGATGAGGCAAAGTCTAGCACCTGTACTCCCCCAGCAGAAGAGAATCACACAAACAAATGTACACTTTCATTAATAGGGTGAGCCTTTAAAAAAAATAAAAACACTCAAAGATTCTAAATGTGAAACATGACACCCACAAAATAAACCAAGAACAGTTGCCAAAATCTATCACAAAGTCTAGACTTCACAAAGTCTACACCCAGATACTTTAGAATGAGCCTTGGAGTCAACTTTTTACTTTCAATTGTCATCAATAAGCACTGGAATGAACACAGTTATGGTTCAGTTGGTTAGAGTGCCGGTACGGAGTTCCAGAGGTTGCTGGTTCAAATCCCGCTCCAGTCAATTTGTCTTTGTTCACTTTACAATGAGTTTTAGTAACTGGTTTTTTTTCTTTGGGGGGGGGGGGGATATCACTCACATCTGTATCAAGAGCCTTTTCCAAAACATGGCTCTGGCTCTGGCTCCGGCTTCGTCTCTGTCATCGAAGCTGATGCTAAGTTTTTTTGTTCAAAACACAAGAGTATCTACTTCCAGGCCGTAGCCAAAAGCCTATATTTTTTTTACTTAAAATGGTTGCACGAAATGGAGCTAGAGCTGGAGCCAGAGCCAGAGCCAGAGCCGAAGCCAGAGCTGAAGCCAGAGCTGAGGTTTGTAAAAGAACCCAGGAGAATAAGAGGGTATGTTCAAGGTGAAAACTTCAGGGAGACCGAATGAGTCCTAACGGTAATACCGGCCCGTTGAATCAGGACCACCAGCTTGGTCGACTTGTGACTGATTCTCTTCGGTTGTGTCATGTTTTATAACAGCTAAAATGATGTGGACTATAATACTTTCCAAGTTCTTGCTACCTTTCTCTATCAGTTGAAACCAGAGACAATAAGGGAGATGGCTGCACTTGGCCGATAAAAAGTGGCATCTTGAGAGGTCCCTAAGAGCTAAGACGGTCTCTCTAAGGTCTTGACGATTTACATATCTAGCAGATTCAAACGATGACAAACATCATTCTTTTACCTGACACAAACTTGAACTGTTTCAGGAAGTTGCTCTCTACGAAGGCGTCACACATGTACAGGAGAAGACCGCTGAACTTCAGACCCTCCGAACTGGTGTTGACGGCGTGGGGTCGGGAACTCACAAAATGAACTGCAAGGTGAAGTTAAAGTTGATCAAGATGCTTTCAGATGTATTTAATAAATATAAGTTGTTAAAATACAATGAAAAGAAACACTTGGTGTTCTGCAGATGTTCTGACTTTGATTCAGTACCGTAGCTTATGAGTCATGTTTACCACAGGCTTTTTTCGTTTCTGCCGTAAAAAATTGGCTGTCAGATTTAGTCTGTAATAAACTGCTGCAAACTGTTCATCAATCAAAATTATGACCTGAAATATATAAAACGCTTGGAGTTATAATACAGGGACCTGATGGTTTGATCCTAGCAGGAATCTTCCTCAAAGTCTTACATAGAACACCGACTGCCAAACGAACAAAGATAATTGACTATTAAGGATACCATCGTTGCAGGTGGAACAAGCGCAAACACGCGGGCGTAACAAATTGTTGCAGCGCCGTGGAAAACAACATTTTGTCGTTTTCCGGAAAATGATTTTTAATTACGCCATTTCCGGAAATCCGGAAATTTCCGGAACTCTTACATCCCTGTAATTAGACCATCTTACCTGCAATCTGTGCACCCAAGTTCAGGTAGCAGTCCACCAGCAGCACGGGATTCTCCGGATTGTCCAGGCCCAGGGGGAAGAGCCGATCCCCGCTCTTGTTCTCTAGGAAGCGTTCTAGGAGGTACTGTGGGGGAGCCAGTAAGGGTACCAGCTCCTCGCTGTCTGGAGTGGAGACGTAATTACGGAACAGGATCCGGTCCCTGGAATGTGAGCCGGCTCCGGGGGAGGAAGCCTGAATGACCAAAAACCAAAAACAAGGAGTGTGTGTTACAAGCTTGGAGACTTGTGCAACTTGTTTACTGGTAAAGGATGGACAAACTATTTTTAAAACAATTCTCGTCGACTCCCGTTATTACGAGATACATCGGATTGTATAAAGCACTTATTACAAGCCTGAAAGCTGGATGAGCCTGGACTTGTTTCCTCACCTTACTGCAGGGTGTCACGTTGACGATGTCGCCCACCGGAATATGCTTCTTCATGATGCTGAAGCGGTTCAGCTGGCATAGCAAGAGGGCGTTGCTATGAGCTCTCAAATTGAAATCGACGTCTTCGTCAAAAAACCTGAGGGATGCAAAAGAAGAGCGTTAAGGACTCGCAATGGTAATTTCGGGAGCTTTCCCTGCCGCCAAGGTGGTAACAAGGTGGTTTGTGTTTTGTTTTATCTTGAGAGTATTATTGTCCAAATGAAAACTTTGAAGTTTTCTTTTCCAAAAAGTGACTGGTTATTACCTGTGATGGTCGTACTGCACATTCTGCGTTTCTTCCAGATTCAGGAAAACCATGTTATACAGGTGACCCCTGGAGAACGGACGAACACCGGTCGTGACCTTTGACCTGCTTGACCACTGCTGGAAGCCGATCAGGGCAAAGCTGGCCAGCTTGGGAATGGCCTCTACCTCCTCTATCAACGTCTTCAGAGAGATCAGAGTATCAAACCTGACAGGGTTCAACCAAAGGAAGGAAATAACAAATAAGAGTGACAAACTTGTACCACATCAATTTGGAATCTAAAATTGGTCCAGCAAAGTCAGGATGGCACTCGGGACCATTTCAAATCCACAGCTACCGTATGTTCCTACTTCAGTGCCATTTTGAGCATCCATTTAAAGGTTGTATCATACTTTGTTAAGAGACCAAAACAGAAATGTTCACAGATTTACGTATAACGTACAGGGTATGAAGATGGTGGTGGTAGAAACATACCGTTAAATTGTTTTCACCTGAAATGGCGTATTTATCCAGAAATTAGTAAAACAACGTCCGAAAATCTTTTTGATCTTTTAAAAGATTAAAAACAAAAGAGAAAAGACTTAAGAAATACTGTGGCTCTTTTTCACTGTTTTCTCAAAAAGTGGGCACTGTACGGCGTACGGGACTTAAATTTTCCCAGATGACTGTTGCTGTATCTTTCTTGATATTTTTGCCTATGAATCCACATTTCTTTGACAAAAACCAAAGTACCAGTATGATATTACCTTTAACGCCATTTTGTGCATCCATTTAAAAACAACTGGTATAAAAACAGACACGTTTTGCTATGGTTTCGAAGTAGTTTGGTTTTGAACACAAAAATTGAAAACCACTACCTATAATTTAAGCTTTTGATGACAAGCCACAGCCAAAGCCAAAGTAAAGGCCAAAGCCGTCAATTCATTCATGGCTTGCCAAATGAGGGCACTGTTTAACAGAATAATCAAACTAACATGAAAATAGAATTTCATTTTGAATACAGAAGCAAATGGAATCATGGCCGAACCCAAATTAATGGCTATGGCTACGGATGTGCATTTCAATTAATGCCCTTAGCTTTATGTAGACACAGCCCTATATTGATTGAAATTCAGCGCATTAATCTTTCCTATGACTTCGGGATTTGACCTCTTATACCTGGAGTCGCTCTTCCCCGGCGCACACTCATGCCAGGAGAAGCAGGAGTCGTCAGTGATGATGATGAAGGGCCAGACTTCCTGTCGACTGACTCCCAGCTCCTCTTGACGGCTCCGCTCCAGCTGTAGATTGTTGTAAGCCAGCTCCTTGATGAAGTACTTGGCAGCACCTTGTCACAGAAAAAGACAGCAAAATGAAGACAAACTGATGATAGTTAGTACGTCATCTTATCAGGCTGGGTTTAAGATCAGGGCTTTCTTAGAGCATCAGCAGGAAGGTTCTAAAACTTGAGCTTTAAGGTCCTGAAAATCAATCAATCAATCAATCAGTGGGAGTATGTGCCGCAGAAGCGCGTTGCCGCATCTACCTTCGAGCGGTACTCCTTGGTCTTCTGATGGCCATCCCCAGGCAGTCAAGCGACCCATCCCCATCTCAACAAAATACCGATCCATCTGACGCAACCACGCCTCATACGGACACCCTACCGGGCGAGTCCTACCAGTAGGCTCTCTCATAGAGAGAATTTGCCCGGCAGGATCACTCACAGGGAATCTTGCCACATGACCGTACAGTCACATCTGGCGCTCACGTATCATGCAGGTAATAGGTCTCATCTGACTCTCCCTGAGTATTAAACCTCTGGTCCACGTGATAATCATAAAACTGATGTTATAGGCCAGTGTGCTCTGGCTGTCGTCACAAGAAAGCGGGGTAAAGGGTTTGGATGGAATCCAACAGATAAGTACTGACCGGGACCAGCTTCGTTGACCACGGCCGGCAGCACCAGGATGATGTGATTGGGCCACTGTTTCTCGTAGGCAAGGGCATCTTTCTGCTTGCAGACCAGTACGTGGACGTGCTTCCGGCCCTCCATGGCGTGATGCAGGTTGATCAGGCCGTGCTCGTGTCGGCCGAAGGTCCACATGAAGATGGGCGTCTTGACCACGTTAGGACCCTGCAAAGCCGGCGAGAACAAGCATGCTGTGAGCTCATGCAAACATACAAACTTCCTCTTTTTTCTATCATCAAAATCAAGAATCTTAAAAACTAGAGTCATTGTTTTGTTTTTCTGCAAATCTGCCAATAGACGTTTCTTTTGCAACGTCACAGCCAGAGTTTTTGCCAACCAAGATGGCGGAATTTATGGCAAGCCAATATAGCCTGGCATAAAAAATAACCACAATTTGTACACAACGTTTCATAAACGTTGAAAGATATTGCTGAATGTAATAGAAAACAACACAAGCAATGATGGTATGCATTTTGTACAGCTATGGAAAGTTTGCAAAAAAGTTGAATTGGTCACGCCGTCTTTTGAGAAGACAAAATGATTTGTAACAATTGGCCTCCCATGCCAAGAATTGCCAACCACCAGTCATGTTTGTAAACAAAAGAAAGGTCTATAAAACCAGAAATACAGGTTAGTGTCAAGCTCACAGCAGAAAAAGTCATCTGTGAAATTCCCAGTCCCATATAGTGCCAAAAAACCCAGAGAGAAACGCCCACGGTATATATTTTTTTAAATCTTTCATTTTTCCACCGTTACCTTTGATCTTTCGAAGATCAAAATTGTTTTTCTGTCATTGGTTTTACTCTTTTCTGAATAAATACAGCATTTCCGGCAGAAACAATTCTAACGGTATGTTTCTACCATCATCATCTTTATACCCTGTAAGTTATAGGTAAATCTGTGAACATGTCTGTTTCGGTATTCTACCAAAGTATGATACTACCTTTAATACAAAAGGATTCATTTTAAAAGGGGAGGAGAATCAACAAGGAATGTTTTTTCAAAGAGGAGAGTTGATAGATGTCCACTTACACTGACCTGTTCGCCCATGACGGGCAGAACCATGCTCATCATCTGTCCTGTCCTCTGATTGAATACAAAATGCTTTTCCTGCTGAGGTGGAATGATGAACTGCAGCTCTAGGTCCTTGCCGAAGAGCACTGATGACAGGCGAATACTGTATGCTTTGGTCTCACGTGCCTGCAATTCAACCCCCCAAAAGGTAGATAAAGATTTCATGTGACCAAATACAAAAAGGCAATCGCCATTAACACACACACAAATTAAAAGAGGACAAAAAGGGAAAAAAAAGAGAAAAGAATTTCAAATCAAAAATTGAAATACGTGTAGTTGAAATTGCTTTGAGTTCGGACGGCTTGACATTTCAATTCAAGAAGAATCTTGCTCAAAGGCCTGACATTTTGATCAAAAGACCAAGGCCTTGTTTTTTTATGGCCCATAACAAGGATCCTGTTAGAATCAAAATGTCAGGCCCTTCTAACTCTGAGCATTGTAAACTTCAGTTTATTATTCCGGTTGATGAGCAGTTTGCAGCAGTTCATAACTTGAATTAAAAAAAAACAAATTAAAACTTTGATTTCTAATTGAAAAACCCAATAAAAAATTAAACGCATACACGTAAATACAGTACCATGACATGGATGTTGAAAAGTAAAACTGTTATTAAGCAGTGCGGTTAGGAGTGTGAGTGTGGCTATAAGCTAGGCACTCCGTGCATGACGTCACCAGTGCAGACTCTCTACAGAGCCCATGTGTGAATTCAGAATTGAGAATCACTAGCGTCTTTAACTGTCGCTAATCAGGCTTTCACAACTGGGAACTGACGCGGCAGCTCCTGGCTTGTGACATCACACATGGAGTAGCTGACTTATAGCCACAACCTGAAATTAGCCCCTGGGCTCCTTACCTCAACGGCTGATATGTCCTTGTAGTTGAGGCACTGATCACAGTGATGGAAGGCGTTGTGGGCACTGTACTTGGTCAGACGGACCGACACGGTGGAAGGCTTCCTGGATCCATCAGCATCCACCCCAGTAGAGCTGGTCTTGCCTGGATGAACACAACAAGCAGGAACATGAGCGTCAAACATCGATCAACTCTTTGAAACTTGGAGTTTGTTCTATCCAGGGGCCTTTCTCAAAGCTCAGCTCCGGCTCTGGCTCCATTTTGTGAATCCATTGCAAAATTACGGGTATCAAATAACCACAAAGGAAACTGCCTGAATTTAAAGTCATTGAAAAGGGATCAAAGAAAAATGGACTGGAGCGGATTTCGAACCGGTGACATCCTGGTATCAAAATAGAGGCTTTTGGCTTTGGTTTGGAAGTAGATTATCTGGTTTGAAAAAGAGAACAGAACTTCAGCTTCAATGAAAAAGCACAACCTAAACAGTGGAACGCTACTATTACGAACACGCTGGGATGCACAGAGATTGTTCGTTATAGTGGTCATTCGTCATAGTGAACAATGTTTAGCAGGCATATACATTGTACACAATGGGAGCCAAAGATGATGTTTGGTATAGCCAAATGTTTGGTATAGCAGTGTTCGTTATAGCAGCTTTCCACTGTATTTTAAGCCTTTGGATTATAGAGACGAAGCCGGAGCCGGAGCCGGAGCCGGAGCCGGAGCCGGAGCTGGAGCTGGATCTGGAGCAGGAGCCGGAGCCAAGCTTTGAGAAAGTGCCCGAGTCATCCAGTGTCACCTTTAAAGGGTTCGGTACTCACCCAGTTTGATCCCACTGGTCCAGATGGGACTGTGGTTCTGGAACTGACCCAGCCTCAAGGTGAAGTCAAACGGCATCTTGACTAAGGCGTCGTAGTCCGGCCACTTGACCGCCATGGTGCCCGGCGCACTCGCGTCTCCAGAGGGCGCTTCGGCCTCCTGCTCCTCCTCGTCGATGACCTCCACCTCCTGCAGTCGGATCAGCATGCGGGACAGGACACGCAGGAAGTGAAAGAAAGTGCCCGTCTTGCCGACCTGTTAGAGAGAATCAAGAAGGCGCACACTATAACAAACTTCAGCTGAACAGTGAAGATTGGCCACAAAAACTGGCTAACATTTTGACCATGACTTAGCCATCTTAGAAGCTAAATATTGAAAAAGTTCTGAAAACCCTCTTATTAGGGAGTTAGCTCAACACCCACTTCATCTAAGGTTTGACTTCATAAAATGGAAGTTTATACCATTAACAGCTTTGCTAGGTAGTATATGGCTTCAAATTGTGGTATCACTTTTGAGAAAATGTGGTATCATTTGAGGAACAACAAAAATCAAGAATCACTTTCCCACAATGCAACTGAAAAATGATTATGTGATTATATAATTCATAATCCATTCACAGAGTAATAACATTTTTTAAAAATAAGTCAGAAGCAAGAGCTTAAACCCATTTGTTGAATTTTCTTTAGTTTTTCTTAATTTTTTGGGGGAAATATTACAATGATTTTTGAGATATAACACAAAACTGCTACCACAATTTGAGGCCACATAGTACCTAGAAATGTTCCCCGAGGTCTATTCCATAAATTTCTTAAGTCAGACCTTAGATGTAGTCGGAGTTGAGAACTCTAATTTTGTTCGTGGTCCGTGCTCCTTGTCTATTACCTTTGGTGCTCCGTACAGCAGTAACCTCCTCGGGTGGTAGGTTATATTCCCTTCTCCTTTCCGCTCGTAGTCGTAGTGGTGCGCCTTGGGCTCCGTCCACTGTCGGTAGTACGCGCTCTTGTACTCCGGGTCTTTGCCGAACGCCGGTCGCAGTGTAGAGCACCACGTGGTGTCACTACTGGGGACCAGTGAGGTAGCAGACATGCTGCCCTGTACGATATAACGCAGAAGGAACGGGAACTTGTATCAATTATAATTGGAAAAGTAAACAAAGAAAAATTGACTGGAGCAGGATTTGAACCGGTGACCTCCTGAATACGGTACAGGCGCTCTACCAACTGAGCCATCCAGCCCTACGTTGGTGGTTACCCTAATAGTCAATTATCTTCAATCATAATTTGAAAAATTTCACACCCTTACACACACCTCTTTCTTCACATTCTTTAAAAGGTGGACCAGGTTGAACCGTCAAGGCCTACTCCAAGTAACAGTGCCTTGGTTATAGACCTTATTCACGATGCATCCATCCTACATTTGAAGCAGTGCAATCAAACCGAGGCTTGGATTCGCAAATTTATCATATCATCCTCAATTCCGTAAGCTCACCTCTCACAAATTGGAGGCCCACTCCTGCGTAACCCATAGCCATTGAAAAGTGAACAAAGAAAAAATGACTGGAGCTGGATTCGAACGGCCGACCTCCTGAACACCGTACAGGCGGCGTATTTTTTTACCGTAGCCATAATGCGTAATATCACTCATTGTGTTTATCTTTGCGACTGTAATAAGGCTACAAGTTCTGCTACGCCAACTACACGCTGCTTATGATCACGCAACTACACGCATAGATATATAAACAAAACTAGATGTCGCATTGGCTGCTCTTGGCCGCGTCTTAACGGCGCCATTTTCGATGGGACTAGTTCGAATCCGTTTTTATGGAATGCCGTAGCTATCTTTTAAGATTGTTTGCTTCGGTAATTCCATCACTCATTTTGCCAAATTGAATGATGGAATTTTAGAACAGAATGACAGAATGATAAACTGAATGATGGAATTGCCGACCGGAATGACAAAACGGCTAATAAAATGATGAAATTGGCAAATTAAATGATGGAATTACCGACAAACAATCTAAGCCACCGAATATAGCTACGGCGTTCCATCATGTTTCTTGGTGCATCGCGTACCGCGTAACGGCGCGGCTTGTTATTAGCGCGTGAGCGTAGCGCAACCCCCATTCGTTAATACACGGGTGCGTCATCTAGTTTTTGGTTTTTTTATAATATCTATGGTTCCATCATTGTTTCTAGTGCATAACTGCGTACCGCGTAACGGCTGGAACCGCGTACCGCGCGGTTTGCGCGATCGTTCTAAATAAGCGCTTGTCCTACATGAAATGACCGCGTCCTGCATGCCGGATATAGCTCCCATTAGTTTGTGCACAGGTGCGTCATCTAGTTTTTATATATATCTATGACTACACGCTGCTTATATAATTATGCCGTGTTGCTCACAAGCAACTCATGGCATATTGGGCATGTTTACGCGATGTTATAAAAATCCTTTTTTGGGGGAGGGGGGGGGGGGGTTCAAGAATGATCAAATTGCAGATCTTTGTCGCGATACCGCAATGTTGTACATGGTCGCGTTGGTGATGGTGCTTATTCTGTCACTGAGGCGATGATCAAATATAAAGGTATCACGGCTTCGAGGCAGCATGCAGAGAGGCTGATACGAATGCAGTTAGTTACTGTACACATGTACACTACATCATACATGACTGTGTGCACAGCTGTAGTATAGTACTGTATGGCTGTGCGGTAGTATACTAGTATTACATCGTCATACAACTTTTTACAAGTTTCTTTTTCGCGCGCAACTATAGCCTTTTCTCCAGTCGCTGCGCGGTTACAATTGCGTGATATTACACATTAGGAGAACGGTAAAAAAATACGCGTACAGGCGCTCTACCAACTGAGCAATCCAGCCCTGCATTGGTAGTGTCCCTATACGGTGTTTAAGGAGGTCGCCGGTTCGAATCCCGCTCCAGTCAATTTTTCTTTGTTCACTTTTCAGTTTCCCTTGTTCTTATTTGATAATTTCCATAGCCTTTACAAAAGTGAGCAGTGCTCACCCAAACATTAATTATTGTTCGAAGTTTTTGGCGTCTATGAAGGTTTAGTGTATCTACCTTCCCCCAGAATCATATATTTATTTATTTGGCAGCCATTTCAAAAGTGTAAAGTTTTTTTTAAGGCCCATGTCGTTTGAAAACATTGACACTTTGCAGTATCTCTATGGCACATTCTTTAAAGGTACAGTACAGGATTGGTAACACACCCACACATAAATGTGCACAGATTTACGTATAACTTTCAGGGTATGAGGATGGTGCTGGTGGAAATATACTGTTAAAACATTTCCAACTGAAATGCTGTATTTATCCAGAAATTAGTAAAACAACGACCGAAAACAGTTTTGATCTAAGGGTAAGATCAAAACCTTTCTTCATGTTTTTAAAGAAAAATTGAGTCAGGTTTTTGCTGTTTTCTCTTGACTCAGATGTCCTATTTAGCTCAAATTTTCACAGGTTTATTATTTCATGTACATGTTGGATCAGACAAAGAGTGGGTGCTGCTCTGTGACCTTTACCAATCACGTGTTATACCTTTAAACGTGGACCAAGTTTAGAACAGCGAGTCCCTTATATGAAGTTTTTGTATCTGGAAACTGTTTACTGGTTATCCTACATAATATGACACAAACCTTTCCATGCTTCCCACTGACGATCTCATAGACAGACTGCGATACGATGATCAGCGGAGGGCGCTCTACCCTCTCCTCCACGACCCTCTCGCATCGTCCCATCCCCTCCACCTCCCGTTCCTCCTTGAGCGGACTGCCGTCCTCCGTGTCTGTCACCGCATCGCCCTCGGGCTGCAGCCTGGGCGGGGGCTCCGTTTCCATGGGAACGGAGCTGGTCACCATGCCGATGGACTCCAAATTGGAGGAGGGAGGAGTGGAATGTGTCGCTGGTTTCCCGGAGGACGTCTGGGGCTTGGCTGGGTTGGCGGTCGCGGTGCTGGCCGATGCGGGTGGAGGGGAACCGACGTTGCTGGAGTGAGGGGTGGCCGGGGCCTGGTCCTTGTCACTGCCGTGGGAGGAGGTGGAGAGGCGGGCCGTGGTGTCTGCAGCGACGCTCTGCTTGGGCGTGGTCCGGGCGCTACTCACAGCATCTGTATAACAAAAATGGAAACCAAACCAATCAAAATAGAGCAGCTGTCTATTTCAAACTAATTTCTTTATAAGGTTTGGACTTTTGATTTTCCGATCATCATTTTCAGGACAATTAATCACTATTTTGGAATCTAGTTTTTGAAAATGTTGGTTTTTTTTTAACCTTGATCTTCACTGACCATTGCACAAATCTCTGACCTAGGGGCCAATTCCATAGAGCTGCTTATGCACTAAAAACCTTGGTCAATAAAATCAGTATGTCAGCCAAAACTCCTTGTGAATGTTATGCTCAGCAAACAATGGCCGAATACAAGACAAAAGCAGTAAACATCACATGAACATTTGGTTGGTAATCCTGTTCGATCAAGGAAGACTTTTCATGCTTAAGCATATTTTGTGCTTAGAGGTAGTAGCGAACCGAAACAGAAATCTTCACAGATTTACCTATAATAACTAATACAGGGTATAAAGATGGTGATGGTAGAAACATACCGTTACAATGTTTCGGCCTGAAATACTGTATTTATCCAGAAAAAGAGTAAAACTAGTGACCAAAATAATTTTTGATCTTTTAAAGATCAAAAATAAAAGAGAAAATAATTAAGAAATACTGTAGCCGTTTTTCACTGTTTTCTCAAAAAGTGGGCACCGTATGAGACTGAAATTGTCACAGATTACTGTTATTGTATCTTCATTGATATTTTTGAACATGAATCTGTAATTTTTTGACAAAAACCAAAGTATGTTATTACCTTTAAGCAGCTCTATGAAATTGGCCCCGGTTATGAATGACCACTGGTGCCAAAGGTGACCAATGCCCAACATTTTGAGCAATTTCATGTATCTTAACATGCAGCATGACAGACCAAGCTGTGCTGATGACCCAACTTGACATACACAAGTTTACACTTCGGCGGCCATCTTAGCTTTTGATCGCAACTTCAAAACGAGGCACTTTCACGCATGCGCACTTTTCAAAGTGTAAACCCGTGTATTGAGAAATTACAATACACAAGTTTACACTTCGGCGGTTTTGATCGCAACTTCAAAACGAGGCACTTTCACGCATGCGCACTTTTCAAAGTGTAAACCCGTGTACTGAGAAATTACAATACACAAGTTTTCACTTCGGCGGTTTTGATCGCAACTTCAAAACGAGGCACTTTCACGCATGCGCACTTTTCGATGTGTAAACCTGTGTATTTTAAGTTTGACTTCTGACCTGATTTGGTGGACATGTTGTCGGCCTGTGAGCCCAGGTCAATCTGCAGGCTGGGCGGTACGGCCATCTCGTACTCCATTCCGCCCTCACTCTCTCCATCCTCATCGTCTTCATTGTCGCTGTCTTCCGTCACTGTGACGATGGGGTCGATGGCATCGGCCGGGATGTAGCGACAGGCCAGGCCCAGCTCTTGCTCCAGACTGGACAGGTCAAAGATGCCCTGGTTGACCAGACGGAGGTCAACAACCCTGAGTGACCTTCAAGGGTAACACGTAAAAAACGTAAAGAGTGAAATTTGTCTCCAAGGCAAGTGTTGAACTACCTTTGCCCTTGTCTGTCTGACTATCAATGGGAGACTTTTGGAGCGGGCTGTCGATAGAGGGCAGCAAACTATCGTTCTCCTGAAACATTTTGTACACGCTTTAAGTACGGTGATTGTCAAAAAAACTTTCCAAACGTCAAACGTTAAATTCAGGCAATTAACTATTCACTTTTAGCTTCACATTGCCACCCACCCCAAATTTTAATGCCCGAAAACACAAAGTGAGGTGAAATTCTTATGTTTGGTGAGAAATAATGTGCTAGGTCTCGCTTGCCAAAGTAAAAAGTTTGTGCACAAAAGACTATGCTGTTTGTCGTCGGTCACCATGATTGTTTGTAAATCGCCCTTTTGTACAGATTCTACATTTCTTTGTTCTTGGTGACCTCTAGTCCTCCCTTGCCAACAAAACCGGTCACTGCATAGCATGTACCAAGCATTTCCAAGGGATTATTTATGCCGGTTGTGTTTACAACGTATATTCATGCACAAAAACCAATGGCAAAAAAATCCGTTTTAATATGCCCTATGTACCTAGGCATGGTCTCGCCGGTTATCGTCTTGTTGGCCATGATGACGATACAAGGTAGGCCGTCCAGATCCTCGTATGTCTGGGGTTTCCAGGACTTGTCCTTCCTTCGCCATGACTGCAAAATTAAAACCAAACAAAACGAAATGAATTTCAATTTCAATCCAGCCACACATACTCCAGTGAGCACCAATCACAAAGCTTGTTCATGGAACCGGATCCCAAGCAAGGACCTCACATCCCTGATTCGTCTCCTAATGAGGACTAGAGCAGGCTAGTCGAAACGTTGAGACCTTACGAGAAGTGCGAACGATATAGAAGTGCGAAGGTACGAACGATTCTTACATGGTGTTTCCGCAAACAGATCCACATAATTTCAAAGTAAGCAATTCACAGATGCAGGAATTTGATTCCCCTTTGTTTTTTAGGGGGGACAGAGTTTTTGTTTCATTTTGCTTAGGACACAATATTTATCAGTCCTTCAAATTTCATAACTTTCTGTTTAGCTGGAAAGCACCACCACGTTTCAAGTTCTTCAAAATTCTCCATGACGGATTTACAAAGCACCCAAATGATAATGCAGCATCAAATTTTGAGATAATTTTGAGTTTTCGTTTCATTTTCCCGAGGACAAGATATTTATCAATCCTTCAAATTTGTAAACTTTCTGTTCAGCTGGAAAGCACCACCACGTGTCAAGTTCTTCAAAATTCTCCTTGATGGATTTACAAAGCACCCAAATTCTGATGCAGCATCAAATTTTGAGATAAAGCAGGGGAACAGTTCGGAGAAACCCTTACCCTGAGCCTCTTCAGGAAGTAGTCGTCCACCGCTATCTCCCGATCACTGCCACACAGGAGGATGTCCAGCCGGTACTGGAAGCCCAGCTTGTCCCTGACCGTACGGATCTTGTCATGGGCCAGAATGGCCAGCTGAGGGCATGGTATCCTGAGGAGGACCAGGTGGCCTTGACCGCTGTCACTCTCCAACGGGGCCGTGACCAGGTCCTGAAATTTTAAGTCACAAACATTGGAGGGAAAAATACTTTGACATTTTGGTCTTAAAAAAATCATTCTAAATTTGGTTTACTCCTGTAAAGATGGAAGAAGACATACTAGCTTTTTTTAGCTACTCCTTGCTAGCAAATGAGAAAAAGGCAGGTTGGGGGCAGTTCTGGTGTGGGGGAAGCTTTGTGGCAGCTTGAGGGCAGGTTTTGGGGCAGGATGGGGGCATGTTAGGGGCAGGTTGCGGGCAGGTTGGGGGCAGGTTGGGGGCAGGTTGGGGGCAGGTTGGGGGCAGGTTGGGGGCATGATGGGGCAGGTTGCAGGCAGGTTAAGGACAGTTTAAGGCAGGTTGGGAACAGGTTGGGGACATGTTGGGGCAGGTTGGAGTAATGTTGGAGGCAAGTTGGGGGCATGTTGAGGGCATTTTAGGGGCAGGTTGCGGGCAGGTTGGGGACAGTTTGGGGCAGGTGGCAGGCAAGTTGGGGCAGCTTGGGAACAAGTTTGGGTGAAGCTTGGCAGCAGATTTGAAACCGGCCAGGGCAGAAGAAAGTGGACTCATCATTACCTGAATAATCTTAAAGGTGGTACTAGTCGTATCTTCCCGTATCTCTGGGATACCGGCGAGAGACATGAGGGCTGTTGAGTATTGGCGGATCAGGAGGTAGGTGCATACCACCATGCTGTGAAGCTTGGGATATCTGAAAGACAATAGTCCGAAATATTGCATAGTAATGAATGGATACTGACTGACAAAGAGTGTGATAGACAAACTAGCCTCCCTCTATGATTGGTGAATGGTTCACTTTTTCATGGTAGTGCACAGACATTGGGCCTTTTCGAAACGGAGGCTCAGGCACCATTTTACAAATCCATTATAAAATGACGGGTATCAAAATAGAGGCTTTTGGCTGCGGTGCCGATGTAGATTCTCTGGTTTGAAAAGGAAAACAGAGCTTCAGCTTCAATAAAAAACCACAACCTATATTTTCAGCGTATGAATGACGGAAACGGAGCCTGATCCTGAGTTTCCGTTTCAAAAAGGCCCCTAGACTGCTAACCAGTGTTTTACCAAAACTAGCCTCCCTAAGAACAAACAAGTCTTAGCATACCAGTCCATTTTTTAAAGCATTTTTAACGAAGGGTATTACTCACCTTTCCAGAAGGGATTCCACGATGGCCTCGTAGACGTTGTCAAACTGCAGCAGCGGGGCTTCGTTGCTCCACTGCAGCGTTTGACAATACTCCTCGATGCCGAAGTAGGCGGTGTCTACGTCCACTTGGTTATTGGTCTGGACGGAAGACAGAAAACGAGGACACGATGCTTAGATTTGTGAAATTTGGCGAGGGATGGCCAATAGGGATGGCATACGGAGGATTGGGAGCAATTGCAGAATAACCCGCCACGCAACAAATACCCCCTAAAATTCAATGGCTACGAGGTCGAGCGAATCACGAGGCGAGAAAGAATTCTACCTTATAATGCAAACTAACTAGGCCCATGTGTTGTGTACAGTTGTGTACAGCTTAGAGAGTATGAAGCATCCCTATGAACCACGCTATTAAAGTGAATGGGGAAGATTGGAAAAATTTTTAAGTCCAATGTGGGTCCGGGGTAGTGGATACGCGGATACGAGGATACGAAGTGAAGCTGTTCAGGCCTTTTGTCTTGTGCAGCAATGCAAAATGAATGGGGAAGGTTGGAAAAAATTCTAAGTCCAATTTGGGTCCGGGGAAGTGGATACACAGATACGAGGATACGAAGTGAAGCTGTTCAGGCATTTTGTCTTGTGCAGCAATGCAAAATGAATGGGAAAGGTTGGAAAAAATTCTAAGTCAAATGTGGGTCCGGGGAAGTGGATACGCGGATACGAGGATACGAAAAACTGCACACACTGTGTACTGGAGCCGGAGCCGGGGTTGGGAAAAGGGCCCTAAACTGACCTGTTTGACAGCCGATGGCATGTAGATCTCATTCTGGGGAGGGATGCGAGACTTCTTTGTCTGAAGGTTGTAGGGAAGGCCGGACACTTGCAGCGTCAGGACGTTGGGTGCGTCCAGTACGTCCAGGCAGTTGGTGTAGCGATGTACAATGCCCCCCTGCTGCTGCTGACTGACTGAATACCTGGAGAGAGAACCAATCAGAAACCTCCGTGTAGATACTGGGATTGAAATGAGATTCCAGTTGCATCATTGTAATGTTGGAGGCAAGTTGGGGGCATGTTGAGGGCATGTTAGAGGCAGGTTGCGGGCAGGTTGGGGACAGGTTGGGAGCAGGTTGAGGGCAGGTTGGGAGAAGGTTGAGGGCAGGTTGGGGCAGGTTGGGGGCAGGTTGAGGGCAGGTTGGAGGCAAGTTGGGGGCATGTTGAGGGCATGTTGGGGGCAGGTTGGGGCAGCTTGAAGGCAGCTTTAGGACAAGTTTGGGTGAAGCTTGGCGGCAGGTTTGAAGCCGGCCAGGGCGGAAGAGAGTGAACTCATCATTACATGAATTATCTCAAACTCAAGGTGACTCGATCTTAGGGTGAGAAACTTGAATGCTGGTAGGGCCCAGCCTTTGAAAAGTCAGGCCAGGCCTGGGATTTAATACTGGGGGTCTTGGGTTTCTATTATCCCCAGCCTTGATCTATAAGCTTCAAACCTGCTTTGTCCTTGATCACAGTTCGCACAACCCTGAATTGATTGGGAATGGGAGACTTTGGAGAACCGGTCTTCAGTCAACAGCGCATGTGCAAACCATGCTTGTACAAATTGTGAGCATGCGCGCATTGTTATGCGCGTGCGTGCGTGTGCGTGCACTGTTGACTTGAAGACCGGTTCTCCAAAGTCTCCCATTGCACCCCATCCACAGAACATGGACACCTAAACGTGTAACACCGGTGGCATCTCCTGTTCCAGAGGCAAACCGTCGACAATTCTGATATTAACAGAAGACCGTCCGCACAACGAGCAGACCAACCTTGAGATGTCCAGATGAGCCTGGTCTTGAACCAGGACGAACAGCGTGTGCGGCATGATCTTGACCTTGCTGATGAAGCCGTCAAACTTGGACTGGTTTTCCGTGGACGTGTTGCACTGCATCACGTACTGCTCTGCCATCTTCTGGTTATTGACTGTGGTCAGGCCCAGGTCCACCAGAAGATCTGAAAAAGGACGCGGAGATTCAGAGGAAAAAAGAAAACCCTTAGGCTCGGGACTTGGATATTTGAACCCAACGAGAGCGCTCTATCACATCTTAGAAACATCTATGACATCTTAGAAATCAGTTCCTGTTTGGAACCTTTCAACGAGGGCGCTCTACCAATGGCATCTCAGCAAACAGTTTCTGTTATAAAATTTCAACGAGGGCGCTCTATAAATGACATCATGCCAATCAGTTCCTGTTTGGAACCTTTCAACAAGGGCGCTCTATCAATGACATCATGCCAATCAGTTCCTGTTTGAAACCTTTCAACGAGGGCGCTCTATCAATGACATCACGCCAATCAGTTCCTGTTTGGAACCTTTCAACGAGGGCGCTCTATCAATGACATCACAGCAATCAATTCCTGTTTGAAACCTTTCAACGAGGGCGCTCTATCAATGACATCACAGCAATCAATTCCTGTTTGGAACCTTTCAACGAGGGCACTCTATCAATGACATCACAGCAATTAATTCCTGTTTGAAACCTTCCAACGAGGCCGCTCTATCAAGCTTATATTTGAATACTCACTGGATTCCACTAGTCTGGACACCGTCTGCTGGTACAGCATGTGGGACGGCGGGACGATGAACAGCAAGTCCACCTTGATGAAGCGGCCAAGATCCAGGGCCATCTGGTCAGCATCAGCGATGGCACAGACCTGAGATAGGATCTTCATGGCCGTCGAGATCTGGGCCGGGTACAGCTTGAACGGATCGGGAACATACTCTAGAATCCAACAAAGGAAAAAGGTGGAAACAAACATCAAAATACAGTGATACAGTGGTAGAGTTACCAGTTGTTTTGACCTAAAATTTAAGATCTCACGCCGACATCACAGAAAAAAAGAAAGAAATATCATTGGCACATCCAGGGAAAAGTTTGACTAGAATAACAAAATTGCCGACTTGTCCTAATAACAATAGACCGATCCAGTAAGCCCCTCCCACTGCACATGTGGGCAATGAACACGTGTTCCTCTCCAATGTCACACTGCACGTTCCTGTCGCACGTACGTACATACGCACGCGTACATTTGTCGGACCTTTAGTGCACGCATGTCGGACATAAACCACAACTGTGATTGGTCACAAAGAAATGGGGCGGGGCTTAATGGATCAGGGCTGAGGTAGACATGAAACGTTATCTGACCTTTCAGAGTGCTTATCTCCATATCTATGGCAACGTTTTCTTCCGTCCTCTGAAGCAGCTCGCCGTTGAATGGCACAAACACCTCCCCTTCCAGACTGGAGGAGAAGGACTCCAGCAGAAGGTCGATGTCGTGACCAGCTGGAACAAACAGAACAGAGAAAAAAAATGACCGAAAAGATACAAAGACCAGAGGTCGATTTCACCAAACTCATCATAAGTTACTATCAATCGTAGGACTTATGATTGCATTGCAGCCCTGTGTAGGATACGATGGGTTATCCTTTGTAACTCGACTTACGATCGATCGTAGGGCTTCGTGAAATCAACCCCAGGGGGCTGATTTCACAAAGCGCTAAGATTGATCTTAAAATGTGAATCAGTCTTAATAATTTTGGTTGTTAATCATGTTAATCCTGTTTTCATTAAGACAGAAATCTCAGGGGTTAGAAAATGTTTGTGCTAAGCAGGGCCGTGAAATTGGCCCCTGGACGACACTGGATTATGGTTGGAAAGGTCTAGTCAAGTCTGTCATGCCATCAGGGGTCCATTTCACCAAACTCATCGTAACTTAGGGGGTTTACGAAACAGAGACTTAGGCTTAGGCTCAGGCTCCGGTTCTGTCATCCATATGCTGAAATAAATAAAGGTTGTGGTTTTTCATTGAAGCTGAAGCTCCGTTTTCCTTTTCAAACCAGAGAATCTAATTCCGAACTGCAGCCAAAAGCCTCCATTTTGATAACCATAATCAAAAATGGATTCATGAAATGGAGACGGAGCTGGAGCCTGAGCCTGTTTCGTAAACGCCCTTACTATCAATCGTAGGACCTTTGACACATTGCAATCCTACATAGGATAGGCCTCATGCAATGGGTTATCCTTCGTATTTCAACTCGAGTTACGATCGATCGTAGGGCTTCGTGAAATCGGCCCCAGGACTGGAAGGTAATTGGACTCTTCAAGCTCACCTGGACTATTCTTGCTGAAGTGATTGGTCAGGAGCTGTATCTTGCCCGTGATGATCTCGTAGCTGATCTCCTTGAAGGTTTCCGGGACGGATAGCCTGGCTTCCAATAGCGCCCTCGCCTGGTGGCAACCTAACCAAAGCCCCCAATGAAAACAACATTTGCAATTATTCATAAACTATCAACGATTGTATTTTCAATATGACACACAATATGATTAGAAAGTTGTGTGATAAACACACTACATGTACGTACAAACGTCTGATACATGCAATTTTATGCAACGTGGCACATCAGCCAATCAGATCTGTTTTTAGAACATTTCCGTCTGGATTGTGACGGAGGATGTTTATTGGTCAATTTCGTGGTGACAGCAGCTATCTCGGTGATAGACGCACTCGCCGTACGGTAGGATAGTAGATGCCCCTTGATAGGTCAAAACCTAGAGGTCAGTGCTGGGTTGGCTTGCATAATTAATCAGGAAATCTGCACGCATGTGATAGACGCTCGCTTGCTGTATGGCGAATGTGTCTATCACATAGACTAAAAATCATCCTGAATGCCGCTCCTACAGTCACCAATCTTGACATTCCGCATACAGATTCATTCTCATAAATCCCTCCAGTTTCTTCCTTACCAACGACCACGATGCAGAACTCTGTCCCCCTCTGCCTGGACACGTGGACGATGACGTAGTACAGAGGGCGCTGTTCATTGGGTCCCATGGAAACTTGCAGTTTCAGAGTTTCGGAGATTCCCTCAGCTATGGAGCTCTGTGTTTTTAGAGAAAACATAAATGTTAAACGTTTGGAATTCCAAAACAGGATTAGACAAATATGGATAGGTAAATAAACAATCTCAAGTAATGGCTTGTCGATCGATAGGGATGCTATCGTTCTTCTGTGGAGAGCCCAAGCAAAAGGGACTAGGACGACCTACCTGAGCGATGACAATCTTGATGCGACCCTCCGACGTGGCTACGGCCAGCTTGGCCAGGAGGGGCAGCTGAGCCGGAGCCACTGTGGTGAATTGCGGTATGTTATGCTGACCGCCTAGGTCCTTGATGATCGTGTCCTGCCGGGCCTTCAGAAGAGCAGCGTCAAGTTCTTCCCTGCTTGGTATGCGATCACCTGAATCAGGTAGGAGGGGTAAAAAGGAAGAAAGCGGTAAACATTTATTATACAGTAGAACGCCGATATAACGAACACCACTATACTGGACATAATAGTCCCAATTTTTGTGTTCAAAACTTAAAGAGGATCTTCAACACTCAACAAACCTCGCTTTATTTGTTAGAACTATAATCATTAAATTACTTGACATGAGAAAAAAAATATTTATCTCACACTGAACACAGAAAGAGAGTCCTTTTTGATGATTTTTCTCTCAGCCCGCAAGCTCCCCAAAATTGAAACTGTGTGAATTTCGTGTTCGACTCAAATTACCCACTTCAAACAGCGCCCTCCTATTGTGTTCACCATACACCGAAAAGGCTCATTGAACAAGTCTCCACTCCAGCATCCTTCAAAATGTCCTCCCATACCAAGAAGGTTCTTACCGAGCTGGACGAAGTACTGGATCATGACCAGGGCCATGGTCTCAAAGTTGATGCTCTGCATCCCCAGAAGCCCCAGGCTCTCGGCCACGTGGGCCGTGATGGGCTGCGAGGGCTTCAGGCTCTCCCGGAACAGCGGGCTGACCACGATGTCACCCACGCTGCCGTGGAAGATGGGTATGCTGCCGCTGCAGTCTAGGATGACCACCTTGGTGCAGCAGACGTCAGCCAGGCCCGGAGGCACGAAGGAGGTGTCCTGCAGCCCGCTGGTGAGGGGCGGCGGGATGAAGTTCGGGGGATGCAGGGGCGGGGGGAGGATGGTGGGCCTCTTGGGCGGTAACGTTGGTGAACCGTCTGGTATATAAAGGAAGGTTTCACAAACAATTCATCATTAATGTAATGGTCAAAGAATTATTAGTTATACAAAGACTCGAACCTTTGGCTTCATGGAAACAGAAATCAACAGGATTTGTGGGACACCAAACCCGATTTCACTCAAAAGTTTGAATTTCATGAATCAATTCTTTCTATAAAAGTTGATGCACTTGCTAACCTCCTCTCAGCCTGTCCTCATCTAAACTATGGAACCTGTGCCTTTTCTTGATGGGCTGCTGGTGGGAAGTGGACGAACCCGCCTCGCCGGCCTTCAGCAGTAGCGGGGCGGCACTCGGGTACGGGTGGGCCACCTTGCTGACATGGGACGGGGCCGAGGTGTCGTGAGGCGGCGGTATGGTCCCATAGTGGTTGATGGTCGCCGAGGGCGAGCTCCGCGGCTGGAAAGAAGGGGAGGCCTGGTTGCCATGGTAACTGATGTTGGCCGTGGGGCTCATGACCTGACGGGGCACGATCACTGTCAGAATTAGAAACAAAAACATTTGCTGCGTGAATGATATTCAGATAGGTTCATCAGACTCTACGAGTCTGTACCAATAAACCTGTCAATATTCCACTGCACATGACATATTCTGAGATTCTGATGGAGGATGGAGGTCGGTGTGTGATATCAAGTGTTTTGCACACCTAAGGGGATGGATACATACATGTACATCCATCGAGTGGAAGCCATATATGTCCGTATAAAAGCTACAGTATCGCACACATATCATGTGCACATAACAGCCTCTGACAGAGTTTTTGCCATATTATGGTCTTATTCTTTTAAAGGTAATAAATTATCATACTGTACATGTACATTGGGTATTGTCAAAGAAATGCAGATTCATGGGCAAAACAGTCACCCATGAGAAAAGTTTGAGAAAACAGTGAAAAACATTCACAGGATTTTCAAATCTGTTCATATGCCTTGTGCGACATGGGCCTTTAGAGTTTTGCATTTGGTCTTTGATTTTACACTTTTCTGGATAAATACAGCATTTCAGGCAGACAAATTTCAACGGTATATTTCTTCCATCACCATCTTTATACCCCGTAAGTTATTATATCTGTGAAGATTTTCTTTTGGTATACTACCAAAGTATGATACTACCTTTATTGGGCATTTCATCACACTAGGCAATTGTTACAGGCAACTTGGAGGCAACCAATACACCACATACAGAAGGAAAGTTTCAGTACCAGTAAGTACAAACGTCACTTGTCTCTGGCAGCTTCTCACTATTTCCAAGAAACTTACATGAAGATTGAAAGATGAATGTTATTTCTTCTTGGAGATTGCCTGGAACTGGTTGCCTGTAAATTGCTTGTGTGACCATGGGACGATTTCATAAAGATCTGCGACGCATCGCAACTCGATTTGCGACGCGTCCTATGCTGCGACGCGTCGCATCTATGCGGTGAGTCCATAGAGGAAGGATGCGTCTTAACTCTGCGACGCGTCGTAAGTTTTATGAAACCGGCCACATGGCCTTTAAACTTTTGCATTTCGGAAGAAATCTCTGAGTAGATAATATTGTCAACTTCTCAAATCAAAACAGGTAGCAACGATGAGGAATTCTGTCAGATTTTTGTGATGCATGTGAAGAATTACTTTATTAGCTCACAGCTGTCTTGTTTGAAAAATCAAACTCCTGATTATCGCCTCACTTGAGAGTCTTGAAATTCCAAGGCCTGGGTTCACGGCCGGCTAATCGTCATGTTTATAGTGGCTACGTGTCAAAACTTCCTGCCGTTTATTTTTCCTAACGCATGGCTTGCTTAATAGCTCTCCAGTCAGTCATTGGTATCGTGACAAATGCCACGACCAAGGCCATTAAGCTAACAGGCAGCATCGGTTTTAAACATTCAATGCATTCTCTTGTACCGTAAGGAACATCCCACACCTTTTCAAAACCGATGAAGTAGGTGCAGTGGGGCGAACACAATTGGCAAGAAAAATACATCAAAATATTATCCACGCTTCATGAAAACAAAACAAAAGATTGGCTTGTCTCTTCAGAGGAACAGAAAAAAAATCCTCGCTATCGCACTGATGACTTGACTGGGACATTACTCAAGCTACAGCGAGCATTTGATGTTGAAAAAACCCACTGCAGCGTTTAACCGGTGTCCTGCCACACAATCAAGTGCGGTGGCTAAACACTGTGCGCCGGGGCTCAATTCTTAACGGGCCAGCGAGCGAAGCATTCGTATGCGAAGCAAATACAAAGTTGCATTTAACCGCTCATGCAGAAATCAAATTGCCTGTGTAATGCCCATATATAATGCAGAGAAATACAAGTATAATACAGAGAAAACAAAGAACTGACTTGCTTTTGAAGAAAAAAATCCTCGTCAATAAAAAAAAAAGCCTACATGGAATATTAAATGAGAAGAACAGAGGACTGTTTAGAAACTAGTGCTGTGCATTAAAAACGGATTCCTAGGCTACCACTTTGGATTTAGCCATCCTGTTTAAAATTTCAAAATTGTATAACAAAACCAAAATTTAAAAAAGGAGACCGACGTTTGCCTAATGTTAATAAACAACCCCAAAAGTTATTTTCAAAAGCTCCGAAAATGCAAAGCAATATTAGAAACCAAAGAGAAAATGTATTTCAGGTATTTAATTTGTGCACATGCACACTGTACTATAAAAGCTGATGATTTTTCCACTTTACTGATGTTTTCAGACAAAAATGTTGTTATATTGTCGGGATTAGATCTGAATGACGGTGCAAACTGAAAAATATTATAGACAATAATAACAATGATGATAACGGTATTTATGTTTAATCATCAAATAACCACAATTGCAACTGACTTAATTTCAAGTCATTGAAAGATGAACAAAGAAAAATTTACTGGAGCGGGATTCAAACCGGCGGCCTCCTGAACAATGATACAGGCCATCTACCAAATGAGCTATCTAGCCCTACGTTGGTGGTGTCCCTGATAGTTAATCATCTATGTTCGTTTGGCAGTCAGAAGCCATGAAACCACACATGGTTTTTATTTTTAGGCAGCAAATAAAATTACTGAAGGATATACAAGGCATGCACAATACGATTGGAAAACTCGAGGAGAAGGCAGAAAGAGACGTGTCTTTAGAGTATATTTTTGACTGATGGAACAGTTTCTGGTGGAATAGGGTACATTGTCCCGTGGGTGAAAAGCTATTTAACACATTCTTTCTGATTCTTTCCATATTCATCAAATAACCAAAAGGAAAACTGACTGAAATTAAAGTTATTGAATAGTGAAGAAAGAAAAATTGACTGGAGCGGGATTCGAACCGGCGACCTCCTGAATACTCTTTTCCATATTCTAGTGATTTTGTTTTCCTTGCACAATTAAAATGGTGCCTAAATTGATGTACAGTACATGAATATAACAGGTCTAGCGAAAAATTTCAGGTCTAGTACAATGCTTCAGTTACTAGACCTGCCGTTTAATGCATTTTTTCACGAAATTCAAGCCCTGTAGTATCATACTTTAGTTTTTATCAAAGAAATGCAGATTCATGGGCAAAAATATCAAGCCAGATACAGTAACAGTCATCTGTGAAAATTTCAGTCCCATACGGTGACGACTTTTTGAGAAAACAGTGAAAAACAGCCACAGTATTTCTTAAGTCTTTTGTCTTTTATTTTTGATCTTTTAAAAGATCAAAAAGATTTCCGGTCGTTGTTTTAATACTCATTTCTGGATAAATATACCATTTCAGGCTGAATAATTTTAACGGTATGTTTCTACCACCACCATCTTAATAACTTGTAAGTTATACGTAAATCTGTGAACATTTCTGTTTTGGTTTCTTACCAAAGTATGATACTACTTTTAAATCTATGGAGATTTCTGATTCGGTATGCTACCAAAGTATGAAAGTACTCTTAAGGAACTGCAGAAAGCAGCAGGGCCTACAGTTATATGCGACGTACCTTTCCATGGAATGTTGGGGCCTCTGACCAGCTGGCCTTGCTTGTTGCGCACCAGGTAATATTTGAGGTGTTTCTGCTTCTTGGCCTGAGTGGTTAGCTTCAGGTTGATGTGATGGGAGAACTCCGTGAAGTACCGGAAACCCTTCTCTCCACAGCCCACACAGTTCCCACTGAATCCTGGCATTAGCAAACAAAATTATAAAGGAAATTGACAGGAGTGGGATTCAAACATGCAACCTCTGGATTACCGTACCAGTGCTCTACCAACTAATCATTTAGCCCACACAGTTCCCACTGAATCCTGGCATTAGCAAACAAAATTATAAAGGAAATTGACAGGAGTGGGATTCGAACATGCAACCTCTGGAATACCGTACTGGTGCTCTACCAACTAATCTATCTAGCCCACGCAGTTCCCACTGAATCCTGGCATTAGCAAACAAAATTATAAAGGAAATTGACAGGAGTGGGATTCGAACATGCAACCTCTGGAATACCGTACCGGTGCTCTACCAACTAATCTATCTAGCTCAAGCAGTTCCCACTGAATCTTGGCATTTTACAATTACAATTGTATTGCGTCAATGAGAGATGAAACAAAGGAAATTGACCGGAGTGGGATTCGAGCCTGCAACCTCTTGAATACAGCACCAGCACTCTACCAACTAATCTATCTAGCCCACGCAGTTCCCACTGAATCCTGGCATAGGCCTAAAGTAAACAGTTGTATATTGTGTCAATGAAAGGTGAAACAAAGGAAATGGGAGACTTTGGAGAACCGGTCTTCAAGTCAACAGTGCACGCAAAACAACGCGCGCACGCTCACAATTGCGTGCGCGTGCGCATTTGCGGGAAGTGTATTTCTGACCAAATTTTAATTTTAAAAAATCTACTGAGTCTAAAACTTGGACAACATACCGAGCAACGCCAGTGAGGTACTCGGGTCCGGCAGGAAGCGCCCGTCCACGGCAGCCACCAGGATATTCTCGGGCAGGTAGGGCGACTTGGTACCCACCAACACAAAGCCCTTGGGCACGTCAAACTGCCTCTCGCTCAGCTCAGTCAAGCGGATGTCTGCACCGGCCTGGCAAAAACCTTCAAAGACACAAAAAAACAATTCATTAGTTGATGAATTAATTACAAAGTTGATGATTAGTCGATAAGTTGATTGATGAGCTAATTAAATGTAAGATAGTGTAGATGAAACGAGTTGATGATTAGTTGATTAGTGTATTGATGAACTAATTAAATGTGATAGATGAAACGAGTTGATGATAAGTTGATTAGTGTATTGATGAACTAATTAAATGTAATAGATGAAACGAGTTGATGATAAGTTGATTAGTGTATTGATGAACTAATTCAATGTAATAGATGAAATGAGTTGATAATTAGTTGATTACATGTAGTTGATAGATGAACTTATTAAATGCAATACAATGAAACGAGTTGATGAACAGTTGATTAGTTGATTTAATCTGACTGCAGGCATGCATTTGGAATTATTTAAAGTCAACACAAACCACACAAAATTGTCTCATAACTACCGTTACATTGTTTAAAGACCAAAGAAACATGTAGATGTTTATAACATACAAAAAGCAAAATGTATGTAAATATACGCCAGTATGTAAAATCTGATGATCACTATCTTTTAATTTCTCATTTTGAAAAACATTTGACATCACATTACTTCTGTGTACAATAATTACATGTAACTAATATTAATTTTCCAGTGGATTGCCGTCTGGGTTTTTTTCTGTCCTCCTGAGTTTTCTTACCGAAATCCTAAAACATTTTACATCGCTGCGCTGACAATATGCACATTGCAATCAACAATGGATTGAAAAAAATGTCTGCCGCCTCCTTAAAAATAAAAATCTTGTGGATAAGTGCTTTGTTTATACAAGCAAGCTCTCACGTTAACAACCCTAAAATTCCCTTGGGTGAATAGGAAATTACATGCTCTCCCAGAAAAATCAATCATGTGTTCAGACTCATTATGTGGAATTCATTTGTTCTGAAGTCCATGTACACTGACTTATGCACACATTCATGTACAAGCATGTGTGTGTGCATTAAAGGTATAATACATATTGGGAGACTTTTGAGAAACAGTCTTCAAGTCAACAGCACACGCGCATGAAAATGTGAGCATGTGCGCCTTGTTTTACGCCTGCGCTGTTGTGCGTGCGCGTGCGCTGTTGACATGAAGACCAGTTCTCAAAAGTCTCCCATTGGTAATGGTCACAGAACAGCACCCAGACTTTGACTAATTCAGCATGTACATGAAATTTTGTGAAAATCTGAGTCCCGAGAAAAAAAGCAAAAAAACAACTCTTTTCTTCTTATATACACACTGTAAAGCATAAAGAATGTTTTTGATCTTGCCAAGACGTAAATTATAAATTGTTTTATACTTTTTCTAAACAAATATAGCATTTTAGCCAGAAATATTTTCGCAGTGGGTTTCTATCATGTCCATCTTTATAATGTGTACATGTTATAGGTAAATCTGTGAACATTTCTGTTTTAATTTGTTACCAATCCTGTACTGTACCTTTAGTGTATGTGTTTTCATTGCCATTTTTTTGTTTTGCTTGGAAACAAAACCGTGAACATGAGTTGCCAGGGCAATGCAAAAGCCTGCGACTCTACCAGGGGACAATTTCATAGAGATGCTTAGCACAACAAAATTGCTTAGCACAAAAATGCCTTGCCCAATAAAACAAACCGTCATTAAAAATTCCATTTGATATTCATGGTCAGCGAACAAAAGCCAAAGAACAATCACAAGTGATATACAAAACATGGGAATTTGGTTGTTAACCATTTTTTTATTATTCAATAGACAGAAATGTCGTGCTTAGCGATTTTTTTGTGCTAAGCAGCTCTAAGCAGAAATTAGCCCCTGGCATATGTGTGTGTGTGTGTGTTTGTGCAACTGATGACTTGGCTTTGTCCCTTGTGCCTCCCACACACATCTCAATGGAAAAGGAAATAATGTACATGATGTACATCGCGGCCGATCTTGGTTTTTTTTGCATTCATTCACTGAGCAACTGCGCGGATCAATAGGAGTATGAGATGTGCCGTGTACAATGCGACACGATGCCCATGAATGGGAGAAACCTACAGCACACAAATGATGCACATATTATCATGTACATCCGTTTCTTGTGAATGCAGAGGCACGATCCACTGACATTTAAGCTCAAATTAAGGAATTGTGGAGCAGACATGTCCCTGATAATAATGACTCCACACCCAAAGGACGCTGCTCAAAAGTGTAAAGATGTTAATTCGCTGCAGGTTCATTTGCATAAATTTACATATGGCTGTACCAAAAGGGCATAATCTACACCAAAGATTTGTGTGCATTTTTACAGGAACTCTAGTTAAAATAAAAGCAATCTGACTAAATTCTGCATTTATGTACCAAATTATGTTGTTCATGATGTACTGTACATGTATATTTCTATGAGGGTTATATTTTGCTCTAAATCCCTTCCAAAAAGCTTCTGCATAATTGTAGAAGTTTGCCACACGTATAGCATCTTGCTATCCTCCCATATAATATCATATATTGAATACATATGAATACATGTAGCACGAGGTTCAAAAATGGTTAGACTTATAAAGGCCCTCTTTGTTTCGCCGCGGATCTTGGTCGCCATACTTGATCTTTCAAAAATCCATGTCGCATGTAGGATACGCTAGCATGGAAGTCGGAGCAACTTTTGAGCGCTGGATCACTGATTGTGAGCCTAAAACAAGCAGTCCTTTAATTTCGACTTCTGAAACCTTCTTGTACTGTAGGCCCTATATTATGCACATCCATTCCATATCTTTTTATCAATTTGTCATGGGCATCTGTTAAGACAATTATACATCATTATTCAGTAGTATGGAGTCGATTTCACCAAACTCATTGTAACTCACTTTCAATCATATGACTTATGATACATTGCATCCCTACGTAGTAGTCGTAGGATACGATGGGTTATCCTTCGTAACTCGAGCTAGTAACGATCGATCATAGGGCCCCTGGGGTCGATTTCACCAAACTCATCGTAACTCACTATCAATCGTATGACTTATGATGCATTGCATCCCTATACGTAGGATACGATGGGTTATCCTTCGTAACTCGAGTTACGATTGATCGTAGGGCTTCGTGAAATCGATCCCTGGTCAGGTAGGATTGACAAATGTCATGTTTGAATTGAATTTACATGCATTTGCTTCTAGGAACAAGACGACTCCTGCCCAACCATTCTTAAAATAAGGTGGCTTCAATTGGCTCCGTCTCTGTCATCCATATGCTGATAATATACAGTAGGTTGTGGGTTTTCATTGAATATGAAGCTGTTTTCCTTTTCAAATCAGAGAATCTACTTCCAAACCACAGCCACAAGCCTCTATTTTGATACCAGTTATTTTCAAATGGATTTTAAAAAAAATGGAGCTGGAGCCGAGGTTTGGAAAAGACCCTGGGAGTGGACAAAACCTCAGAGTTTAGAGTAAAAGCTTTATACATGTAGCAAACACTAGCGGAGTACCAGTGAACAAAGCATTGTTCATGCCATTAAAGTTCAGGATGGTAACCCACTGGCCACTGCTTCAAAGAAATTTGTTTAACAAATCCATGAATCATGCTGTAAGCTAATTGTGCTTTGTGTAACCACTCAACGAAAATGGACACTGGATGAATATAATTGATAACGTCCCCCCTCCAAAAAAAAATATTCAAATCCTTCGGAGGAGATCCTGGTGAACATATGGCCAAGTTAAAAACAGGAAATGAAAGGACAGACCGTGAAGCGGTCCGGGAGAGCTAACCTCGTCAGGGGCCAGGGACTCATAATAGCTACCAAGGACACTGTCTGACCACTGGTCAGTGGGGCGGTCAGTCGGACAGTCAGTTATTACAGGATCTATGCCTCATTGGATATTGGCAGTCTGCGATGGCCTCAACCTATTAAAATTTCTGATAAAGGTAAACCTGATCGGGGGAGCTTTGAGAGGAAGTACAAACCACTGTCCGTCTTTTTTTGCAGCAATGAGTTACTAAACCAGCCTGTCCAATCTAACTTTAAATGTCCGATCCGATGCTCTTTTTCATTAATCATCAAATCACCACAAGGGAAACTGACTGAATTTAAAGTCAATACAAGTAATAAACTGCTGCAAACTGCTCATCAGCCAAAAAGACCTGAAATATATCAAATGCTTAAAGTTAGGAGGGCCTGACGCGTTTCGATCCTAACAGGATCTTTCTCAAAGGCTGAGAAAGATCCTGCTAGGATTGAAACGCGTCAGGCCCTCCTAACTTTAAGCATTTGAATTTAAAGTCATTGAAAAGTGAACAAAGAAAAATTGATTCGAGCGGGATTCAAACTGGCGACCTTCTGAATACCGTACAGGCGCTCTACCAACTGAGCCATCCAGCCCTACATTGGTGGTGACCCCAATAGTCAATTATCTTTGTTCGTTTGGCTTCTGAATAGGGCTGCATGGCTCAGTTTGTAGAGTGCCTGTATGGTATTCAGAAGGTCGCCGGTTCGAATCCCGCTCCAGTCAATTTTTCTTTGTTCACTTTTCAATGGCTCTTTTTCATAATTAGAGTTTCCACCTCAATTTCAAAGCAGGAATTGTTTCTACTGTAGTTTCTACAAGTAGTTAGAGTACGCCTAGAGATATTTTACCCTGCTGCTGATTTTGCTCCAAGACAGAGTTACAGCACTTGCAAAACGGGGCAGATTGGGTTGTAATGAGCAGTTCCTGGAATGAAGACCAGGTCTCTCTGCCTCACTGGTCTGTTTAGAGTTTAAGAATCAAAGAAGGAGGACTGAAGACCTACCCACTTCCTGGCAACCACCCGTCAGGGTGTTGTACAGCATTCCGACATTGTCCAGGTATTCCCTTCGGTACAACGGCTGGGCCTCCTCACTTGCAGACCGCGGCGACCCTTGCCTGGACGTGGAGGTGGACGACGACTGGCTTTGCGACACCGAGATCCCCTCCTGCGACGACAACGACGACCGCGGGTGCTGGATCTGCTGGAGCGGAGGCGGGGGCTGGGTCACAAAGGGCATGTGGGGAGGCATGACAAAGCGCTGCTGTTGCAGGTGGTGAGGGGTCAGCGGCTGGCTGGTGAGCCGGGGCGAGGTGAGGATAACCGGCATGGGGATCGGGGACTGGATGGACGTCTGATGGTGGGAGGAGATGGGCGGAGGGGGCAGACGGGGCGACAGGAGGGGCTTCATGGACGTCTCGACGGGACGTGATTGGCTCGGGGCGGGGCTGGTGAGAGGACCAGATGAGGAGGAAGGGGCCATCGAGGAGGATTCTCGTCTTGATGCATCCCCGCTGGAATGGTGGGGATCTAGATCTTTCACGTTTGGTTTCACATCTAAAAACAACAAAAACACAATCAAAAACAGTCTTTTCAAAGCTCAGAGCAACCGATCGTTTTCTTAAAATCTGGTTTTAATACAGGTCAGTTCCTTTGTATCAAACTGCCTCAATTCCACTACAAACCCTACAAAGAGATGTCCCTGAAGCATACGATGAATTGACCGACCCTATCATAGCCAGTCAACTGTGACTGTGGTCACTGTGCCATGCATAATAATAAATAATACTCAAGAGTCAGGATGACTTCTTATTAGAGACACAACAACTCTTCATAAAATATGAGGGACATAAATCTAGACCCGGATTTAATACCTTTATCCAAGTAGAGCTGAGAGAACAGCGGCTGCGGCGTGGTCGTGTTGGATCGCAGCGACTGCTCAATGGACATGTGCAGAGCAGTCTCAAATTTGGAGGACTTGAGCTGACCCTGCGAGTTCCCCATTGCCTGTCGAAAGAGAAAGAGAGACGATCAAGGAGGGGTTAGATCCTTGATCCTCTAGGAGGGGACACAGGGGTAAATGATTCATTGCCTTATCATTGATGAACTACTAGCAAACCTGCCTCTGGCTCAAAGCTTGCATTTCAGGACAGTCAATACTGCCCGGTTGCACCTAGTCATTGCTTTGGTGTCCCTTGTCACTGCCGTGGTAGCCAGGGCTTGGGTTTTTCTGAACGAAGGAAGGGAGGGCGACAAACTGGCTTGGTCTACACTGCCATGCTGCCCAGGGCTTCAACTTCACACAGGGAATAGATGCAATTGCCCAGGTGCCCAAGGCCAAGTGCCTAATTTCCCCTGACATCTGCCTCAATGTACAATCTCAATGACTTGGCACCTCTTTAAGTTTTCCTTTTTATAAATATACAGTTATCTCCCTAATGCACAAGTTAATTTTACCACAAAATACAAAGTAATCATGAAATAACCACAAGGGAAACTGACTGAATTTTAAGTGAAATACAATGTATTAAAATCAGATCAAATACAACTTTTTTCCCAAGAGGGTTTCACCAAGCCGATGGGTAAATGAAAAATGGGCAAATATTACCGGTGTCCGCACTTGGACTTTTGACTCGGTTTTAAACTTAACCGTGCACACGTGGAAGAATTGCCAAGCTGTCAATACTAGGCTCATGAGGGTACCCGACTCGCACTCTCCGCACTGGGTTTTTTCGTCTCGGGTAAAGTGTCTCAGGAATTCTTCCTCGGCAGAAGTTGGCCGGTAGAAATGCCCGCGCCGGTCGGGAAAAGTAACTGAGAGGAAGACTTCCTGAGACGTCCGCACTGGACTCAAAATGGGTAAAGTACCCAGCATCTCGGTAACTTTGCCCAAACAAGATCCAGTGCGGACAGGGCTTTACATGTAGAAAGGAATAAGTTGCCTCTTCAATTCCCATGATAAATAATCCACCTTACTAGACCTCAGACAACGTGCGTGTATGTCTGGTTGGTGTAAGGAAATAACATAAACAGCTAAATGAGGATAAGCACAGGTACATGAGTCAAGACCTTTCAACTGCTTAACAAGCTGGTCTGCCAGCCCAGAGGAAGCTCACTGTAACAGGTGTATCAGACGTTATAAATAAAAGAATGACCCAAATGCTGAAAATTAAGCTTGCCAGTAATGCAGCTAACAATTTGCTGGCAGTTTTTAATAGTGCACATGCGGTCAACATGGAATACAAAGTCATAATCATAACAGGTGCACCATAAACCATCCCTATGCCTGCCCTATACTCAGAGTAAAATCCAATCAGCATAAAAACCTAAATTTGCTGCTAAATTTAACAAAGACGCTGGTGGTTAAGTTTCAAGATGTGTAAAAAATAATACCAAATTTAACTTCTTAAATCTTTGAAGAGTATACGTACACATTTCAACAAATTAAAGGGTGGCTGCAATGACATTTAATAAAATCCACCAAAATAATTTGGGGCCTGTTTGTTTCGGACGAATCCACTGATCTGGATCCCATTTTTCGGATCCACCTCCTATGCAGGGTACGCTAAAATGGGATCCGGATCCGAAGGATTCATGATCCTTTGCGTGAAACAAACAGGCCCCTAATCAACATTTTTATTTGATTAAAGTTTGTTTTTTGTTTTCCCTCGCATCTGGTATTTTTTTCCTCGAAATAAAGCATTTTATGTCCACTCCACGCCTCCACCCCCTAGTACACAATTTTGATTGCTGTCAGTGTCAGTGACGCGGGCACCAGCTTAGCATTACTCGATGGCTACCAGCTACCGGGTTCCCAAGATGACGTCACGATGTTCCCCCATCCCAGTTAATAAAATGATTCTAACACCAACACATGGGAGGCTAAAACTACGACAGCCACACAACTGCGTTTTAAAAACTTTATTCCATCAAATTATTTGTAAGCAAAAACACCCATTGCGGCCATCCTTTAAGCAAAAAACAGTTTGTGCCCTGTGGATACATGTAGGTTGTGTCGTAAAAATGTATAAATAAATAGGGGGAGGGGCCTATCACGAACGCATCAGTACCATCAGATTTCTATTATGCGGGTGATTACCGGTAGGTAATTAAAATGTCACACAAAATTACGCATTTATAATATAAGTATTGCACTGCACAGCAAACTGCCAATCAATTTAAAGAAGGCAAAGCCTGATGGCGTTTTTAGTAACAAGATAATTATCTTGGAACATCCTCCAATATGTAGGATCAAAGAAAAAACAACAACTTGTGCCCTTCCTCTAAGCACAAATTATGCAGGCTCATAAAATTTGCCATTTTGAAATACAGAGGATTTCTTGCGTTGTTTTTGGCAGGTACATTAATAGGTAATGACTTGATATTTTGTATGAGGTTTGAAAATTTGGTTAAGGTTTAGAATAGGCATCTATTTTCTCTACACTTATGATTATCCCATGGAGTTGTATCATACTTTGGTAACAACCGAAATAATAACCTTCACAGATTTACCTAACTTACAGGGTATAAAGATGGTGATGGACTGATGGTAGAAACATATCGTTAAAATATTTCTGCCTGAAATGCTATATTTATCCAGAAAAGAGTAAAACCAGTGACCAACAAGATTTTTGACCTTATAAAGATTAAAAAAAACCGAAAAGGCTTAAGAAATACTATGGCCATTTATCACTGTTTTCTCAAAAAGTGGGCACCATATGGGACTGAAATTTTCACAGATGACTGTGACTGTATCTTCCTTGATATTTTGCCAATGAATCTGTATTTCTTTGACAAAAACCAAAGTATTATATTACAGTACAGGATTACTACTAACATACCCAAACAGAAACATTATACAATTAAAATATTTCCGGCTTAAATGCTGTATTTATTCAGACCGGAAACAGTTTTGAAAACTCCTATGATTAGATTTGAAACTACTGTGATCATTTTTCACTGTTTTCTACAGTTTCTGATAATGACATGAGCTGAAAATTTCACAGGTTTGTTCTTATTCCAATTACAAATCAAAATATGAACAGTCTCCAGCTGTTCTATCACCTTTACCGATCCTGTATTATACATGTATACCTTAAAGGCAACGTATAATTTTTAAAAAATTCTAATTTTGTGTGCGTTTGTTTTTTGGGTGCTTTTGGCAATGCAGTGAGATTTATCAAGCCTTTTCCTCTTTAAAGGTTTACTGTAATCAAAACACATATGAAGTTTAATACATCTGTATTGCTACATGTATAAAAATCAACCTGTCTATCATTGTTTGTGCTAAAAAATATTTAATATAGAAAACGTAGGTATTTTAGGCCCATAATTTAGCACCCCACTTTTTGCGTCGAAAAACCTTGCTTACGTCACATGCAGAACGCCACGCAGTATACTGTGTGGCGAGCCTATACTAGTTCTGTATGAGACGTCACTTTCTTTTGTAGCGTGGATCGCTTCCAAGGGGGACTTTTTTGGGGGGGCGGGGCATACATATACTGATTTTGGAACGTTTTGGTCAAAAGTAAGCACTTGCATAAACATATAAATTTATATAGTCATTAATTATGTATTAAGCAATCATTTTAAAGCACTTTCACCCCTTTCCCAATTCTGATTACAGTAAACCTTTAAGTTCATCTTTCTTCATTGCCTCCTGCCCCTCTGCACAATACAGCCTATTCCCGCCTAAATACTGAATGCAGACGAAAATAATGATTGCAACTCTACAATGTTAGTACCATCCTTGATCCCCCTCCTCCTCCCGCCCCCTCCCCCCAACCCCCCCAAAAAAGAAGAAAAAAATCTGCCGCGTAAAATCACACAAAGATCATCAGGACGCAATTCAGAGTCCATTTTCTTCTTTTCTTCGTATTTTTTTCCCCCTGCGTAAAGTCCAGCGAGCCCAGTTTTAGTCGGCCTTTTGTATCTTATTGATCAAACTCTCCCAATTGAAATACCAACTTCATCCCCAGGACTATTCTTGCTACAAGGACATCCTTTTACTCCCACTCTCAACAAAAGGGGGTACAAAAAAAAGAACTAGGACAGAGACCTAGCAAGGGGGAGTAGTTTTCTTTGGGGCAAAGAAAGGATAGCCCATACGGGCATAATGGGGGATCTGCTTTAGCAAGCAAGGACAAAGAGACCACAAAGGGAAGGGACCTAGGGGGGGAAACAAACCGGATTTGCTACTGCCCAGGCGCCAGGCCGGCCCATAGCTGTACCCTTGTTTCCTTCAAGGCCAAAGATCAAAAGATGATGAACCCAGTGCTAGTGCAGAGCACACATATGCAAACAACACAGCACACAATCAACCTGAGCTCCTTTGGATATAATGGAGCCATTTCCATAAGGGATTAAGTTGCTGTTCGGGTAATCTACAGTACCTGTGTGGTGTGTGTGCATTTTCAAAAAACTTCCAAAAAACAACTTCCAACAGCTGCAGCCTCTGCTTAAATGTGTAGCATCAAACACCTGTGTGGGTCATTCCGTCGGGTTGGGTCAGAATTTGTGACGGTGTCAAATGTTACACACCGCTTATCCTTGACGATATGTGATTAGCATTGACACGTTCATAAATTTGATTTTGCCAACTGATTTTGTTTAGATTTGAAAAACTCTGCAAATGCTAACTTAGTAACCAAACGATGTGTGCAGAACGCAATATTTGACACCATCAGTTATCACAGATCACATCCCAACACAGTGGACCAACTCGTATAATTCGTCTATCAATTTTTTTTAATACGGTAATCACCAAATAACCACTGACAAGGGAAAACTAACTGAATCTTAATGGGAGTATATAGGATTTGCAAGGCCTAAAAAAAAAAAAATTGTTGAGTTTGAGACAGAAAATGGACTCAACAGTTCGTAAACAGTGCAAACAGTCACCATGGGAAGTCTTGGTTCATCAGACGCTGGGTTTTTCAAGGAAATCAAGATTTAGTGTCTTTTCCAAAGATCGCTCGTCCGAACGATTTTTGGAACAAACATAACAAAGGACACCCCCACTTGAGTTGTTTTAGTAAATCCCCTTTCACTCAAGGTATGAAGATGATGCTGGCAGAAAATATTAAAAAATATTTCCACCTGAAATGCTGTATTTATCAAGAAATTAGTAAAACAAAGACCGAAAACAGTTTTGATCTCGGTATAAGATCAAAACCATTCATCATGTTTCCTAAGAAAAATTGAGTCTGATTTTCGATATTTTCTTGTGACTCAGATGTCCAAATGAGCTCAAACTTTCACAGGTTTATAATTTCATATGTACATATTCATGTATTTGATCAGACAAAGTATAAGTGCTGTCCTGTGACCTTCACCAATCATGTATTGTACATGTACCTTTAAGTCATTGAAAAGTGAACAAAGAAAAATTGACAGGAGCTGGATGGAATTTGTTTAAAAATCTACAATTACGAACTGTCAAATTCAAGCAATTTTTTAAAATTCTATAAAAAGGATCTACTGAGTAACTGGGTTGACAATCTCTGTACTTCAGTCTTTGAGAAAGATCGTGCTAGGATCGAAAAGCATCAGGCCCTCCTAACTCCAAGCATTTGATATAGTTTCAGGCCATTTTGGCTGATAAAAGCAGTTTATTACTTCTGTACTTTTCAGAAATCATTTATGGGATAGGAAGCACATTGGACAAACTGCAGTTGCATGTACTATACATATATATTGTAACACATACAACATTGTCATCTGTGTTTCCATAAACCTTGCAAAATGGAAAAACTGTGCAAAATTCTCAATATTCACAAATCTAAATTTCAATGCTAATATTAGAGGTTATTCACCGACGTCATAAAATCACGTGATTGGCCTTCAAGCTTTTCTATGTTGTCCATGGTTACCCGTAGGACACTGTACGTTGCGTATGCACTGAAACGTATTGTTTCTCGTGTGCAATCATTGTGCTTGACGGCCAATGACGTCACGTGAATAACCTCCATTAAAACTTGAAATTACCTTCTCATCAAATCTGAATCCTAAAAAACATATGACAGACTTTGAGATCTATTCCTATGTTTACATACATGTACACAGGATGACTTGCAATTCAAATGCGCTGATGTGTCAACAAAAATACAGACATTCATATGCAACAAATTGGAAAAATAATTTCCATGTTAGCTTGCAATGGCACCTGCAATGTCAGGTGCTACACTGTATATTAGCATTGTGCATGCAGTAGACTACTGGAGCACTAACACTGCAATCCAAAAGTCTGGGGTTCAAGTAGCTACATGTAGATTGTGATTTATCAAAAATGGAAAATTCGAGCATCACCCAGTTATAATCTCCACGAACTGCAGCCTGTGAAATTAAATTATTTTTTTTAAAGGACAAGTGTCCTTTTAGTGAGTTAGCACTTAAGAAAGAAAACAATTAAAGCAGGGGCGGATCCAGGGAGAGGGGGTGTAAGGGGCACAACCCCTCCCCGCTCCTGAAAAGAGTGGTGGTCCGTGACTGTAAATGTTGGTCCAAGTTGTTTGGACTGGCCAATGTGAGACAGCCAGGACTTCAAAATAATCAACATTTACCAGCATAAAGGTAGCAAGTGGATTTTGGTTCTGGGGCCGATTTCACAAAGCGCTTCGATCGATCGTAACTTGAGTTAAGAAATACAAATGATAACCCATCGTATCCTACATAGGGCTGCATTGCATCATAAGTCCTACGATTGATAGTAAGTTACGATGCGTTTGGTGAAATCGACCCCTGGTGCGACTGCGATATTGATGTTGAAATATGGATTTAAATTGCTTATAAAGTTTATTTCAGAGGAAAACAATTTGACTTTGAACAGACTTTATTCTACATACACAGTATAACTAGAGTACTTAGACATTTAAGTGTTCGTGGACGAACACGGAGCTGTTCCAACTTATTTGATCAGATTTATAAGCTCTGATGACGTCATGATGACGTCACATTCAATTTCATGGCAGAAAAATATGAACTTCCTAAAATTGAAACTTTATCCCAGTAGGTTTCATCATTTCAATCTCATTTCAGTTTCGAGTTGAATTACTCACACTGAAATTATTTTTGCTTAGAGTTAGGAGGGTGTGACACATGTATTCCGATCCTTGCGGGATCATTATCAAAGGCTAACCTTCGATAAAGATCCTGCTAGAATTGAAACGCGTCAGACCCTCCTAACTCCAAGCATTTTATATATATATTACAGGTCATTATTTTAGTTAATGACCAGTTTGCAACAGTTCAGTATTTATTTAGCTTTTTCTGTTCCAAAATGAGATTTGTTACTTAAAGCAAATTTATTCATTGGTCCTGTAAACCCTAAAATTTACATATTTCGGCAGTATTTCAGTGAAAAAAAAAAAGCTTCTCACCAAAATAAATACTGAAAATAATATGGGTCGCGTAAAAGACACTAATGCCAATTGAACCACATGCACAATTGCACATGTATGCTACGCCTTTCTACATCAATTTTAAACAGTTAAACTACCCCTACCCGACTTGCCTCTAAGGCTCTTACCGACTTGCTCCCCAGTCCTTACCGACTTGCCCCTTACCAAACAAAAGTTGTTAATATAAATTTAAATGAATTTTTACCTATGATAAAAGGAATTATATTTTCAATACATATATGAGTAAACAGGACCAGGGGTCGATTTCACCAAACTCATCATAACTTAATATCAATCGTAGGACTTATGATGCATTGCAGCCCACGTAAGATACGATGAGTTATCCTTCGTAACTCGAGTTAAGATCGATCGTTGGGCTTCGTGAAATCGACCCCAGGTCCAAAGCTAAGCTTGCAGTTGCACAAGGTTAAATTGACGCAAGAGCTCAACTGGTTCTATGTAAAGTAAATCCTAGTGAAGAAAAATCACAGTCTATAAAACATGTCAGAGGAATAAAACACATGGTGGGATTTTTTCATTTTCTTCGGCTTACAAAAGTTACAAAGTTAAACAGTTTGAAAATCGCCGTAGGCCTACTTAAATTGCAAGGATAATAATTTTGTCAATCAGTAATCACTTATTTGCTTGCCATTTTTATAAATATTTTCTTGGGAAACATTTCCGATCAATTCATGAATCATTTTGACATGTTTAAAAACATAAACAAAACCCACACAAAATTTTGACCAAGCATAACTTCAACTTTGCAGACTTGAGATTTTGGTTGGCTTACTACCCTGCATTAATTTCACCCACTGAGCTGACCAGCAGCACTGTGCACGTGTTAAAATAACCACACGTGTATAACCGAGAATTTATAATATGCCAAGGCCACAGAATTCTGCAGCACTTGACTAGTATAAACGTTAGCCATCAAATAACAACTAAAAACACATGTGTTCAGTCCCACACACGCACACAACAACGCACACACGTACTGTACATCTCCACTCAGACGCCATTTTATTCATGTTATTTTATCGCAACTTGAAGCAGTCTAACGTAACGGTCAAGGGACCGTACTCAACCCTGTCCATTTGCATTGACTGAGCGCCAAGGACAAAAAAAAAGATAACAAACTCCCTCACTCAAAAACACCACACACGCACCTTCCATCCACCACACAACAAATCACCTTTAATTCTACCTCTAAAACACTCCATTTTCCGACCTGTGTATTGTCAAAAAGCAACCAAATTTGAGCAAAAACTTACGGAGTCTTGAGCTGATGGGTCTTCTCCAGCAGCTAGCTCGGCAGGTGTGTGCTTGGGATTAGAATGTATTGTGATGTGCACTTGTTTTTTTATGTGGATTTTTTTTTTTTTTTTTTTCTTTTTTTTTTATCCTTCGGGGGACCGTCCGTCTGGTCTAGACTAGACCTGTGACGTCATGGGACCGTCGAAGACCCTACGAGGGGCGATACATTATTAATGAGGGGGTGGGAGGGTAGAATCGGAGGGACGGATAAATATAATCAAGGCAAAATGGAACATTCCACCGAGCAGGGGGCATTATGCAGTTATTTACGTGTATTATTTTTCTTTTATGGTTTTGGTGTTATTTGGGGCCTCGTGATTATCGTTTTGATAATTTTATCATTTTTTCAAACGATGTATAATGTTTTTAAAGGTAATAACCATACAGTTTGATAATATTGAAGCTCGAAGTATAGGTCTATTATTCAACTGTATGGTACAGTGTAATAACTAATATCATACTTTGGCGTTTGTCAAAGAAGATCGGTAAAAATAAATACTGTACAGTAACAGTCATCTGTAAAACTTTTCAGTCCCATACGGTGCCGATCTTTTGAGAAAATAAACACAAACAGTATATTTAGAATCTTTTCGACGTTATTTTTTATTTTCGGTCATTGGTTTTACTCTTTTCTGGATAAATACAGCATTTTAGACAGAAAAACTTGAACAATTTACCATCACCAAAAACGCACAATTTGTATACCCTCTATGTTATAGGTAAATCTGTGAAGATTTCCTGTTACGGTATGCTACCAAAGTATGATAGTACATTGTACCTTTAAAGCAGGTAGCGCGCCGTAACAGCTACCAAAAAGCAGGCGCGGTTCTACGGGGGGGTGCTAGGGGTGCTGTAGCACCCCCAACATTTTGTCTAGCCCCCCTCCCCCCCCCCCCCCCCAAAAAATGCAAGTGAAAAATAAATTCTTGAAAATACTTGATTTTTTCAGTTATTAAGCGCCAATGACATAAAAAAAACGCGTTGTGTGGGCTGTAATGTGCATGTTTTTCGACCCCTAATACTAAGACATAGCAGAAGCGAGTGTTAAGAACCCAAAATATTGGGTCTTCTAGCCTGGCGACTCATTTATGGATGCTTGATATTATAGGCATAATGTGCATGTACGTACATGAACATTACGGGCATGTACAATGAATGCATGAACATGTGAAATAATTATTATCCAAAAGCTATACATGACTGTAGGACCGTAATATTATACTATCTTTGACGGGAATAATAATGTCCAAAGATCATAATAGAACAGCGTATTATCTTTGTGCAATCTTAATATAATAGTTGAGAACCAAGATAGAATAAAAGTCAATAAAAACAATATTGATCTTTTATTTTCTAAATATAATTTTTGCTATTGTTGCGGATACTAAATTTGGATGGAGATTACAATAGGGAATGGGTATATGCTTGAACGTACTAATACACTGATGGTGATATATCGAATCAAGTTTACTTTATTTCATTCAATTCTTAAAGTAGGAACAACAAAAAATGCAAAGTCGGTCGCCAGAAAACTGAGTGAAAAACATTAAATTGGCAATATCATACTTTGGTTTTTGTCAAAGAAATGCAGATTCATGGGCAAACATATCAAGGAAGATACAGTAACAGTCATCTGTGAAAATTTCAGTCCCATACGGTGCCCACTTTTTGAGAAAACAGTGAAAAATGGCCACGGCATTTCTTAAGACTTTTCTCTTATATTTTTGATCTATTAAAAGATCAAAAAGATTTTTGGTCGTTGTTTTACTCTTTTCTGGTTAAATACAGCATCAGGCGGAATTATTTTCACGGTATGTTTCTACCAGCACCATCATACCCTGTAAGTTATAGATAAATCTGTGAGCATTCAAGTTCTATTTTAGCTTCTTACCAAAGTATTACCTTTAACCAATTAAAGTTTTACTGAGAACCGGTCAGGTTGCCATGGAAACAATGGATGTGGGATATTTTGAGCTCAGATTCGATCTGGGACCAAATTCACGGTGAGCTAGCTGTAAGCATGCCCACAACAAATGCTTGGCAGAAAATGTCTTTCTCTTTAAAACAAACCACCATTAAAATTTTCATTTGATATATTCATGCATGTCAGCGAACAACAGTCAAAGAACAATCATAAGTGATACGCATACGCAACACATGGAAATTTGGTTGTTATTAAAGGTAGTATAATTCTTGGGTTTTCGTCAAAGAAATACAGATTCATGGGCAAAAATATCAAGGACGATACAGTAATAGTCATCTGTGAAAATTTCAGTCCCATACGGGGCCCACTTTCTGAGAAAACAGTGAAAAACGGCCACAGTATTTCTGAAGTCTTTTCTCTTTTATTTTTGATCTTTTAAAAGATCAAAACGATTTTCGGTCGCTGTTTTACTAATTTCTGGATAAATACAGCATTTCAGGCGGAAAAATTTTAACGGTATGTTTCTACCACCACCATCTTCATACCCTGCAGTAAGTTATACGTAAATCTGTGAAAATTTCTGTTTTGGTGTCTTACCAAAGTATGATACTACCTTTAAATCCAATGTTTTTATTAAGACACAATTTTCATGGTTAACAATTTTTTTCACGGAGCTCAATGACAAAAACCAATGATAAGACTATAGTTGCGGTGATCGTAACCCTGGTCTGACATGGGAACATTGTCAGCCCAAGCCGCAAGATTTCAAAGTTCAATCACAGTGTGACATCTTGAATCATGCCATGCAATGATTCGGGCTATATTGTTCGATGATTGTGACCTAGCTATTTGTCACTTCATTGTTGTTGCATCAATTTTACCGTTCTATTCTCGGCTCAGTAGAAAAATATTGGCTTAATTTTTAAACCCTATTATCTATTTCGACATTTCGAGAAAATCTACATCGAAAAAAAAATGGTCCCAAATATTTCATAATCAATACGATGCCAACTTTTTGAGAAACATTGGGAAACGCCAACGAGATTTAAACCTTTTAACCATTTTTTTTTTATCTTTAAAAGATCAAAATAATTGTTGTTAGTCATTGTTTTTTTTGTTTTTTTAGTAAACTCTTTTGTGGACAAATCCAGCATTTCAGGCAGAACAATTTGAATGGTATATTTCTAGTAGTACCAGCACCAGCTATGAAGTAAATTATGTGGACTAGATTTCGTTTCGGTAAAATTATTATGATAGTCGTGTTACCATTAATCATGCAAATTTTAAACCAGATGTCATGTTAAGTGTACATGGAGAAAAACACCGTTTTAAGGCAAATAATAAAAGGTATTATTTCGAGCTGCGGAACTAGCTACGCTTGAAACTTATTCTGACACTTAGTTTTGTCGAGATAACTTTGCAGCCAAAACCAGCCCGTACCGTGAACTGTCAGTATTTCGTGACAGATAGAGGGCGCCATTTACATTGAGCAAAATGAGACAACAAAAATTAAGTGCCGGAGATTCTAAAACCCCACAACTTGTTCTTATGGGACCGTGCAGTTTAGAGATTATGTTATCATAAAAAGGAAATTATCATACGCTTGGTTTATGGTGGTATGGCAGGCAGGCCTAATAGGCTATTCATTGAATTTCAAAAATTGAACTTGTTTTACCAATTTCTTCCTCCATGGTTTTACTAAGCCGTCTGCAAAGTTAGTTTTTTTTAAGACAAGTAGGGCCTACTCGTCCATTTCCAACTTGTTGATGTTAATTTGGTTATGCTACTTAAAAGTTATACCCTAATAATATATTTCTTTAGATGACTAATACTAAATTAGTTGTTTTTCTTTACTAAAGTTAATTGTCAGATGGTAGTATTGGCAGTAAAGATACAGCATGTATCAACATGCAGTCTTTTGGGGCGACATTCCCTATTATTGATTGGGGCGACCGGTAGAGGGCGAATTGATCTGGTCCCTAATTTCTTCACAACACGAACTGCGCTATATCGTGTAAGATACTAGACCACTCATACATGTGCAAATTGCGGCACCGAAATTACGACAGAGAACGGCAATATGGTAAGAATTATTTCTCCGAATTTCTCTTTTGCGGATCGCGGTTAGATCCTTACGATTCATTTATCCAATGTTAATTGTCCTCACTTTTGGCTTACATTTTCCGATCGTCGAAATAACCCCCATTTTAATGAAAAAAATTGACCAAATTTGGCGTAATCATTCATCACTGTTCGTACTTAGTCTTAGTGCATTCCTAATGTAATTTGCTATTTTACCTAAAACGGGAATAAATTTATTACAAATGTTAACATGACCTAGGCAGTTTCATATTAAAATCACAAAGGCACTATTGCTCTCAAACGATATTTTTACTTTCAGCAAATGTTCCCGAGTACTTAAAACCCTAGATTGAAGACATTTCTCCAATAATATTTCATTTTCAGTGACGTGAAAAAGTAAAGTTAATTTACCTGTTACCTACCTGTTAATTTAAAAATCTACCGTAGGCCTACTGCTGTTTAAAGTAATTTATGCCTATTCGTTAGGCTTACTAATACTAGGCCTACTACAAATTTGTGGTTTTTATTTCATTTTGTTTAGAAACCGATAGCATTAAATGGCCACGAACGGGCCATCACACACATTGTCTACAGCCCGGAGGGCGACCTCTTGTTCTCGTGTGCTAAGGACATCCACCCGACAGTTTGGTTTGCGCTGAATGGAGAACGATTGGGCACGTACGAGGGGCACACGGGAGCAGTCTGGTGCCTAGATGTCAACTGTATCCTTTACTAAGACTAAGAGTCCGAGAGCAAGACTACCTAGTAGAAGTTTCATCTCTAACACAGGCTTCGGCTTTGTCTCTGTAATCTATATGCTGAAAATATAGGTTATGGATTGAAATTAATGCTGGTTTCTTCTTCAAACCAGACAATCTACTTCCGAACTGCAGCCAAAATCCTCTGTTTGATACCTGTTATTTTTGAATGGATTCATGAAAATGGAGCCGGAACTGGAGCCTGAGCCAGAGCTGAGCTTTGAGAAAGGACCCAGGCCTTTAGTGGACATGTCTTTTACAATGTCATAGCCTGAGTTATTGCCAACCAAGATGGCAAGAAGCTATGGTGTGCAGTGAACGCAGAGCAACATTAGATTATCACATTACTTTACTTGCTTAAACGTTGTCTAGTTCCTTGACTCTGAGACACAGGGAACACATCCAAGGTCTTAACGGGAGCTGGTGACAATACCGCCAAGCTGTGGGACTGTGAAACAGGTGAATATCCTTGCAAGCAATGCATAGAATCAAAGCAAATTCATTTTATATTATTAAAAGCCGTATCCTCTTTGAGTGATCCCCCATGTACCGTTCCCAGGTTGCAGCATTGTTGCGTGTATCATTGAAACGATCCCTGGGGTGTGACGGTGTGTGCGTGGTTTAATGGCTTCTGACTGCCAAACGAACAAAGATAGTTGACTATTGGGTTCACCACCAACATAGGGCTGGATGGCTCAGTTGGTAGAGCGCCTGTACAGTGTTCAGGAGGTTGCCGGTTCGAATCCCACTCCAGTCAATTTTTCTTTGTTCACTTTTCAACAAATTAATTTTAGTTCAAAGATTCTCCAACTAAAAAAAGAATACAAGTAATAAACTGCTGCAAACTGCTCATTAGGCTTGGGCGATTCCAGCATTTTCGGAATCGATTCCGATTCCAAGTTGGAATCGCGATTCCAGTCGGAATCGATTCCATTTTTCGCCGGCAAAAATAACATTGAAATAAAGGCAAACTCCGAGTACAAGTTCGTAAGAATTCAGCAAGGCAAAGGCATTTGGGCAGCGGCCTAGTAGCCACGTTGTCTAGTAAGTAGTGGTAGGTATACCGGCACCTAAAACCCCTCGTTTTTCAGTATTGCCGGCAACTTCTAAATGCAAAAATAACGTCATCTTATTTTTTTTATCAGTCATACTACGCGAAGTATAGTAGGGAATTAGTGGTCATATATCGCGAGTCGTTCAGCCGATAATTTTCTTGCCAATCTATAATTTCTGAGTAATTTTAGTTTGTGATAATCTTACAAAATCCACATTTTATTGGCAAGAATTTAATTCAAACAACATAGCCCAAACATAGGAATAACATTTTCTTCGCCCGATGCCGCTCCCAGAGGAATATCCATTTATAAATTCATTACCGAACCAAACAGTTTCCGACGGCGCTGCGGGGACAACTTTCCTACCTTTTGGTTTATTACTTCTCGAGTCAAAACTATTCCATTGAAATAAGATTACGAAGGTGAAGTCGAGTAGGGCCTATCTACTTTTTCATCGGCAAAAATGGATCGCAGAATCGTCGACATTTTAAGCAAGAAAGTCTACGTCTTTTCTCCACATTTTCGTCAACCTCGAAAGATGTTTACGTTGCGTTCCTTGGATGGTGCCCGCGGGACGCTACACCATAATTTGGCAACCCATCAACGGAACCAGTGCGCTGGTTTTCAGGCAACCACGTGCAAGCTTGTCAGTGAATACACCGATCCAGTAGGCATGGCAACTGCCGGACAACAACACACGCACCCAATGTATCATGATTTCCCACCACCGAAAGCACCTCTAAGGCAAAAAAAAAAACACGGTGCATTTCCGCTCAGCCAGGGCATCGCCAGTCAGAAATATAATGAAAAAACAAACACCATTTGACCATGGTTAAGAATAAAACTCGGGTTTGTAAAAGAATTGTCTTCCAAAACAAAAGTAAAATCAACGAAAAATGTGTATGTAGTAAAGAATTGTATCGGACAAAATGGTGGCAATTTGTCTGATCTTAAATAGTGCGTTGTGATTGGGCAATTTGTCAACAGGCGTGGCCTACTTGATCGGTGCGCTGTCACAAAATGTTGTGTCCGATAATATTATTGGACAATGAACACAGCACACAACATGCATACGCGTACCACGTGGCCGCATGGCCCGGTCCATGCAGCAGCATTGCATCCAGAAAATTCCAAGATTGGTAACCGCGCCGCACCATTCAAAGCATACAAACGTGCACCAGCGAAGTACAATGTGGCAAATTTGCAATCGGGCCGGAAGTGCAAGCGTACTTGTATGACATGTACAACGTGTGTGTTTGGTGCAGTCAAGTTGCGCTCGGTACCGTGGGTTTCGGCCGGCCTCAGAGCAGATTCGCGGTAAGAAATGTGACTTGTCACGCTGAGAAAGTCATCAACTCTGTCTGAATATTCTGTAAGGTTTCCGGCACCAAATCAACGCAAGATTCCGGAACGAAAATGCACGTAGATTGAGACCAGAATCTCACAGTCATGTATTTTAATACGTCGCTGCAACGATCGTTGTCGCATGTTTTATAAACTTTTCCAAGTAATCCTACAGAGCTATGCATCAATTGATCGTGCAAATTCGACAAAACAGACGGTGCCGCACGCAGTTTATAAGTTCTGTGATGTGTTAATCAGCCAGGATTCATTTCTTGGAAGAATGCAATCGTTTCATTCATCGTTGGTTCAATCGAACGACCCAAGAATCGCTCGGCGCATTTTGGAATCGAAACTCAAAAACACAAAATCGAAAAATTCACGGAATCGGTTCCGAAAAAAAATGGAATCGCGATTCCGATTCCAAATTTGGAATCGATTCTCATCGATTCCAGCGTGGAATCGCCCAAGCCTACTGCTCATCAGCCAAAATGACCTGAAATATATCAAATGCTTGAAGTTAGGAAGACCTGGCATGTTTCGATCCTAGCAGGATCTTTCTCAAAGGCTAGATAACGAAGGACAAGAACATGCAAGTGAAAGAAGCATACATGAAAAAAAAATCCACAAATCTGAGAAAAAAATAACATAATTTCAGTTTGGAGAGTACTCTCAGATATTTGTCGGACATTTTTTTTTTTTTCAGTGGGTCTTTCAAGTTTCCAACATTATTTCTCCTATCAGGGTATTTTGAATGGGAAAAAGTATGCTTGTTTGAAAACTGGAATTTTGTGACCCTGCATGTTATCTGAAATCCTTTTGGGGTTTTTTTTTGCAGGGAAATGCGTCAACACATTTGAATCGCAGTCGGCCGTCAGGACGTGCGGTTTCACCTACAGCGCCAACACGCTGTGTTACTCCACAGACAAAGCCATGGGTCACATGTGTCAGATGTTTTTCTACGACGTCAGGGACCACCAGCAGATGAGTAAGAGAAAAAACCCAGATCTGCTCACAGAGAAAACAAAACAAAACTAGAACAGCGAAGCTGTCATGGCTCGCTGCAGCCTTACGTGCAGTTACAAACATGATAGCAAACACCCATCCATCACACACACACACACACCCATCAAAAAGAAATTCAACATTTTGAAACAATAGAAAAAACTTCAACATTTTGAAACAATAGAAAAGGCTTCAAAATTTTTCATTTACAATAATAACAACATTATTTTGGACAACGCACCCGTCCAAAAAAATTTTTTTTTAAATTGGGGTTCAAGCACATACTAAAAAACATTTCAATCTCTTGGACAATCTGTAAGTTGTAGTCAGCCATTTGGCTTAACTTACACAGCCCAGCAGAGGTGGCTGTTGTTTTGACCGACCTCAAACATTGCTAATTTTATAGTGTGTCAGCTGTTTAATTCCATGTTGTTGTTTTTTCTCGCACCAGGAGATAATGAACCATACATGAAGATTCCGGTCTCAATGCCCAAGGTGACCAGTGCCATCTCCAGCGGTCTGGATAAATACATGCTGACCGGTCACGATGACGGGTCCTTAACCAAGTGGGACATCCAGGTAAAGCATTCAAGTAAACGCTGAACATTACCGACTGACCATTTCCCACAATTGGCCCAAATCTGTTGCACTGCATAATTGTGTAGGGTTTTGAAAGACACAGGACTGTAGAGGAAAGGTTCTGTACCTTCTTATGGGGCTTGATAGCCCATGGACCAAGGCCAAAGAATGTGCCATAGGAATACTGCACAGTGTTGGTATTTTGAAGGACGCAGGACTGTAGTGCCAAGGCACTGTACCTTCATATGACGCTTGATGGACATCGTGGTTCAGGTCCAAAGCATGAGTCATAGCAGGGCTCAAAATAGTACTAGCCCGTCGTACAATGCCTAGCAAAAACTGCTCTGGGCTAGCTAGACTGACTTCCTTGGTTGCCCAGTGGGCTAGTAAAAAAAATTATTGGAGCTTACATGTTAAGGTATGGATCAACAGAACGGGCTAGTAAAAATCTTAACAGGCTAGAAAAATCTGAAATAAGCTGGGACGATGGGCTAGCCAGGAATAAAAAGTTAGTGCAATGCTGCTGACTTTCAGATTTTACATTTTCCACGCTTGAATTCCCTCAACGACCGAGGGGCGCTGTTTTGGTATTCAAAATCATTCCCTCATTCTGCCGTTAGCTGGTTAACTTACGATTCTGTGTCACTTTGCAGACGGGGGAGAAGGTCGCTAGCATCCAGGAGCACAGCAGAGCAATCAACGACATACAAGCCTCCAAGACCGGCATGATGGTCATCACGGCCTCTAAGGACACTACGGCCAAGGTCAGTAGTGGACAGCACTCCTCCCTCTGTCCAGGATTAGGTTACGGTCAATCATGACACTTGACAACCGGCCGGACACCAGATCAAACAGACCGGTCAAAACATTCCCTCTTGAAATAATCCGTGGCCAGTCAAAGTGTTGTTGTGCTGCCAATTTGAAGTCCAAATGACCTGTGGGGCCAGAATTTGAAATATAAATTCATCATTAGCCACAATGTGTTTTGGTTGATGTGCAGTTTGCAGCATGCCATTACTTGTATTCACAAAGTATACTAAGTATACATAGTGTGATGTTATCATCGTGTTAGCCTATTGACTTAATACAAGAAAAGTTTTGACAAAAATATGGTTGATTGCAAATACATATTTGGCAAGAATAAAGAAGGGAGTGTTGGAAAAATTGTTTAGAAAGTCCAAAAATTACAAATCAATGTGATGAGTAATGTTTGTGACTTTGTGTACTTGTGAATATGAAAACTCAAAAGTTGCTTAATAAAACGTTAATTGAAAGGAAAAACCTGTTTGTTACCATAACATTATTTGGTTACCATAACAAGTTACAAAGACTAATATCAGTATTTTTGTTTTAACTTTATTTGATAAAAACGTAGCTTTTTGATGCAGAAAAACTGGAATTTCTGAAAGCGTATAAGACGGAGAGACCAGTCAACTCGGCAGCAATTTCGCCCAACAAGGATCACGTAAGTGGTACAAATTACTTGACAGTTGTATAATAAAAAGTAACAAACACCTTGAAACAAAATGGTGGAAATAGTGAGGATAGCAGCATAGGCTGTCCTCGGCCCAAGCCTTATTCCAACTGTTCTTCTACAAAGCAAAGCGGAAAGCCTGGGCTTAGTCTCTCTTAATAGCTTTATGGGATTCATGTTTTCAGTGAGTTGTATAGATCAGCACGGAATGACGTCATTCCACTCACAGACCTTGGGGCGATGAAAACAAAGCAGCAAGTTGTATGGTTTTTAAGACAAAAAGCTGTCGGGATTGTTTAATCTTTAGTAAACGGTTTTTTAAAGGGATTATTTGTTACGACAAAGTCCGACAAACTATGACTTGACAGTGGAAGGCGTACAGAACATGATCTCTGCTTCTTGACAAAAATACTTGGGAGAAATTCTGATCTGTCGCGACTCGACTACGGACAGTTTGTGCGTGATTTGTTTATAGCTTGCGCCGGTTTTCATCGGTTGTCAACTTGTTAAGTTCATGAGAATGAAAGTACCCGGGCTACATTTTTTGTTCGTTTCCAAACAGGTGGTGTTAGGAGGAGGCCAAGAAGCCATGGACGTAACCACCACCTCGTCCAGGATCGGCAAGTTTGACGCCCGCTTCTTCCACCTCATCTTCGAGGAAGAGTTTGGCAGGGTCAAAGGTCATTTCGGACCCATCAACAGCCTGGCTTACTCCCCGGATGGATCAGGGTGAGTTAATAATCTTTGGGTTTTTTTAGGGGGAAGTCATCATGAGCTACGAGGTGAAAACCAATAGCATAGGTCTTAATTCTTCATTTCGAAGTTGTCTGATAGATAACGCGACACTGAACGGTAAACCATGGGTCTGTTTTGTTTCGCCGCGGATCTTGATCGCCATATTTGATCTTACAGTTCCACATCCCAGGCGGGATGCGCTAAAATGCGATTCAGAGCAGCTTTTGCGTGCCGGATCACTTATCACGTTCCTGAAACAAACAAACAGACCCCAGTGAAAAATATAAGTGAAAGAGAAAATACCTACAAATTTATACAATCTATCATTTCCAATTATCCCACTATTTCTATTTCTACCCTTTTATTTGTCTCTACAGATACAGCAGTGGAGGTGAAGATGGCTACGTCAGAATACACACCTTTGATGCACAATTCAACGATTTCGAATTTGAATATTGATTTGTCCTAAAACCAATTAAATCTCCCCATCATTTTAGTTTGTTCCTTTGTGTCTATGTTTATTTTGTATAGTCAAAACTGATTCCACAATGCTTTTTTTCCAAAGTATGGTTTATAGCTACATTGAGAAAACAAATTTACAAATTTTGTTCCCGTTTTGGATTTGTTACTGGCTCACGGTGGATTAGACAGTATCCGGGGCTAGTTTCATAGTAGCTCTTCACAATAAGCCATTTTGTTGGTAATTAACCTCATTTGCTTAAGATGTGCTTACTAAAAGTTAAGTAGTATCTTGGGGCCTGTTTCATAGTGACACTTAATGGTAAGCCAATTTTTGGTGCTTAAGCTTATTATTTTGCTTAAGATTTGCTTACTAAAAGTCAAGGCAGTATCCGGGGCCAATTTCATAGTGGCACTTTATGTTAAGCCGTTTTTTTTTTGCTTAAGCTTATTTGCTTAAGATTGCTAAAGGTTGTAAGCATATTTCACAAGTTAACAAGTGGACGCTTGGCGTTCACCATGGGTTTCATTGTTAAACAAATTTTGCTTAGTAATAAGCACTGGAAGGTTAGCACGCCTTTACCTGTAAGGGGCAGCAGCAAGGACTGTAAGCACTAAATCGGCTTTCAAGTATCGTTTATGAAGTTGGCCCCTGGTGACCAAATATAAGGCTTTGTCCGAATAAAGTGGCTTTGGCTTTGAACTACATATTATTTTGTTTATGGAAGGAGTTGTAGCCACTGCCATCCGCACGAATGTAAGCCGTATCCAACAATGACAACCTCTAAGGGTCATTCCGTGTCAATTCAACGCGCTTTGGAACCCGACCGACACGGATTTCAATGAAATTTGGTATGCTTATTGGCCTCCATGAGAAACCCCCAGAACCGAAATTTTATGTAATTTGGTTCATTACTTTTTGAGATACGGGTTAACGAACTTTTGACTAATTAGCACAATCTGTCGCATTCAAACAGCCATATCTCCAGAAGTAAAGAACCTACAGAAATAAATTTTACATCATTCTAAAGCTCTTATAATGGCCTTCATTTTGTAAAATAAACCAAATTTTTTTCATGTACGACAAAAAAATTACGTTAAAATTTGACCTTTGACCTCGATTTAAAAAAATGCGTATTTTTCAAAATGCGTAATTTTTTTTTTGATTTTAGCTTGACATGTAAGTAACATCTCCAGAAAAATTTGGAGTGGGCGCTCATATACTTTTGGAGTTATGATAATTTAAACATCGGATTTCGAGGATAAAACCTGTAAATATGCATTAACAGGTGCATTGTACATATACTTGCATTGCATATGTGCATGTAATCCATGTGTAGTAATGCATGTGCACAAATATGAGTTATTTTGGCCTATCTAGCCCTTTTCAAGTATTAAAGCATAACTACAAAACTGTACAAAAGCCCATCCTTAATGTTTTACATGTTGCTCTGGGCCCTATGTATTCGGGGGGGGGGGGGGGGGGGGGTACTGGAACTGTCAGCCAGGCATGTTAACTAACCTAATCATCTCCATTCCATCAGAATTTTTGTTGTTGCAGATTTCATTTCTTTTGCAGACATCAAGTAAACATATCTGGTTTCTGTAACAGTTTCCACAATTATTACTATATCCTGAGAGTATCTGTGTAACCTGAAGGAATTCTCAGCTTACAGTTTACCATCGTTTATAGCTGGAAGGAACAATCGCTAGTTTGCTTAAATACACGATTACACATTACATGATGCTCTCTCAGAATAGTAACAATTGTAGAAACTTTAGTATTACAGAGACTAAACACATAAAAGATGCCTGCAAAGGAAATGAAATTTGCAATAAAAACTCTGATGGAATGGAGATGACAAGGTTAGGCCCTGTTTGTTTAATGCACAAGATCACGAATCCAGCGGATCCAGATCCCATTTTAGCGTACCCTGCATAGGACCTTGATCCCCAAATCTGGGATCCTGTGCGTTGAACAAACAAGCCCTTAATAGTAACATGCTTGGCTGACAGGTACACTAGCCACCGTCCCCCTTCCCGGAAGATATAGGGCCTAGTGTTTAGAATGCAACAACATATGGGCTTTTGTACAGTTTTGTAGTTATGCTTACTTGAAAATGGCTAGAAAGGCCAAAATACTTCATATTTTAGCACATGCCTTACTATACATGGATTACCTGTACAGAAGTATATTGTACAGTGCATATGTTAATGCATATTTACAGCTTTAAACCTCGAAATCCGATGTTTAAATTATCATAACTCCAAAAGTATATGAGTGCCCACTCCAAATTTTTCTGGAGACGTTGCTTACATGTCAAGCTAAAATCAAAAAAAAAATTATGCATTTTGAAAAATACGCATTTTTTTAAATCGAGGTCAAAGGTCAAATTTTAACGTAATTTTTTTGTCGTACATGAAAAAATTTTGGTTTTATTTTACAAAATGAAGGCCATTATAAGAGCTTTAGAATGATGTAAAATTTATTTCTGTAGGTTCTTTACTTCTGGAGATATGGCTGTTTGAATGCGACAGATTGTGCTAATTAGTCAAAAGTTCGTTAACCCGTATCTCAAAAAGTAATGGACCAAATTACATAAAATTTCGGTTCTGAGGGTTTCTCATGGAGGCCAATAAGCATACCAAATTTCATTGAAATCCGAGTCGGTCAGGTTCCAAACCGCGTTGAATTGACACGGAATGACCCCTAAGAGTTTATTTTGTGGCTCAATAAAACTAAAGGTGGTACTGACATAATGTGTTTTGTGTATTTATTGCGGTTTATCTTTGCGTAGAACGAGAGGTCTACCCAATATTTAAGACTGGTAAACCATAGTAGTGATTCCATGTATTAAAAAAAATCTCTAAGATACAACGGTTCTCACATAGAACCAGAGATATACTCAACGTTTGTCGTGAACCATTAATGCCACACCATGTATGGAATCTCTAAGGAGATACAGTGGTTCTCACGTAGAACTAGAGATATACTCAACGTTTAAGGTAAATCTTGTAAAATAAGTGATGCCATACCATGTATGGAATCTCTAAGGAGATACAACGGTTCTCACATAGAACCAGAGATATACTCAACGTTTAAGGTAAATCTTGTAAGTGATGCCATACCATGTATGGAATCTCTAAGGACATACAACGGTTCTCACGTAGAACCAGAGATATACTCAACGTGTGGTGAATCTTGTAAGTGATGCCATACCATGTATGGAATCTCTAAGGACATACAACGGTTCTCACATAGAACCAGAGATATACTCAACGTGTGGAATCTCTAAGGAGATACAACGGTTCTCACATAGAATCAGAGATATACTCAACGTGTGGTGAATCTTGTAAGTGATGCCATACCATGTATGGAATCTCTAAGGAGATACAACGGTTCTCACATAGAACCAGAGATATACTCAACGTGTGGTGAATCTTGTAAGTGATGCCATACCATGTATGGAATCTCTAAGGAGATACAACGGTTCTCACGTAGAACCGGAGTTCTACTCGGCGTTTGGACCGGTATAGAACCATATACCGGTAAGTGCATGATCTTAGCGGTTACTGTACGTACATGTACATGTAAGCATGTGTGTACTGTATGCAAGGTACATGTACAGTACATCCGTGCACCTAGCTGGCTAGCGTGTGCAGCCACGAGTGCCCCGTACAGATCGCTCGCCAGGAACAGCTTCATAGCCTTGGTCAATGACAAAGTAATCTCAGCTACAGCTCTTAGTCACTATATATGCAACTAGAGGTTAATTATTTCCACATTTGAACCAATACACCAATGTGATAAACACATTGTCCAGTGGTTCTCAAAATAATCAATTTGAAATGTGACACACAGATTACCAGAAATTAAACAACAATAATAATTTTGTGAAATCTGTACAAAATTTATTTACATTTACAACAAACAATATTCAATCTGACATATTTTGGGGCATAGCTCTCAAATGAAAGACCTCACACCAACAAAATAAAAATTACCATATTTATATATGAAGAACAAAAAATGGAAACAAAGAATCAACACATCCTACATGGGCATATGCATTACTTTCAAATATCATTATCAAAAATTCACAATGCTTGTTTTGAAAGTGTAAAGTCGGATCTTTATAGCAGTGGTAAAACTTTATAATTCACTTTAATGTTGATAATGAAATTTTCACATGTTTCAAATTTAATCTTGTATAGAAATAGCATTGTAGTTTTAGCTAGGGTCAGTGGTGGAACTGAGTGAAATTGGTGAAGGCACAATATGGAGTATACTTGTTTTTCAAGGCGGTGCACTGGAAAAAGAGTGCCCAGATACCAGTGTTGGAGTACTTGTACTCGAGTACAACTTCAGTACAGACAAATACTCAGCACGTACTCGAAAATAAAATGTACTAATTGGCCCTTACTCGATAAAAAGTTTTCGAAAATAAATATACTTAGCCTGTACTCGATTCCATGTACCGGTACTCGAATTTTGACCAGCCAGTGCAAATTTCATATTCATTACAATTTCACAGTTGATAATGATGCCGATTTCCAATATTATACAATGGGAGTAACGGAAAATCAACGGGAGTTAAGTATCAAATGGAGTAAGCAGCACAGTGTCATTTGCAAGGTTTGAAAAACATTCATTTCAGAGAAGAGTGGCACAACATGATCAACATCCAATTATAAACATATCTTTGTGAAACAAAATGCAATTTTTGGCACTGTGCATTGGTAGTACTCAGACGTGGACTCTGACTTTGGGACTTGGCACTGTACTCCACCTTGAATGCACTCGGACTCGATACTTAGGACTTGGACTCGATAGTACTCTGTACTTGGATCTGAGGACTCTACTCCAACACTGCCAGATACCCCTCTCTGTAAAACTATTTAAGGCCATTGATTCCAAATGGTGCGTGACAAGACCCTAACATGTTCACGTTTAATCCTACCCCTACCCCCCAAAAAGCCAAAAGTTTTCTGTACACATTAGAATCATTAGGAAATACCCTTTGCAAATCACTAAAAAAATCATTACTTTCTATATACACTGTACATGGTTATCGTAAGCTTGCTTGTTTTAAAAGTTAAGATGGAAAAAAGCAACAAACAAAAATTTGAAATTGGAGAAATAACTATAGACTAGTCTTACTTACTTAGATTAAGGTTTGTATGGGAAGATCTATTTAAAGAAGAATCTAAAAGATGTTTTGGGAAAAATTTGTTGCCCATCTAGTGCCAATCCTTTACAGAGTCGCTCCAAATATTTTTTGCGACCATAAACATTTCTAGTCCTAATAAAAATCCTATCACCAAAGAATTATTTTTTTTATTGCAAAAAAAAAAAAAAATAGGAAAGGAAATTAGTTTTTTTATTTTGTTTTCTTACAAGAAATTAAGGCAATATAAAAATAGTGCAACTAAAAAAAACTTTGGCCAACAATAGAATTGTGGGAAAAAAAAGATATACTTTGAGGGGATGATTCTCCAAATTTTCTTCCTTTTCCAGCCCGTGATCAAGGTATTAAACAATCTGAAGGTTACCAACCAAACTTGCATGTGATGTATCATGTCTGAAACTGGTTCGCTGCAGGTTTTTGCTGAACATACAAAAATTGTTGGACCACAATAAATTCTTAGGCACTGATTCTAATATATACAAGTCTTTTGAATATATAGGGCATCTAGAAATCTGGCTCAAACTGAGAAAAGGTGTCAGAAAAATTGTATTTCTGCAGGCAAACTGCAGATGGAAATAAGAGGTCCAAAACGGCAATCAGGATATGTAATGGATTCACGAAATGAAAGATACCCCTGATGCCAATCTGGCTCCCGAGAAATTTTGGACGGTGATGAAAACTGTGAATTTATCACCAGTAGAAGCTGGTGGAGATGAAGGATGCGGCCGTGCTGAGCCAGCTCCCCTGCTTCTGGTCCACGTGCCCCTGCCGTACGATGGCCTTGTCCAGTCCCTTGATTGGACTGTCGTCCTCCGGTAGGTATTCCGGCCGGGAGACGTTCTCCTTGTCGGCTGATTCAGGATTAGCCCCGAATGATAGCAGCACCTGAACCCACACAAAGAAACATGGATTTTCATTTTAAAATGTTCGGGATTATTCATTCTAAACCAATTTTATGGAATTGTCATTCGTCGGGTGCCGTGGCCTAGGATTCTGGGGCCGATTTCACTAACACTTTGCGATCGTCGCTATAAAACACAAATTCATCGCTATATACAGAGAACTGATCGTAAAGTAGCCATCTCATATCATGTGTGATAGCGATGATCGCAGAATGCGACTTCAGTGAAATCGGCCCCAGGCGTGTCATACTCAAGATCTTGTGGTCAATGTACATATTGTGCATTTGAATCAACCTATGGGTTAGTGGTGCTTGCATCCTTGGGCAAGATGCTTTGTCACATTGCTCCTCTTTACCCAAGAGTAAATGGGTACCTGTGAGGGTAGAGATGGCTTTGTGGTTTGATTAGCCTCTGTGTGCTTTACAGTAGCCAGGGCTGTATACTCCCCAGGGAGTTGAGATGGTTTCAAGCGGCGGAATGTAAATTATGGCCCGATGACCAGGGATCACGTGTGTAGTGCAAAGCGCATTGAAAATCTTTGATTGTGCACTATATAAGTTTATTATCATTATTACTATTATTCACAAATATAAGAAATATAAAACTGATGCACACTTTTGGATACTGGTATGTGGCATGTGTGCAAATGATTGGCTACGGCTTTACAAATTTACACGCAATTAGTCAATAGCAAGTGGCTACATCCACTTCCCATTGACCCATGTATTATTTCAAGCCATAGCCAGTCAAATGGCTATGGCTTTAGATTTCCACCACTACTGACCTCCTCTCCGTATTCATTCTTGATGACCTGTTTGGCGGAAACCTTCTCGGTCCGAGCAATGGCAGTGACCAGGAGCTGGATGAAGAAATTAGACAATACCTCGGTTAGAAAAACCTCGAGTGGACAAAATGGACCCATATACAGGGCGAGTCAAAAAGAACTTGACCGGGATTGGTCAAGCTTGCAAAATGAGTATAAATAGACCTAACTCCTCTTAGGAATGATCAATTTGTTTCATTCTTTTTTTATATACAAACCTGTAATAAGCAGGAGAGAGTGAATGTTAAATAAACATATGCTTTACTGAACTTTTGAGTGTCATCTGTTTCTTAAAAAAAAAAAAAAAATCCTGACTAATCCCGGTCGAGATTGTTTTAACTCATCCTGCAATGACTAGCACGGGTAGGTAGTGAGGGCAATAGTGCTACTGATGTCTGGTCACAGACATTATTCCCCATATTGACTGGCAACACGTGCACTAGTACATTACTATATTTGCTTTCCTAGACCCGGGGTCAATTTCACAAAGCCCAATGATCGATAGTAACTCTAGTTCACCCATCATATCCTACATAGTAGGGCTGCAATGCATCATAAGTCATATACAATTGATGGTAAGTTACGATGAGTTTGGTGAAATCGACCACTAGTCCTATAACTGCCAGCCAGTGTAAGGCAACGTCCCAAATCTCTGGCTGCGACCGCAAATAACACGTCAATGTAAACGGCTGCAGTCACTGGCTAGTTGGCTGCCATAGGTGCGCGTGTAATTTGTGGTTGCAGCCAAACATTTGGGACACGGCCTAAATGTTTGCATTGCTTACCTCCGGCCTCAGCTCGGCTTTAGTCCTGAGAATGCACCTCTCCTTGAAAAGGTCAAAGGTGAAACTGATGACCCCTTTGACCTTCAGCAGTTCCTCTTCACATGCTTTCCGAAGGACCTGTCCGAGGAAAATAATGATGATAGCTTAAAATCATCAAATAACGACAAGGGAAACTGACTGGATTTTAAGTCACTGAAAGGTGAACATAGACAAATTGACTGGAGCGGGATTCGAACCATATTGACCTGCGGATTACCGTACTGGTGCTCTTACCAACTGATCCAAAACGTACCCATTGATAGCTTAAATTTAAGTTACTATCGTACATTGGTAGGAAACCAAAACAGAATAGAAAGATTTGAGGCTTTGCATGGTGACAATTGGTATGTGGATCAGTTTGCGGAAATGCCATGTAAGAATCGTTCGCACTTTCGCGCTTCTATTTCGTTCGCACTTCTTTCGTTCGCAAGGTCTCAACGTTTCAACTAGCCTGCTCTAGTCATCATCAGGAGACCCATCAGGAGTTTTTTTCGGCCAAGTTCAGATGAAACAAGGTGCCCAAACAACAGCCTAGCATCTATATTCTCCTGAAGATAGCCAGAGTACCGGGGGTATGTAACTGGCTGGAACGTTGAATTAACCGCCTCTTTTCAGAGTCACACAACTAAAAAAAAAAGAGTATAATTTACGGTGTTTGAAAAGCGCGAATACATTTTCTTCTGAATTTCCGGCATGCATAGAAATAAAATCAAATTTACTTCATACCTGGTCGTTCAGGCCTTCTAGTTGCAGTATGACGACTTTGCCCTTTTTATTGGTGGAGCCCAGGAAGAAGGCCTTGCCGTCCTTGGGCCTGTTGGTCCAGTGCTTCTTCTGCTTGGTGTTCTGGGTCTCCTTCAGGGGACTTGGACTGGGAGGGGTCGTCAGGCCGGCGTGGATGTCCTTAGCCAGGTTCTGGGCCCTGATGCTGTACTGTGATCTGGGAAGTGATATTAAATGTGCAGAACTATAATGAGTAATGGTCTCTTAAAGGTAATATCATACTTTGGTTTTTATCAAAGAAATACAGATTCATGGGCAAAAATATCATGACAGATACAGTAACAGTCAACTGTGAAAATCACTTTTTGAGAAAATGTTCAGTGAAAAACGGCCACAGTATTTCTTAAGTCTTTTCTCTTTTATTTTTGATCTTTTAATAGATCAAAAAGATTTTCGGTCGTTGTTTTACTTATGGATAAATACACCATTTCAGGTGGAAACATTTTAACGGTATGTTTCTACCAGCACCATCTTCATACCCTGTAAGTTATACATAAATCTATGAACATTTCTGTTTTGGTTCCTTACCAAAACGTACCTTTAATGTGAAGACACTATATGAACAAGAACTGCATGGTTTAATACACAATCCATTAAAAATAATTGGATGATGCTTGAACAAAATCCTGAAAATTCATATGATGACAAAAATCTTACTTGTCCATTATGTCCTGCAGGCTAATGAGCATGCCCAGTTCCTTCTTCATGATTGGCCGGTTGTTAGGGCAGTCAGCCAATAGCTGCAGAGTCTAATAATACAATAAAAAAATAAAACAAAGATTTTATTAAACATACTGTCAAATGAAACAAAATGAAACTGCGACTCTTTGACTATTAATGAAATGTCCCCCTCTATAACAAACAAGACAGATGAAGTTTAAATTGAACAATATCTGGTACACTGAATTCTTTGATTTCTTTCACTGTACTACATTAATTCTCAAGACTATAAAAGACATACACTGTAGGGCCACTGATTTTCCACAAAAACGGAAAACAGACAGAATTCACGGAATCTGCTCCTTGAAACGGAATTCCATTTTCAAAACGGAACTAAGTAAATTCACCAATTAAATTCACAAAATGCAATCTTCCCAAGAACTCTGTCTGTTTGGAATTCCTTACCGGTAAATTTGAAGATGGCCAGTGACAGTAAAACATTCAAGTCACTGCTTACAACTGCAAGCACCCAACCTTAAGCAAAATTGCATCTGCATGTATGAGGGACTGCACGGTTATAGCCCAGTAGCGGCGGTTTGTGCAGTAATTATCAAGACAAGACAAGACAAGGAATTTGCACTTTTCTGAAACGGAAAATCAGTGGCCCTAACACTGTTACTACAGTGATTCGGGGCAAGCTTTTACTTATAGTTACATAAAAGACATCTTGCGCCAATGTGCTGTTCATAATGGATAAGAATGGCACAAAGGAACCAGTCCATTCCAGAGATAGGCATTGCTATGCAAAAGCTTTCCCCCGGATCATGAGCCATAGCAACAGAGTCTTTAGTCTGGGAAATTCAAACTGGGGTGCTATGAAAGAAGTCTGTGTACCGGATACGTATTCAGATTTAACTTGCAAATGGAATAAAATCAGCTAATTTCTTTAAAATGAACAAACCTCTAAAGCAGTGATGACTACATTAACATCGTCATTATCTAAGAAGAGAACCAAACCCGGTAGACACCCTTGGTCCTACAAAAAATAAAAACAGAAAATATTTCAAAACTGTATTATAATTAGGAATAACATTCAACTGAAGTCATTCATGATTTACATTTTATGAATGATGTAGATCGCCTGCATGATCAGTTCTTCAGTATGACCTCTTTGCTTTTTACGAAACAAATAAAACAAATAAAACTTTATCCACAGGTGAATTCACAAACATAGAAATATTTTCGAAAATTTCAAAAAATAAATATATCTCTGTGATTTCCAATAGACTATGTGGAAAGCAGAGATCGAACTCTTACTTTTTCCCATAGTACATGACCTGTGTTTGGTGCTGAACAATACCATAAAATTATTTGGACATACTGTACAGTCCAAAAAGATTTTTATGTAGAACAACAGAAAATAACCTGAATAAGATAATCGTAAAGATGTAACCATTGGTCTGACATGGGAACGGTTTACTCACACTTTGCGATCAACGCTAAAGCCCAAATCCATTGCTATAAAACAGAAAATCGATCGCTACTTTGCATAGCAATTTTCTGCTTAGCGATGGATTTGGGCTTTAGTGATGATCGCAAAGTGTTAGTGAAATTGGCCGACGGACCTATTTAAGGGTTACAATCATCGCAACTAAACAGGAAACGGCTCAAATGAAACTAGTCATGCAAGCCCAGATACATGAAGTCTCCATGATGTCATAATGGCCTGATGTTGCGATCTAATACCTGGATCTTTCTCAAAGGCTAGCCTGAGACCTATCTCAATTGCTCATGGGCTAAAACCCTTTTGGTCTTTGAGCAAGATCCTGCTCGGATTGAAACATCATGCCCTCCTATAACATCCCTACATTAATACAAGTAATGAACTGCTGCAAACTGCTCATCAGCCAAAATGACCTGAAATACATCAAATGCTTGGGAGTTAGGAGGGCCTGACACGTTTCTATTCTAGCAGGATCTTTCACAAAGGCCTTTGAGAAAGAATCCTGCTAGGATCGAAACGCGTCACGCCCTCCTAACTCCAAGCATCCCTACATTAACTCGGAGTATTGTCAGGTCATTATTTCGGTTCATGAGGACATTTGAAGCCCACTTTTCATTCTTGTATTAGTATTTTCCCATCAATTACCTTTACGATTGCTTCTCTGTTCTTGGCGTTGGACGCAAGTTCTCTAAGCTGTCGGACTACGGCACAAACATCCATCGTGTTTCTTTAGATTATGTGACTTCTTTTCTCAGTGTACGTGTGTGATTGACAAATACTTTCTACACAGGCTGGCCAACAAGTCTGAAGTAAACACAAGTCTCGTCTATTTTGTCCTGCAAACAGAGAACATTTGAACAAAATTATGCACTTTCAACAAACATTTTGCTAACATTTTTGTTGTGATGATCGTGACCCTAATTGGTCATGGACTTAATATGTTGAGTTCCTATTGTGGATTGGTGGAATTTGAATGGGGTAATAATAAGTGTGCTTTGTTCGAGTCCACAAGGAATATTTTCAGGCCCTCATAAATTTCCCTCAAAACTCAAACTGCACTCTTAAATTTCCACAAATTTAACCTTGCTAAGAGAAGACTTATTAGACTAGAGGCATGGAACTCCATGCTAGAGGACACCACAACTGGTCAAAAACATGGAAAGAATTCCACTGACGGCCATGAAGGAATCAGGGTTATTTCCTCCAAGAGTTAACTTATTTGATGCAAGTCATGATGAACTTCAATCTCAGGAGTGAAAACTGGTGTAGCTTATCTAAAAAGTGAGATTTTTAGGTTTTTTTTACCTACTATTATACACTTCGAATGCAGCGATAGGCCTAGCCACTTTTATCAAAACGCCATCTGTTGGTCCCATAGGTTTGTGCACAACTTCAAGTGATGGCCGTCAGTGGAATTCTTTCCCTGCCTGGCCTTGGTCTTTGGAGGAAATGTCAGTGGAATTCTTTCCCAACAGATTTAGCCTAGGCCTAGTGAGTTAGTTTAGCGTAGAACTTAGAAAAGAAGCCATGTCTGAGTGAAAATAATTCTTGTGGACTAACGTTAAATCCTCCACCATCATGACCATGAGCACACGAAGTTAACGAATCCCCCCCCCCCCTTCCCACTCCGCACTAACCTTTACCTTAGGCCAACTACTGACTACAATTTTGTACAATTTGGACTTTGTTTGAGACCCCCAAAATCAAGGTTTTTCTCGCTTAAACTGCAATGAGAATAACGGTAGATTCCCCCTCAACACATATATTATCGATATCCAATGTTAAAATCAAGGTAAACGGCGCCAATTTCTGACAAAACTTACCTCAAAAAATGTGGTGTAACGTCAGCTAACTGCAGTTTTGTCCATACGTAGGGTCGTGTGCAGTTGTTTGTTTTTGTACACAATGCATTGTTGGGTTTTTAAAAATGGCCACCTTCAGACAAGATCGACGCTGATTGGCTGACGCTTATCATTCCCGATTCTGATTGGTTGATAGCCTTCCATAGCCTCTCTAATTTGCATATCAGCTGAAGTCAGTCGTAAACTGATCGAAGACCGTGCGCTGAAATTTGCAACGATCGTCATGAGATTTCGTCGATGAAATAGGTGAGAATGTGTTCCATTTTTTAAGGAAAGTGTTTATTATGGTAGAATGTGTTCATGTTCAGGTTGATCGACTGATAGATTATCGCGATCGCTGCCACGATCGCCGTTAAAAGCGTTGTTTTTTTCCAGCACGTTCAGTTGAATTTCGCGTTCAGTGTGAGATAACGTGAAATGTTAGCGAACCGCGAGCATTATTTTACTTCACAAGCATGATAAGTTCGTTCGACTACGACTTAGTACGAGTAGGCCTATACTTTCCTTCCTCCATATGCTCAGGTAGAGAGTACATTACGTACAGTGCTGCCTAGTTTGTTATTAGGCCTATCTCTGGTTTTGTTTTCAAAAAGTTAGATGGGTTTACTTTTAATTCAGTTAAAAAAATATCCTGCTTGGATCGAATTATTCGAAACGTCAGGCCCTCCAAAGTCCGACCAACTTACTTTTAAAGGGAGCATTGAAATTTGCAAGGCCTCCACAATTGTTTTATTGAGTTTGAGACGGAAAATGCCAGGCCCCCTAAATCATTATATAATGTATAAACCTGTGCCAGGCAAGCGCATATATTGTACATTAAAATATTATTTTGAGTAGGCCTACTAATTTAAGATAGGAAACTAAATTCAAAGTTCTGTAATACTAAGTTCTATAATAAGTTCTGTAATATTAATACTAAGCCTAATTAATTTTAATACTAATAGGTTAACATTTTTGATATTTCATTTCATGTTTTAATAATAATAGGCCTATCTTTCTTTTTTTTAAAGGGAGCCAGCAAAACAGCAAAAATTGGACAGACGTAACAAGGTGAATTTGTCATTCCTTTGTGGCCAATGATTGACCTACATCCTTTAGACCTGCTATCCTACATCAGAATAATGCTCAACTATCTAGGGCTTGACATCAACTTCTGGGTGAGTTTGTAATTGCCGCTAATGAATCATTTAAATCGCAGCATTAGAAATAATGCGAGTAGCTCGTTTGACTCACGTTAACACGAGTATACTCTTGAGCACTCGAACGGCTGGAGTACGACACTTGGGTCAGCGAGAGTATACTCTCTAGATATGGGGAGTATACTCCTGCACCGGAGAGAATTGCGCGCGCATCATACTCGTGTTACCGGGAGTAACTTATCAAACGCAGCCTATGAAGTATCTTTGGAAAGTTTTGGTCCGAAGACTTCAGGATGCTAAGAGGTCAGGGTAGGGTTGGACAGTGGTCTCCCAGCGACCTCCCCCCCTGTTTCCTAAAGTTGCTTGTTCCGCCTCCCATGTGTCACTCCAACAAACATGATTAACATTTACCTTTTAATATCTTTTTTTTTTTCAGGAGAAAGGATGTGCTGTAGACAAGAAAGGACGACGCCGGAGCTTGGTACGACGGATCGGGACGTCCCTCCCTCTCAAACCAGTCAGGAGAGCCCATTTCCAGGTATTATTGGACAGGCGTCCCATCTTTGCAGAGGTCGACCAAGGGGAACATTTCATGGAGCTGTTATTTAAGCACAAAATGTTTTGCTCAAAAAAAAAATCCACCATTAAAAATTCCATTTGATAGTCATGGTCAGTGTAACAACAGCCAAAGAACAATCACAAGTGATAGCATCATGGAAATTTGGCTATTAATCCTGTGACTTGAGGACAAGAACGTGCAAGACAAAGTGGTCAGACAAAGATGGGTCAGATCTAGGCAAGATCAAAAGTACCAAAACAAAATATTTTAACGCAATAATTATTTTTATTTAGCTGTTCCTTGTGACTTTCATTCCAACAAAATAGTGGACCTACCTTTGTTCTTGTAGATAATCAATGGCCAGTATGAGAGCCGGAGGCAGGATAGGACAGCGATGTTCATTGATGATGACTGCGAGCCTGTGTTCATCGCAAGCCTAGCTGATGTAGTGTGGGTCGATGCCAGCAGCCCAGACAAGAGTGCCAGAGGAAGGTGAGGAATTCTGGGAAGGCAGGTGGGACGTGGGAATCAGTCCGGGCCAGAAATAAAGGGTACAGGATTGCCGATGGCGGATGGGCTTTGTTGACATCGTGTGCCGACTGCAAAGTGATCTTTATGAAGACACAAAGTGATCTTGATGCCTTTTGGTTTGTTGCTACTTCGCTTTGTCGTCTAGCTTGCAGTTTTCCTTTCATACTTGATAGCGCTAGCCTTCTATCGTGGGCATCTCCGAACCTACCACTTGGTAAGTGGGACTTTTCACAAAACCTGAAGTTGTTGATTGATATTATTGTACCCGGAGCTACGCAGAATTCAGATGAAGCAGTCAATGTCTAGAAGTTTGGTTGTTTAGGTGGTAGCACAAGTGTACTAGTAAGCAGTAGGTTGCGGGTGCACATCCTGCCTGAGTAAGCCTGTGAATTTTTTCGCAGGACCTCAAGAGCTATGCATCAGGTAGGGAGTGATCGACCTCTTCAAGTATCATTGCTGAGAGTCTTTCAGTTTCAGTCCATTGATTAAAGTTGTTGTCTGTGTTTTTTCACTTGTGGCCACCAGATCAGAGTACCGACCCTTCATCAACCGCAGGAAGTCGCTCCGCACTCCTCGCCGACGGACCTGCTTCTTGCGGAGGCCGCGTGAACCGGTCATCAGCGAGCTGCCGGACGTCCTGCCGCTGTCCCTCACACCCAGCACGGAATCCTTCTCCTCGTCGCTCTCCGTCCAGGATGTTTCCACGCCCATCTCCGACCCGACAGCCCTGGAGAAGATCGGACAGCTGGAAGACGAGCTGTCCAAACTCAGAGCTCAGATTGCCATGATCGTTACCGTGCAGAGCCAACAAGCCCCAGGTACAAAATAAACATCCTCTTGTCTTGCATGGCCGTGGATCGACCTCCTTGGGTAATCCTAACCCTCGACTGGGCATGACTCCTACTTTTCTCCTGTGAAGAAATCAGAAGCGAAATATAGATTTTCAGCGACCACTTCGCACAAGTTTCAATTGTGCTCAACCATTTCTGAGCATTTGTTTGGACTTTAGAATATCCAATTCTTATAATGTTAAATTTGCTTTAAAGGTAGTATCATACTTTGGTAAGAAACAGACATTTTCACAGATTTACGTATAACATTCAGGGTATGAAAATGGTGCTGGTAGAAATTTACCGTTAAAATTGTTCCACTTGAAATGGTGTATTTATCAAGAAATTAGTAAAACAACGACCGAAAATCTTTTAAAAAAATCTTTTTCAAAAATAAAAGAGAAAATACTTAAGAAATACTGTGGCCATTTTTTCACAATTTTCGCTAAAAGTGGGCACCGTATGGGACTGAAATTTTCACAGATGACTGTGACTGTGTCTCCCTTGATATTTTTGCCAATAAATCTGCACTTCTTTGACAAAAACCAAAGTATGATACTACATGTACCTTTAACGCAGAGCATATTTTTGCCCTTCTAAAAATACTGCATAACTCCTTCAAAATATTCTGTTTATGGCAAGACACTACACAATTTCGGTGAACAGTAACTTTTCATCTGAAACTGGTTTCTCGCCAAGTCATCATGTAAATTTGAATGTGAACCAACAAGTTTTTCTGTTTGTTCCCACAGGTGCAATTCAGGCAGCACCTGCCCCACCCCCTCCCCCACCATGTGCAGCTCCTCCACCCCCTCCCCCCGGAGGTCCTGCCCCACCCCCACCACCACCCCCACCCCCACCTCCCGTATCCATGCCAACTCAGGGCATCAGCGTTGCCGAGCAGATTCGACGAGTAAGTATTTTCAATACCAACATCTTATTGGTTTTTATTTTTTTAAGGTACGTACTATTACGGTATCTGTCTTGATATTTTTGCCCATGAATCTGTATTTCTTTGATAAAAACCAAAGTACATGTATGATACTAGCCTAAAATGATAATAATTGTGTACATTGTCAATAAATAAAGATAGTAAAAGTGAGAGAAACAGGATAAAATAATAAATAATAATAATACACTCTTGCTATGATTGATGTGAATTTCATGATTGTCTGTAATTTGTATGGAACTGATCAACAGTTTTTAACTCAGACGACGTTTGAAATTTTTCGTTTCAAGAACCGTGCTAAGAAAGGCCTGGATACGTCATCACGTACGTCGGACGCCGGTAACAGCAAGCCCAACATGACAGATGTTCTAAAGGGCCTAGGAAGTGTCAAGCTACGCACCGTGGCAAGGTGAGTATATGGGCGTTTTCGAAACGGAGGCTCAGGCTCCGTTTCAGGCTCCGGCTCCATTTCGTGAATCCATTCTAAAACAACGGGCATCAAAATAGAGGCATTAAGCTGCGGTTCTCAAGTAGATTCTCTGGTATGAAAAGGAAAACAGAGCTTCAGCTTCAATGAAAAACCACAACCTATATTTTCAGCAAATGGATGTCAAAGCTGGAGCCTGAGCCTGAGCCTAAGCCTCCGTTTCGAAAAGGCCCTATAATAACACTTTAGAAAGGCCAGGGAAAGATTGGGGATTGTGATAAGAAGGGGTCCCCCAAAACATTGATTATTTTTGCTCTTAAATAGCTTCTACTCCACAAAAATTATACTTTTGACTTTCAGCAAATGTTCCTGGGTCCTTAAAAGCCTAGGTTGAAGAAATTTGTGCAACTGACATTTCAGTGTAAAAGTGCAATTTTCTTACGCGCTCCTTGAAATCTTGAAAACAGACCGTCTGATCGCCGCGTGAGGCCATTTTGTCTGGTATGGTTAGTCTAGTGCCCAGACCCAACAGATCAAGAGTGCTCAAAATGTCAGAGTGGAAACCAGAGTAACCAGACTTTTCTCGTCTGCGGCCGTCCGTGTGGCCAAGAAATGTTACATCTTCGTTACCGTTTTTCACCCCATAATTTCTCTCAAAAATCAAAGCCTTAGCTGCCCTCTTTCCACAAAATCAAACTTGCTAATAATGTAGAAGAGGACACCACGAAGATTTCCACTGATGGGCAATACTTAAAACCCAGTGCAGAAGCCCTGTGGGACTGAACAGGGCCCAATTTCATGGAATCCGTTACAGCCTATTTTTGTGCTTACGGGCACTGCTACGCGTGAAATCTATTTCATGGAATCCGTAAGCAAGACTCTCGGTTAGCGAAGAATTTCTAGGGTAACCGTGATCATTTTCCGCTAACGCGCTGTTGTATGCATTCTGCACAAATTCCTTGCTTACCATTACCAAAAAGGAAACTCTTACGCTAACCGTAACCAAAACAATTCTGCAACCGTAAGCGAAGAATTTTTGCTAACGGTAAGGGATTCCATGAAATTGGGCCCTGGTGTGCACAACACGACAGAGGGCGTTTTGAGATAAAAAAAAAAATGGCTGCTGCTGCAGCTTCGAAGCATATCATCGTTTGTCAAAAACATCACAGGAAAAAGTTTCACTAAAATGGACATCACTTTGGCACTCTGTGCTCAGATTCTATGGGACTGAACTGGGGCCAATTTCATTAAACTGTTAAGCACAAAAATTTGCTAAGCATGACAATTCTGTCTTTAAAAAACAGAGGTTTAACAACCAAATTTCCATGTGTTGTGTATCACTTGTGATTGTTCTTTGGCTGTTGTTCGCTGACCATGAATATCAAATGGTATTTTCAATGGTGGTTTTACTGGTTTGTTTTATTGGGCGAGACATTTTTGTGCTAAGCAAATTTTTATGCTTAACATTTTTATGAAGTTGGCCCCTGGTGTACACAACAGAGGGCGTTTTGAGATTTAAAAGATGGCTGCCACTACAGCTTCAAATTGTATCATTGTATGTCAATAGCGCTCCGCACTTGCGCTAAAAATAGCACCGGACACCAGACAAACATTGCAACCATGCACGTGTACCTGCGTGGGTGTGCACGTGCATGTACACTACGTGTGTGAGTCAATGCTTGTCTGACATCCGGGGATTTTGTGACGTCATTAGTACGGAGCACTATTAAAAACACCATGAAAAACTCACTTTTTAGGTATGCAAATCCAGTTCTATGCAGATGAAATTTACATTTATCATTACTTGCATTCAGTAAGTTAGCTCTTAAAGGATATACATGAAACACTTTTTCTGAAGTGTCCGTCTTGGACATTTTTCCAAAAATTCTTCATTTGCAATGTTGAATTCACACAATAGCGTTTTTGCTCTAATGACGTCACACCATGCGTGCACACATACCCCCACTCACCTCATGTTTACATGGCCGGTTGCAATGTTTGTCTGAGGTCTGGTGCTATTTTTAGCGCAAATGCGCAGCGCTATTTGCCTATCTAGCTCTTTATAAAACAAAATGTACAGGCCTATAATTCCTCACACAAGTCTCACACATTGAAACTGGTTCTGGCAAGAATTCCACTGACGGCCATTACTTGTGCACAAACCTATGGGACCAACAGAGGGTGTTTTGATAAAAATGGCTACCGCTGCATTCGAAGTGTATAATTGTAGGTAAAAAACCCCTGAAAATCTCACTTTTTAGATAAGCTACACCAGTTTTCACTCCTGAGATTGAAGTTCATCATGACTTGCATCCAATAAGTTAAGTCTTGGAGGAAATAACCCTGTTTCCGTCATGGTCGTCAGTGGAATTCTTTCCCTCTCAACAACATCTTTGAACATCAATAAAAATCACCATTTCACAGCAATATGCAATGCATAGATCTGCATCCTAATGGAGTTTGTATCAAGAAAATGAAATATTGTTTCTACTTACATGTACAGTTCCTATTTTATCTGTCCAGACCAGTTATCCATATTCCAGTGCAACTGGCCCAGCACATGTACAATGTACACACTGTTCCAATATTAAGACACTCACACACTGAAGCACATGTTGCCTCTCTGTGCACATGTTGGGCTGTGAACCACCCTCTCCAATGAAATCACCCAAGCATAACATTGTTGAAGTCCAAATTTACATAGAATCAGCATATAGGGGGTGCTTGGAGCGTGTAACTTGTGGACCATTCCATTCTCCCAAATGGGGGTGAATTAATGTATGGGGTGAAACTTATGTGTGTTGGGGAGGGGAGGGAGTTGATATTTTGTAAGCCTGAAGAATTTATTTATTTTATTGATTTTTAATAGAATATTAAGACATTTATAATAATATTAATACAAGAAATAATTCAATGTACAAAAGACAAAAAGACTTGGGCTGGCCTATTTTTAAGTTTTGAAATTTTAGATTTAGTGGTGGGATAAAAATTCCAGAGAATGTTTACAATATTCCTTGGAAAGCCACCGAGTCAAGTAGGGACTGAAAACCTAATCCCTGTGTCAGTCTGAGAGAAGTTTGAACCCCAGAACATATTGCTGGAAGGCGAGAAAACAAACTTAGGCCACTCGTATTAAAACTAGAACAGCGAAGCTGTCATGGCTCGTTGCAGCCTTTCTTGCAGTTACAAACATGATAGCAAACACCCAGCCATCACACACACACACCCATCAAAAAAAAAAAAATTAACATTTTGAAACAATAGAAAAAACTTATTTTAAATTTTTTAATTATTTTTATTTATTTATTTTGGACAACGCACCCATCAAAAAAATTGGGGTTCAAACACATACTAAAAAACTTTAACATTTGATGCGGTACGCCGAATGGATGGTACGCCGAACGGATGGTACGCCGAACGGATGGACGGCACGGACGGACAGGATGAACGGTACTACTACATAGGCTTCGCTTTGCTTCGCAGCTCGCCCAAAAAACAGACTCCACTTCGTACCCAGCTCAGTGAGATGACCCTGTTGATTGATAAATTGTTTTTGCAGATCGCCCGGTGGAACGCCTATCCGCCAGAAGCCTCGACCGGCCACGGCCAACGACGCAGCCGCGCTGATCGCTCAGGCTCTGAAGAGGAAGTTTGCCTGCCAGCGAGCTGATGACAGTCCGGATAAGGAGAACAGGGTCTGGCTGACGCCGTCGCCAAAGCAAAACAGCCCCAGGACTGCCAGCCCTAAGGTACGACACAAAGACTTCTCAAATTCTTCTCGCAACAAATTTTGGAATGAAAATTCAGCCTTGGTAGCTGACCCTCATTGTCTAGCACAAAAAGTGAGAACAAAATACCAGTCAATTAAAATTCTTGACAAATGCTATCCAAAATAGCAAAACGAGAGCTCGTGCTCTTCAAACTTCCATGATATTTGCACAATTATGTGACCCAAAATTTGCCTGCGTTCAATAGCATTCCGCACTTGCGCTAAGAATAGCACATGAGAGCTCAGACAAAGTTGCAACAATGCAAACGTGTGGTGGGTGTGCTTGTGTGCATGTATAAGTTTGTCTGACATCCGGGGATTTTGTTACATGCACGCGCTGGCCAAATCCCTTGCGTGACGTCATTAGTGCAGAGCACTATTGTAGTGGACGACAAAAGGCCATTTCACATGGCGGCCATTTAAATATCATGCCAACTATGATCACAAACTAAAAGCAGGGGCTTGAAGTTGACTGATTCATGCTTGGGACTGAGTATAGAAGCCCAAGACCCTCCTAGGCAAAGCAGGCAGTGGCTGGATGGACCCTATTAAGGTATTAACGTTTCTGTTTCTCGACCTAAAATGTCTGAACGACTTACCATACTTTCTCTCTCTTTGCAGTTTGGCCAACACCTCTTGAAGCCTTCCAAGCTGACTCAGACCAACAGAACAAGTCGGCCGCTCGCCCAAATCAACGTATAGCATTGTAGCACCTTCAGCGAAACAAACTGCCTTCAACGTGTAATCCTTATATGTAACAGGAAGCATTCACGGCTTTTCACGCACATGTACATAAGTATAAACTCAGTCCAAGTCCTTGGTTACTTCTCAATATCCAAATAACTGATACATTAACTTGCTGTTGTAAGGAAGCAAAAGTTCATGGCTTGCAGTATCAGGTCACTGTGACTGAAGTTGTGTTGTGGACATGACATCACATTCTACACCATTCTGCAGTATATTCTACAGCCTTGAAGTGCAGCAGTATCCCGCAATTCCAAGGGGCGTGGTATTCCTTTTAGTACAATTTGTGTGCACAGTGCAATGGAATATGTGCAAATGGGCTCCAACATGTGGTACTTAACATGCTCCTGGTTTATTTGATTTTTGGACTTGTAGATTGCGTCATGAAGACAATTATTTAGTCTGTGATAGTTGGTGACATGTCAAGCAATTATGAAACTGTTGTTTTCTGAAACATCTAGAAATTGGATGAAAAGATCTTGAAAGTTACAAATTCCTGAACTGGACTAAAAAAAAATCACACAATGCGTTACTGTAATGTACATTTTTTAACTAATTTTGTTTTCTTAAAATGTAAATTTTGTAAGTAAACTTTTATTGCGGATAGTTTTTCAAATCAATTTTAACCATTGTTTGTTTATTCATGTTTTTCAAGTCTCCTTATGATCAATTTTGATTTGTTTACAAGGGTCATTAAAATCTGTTAAGCGGGATCGAAAAATATGGTTGCTAACATTTTGTTTGTCGACTGAATAAGGATCCGCGCTCGTGACGTCACGTTCAGAAGTTCGGACAAACAAGTCGCACGTGGCCCCATTAACTTACACATAAACGTTGTGAAATTTGTCCGAACATCAGGGTAACTATAGCTGTCGATATAAAGGGCATATTCTATAAATAGCTCGAGCGCGGAGCCATATTACATTGCATTAGTGCTGATTGCAAAAGCACTACGAACAGTAGAAACCTGCAAAAGATCAATTTCAAACAATTAAAGGACACAACAAACCATTGTTAACATGGTAGATTTAAATAATTTTTATTTTCTGAGAATATTCCTTTTCTTTTTTTTGTTGTTGGTTTTTTTTTTTAATATTGATTTTTAATAGAATATTAAGACATTTATAATAATATTAATAAAAGAAATAATTCAATGTACAAAAGACAAAAAGACTTGGGCTGGCCTATTTTTTTTTTAAAGTTTTGAAATCAATTGGAGGATAAAGGCGCACTATTTGTACAAATGTCAAACAACGAAAAAAAAAACCTTTAATATAAATACATGTCATAAAATTTGAATGGAACACCTAAAGTACAATGTTTCCTGGCAGAGAAATCTACCAGGAATCTTTAGAGAACAAAAATTAGCACATTTTATCTTTTTTTTTATACACAGAAAATTCTCCCCTTCCCAAGTATAAACCCCCAAAAAACACAAATAATGAATGCTGCATTTAATTTTATATTTGGTTACGTGTGTTTAATAATAACAGTACAAGTGTGCATTCCTCCTACGCAACAACTTATTGCAAACAACCTGAAGTTGTTTTCAATCGGTGCATCCGTGCATTTGTCAAATTTGTGTCAAAAATGTTGCTTTTTATACACCCCAAAAAGAACATCATAACACCCTCTGCAAGATTGTACTTGAAAAAAGATTAGCTGGTTGCTAAGCGTTAGTTGTTTTTTTCAAGCGATACTGGCATAGGACAAGTTTTCGTATCATTATTTTAAGCGAAAACAATCCAATAAATAAAATTTTAAGACATAATTATGATTAATTTTAAAATAACAGGTAAAAATTTATAAGCAATGCAAGTAATAAACTGCTTATCAACCACATTATAAGAATAAGAAAATAATGCCGAGAAATTAGGAGGGCCAAACGTTTAGCTCTAATCGGGGGCCAATTTCATAGAGCTTGCTTAGCACAAAAAAATGCTTAACACAAAAAAATTCTTAGCATAAAAAAGCTTGCCCAATAAAACAAACCACCACTGAAAATCCCATTTGATATTCATGGTCAGTGAACAACAGCCAAAGAACAATTGCAAGTGATACACAACACACGGACATTTGGTTGTTAATCCTGTTTTTACTATTGACAGAAATGTCATGCTTAGCAAGTTTTTGTGCTAAGCAGCTCTATGAAATTGGCCCCAGATCTTTCTTGAAAGTTGCTTGATAGAGATACAAGGGGCCTGTTTGTTTCGCAGCAGATCTTGGTCACCATATTCGATCTTGCAAATCCACGTCCCATGCAGGATATGTGACGCTAAAATGCGATCCGGAGCAGCTTTTGCGCGGAACATGATCACTGATCCCATTCCTGAAACATACAGGCCCTAGAGCGTTAAGTATTCAACACGCATACACTCCATGTATCTGTGTTTTTTTTAACAATACAATCATCAAATAAGCACAAAGCAAAACTGACAGGGTTCATTTTAAAGTATTCAACAGGTGAACAAAAGAAAAACTGACTGGAGCGGGATTCGAACCTGCGACTCCCGGAATACCTTAACGGATGCTCTACCAAACGAGCTATCCAGCCTTATGTTGGCATTATTGTCCACAATTGACCACTATCTTGGTTTTTACCATCAACATTCTTAAATTTCTGTCTCTAAACCTCCAGCTATATGATCCAGATGTCAGGCCCTTCTAACTCCAAGCGTTACAAATTTACACGATACTTTTTAAAAAGGAATAACGTGACATAGGAAGATCAAACGGGAATGTTCACAGATCCATGTAACTGTATTGAAGACCCCTTTACTGGAATTTGTTTGATTAATAAATTTTTTGGAGAGAATAAAAATAAAAAAATTACCAAACTTATTTCAATAACTTAAGGGAGATCTAGGCTAGAATAAGCCTCAGTGCGTTGATGGGCAGAGCTATTAAGTTTTCACAGGTTTTTTTTCTTTGAATGTATACAGTATAGTAAGCCTGAATTGTAATCGTTGACTTTTTATTCTTTGACCTATAACGATTATGTTTATCACTTTTAAACTGTAGAGCATTTCAAAAACAAACACAAAACAAAACCCAATATCCCATTTTAATAAAGATTTGATTGTTATTTCGGTATTTTTCGGAGTTTTGGCTGGCATACTGTTTTCATTTACCGGTACCAAGGTTTTTGTGGTGCTTAAGCAGCTCTATGAAATTGGTGTATCGGCATTTTAAGTGTCAGAAATGGAAGGTGCATTCATTGACTGTACTGTAGTGACTTTGAGAAACTAAGAATTCTGATAATGTCAATCTATCATAAGAAAAACCAATGCTGAATATTTACTTTTATCACGCCTCTTAAAGTTGTAATACAGTAATCATATTCCATCACCCCAAAAACACAACTACAATATGATGAGTCTAGTTCTTTGACTGTTAGGCAGTTGCATTGGGCACACTCTTCCTACTGGCACCCGACTAATTCTATGAGGAGCAACAATATTCATTTCCAATTGACTGCCTCGGACAGTTTTAATACAAAGATCAGGAAAATGTTTTATGAAGAAAATGCTACAAAAATGTTCCAAAAATGCTCCCAAAAAATGACAATTATTTTTTTTCTTTAAATAAATACTAAAATACTGAAAATTTCAAATACATAATACAAAATGCAGTATTAATGAGGCAAGCCCAAAATGGTAAACCATTGCTTTTTAATATTGACAACGGCTACGGCAGTTGCTATATTAAAGGCCGTTTCTAACACACAGCTTTATAATGCTTCACTGCAGACAGACCAAGCCGCAGACCTAGCCGTTCTGTTCAAATCCAGCCTAATGGCTGCGTGTACAATCTATATATTACTATCACTATGCAGGCAGTGATTGGGATGTCGATCCCAGTTTTTGGTACACTGTTTTCCAAAATTGTGAGCTTCCATTCGAAATGGACATAAGCCCAGTTTGTACTTTACAAGAATTGTTTAAGAAAGTAAATTCTCTTTCTGCCATGATCAGGGACTGATTGTTGTAACACCAAAAAACTACAGTCCTGAGTCTAAATGTGCCATGCTTCAAAGCAAAGAAAGGAAAACCTTGCTCCCCACCGGCCAGCTTCTTAAACCAGCCAATTCCAGTGGATTCACATTCACACGGCATCCCAACGTGTGAGACTGACTTATCCCTCATTTTGCAGCGGCAGTTCAACACGAGCAAGGGGTGAAAGGTCACAGAATGATCCCAATTGAATAATATGCAGCATTTACATCGAGACAGTGGTTCCCGTGTTGTTGCAGCATGGTTTGCTAAATGACCAGGGGTTTTAATTCCCCAACAATGCATTTTGCGTGCGAGCTCAACGACACCATACAACACTGCCAATTAAGAATCACCGTGTACATAGTACAACACTAGTGTAACCAAAAAACCAAAACCCCCGGAAAAAGACCCCCAGCAACAAGTACACGTACATAAATGGAATACTTTTTTTACAAAAGACGAACACCTTTCTCATATAATCATCACTTTTACTTGTAATACCTGCTTTTATCAATTCTGAATTATGTACAGTCAAATTGTAGATAGAAAATGCAAAAAACAGCAATTCTGGTCGAAAAATGGAATGTATTTGATCGTGCCGCACTATGCAACACCAGCCAACTCTACAAGTTATTTTTTTTATATTTTCTCGTGTGTGTATAAAAAACAGTTCAATCACTTTTACAAAGACGTTCAAAACTCCTAATACAGAAAAAGCTTTCCCTTTTTTTTTCACTACGGTATACAGTGTCCATAGCCACGTATCTAGATCTATTATAAAGACTGTGCTCAAATGATTTGGCTGTGGCTTGAACCTTTATGCGACCGGCTATGACAGTGGCTGCCACTGCTTTCCATAGACTGTGTATAAGTTCAAGCCACAGCCAGGTGAATTCAGACAAGGGGGGACATTTAGAAGAAAGGGCTTGCTAGATTTTTCCAAAAGGGCAGGGACTTATACCCTTTACTAGGCCCACTTAAATTAGACTGCTTCTTGTGCTGCTGTCTGGCTACGACTTACACCAATCTACGGTCAGAGGCTCATATAAAGTGCCAAGCCTCACTGACACTGACTGAGGCTCAAGCTTATAAAGTGCCAAACCTCACTGAGGCTCAAGCTTATAAAGTGCCAAGCCTCACTGAGGCTCAAGCTTATAAAGTGCCAAGCCTCACTGAGGCTGAAGCTTATAAAGTGCCAAGCCTCACTGAGGATCAAGCTTAAAAAATGCCAAGCCTCACTGAGGCTCAAGCTTATAAAGTGCAACTGCAGCAGTACTTTGACCCCAAATTAGGCTTCTACGTGATCAGGGATCATCGTCACAGAACGCGCAACGCAAGCAAAGAAATCTACCACTAAATTACAACATGTCTTGGTTGACAAAAATATTTAAAAATGGCTTCCAGCCCAAATTCCATTAAAGATTTCAAACGGAACAAGTAGTCTCTCTCAGTACTGATCATACATCATGTGGAATTTTTTTCAACCCTTAAACCACATTCTTCTTCAATGATGCAGAATTTTTGTGCTAAATTGTTGCTTTTTTTTTTTTGGTGATTGGCAGCTCGATGACAGACAATGTTCATTTCGGCGTGATGGAACACAATATTCATGGCAGTGTGCGCGTTAAGGAGCAACAACAAATAATTCACTTTATCATATAAGTCGGACAATACTTGTCATAGCTATTAGAACAAAAATCAACAGTACTTTCTTCTAAAAAGAAAACCTTTGTACATCAACGTGGAACAAAGACTACCCAGTAACTGGAATGATTAACTAATGTCTATCCCATGTAATTGAGAAGAATGCAGCTCAACAGGGCCCAATTTCATAGAATTTGTTACCGTTAACAACAATTCTTTGCTTACGGTTGCAAATGTCTTTGCTTACGGTTAGCGTATTTCACAGGAGTGTTTTCTTTATGGTAATGCTAAGCAAGGAATTGCTGCAGAATTCATATGACAGCACCTCAGCAGGAAACAATCACGTCTACCCTAGAAATTCTTAGCAAACCGAAAAGTCTTGCTTACAGATTCCATGAAATAGACTTAGCGTAGATTTACGCTAGATACAAACATTCAAAGTGCCAGTTTTTAAGGAGAGTTTTGTTTCAGACCCTGATACAAAAAAAAAGCCTGGCCAAAAAAAACATGCAGCATTTTTAATATGGGTTCCAACAGAAGGGGAGGAAAATGGAAAAAGACGAACAAGTTTGCTATTTTTCTCTTTTTTTGGTTTATCTAAATGTTCACACCAGTGACATGAAATTGGAGTGACTGACGATTTGGCACAACAAACAATTGGGGTTTTTTTTCGAGGAGGGGGTTGCAAGTGCAAAACAACAACAACAACAAATGATCGGGTCTTAAACAATGTGAGAGGAATTACTGTTTGACAGATATGAAAAGACCCACCAGTATTAAGAATTTGATCTGCCTATCAGCCTGTTTGAAGGTATAACTGTTTGAATGGGATAGCCTTTTAAAATCAGCCTGAACTGGTTTTGACACGTTTCAAGCTATGGTTGGAAAAGCATGTCTGCCTTTAATATCACAAGATTTGTGTCGTTCTTTCTTGATTAAAAGGCAACTTTTCATTATTTTTGGGGAGTTGCCAGTTGCATTTCTGATTGACCATGTAGGCAGATGATGATAGCTAAACAGATGGTACCTCCGGTAGGAGCGAGGCAAGGAGCTCATCGGACATCTCCTTTTGGGGAGGGCTGGGCCGGCGTCTTGGCCAACAGCTCCTGGGACTGCTTCTTGTGCTGCGCTATGGAGGCCAGCTGGGAAGAGGCAAAGTCCTGTATGACCGGCCCCAGGGCAGGGGGCACCGAGTACCAGTTGGAACTGGCTTGACGGAGGGTCCTGGGAGGGGGCCTAGGGGAGAGACTTGGCGGGATACCTGGGGAGAGAGTTCAAGGAGAGATCGGGGTGGTGAGTATTAGTAGTGAGTGAGTAATTGAGTAGGCATCATGGAGTGAGAATTGAGTGAGGACTTAGTTAGTATTGAGGCAATGACCAGGGGCACCGAGACAATTACCAGGGACACCGAGGCAATGGCCAGGGGCACATAGGCAATGACCAGGGGCACAGAGGCAATGACCAGGGGCACTGAGGCAATGACCATGGGCACAGAGGCCATGACCAGGGACACTGAGGCAATGACCAGGGGCACCAATGCAATGACCAGGGGCACAGAGGCAATGGCACTGAGGCAATGACCAGGGGCACAGAGGCCATGACCAGGGACACTGAGGCAATGACCAGGGGCACCAATGCAATGACCAGGGGCACAGAGGCAATGGCACTGAGGCAATGACCAGGGGCACAGAGGCCATGACCAGGGACACTGAGGCAATGACCAGGGGCACCAATGCAATGACCAGGGGCACAGAGGCAATGGCACTGAGGCAATGACCAGGGACACTGAGGCAATGACCAGGGGCACAGAGGCAATTTTTTTATTGCCTCAGTAAATTTCATGCCCTACCTTAACTATAGCCCTGGGCATTTCAAACCAGAACCTGAGAACCCTGTTGAAAGTTAACACATTTTCATTTGCTGTTTTAAACCCTCATTCGCACCGACACTCGACTTTTTGTGATATTTGGACAAATGGGCTCTCAAACAAATGAGGAAAATAATAAGGGGACAAATACAGTACTTACTTACTCGAACTCTTGCTCATATATCTCCTCTGGTCTCGCTCCTCCATCTTCTTTCGTATCCACGGCGATCCCATCTCGGCCAGACTCCGCTGGCCCCTCCCCGGTTCCCTCCGGGGCGCCGCCTCAAGGTGGTGCCTCGTCACACGAGGGCTCATTCCGTGCGGGTGATGGTCCGACGATACCCGACTACGGTCTTGGGCAGCTTGGGAGGAGGAATGATTGTACTTGGAGCCTGTGGAGGAGGAGGAGGAGGCAGCGGAGAACCGACTGTAGGTGCTGCTACGATTGCTCGGTGACGGAACCGAGTGGAGGGTATGCCCTCCGACGACCGTTGTCGTCTCTAACCGAGGGCTCCTGACTTGATTCCGAACATTGAGGTTGTTATTCATGCCTGCGTTGAGTTCGTAACTCCTCTCTCTGCTAAACGTCCTCTGGCCCTCCCTGTCTGCCCTGAATGTCGCACTCCGGTTAGGACTCGCATCCTTGGACATTGCACTTGATTCAGACGCACGAAACTCTTGCCCGGGGCTCCGGTGTCGTGTTGACACGCCGGGGCTAGTTCTGTTTGGGTCGGCGTGCCGCACCAACCAGGGGTCCTCGAAGCTGGCCGGCGGCTTCTTGGAAGCCGGCTCCGACGATCGGTGGAGCCTCAGGCTGAACTGCCCGGCCACTAAAGTCCTGGGGATCATCGGCGAGGCCGGGTTGCTGTGCATCCGGGAACGGGTTTCCAAATGTCTGCCCTCCCTCGTTAGCGAGATCTCCCCGACTGACACCGGTCTGGGCCTCCTGTGTTTGGACGCCGATGGCACTCTCGTTCTCTCCAACTGTTCCTGGCGATCTGCAGCCACATCACCAGCAGGGTTGTTTAAATTATGCGGAACCTGGACAACAGTTTGTTCTGCGGTTCTTCCCTGAGTTACATTACCCCGTGGCGACCCATCATCGCCGACACTGCCTGCAGTTGCACATGAGGGCGAGGTACTGTCCACCTCCATAGGTCTAGTCTCCAGGTCCATTGCACTTGATAACTGCAAGTCAAGGCTAGGGTCCTTGGCTCGACCTACAGATGCCTCAGAAGCGGCAGTGACTTTGGCTAAACCCGTGGTGGTGGCGTTGTTGTTGTTATTCAACTGCGCTTCTTTCAACGCCTTCTTCTCCGTCTGCTCGATTACGCCCGACTGGCCGTCCACTTTCCTCAGTCTGTTCGTCACCTTCTGATTGGACAACTGCTTGCGATCGTTCTCTGCGGCCGCCTTCTCCTGTTCGCCGTAGGCCTCCCACGAGGCCTTGTTCTTGCTGATGTTGTCCAGCATCTTGATGGAGAGGCGGGTTGGCATGAAGCGACTCCACTCGGTGAACAGCGGCTCCACAACAAACTTCATGAAACCTTGAAGTCCGACAAGTAAGACATCAAACAAATTAGGTTGAACAATCATAAATGGTAAAAATGAGATTTCACGCTTCACATGATGAGACCCAATTTAAGTAATAAATCTACAATGACCAATGACAAAAAGATTAAGGGTCTAACAGAAGGAGGCACTGACTTGGATTCCAAATCCAATCAACGCAATCACTGCCAACTAACCTGCTTGGATCTGCTGTATCGTGTTCTTATACCGATCGCAGTTCATCGTCAGAGGTAGCTTCAGTCCTCGTTCCCGATCACCTAAGAGAACCCAGCAGGATGAAGGGAAGGAAAATGATTGCTGACTGACCATAGAGAATGTAAGCGGACAGGTAAAGCTCAGTTCTTGAGGAGGGGCTGAGGGTTTGGGTGGTCGCTCAAGGGCCTGTTTGTTTCGGGCACAAGATCAGTGATCCTATGTAGGGTTTGAAGTTTTGCATGGTGGAGAGACTAAAAATGAGTAAGACTTGCCTTGACACCATGTATAATTTTCTTTTAGAAAGATGTGTGGTCCTGAAAAGGACCGATCACTGATCATCCAGAGAACGACCAGAGCACACTAGTTGAAACATTGAGAACAAACTCTCATCGGTCCTTTTCAGGACAACACATCTTTCTAAAAGAGTATCATACATGGTGTCACCGCAAGTCTTACTCACTGATATCAGTGATCCTTCACTGGTCCGGATGCCATTTTTGCATATCTTACTTGGTACGTGGATCTGCAACATCACTGAACGTGTGCCTAAAACTAACAGGGCCTTTGTGACTGCGCTTCTGTTCTTACCCTGATTGTAGAATTCCTCCGTGACCATTTCGCTCCATCTTCTACTCAGCTCCCACTTCCTGCACGGATTGCAGATGTCAGCACACTTCAACGCAATCTACCAAAAAAAAACCCAAAGCATAAGTTGATTTTATCAAATGCTGCGATATCTGATTCAAAACATAAACCTGCTGACCCCAGCTAGCTTAGTGGTCAAGTGACATGACATCTGCGGTAGTAGATCGGAAGGTCCTGAATTCGAGCAGCTTGATGGGCCACTCAACGAGAGAGCACCCCATGTTACTTAATAGCACAACTTGTCTGGGCTTGATAACAAACTTGCGTGCCTGGTAGACTCAGTGAAACATCGAACGTACAAAAGGTAGACAAGCCCTAAATTACCTGTAGGATGAAGCTCTTGTGGGACTGATCGCTCAGATCAAAGTCGTTCGCATTCAGATGATTCTGTTGGAAGGCAGACAAAATACGTTTTAAAAAACCACGAACAACTACACAGAAATAGAATTGATGAAATTTAAAATTTGAAATATCAGAATGAGAGTACAGAATGAAAGAACATGATATGATGATCAGATCCTTGCAGGATCTTCCTCATCACGTGAAAGACACAAGAGAAGCGCAAAACGAAGAGAGCGAGATGACTTGGAAAGCCTGAACATGGCTCAAAGGGGCAGAACAGAAAAAGGGCGTGGGAACTGGAAGGGTCCAAAAACGGGAACGAAAAACTCTGAAAGCAAGTCAAGCTACGAAAGGAATAAAGGTCGGACCACCCGAAGACAAATCCAAACCCTAAAACCAAACTGCAACCAATGCGACTTTGTTCAGAGCCATGTGGAGGAAGAGTTGTGCCATGACAGGTCCCCTGAGTTAGTCTCAACATGGCCAACAAACTGGTGGACATAATACCTGCCATTTTGTTCAAAACTCAATTCTCTGGCCTTACAGTTCTGTCCTTCCGTATGGAATTCTAAACTCAGGCAGTGTCCCAATTCTCTGGCTGCGCCCGCAAATAACACACAAGTCTATGGTAATGGCTGCAGTCACTGGCTAGTGGCTGCCATAGGTACATGCGTAATTTGTAGTCGCAGCCAGAGAGTTGGGACACGGCCTCAGAACCAATAAAACTACCTAAAACAAATAAAATCAATCACTGCAAGTTGAGATACTTCCTTTAAAAAGAAATTTTGACTACCTTGAAGTTCTGAAGAAACTCCTGTTGCCTCCCGATGTCCGTCGCCAGAATAAGTGAGCTGATCTGATGGACAATGTAGTCCCTGAGGATAAGAGACAAGAAGGATGGAGTTGGAGACAAAACCATCAGGCTGATTGGGTGGGTAGGCAAGACTATCTACAAACCCCTTTGGGGTTACTTTAATGGGTTCGTATGTGCTATTCCTCAATCCTTTGAGAATCGGACAATTTGTCATCTGATTCCAAATGAGACATTTTTCCTGGAATTTTCCAAACCCGATCAAAACATTTTTTTATGACTGTCATCCGGAGGGACTTCTGCTTCACACTGAGAGCCTAATAACTATTTGCGCGTAGAGAGAAGCTTTGCAAACGTTGATGACTTGAGTTAAGCAGCGGTTTGATGCTAATGCTCACTGTTATACAGTGCAATTATATGAAGACAAAATGGTATTGCTTAATAAGCAGCTCTATGATAACAGTCGCGATTGTCAGTCTTCAAGATCAGGGGCCCATTTCACGGCGCTGCTTAGCACAAAAATTTGCTAAGCATGACATTTCTGTCTTAATAAAAACAGGGTAAACAACCAAATTTCTATGTGTTGTATATCGCTTGTGATTGTTCTTTGGTTGTTGTTCACTGACCATGAACATCAAATCAAATTTTTGATGGAGGGTTGTTTTATTGGGCAAGATATTTTTGTGCTAAGCAAATTGTTGTGCTTAGCACCTCCATGAAATTGGCCCCAGGTTTCAGTTGGCTGGTGTGGTAGTCACATCCATTCACCCTAATCCTCTGCACACCACACATTACCAAAGTCTCCACAGGGGGACTGGATCATAAACAATGCATACCACACCGCAGTGCGCTGTGGTATTCAGGATACAACACTTTATACCACAGGAAAAAACCCATGCGTGGTAAACTGTGGTATAATAATAACAATAATGATAATATTAATAATAATAATTTGGGAGGCTAATCATCCTTACTCGCAGCTGGGGTGCTGAATTGCGAAGGATGCGGCTTCAACGTGATCGAGTAGCAGGCTTTCATGGGCGCCCTTTGGCTGCCAGCCACATCAACCCATATATGATCACGGAGTACAGCCTGAGATCGAAAAGTGTTCTCCAGAAAACCGGAGAACCCATAAAAAAACCCTCAAAGCATACGAGAGAACCAAACGCACAACTCTACTCACGTATGACCCAAGCCGGGATCGAACCCGGGCCACATTGGTGAGAGGCGAGTGCAAGTGGGTTAGGGTTATAAGGAGAGCTTTGCCACAGCCCGTCTGTCTCTCATGGGTGTGAGACCAAAATGCATTCGTGGGCGAGTCACCAACCCTGAGACTCTGACTCACCCAACGGGCATCGTGCCGACTCTTTACAACAGAGAGTTTACACAGCACTACATTGAGGAAGGTCGTTTGTTTTGCCAGTTGATTAAACGGACAGTATTACCAGTTCTTCTTATCCAGATGATCCAGTAGCCTAGATTCCCTGAGCACTGATATTGCCGCACGCCAATGGTGGTTTTCAAGCACAGACGAATTCTGCATCATCACAAAAATTCAATTATAAATGTTCAGCATGCTTTTACATTGTACATAAAAATTGGGATACTGAATATAATGTTGCATCTGATGAAGTAGTTGTTGCTACGAAAGCTCATGCTCTTTTTAAACTCTAGTAAGTCAATATAGTGCTACTTGTATTTTTATATTTCATAAAAATTGGGAGTCAAGGATGATGTTCGGTATAGCCAAATGTTTGGTATAGCGGTGTTCGTTACAGCGGCGTTCCACTGTACCTATAATTGGTACCTTAGGGAGACATTCCAATATGGTCGTGCACAAAACGTTATTTATTTCGAAAACATCCTCCAAACCAATGAACATGAAATTGACATATGTTCATATTGAGAGCATTCTCTGTCTTCTATTAAAATATGAACAGTAAAGAGAATGTCTTTAAAAGGTAGCTGATACCATAAGGAGACATCTGATGGGATCCCTAATGACCAATATCTCCCAAATGTTCACTTTCAGACGCTTAATTGTCTCCCTAACATGCCTAATAGCCAATTATATAAGTAATAACATCCACCGTTATGGATAATACATGTACATGACAAATTGGACAAAACATATACAATGCAAGGCTTAAATTTAACGGAGGCCACAGAGGCCATGGCCTTTGTTGCCAGGTTCTTGGCCTTCGTGCCCCCTTCAAATATTTCCATTGAGATTATGATTTTCCAATGGAAGTGCCCCTTGCAATGGAAAAGTGGGACGCCGCTATTATTGAACGCCCCTATATAACAAATACCAGTATATTGCACATTTGGCTATAGGAAAACATCAACATTGTCTTTCAAATGTTGTGTACAAAACAAAACGAAACATTGTTGCTTAAATCACCGTAACGGACAATTTCCAAGGATCCCACAATATTTGTTGTAGCGTTGCACTTTAGTAGAAATATATACAAATTAAAAAATATATGTGTGTAATGAACAGATTTTTTTTTCAAAGAAACTGCCAAATTTTGCCAAATCATAACACAAATTCAACCTAGACAGAATAACAAAAATTGAGAAAAAAATATACTCCATTTATTCAATGAAAAGTGAACAAAGACAAATAAACCTGTCAGATTAAGATAGAGACTTCCTACAAAAAATGTTTAATAAAAATAAACATATTCATAAAAAAAACCAAATTATTAAAACAAACATATATAATAAATATATATAAACAAATGTGTTTCAAATTTCATAATTGCCAAAATGAAATCAAATCAAAATGTCAATGATATCAGCATAAAATATTTTCCATATTATGTGAATATCCCCAAATAGTCTCTTTGAGTTGGATTTTATGCATCACATCAGAATATTAAGGGTGATTGGAACATGATACCTGCACAGTGGTTCAATGTTACGTGTGCATTACAGATGAAGCACATTGTACAGGCTGGGTGTCTCATAACATCAATAGCAATGTGCTATATGACTACACTGCACAAACCATGGGGTGTAAACTATGCATAGCCACGTAGCCGGATTGCTAGCCCCAGAGAATGGGCTGGATCCTGAAGGATGGCTTTGGTTATTGAAGGCTGAGGCTATGGATTTTCCTGCCTGCTGCCTGACCATGTAGCCGGATTTGCTAGCCCCAGAGTACATGTACATACATGCATATCTAATGGGATGGAACCCAATGAATGGCTTTAGCTTTTAAAGGCTGAGGCTATGGATGTTCCTGCCTCCTGCCTGACCACTTAGCCGGATTGCTAGCCACAGAGTATATAAATGCATATCTAACGGGCTGGATCCCAATGAATGGCTTTGGCTGTTTAAGGGTGAGGCTATGGATGTTCCTACTTGCTGCCTGACCACGTACATGTAGCCAGATTGAATGGGCTGGATACCAGTGAACTGTTGTGGCTGTTTAAAGGCTGAGGCTATGGATGTTTGCCAATGCTTTTTCATAGCTGACCAAGCCACAGCCTTCCATTCCCAGTTTGGGGATTTGAAATGAAGTAGATAAACCCTATGTGGATGGAGTGAAATCCCAACCCAAACAATACAACAGAGAGTAATATATACACAGCTCAGCTGGTAGATTAACTGGCCAGCAATCAGCAGGTCCCAGGTTCGATTCCACGCTCAGAAACGGAACAGGAGCAATTATTAACCCATATGAATGGTCCAAATACTATTTGAGCCAATGTACGTGTATTTATATACAATGCAATACTCACCCCGTACAGCTCAGCTAAATGATTACTTGTTGCTATTAGAAACACCTGATTGACACCCGGGTGATCGAGGTCGTGGGTCGCAGACGCCAAGATGGCCGACATGACCTCAATGGGCGTCAGATTTTCACGGAGCTAATTTTTCCCCAAAACAAAATTGAATGAAGAGAAACAACACGAACAATGTAAAAATCACAACGAGTCTGCAAGTAATTTGGTGAAATGGGTTAATAATTATAAAGCTGAATGATTTTTCTCCATTGGGATAATAGTAAGCAGAGAAGCATTGCAAATATAAAGCTAGCGCTACATAATTGGAGCCGGGACCCTTTGCCAAACCTCGGCTCCGACTCCAGCTCAGGCTCCGTCATCCATATGCTGAAAATATAAGTTTGTGATTTTTCATTGAAGCCGGAACTCTGCTTTCTTTTACAAACCAGAGAATCTACTTCCGAACCGCAGCCAAAAGCCTCTTTTTTGATACCCTTTATTTTAGAATGGATTCAGGAAATGGAGCCGGAGCAGGAGCAGGAACCGGAACCGGGGTTTGAAAAACAGCCCTGGTCTGTATCTTGCTGCCTTGCTTCCCAGCAAGACTGCGTGGGGAGCAAGGCAGCAAGGCCCCAAAGAGGTCTTATCATCCAGTTTAAAGGTAGTATCATACTTTGGTAAGACACCAAAACAGAAATGTTCACAGATTTACCTATATAACTTACAGGGTATGAAGATGGTGGTGATAGAAACATACCGTTAAAATTCTTCCGCCTGAAATGGTGTATTTATCCAGAAATTAGTAAAACAACGACCGAAAATCATTTTTCACTGTTTTCTCAAATATTGGGCACCGTATTTTCACAGATGACTATCATTGTATCGTCCTTGATATTTATGCCCATGAATCTGTATTTCTTTGACAAAAACCAATGTATGATATTACCTTGAAGCCGGGCTACCGTACCATAGCAAGAACTGCAAATGTCAAACTTCGTGGCCTAAAATGCCTCGTTTGGTTGGGACAAACAGTAGCATTTTTCCATATTTCACGGGTTGAATTTCATCCCCAAAATGTCAATGCACGGTCATGTACTGCCATCGGGTCCAGTTCCCATTTGCATTCTGGCTCGGTGTGTTGGCATTTGGGTGTATAATATTGAACAGGTTGGGACAAGAATATGTGGTCGGGATGTCCTATAGTCAACCTTCATTTGAACCGAGACCTGTCTTGCAGCATATGGTTGAACTAGTCTCCATGACCTTTCAAACTGTGCTCTGTTTTATCATGGAGGAAGGAATAGGAGGAGTTCGAACGAACCAGAGATCACACAATAAGAGCCACTCGCCGAAGCATTACCTTAATCCTTCAAATCGGGCCAAATCAATCGCTGGAATGCAGGGACCCAGATGTGATCTATTGTCCCCACGCAAGCATAACAATAGCGGTGCGCATAGTACATATGAGAATGAATTAGCTGATATTTTTATGATGTACAAAACATCCATTTTTATTTGCCGAATTAAAAAATGAACCAGTTCGGACCATCTATCAACACACACGAATGAACAAAGAAACCTGTTGGCAATCCAAAACAACTCAAATTTATTTCCGGGTGTCTCCGATTCTTGCAAAAAAACAACAACCCAGGTTAATATGAGATTATATTCTAAAAAATAGCACGTTGGACACTGAGGTGCCGTACGTCATCAAACAATTCCTTGCTCAAGTGGAGAAAGTGTGGAGAAAGAATTGAAAAGACAATGCTGTGGCGAGGGGGGTCACTTGATCTCTGGTTAGTTTGAACTCCTTCTATTCCTTCCTCCATGGTTTTATATACTGATAGCTGCATTTCTATGTCAAAGCTTTCTTCACTGAGAACCATCAGTGTAGCATTGACTACATGTATAACACAATTGAGAAGACTCAATTAACCTAAACTCCTGCTCTCAGTCGAAGCAAATAGCAACAGCGCCCTCAGTTGAATCGATGCGGGGGGCAATCAACGCCAACGCTACTTTACCTTGTGTTCTTGGAGGTAGCAGTACATAGCTTGTGTTACATCGGCAGCATGTAAAGCGTTGTGATAGGGATTTCCATTGTGATAACCGGTTTCTATGGCAACTGTTAATACACAAAACAAAACAAACAACACTAGTTTCAGAGTGCTGAAAATGACTTATACTTTAACTTTAGTCCATCTCAAAGCAATAGGGCCTACCGGCTTGTCGAGGGTATATATTGTGTAGACAATAAAGGATTATTCGTGTCAAAACTCAGTATGAAACTTGAGAGATATAAACTCGGTTGACTCTAGACATAATGTTACCCGTGTCGTTCCACCACGCTGTGCCATTATTTGCATTAGTGGTCATGTTACATGTATGTAATTCGGCACGGCTTGTCTATTATCCTTCACTTAATGCCTCGGACTCAACTGAATTAGCACTGATGTGTTTTTTCTCTTGTGGTGCGGATCGATGTCCGTACAATTCAAAGAGCAGCTGCAATGTATGCACTCGTTCATTAAAGGCTTGAATAGATTGTGCTAAGTTAATACCACCATCACATAGGTCAGAAATCACGCACCAGTGCCCGATTTCACGAAACTTTACGCAGTTGCGTAAGTCCAGTTACGCCACGAAATTTGTGGCGTAAGTGGACTTACGCAACTGCGTAAAGTTTCGTGAAATCGACTGCAGGCTTGTCGAATGACGTTAAATGTTAATAATGATAATCAGATACTCCCTCATAATCATTTCGTACTGATGTGACATTTGCAAAGCAATTTCCGATCTCATTACGCCTCGCAATGTTTTGGACGGGCACATTATCGTGAACTGGAATGCTAAACACTAATTGAACACTCTACCCCCAGACATACTCCATACTGTGTGGCATTAGACCAAGCACATTATGCTGCACATTAATCGGAATGCTAAATACTAATTGAACACTCTGCCAGACACTGGGGTCCACACTGTGCGACATTTGCTGGGCACATTCTAATGCTCCTCCGGAATGTTAACAGTAATAAAACTTTCTGCAACACACATGTCTAGATGAATTTCATCCCATACAAAACTTTGTAACAACTGACAAATACCGTAGGTAGTATTAAAAGTGGACACTGTCTCAATTATATGCATTTCCAACCGTGACCTTTACAACGACACCGACCCTTTTAAAGGTTTCTGATAATACTTAATCCCCATTGACTAAAGCTGAACAATGCAGGTTGTGGAATTTCCTGGAAGTTCAAATGCTGCCCTCTTGCATGGAAGAGAGCACTAATTTCTGAATTCAAAGCCAAAAGCCTTTATTCAAAATGTCAAAGTCGAACAGTGTGGTTTGCTTATCAACAACATGAACTATGAACTGTCTTTCATAGCCAGCGAGTCTGCTTTAAACAGCGCCCTCCCATTGCGTCAGTCGTACCTCAGAAGAGGTTATTAGCATCAGGCGTATTAAAAGGGAGCACTCACCTAAACACTTGTATAAATTGGTGGGGTCCAGCTGAAACTTGTGAATTAAATCGTACTTCTGGAAAATCTGCATGCCCAGGAATCTTAACGAGTGACCTGCAAAATGAAAAATCAGGAACAGAAACGAAGACATTTAATATGGCTTGCTCATCCACGTCTAAGTTCAATTAAGGGAATACGGCATGTCATTTAAAGACCTAAAAAAAAAAAAGAATGAATGACAACCGTATTTGAATAATTTCCCTTTTCTTACAATAAGAACGAAAGAAATTGAAGGATTTCTTATCCCGGAAAAACAGGAGCACAAATTTGCCGATTTTAAGCCATCTAAAGACATTTTTGTATTGGTGCTGCATTTCTTATCCCAGAAAAAAGGAGCACAAATTTGCCGATTTTAAGCCCACGCCAAAGACATTTTTGTAAAAAGAAGCTGACGTCATTACCTAATTTGCATTTGTGATGATGCATAGGAGGAGACTCTTAAATTAACGGCTATCACGCATGCATGGAAACGATGCATGAATAGCGTGATGAGCAAGACAGGAATACATGATAACAATATACGTAACGTAGGCCTTTGAATTAAACAACAACCTGTTGCCCGGCGGCGACTCTCCTTCTGTACGTCATCAGTTTACGCAGGTAAACTGCATTCATGTATCATTGTATCACTATATTGGACAGGGAGTCGATTTCACCAAACTCATCGTAACTTACTATCAATCGTAGGACTTTTGAGGCATTGCAGCCCTACGTGGGATAGGTCCCCTACGATGGGTTATCCTTCGTAACTCAAGTTGCGATCGATCGTAGGGCTTCGTTAAATCGACCCAGGGTATCATATTGTAGCCTCAAAAAAAAAACAACCCCACACATAGTTCGCAAAAATATGAGACTTCCCATAGGCATTCTGAAATACACCAAAGACACCTTGGAAAACTCTCATCTGTTTTCATTTTCCATTTTACTAGGTCTTAAAAGTTTTCAGTTCTATTCTTTAGTAATATAACACTTCAAGGCTGAAATGCTACAACTTCCCCCCCCCCCCCCCCCCCCACTGTCCACACATGTATCAAAGATATCTCGATTGAATCAACTCAATAAAATGAATTGGAATGTCTCTTTTCATTTTTCGATCAGGATATCATCCTTTGGGGCCGTAAGTAACCCCAAGCACAGAAAAAAATTACCACGACTGCCGCTCCGAATGTCTGCGTCCACAATTTGCTCTCCTAATTGCGACCAGGAAAAGAGGAACGACGGGATGTTTGTTGCAGTGAGCGCTTTGCAAATCAAAATTTGAATAATGTGCGGTGCAGCTGACGTGGTTTTTTTTTTAACATGCAAGTTTGAAAAAAAAATTAAACTGCATAATGTATGACAAAAGGAATGGGGCCAAATTGATCTGTACAGAAAGATATTTTTTGTTAATATTGCATGAAAGTGATTGCGAGCAATTTCACAGCCCCAGCATGCCCAGTGGCATATCAAGGGGAAACGGCGCCTGAGGCAAGTGCTAAAATTACGCCCCTAATTCCAACTTCTGATACCAATAAAAAAATTTAAAAAACCCAAAACAAGTCTGACAATTTGAAATTGGAATCTTTCCTTGTTTGTTCATTGGATTAGATTTCCAATGATTTCAACAGTACAGCTACATGTGTACGTTCTTCTTTTTTCGACTTTGCATTTTTTTAGCCCCCCCCTAAAAAGTGGCGCCCGGGGCGCGTGCCCCCTTTGCCGCCCTAGATACACCACTGCACAACCCCCGTGTCAGATGTGGAATTTCTGACGCACTAAAAACATCAGGTGTCGTATTAAAATGCATGAAAAACAAAAATTTCATTTCATTTTAATGCCATGCGATCATTATACATTAAAATTTGAATACTGTCTGCTACATGTACAATGACTAGTGGTCGGGGTTTTTTTCGCACTGCACATGTACAATCAGATTTTGAAATCAATTGTTGCAAAAAAATATGATATTTGGGGCGCAGTGTCGTGTCTTCTCACCGACTGTAAAGAATACGGGCCTTCTCTTGTGTGGTTATCGAATGCTTGTTCCTTGAAACTGCGTGATACTGGAACAGAAGCGTCTGAAGACGGGCTGTATTAGCCAGACAGGCGTCAGGGTGTCTTCCTAATGTCTCAATTGCAGGGTTTTTTTTTGGTCCAATTTGCTGGTAAAAGTATTTGCCAATGACGGGGAAAAAAGAAGTGTTTAGATGCCCCGGTTTTAGGAGATTGTTAAGTGGAGAACAAATTTAGATGCCCTGTTTTTTAAAACGAGGCCTGATTGGTAGGTATACTCTTAAAAAAAAATAGTCTGGGGAGTTTAAAGGTACAGTACAGGAACAAACCAAAACAGAAATGTTCATTGATTTACCTATAGAAACCCCCTGCTAAAATGTTTCTGCCCGAAATGCGATATGTCTCGTCTCGGCAAGATTACAAACATTCTTTATGTTTTATAAGGAAAAAAAAAAGAGTACTTATTTCGCTATTTTCTCAGGACTCGGAACTTGTACGATTGAGCTCAAATTTTCGCAGGCTTATTATTTCATGTACATGCTGGATTCTATGACCAAGTGCGAGTGCTGCTCTGTGACCTTTACCAATCATGTATTATACCTTTAATTCAGAAGATGACGGATGTATGGACATTATGTGCGATCAGTTTGTACCGGGGAAGATTATTCAAACTTGACTTGGCTTTTATATAATTGACTGTCTGGAGGGAATTTGGGGGGGGGGGGGAATGGGTTGGGAACTTGAGGGGGGGGGGGGGGGGTTCGCCACCGCCAGACAGCAATTTGCACAAACACACACTCTGATTTAGTTTTGTTGAACCTAATCGATTGTCCAAACCGACATTCTCATTTATTTTTTTATACCCCCACATAAAACAACATCACCTGTGTCCGAAACTCCTCTAAAAAATTTTATTTTTTTTTTCCTACTACTTCGTCTTTTTCTTCATTCGGGTGCCGGCTCATATTAAGCAGCTTTATCCATCAGCTGTTTCTACGCTTGACTGCATCTCCACGTTGATAATCAAGAAGGGGGAAATTAAAAGCCGGAGATGTCCGGGTAAATGAAGCCTGACTAGTCAGGCATACTCTAAGATGCCCAAGAGGGGTGACCGATTCCGTTATTGTACGGATCGAAGACAAGAAGCCCCAAAGGCCCAGGGCCTAACCCCCCCCCGACCCCCCCCCCCCCCCCCCGGATTTGAATTTGCAGTGCATTCTTTATTTTCTTATAAGTTAATTTCCAATCTAAAAACAAATTAAGAAAGAAAAGGAGATGACTTTCCGAGCCGGAAAAAACACACCTACACACTCATTTGCGGGAAATTTGATCATGATTTTTGTGGGGAATAACTCTTTTTAATATGCAAGATTTATAATTAAGGATTCACAAACCTACATGTTTGTGCATTTTTTAAAAAGAAGACTCGACTGCCAACAGTTTTGATTTCTTAGAGTTTCTATGGCCAGGCGCAGGTTTTTCTTGTAATTGTTCGCTGAACTGGGGCTAATTTCTTTAAGCACCAAAATGTGCTTAAGCATGAAAAACTTTGTGTCCATAAAATCAAATCAGTATGCCAGCAAAACTCCTTGTGAATGCTATGCTCAATGGCGGAATACAAATCAAAAGCAGTAAACATCACATGAAAATATGGTTGGGTTGGTAATCCTGTTTGATCAAGGAAGACTTTTCATGCTTGAGCAAAGTTTTGTGCTTATATAAAGCAGCTCTATGAAATTGGCCCCTGGCTGGCTGGCAGACTGGACCAGTAAGCCTGACATTGATAATAAACAGGACTATCTACATGTAGGTACACTGAACTTCTAGTTGTGGGGCTCATTTCATAGAGCTGCTTCAGCACAAAATTTTGCTCAAGCACGAAAAGTCTTCCTTGATTAAACAGGATTACCAACCAAATTTTCATGTGATGTTTACTGCTTTGGACTTGTATTCGGCCATCGTTTGCCAAGTATATAAAAATTCAATTGGAGTTTCAGCTGGCATCCTGGTTTTATTTTACCAAGGTCTTTTTAGTGCTTAAGCAAATGTTGGTGCTTAAGCAGCTCCATGAAATTGACCCCTGGTCTTTCTACTCATTTCTGTATGATTTTTTTTTAATCAAGGAAAAAAATATATATTCACAAATAATATACGGGTATCCAGAGAATATCGTGACTGCATATCGTACGGAGCTTCCGGTCACTGATCACACACAGGCTGAGCTGATCACAGACGGTTTCTTTTTAATCAGGGTAATGGACATGCTGGGCAAATTGAAGAAGTGAGGGGGGGATTAGCGGCCCGACTTGTGGATCAGGTGCAGCCAAATAAAGGATTAAGGGGGTAGGGGAGCCCCCAATTGCTGCCTGTTATGCTGTGATCAAAACGAGCAACATGAAACAATGTGTAACAGGTGATGTACATGTATGTATGGCTATGTTCAGACAAAGTGCTCCGGAGATCGAAAAAGGTCTACCCCTAGCCAGTTAGCGGTCACAGCAGGAGCTAAACATTTCATCCCAATCCCCTTTGCGTTCATGCTTAGAAGGGTTAAACTGAAAACTGTCTATCTCTGGTGTTTAGATGTCACTCGTGTCGCATTACTCTGAAACCAAACTTCCCTTAATTCACAAGTACATGTAGTGACATAAATCACCAATTGAGTTATGCAACCGCTCACGGTCAAGCTAAACTGGATGTGGTAGACCGAGATAGACTGTTCAGATGTCTCAAGGCCCATTTGTAAACCGGTCAACATACATGTAGAACGTCCCACAGTATTTTGAAATCTTTTTCACAGGATTTTTGATCCTCCGAATATCAAAATTGTTTTTGGTCAATTGGTTTTACTCTTTTCTGGATAAATAAAGCATTTCACGCAGAAATATTTTAACAGTATATTTTCTACCCTCATCATCTCTATACCCTGTAAGTTATAAGTAAATCTGTGGAGATTTCTGTTTCGGTATGCTACCATAGTATCATAGTACTGTTTGTGGGTCTAGTCTTGCCAGTTTGACCCATAAACACTCAACATAAAAATAAATTGAAAATCAATAGATCCTCGATAAAAATGGAAATATTTGGTAAAATTAATTTTCTTAACCGAGAAACAGGCCAGCAGAGTTAAAAATTAAACAAGGAATTCACAAGGAGATTGACTATCTGACTTCGAGTCCAGAGAGGAAACATTGAAATTGGAAAAAAATATATTAAAGGGACTGTTTCGTTATCAGTGACCTTTTTGGCTCCGGTTAATTGATTGGCTCCGGACTGATGTTTACCCCAAGTTAATAATATAGGTCAGGCGTCCAGGACCCGTGCGCCTATCTTTTTTTATTTTATCTTCATCTTCCTGGACACCCTGAGGTTGTTGGTAGAAGAAGAGGAGGGGGGGGGGGAAGCTAGCAGAACGGGACAAGCCTGAGTAAATATACTTATTAAGGAAGGATTATACCGTTGAAGATGAAAGAAGGGGAGAAGCTTCTTTTGCCTCCGAGGGAATGGTGGGCGAGAGGTAAGGAGCTGGGGCGTGGAGAGCTAGGGAGATGGGGGAGAGCCATCAACCCGGAGGGATATTGCCGAAAGGGGGTCGAGAACAGGATGCTGGGAGTTCCCCAGGAGTCCTCAAGCTCAAGGAGAGCTACGGTTTGGAAAAGGGTTTGGATAAAAAGAGGACAGTGCCACACCTGCAACCCGACGCCAGAAAAACAGGTGAACGATTTCATGAATCCCTTTGCCTCTACCCCTCCTCCCCCCTAAAAAAATGTACTAATAACCCCAGATCATTCCTCACCACTCCAAGGAAAATACCTCAACATCTTTTAAAGGTAATATCATACTTTGGTTTTTATCAAAGAAATACAGATTCATGGCCAAAAATATCAAGGAAGATACAGTAACAGTCATCTGTGAACATTTCTGTCCCATACGGTGCCCACTTTTTGAGAAAATCGTAAAAAAAAAATGGCCACAGTATTTCTTAAGTCTTTTCTCTTTTATTTTTGATCTTTTAAAAGATCAAAAGGATTTCCGGTCGTTGTTTCACTCATTTCTGGATAAATACACCTTTTCAGGCGGAAAAATTTTAACTGTATGTTTCTACCACCACCATCTTCATACCCTTATACGTACATCTGTGAACATTTCTGTTTTGGTTTCTTACCAAAGTGTGATACTACCTTTAATAGAGAAGTGTTTACCATAAAAACCTCACAATGGACTGGAACGAGGCGAAAAGAGGGGGGAGGGGGGTGTTAGACTGACTCGATTTGACATTTAGACCCAGGTGATACATCCCTTCATAGTCCACTATGAAGAGAGAGAAGGGGGGGGGGTCCAGGCCAGGAAAAGGTCAAACAAAGGTCAGTCAAAATGAGTCAGGGGGGGGGGGGTATCGGGATCAATCCACTGGACACCCTTTGGAAACATTTGCCGTTGTTTTCGGTATAAACAGGTTGCAAAGCCTCTGCCCTCTCTCTATCTGTTTGAAAGGGCATTTCTCTCCTCTTTCGCATGTTTTTTTTTTTTTTTTTTTTTTTTGGGTCGTTTTTTTTTCTTTCTTTTTTTCTTCTTTTTCCTTAATACATGGAATCAATATCGTGTGACCGGTCAACGACCACGCACGTGAGAACATAAGCTTCTCTGCTGAGTCTTCCCTGTCTCGTTATATCTCTTCTCTCTCTCTCTCTGAAAACATGGAGGGTTTATAGTACTTGGCCTGATCCTATCACCCGATACTCCCAACTCTTTGGGAGCGCCACGAATGGCGTGATCGCCGTAACAGACCCCCCCAAAAAAAAAATTAATAAAAAAAATAAGAAAAATAATAATAATAAATCGGTCAGGTCAGTATTCAATTTGAATTTCTGCAATGGTACCTCGGGCACTATTAACAGAAATTACATTTGCACGATTATTATTATTTCTTCCAAGTCACTGGTTAGAAAAAAAAATTAGAGCCTACCAACATCTCAACTTGCAGTTGGTCTTGCAAATTATTAGAGGACAGAAATTGATGAATGACGTCACAATCCACTCCAGTTGCCAAAAAAACAACAACAAACAAACAAACGCAAAACTCCAGCAAATTGGATAAAAGGATTGATTGCATTCAAGCACCAGGGTACCGTGATCCTAATGGCTGGGATCTAAAATCAGGACGAAGGAGATCACGATGATACAGTTGAGTATTGCTGGACTAATAAGCCATTGGTACTCCATTACATAACACAAGAATAACCCTCAGCATGCCCGACAGGGCCAGGTAATTGACACACAAATGAAACACATTGATTTACCTCCGGTAACTTGTTCCATGTGAAAGATGTTGAAGTCCCAGCATGACAGCTTGTTGAGTAGTTGCTGTAAAGAAGATAACAAAACAGCACAAAGACGTGTTTATTTTGTTTAATTGATCGTTATATATTATTTAAAGCGGAAACATCCCATGGCATTTCTGACTGTGGTAAATGAGAAAAAAGAGGAAGGACAATTCATCACAGTCGTCATTAACTCAGCTAGTAAGAGCACTGAGTACAGTCTGCCGGAAGTTCATTTTTGCTTAATAGAATAAAAACTGTTAAGCAATATTGCTGGATAAGCAGCTCTAGAAAATGAGGATTTGTCCACAATCCTACTTCAAGCCCATCTTCTTCTGTCGACCTAAAACTGGCCTTATGTTTCCCTTAAATCACTTATTCAATGTTATTATTAATACATCTGTTAATATATTAAGGGAAAAACATTCTTTAAAAAACCCAGGAAACAGAGAAATAGGAAATGAACTGTTTTTGATCCCCTTTTCTAAGTTTCAGTGCCGAAAGTAGCAAAGAAACAAAGCCTCTGATCTTACAATAGGGAAGAAAAAAAAAAAGGACAGAAAAGCTCACGCTTTTCATGTTAAAATTTATACTTGTCCTCAAATTATGCAGATTGTGTTAATCTTTTCAGGGGAGAAAGGGGGTGGGGGATTAACTGCACTTCTGGAGCTGTACTTTGCAATTCTGATTGGAAATGGAGGGGCCTGTGGGCAGAATGTGTATAAATTGTATCACACTTCCTGTTTGCAGTTTTACACATTTGAACTGTTTGTCTTACAAAAGAATGGAAGACGGCAAAGAAGCTGATCAAGCTTGTGAAACAAACACGAAAATACAAAAATAACAACAACAACAACAACAACAACAACAACAACAACAACAACAACAACAACAAGAAGTTGGTTAACAGCTTTACAGCCAACAGAATACTGTTCATACTACTTGTACAGTATTGTGTGACTAAACTTGGTATGTAATACAGTATTTTGGACATTGTCTTCACCGTTTCTGCCTTTCGATTATACAAAATCACAAGCTACCCTGTAGCTGTAAAATTGTTAGCGCTCTATTGTCATGGCAATACAAAGAAAGACATTTTAGAAAAAAAAAACCAAATTCAAATTTGAGAAATTGCTCGCATCTCCTGGGATGCATAATCCATAGCAACAATTACCGGGGTGATTACGATGGTGGCGCAATTTTCTCCGTAATTCAGGGGACATGGAAAAGCCCTGAGTTTTTATTTTTCGTTGTTTTTTTCTTTGTGCGTTCAGATTCAATTGCTGACAAATCAGGGGTAATTTCATAGAGCTGTTAAGCACAAAAAAATTGCTTAGCACAAAAATGTCTTGCTCAATAAAACAAACCACCATTAAACATTTCATTTGATATTCATGGTAAGCTTGATTCATGGTCAGCGAACAACCGCCAAAGAACAATCACAAGTAATACACAACACATGGAAATTTGGTTGTTTAATGTTAATCATGTTTTTATGTAGAAAAAAATTTTATGGTCAGCAAGTTTTTGTGCTAAGCAACTCTATGAAATTGGCCCCAGCTCAGCGCTTCGATATTTAGACTTGAAATGATTTTTGGTAAAATTGTTGTTAGATTTAGAGTCGTGAATTTTCATGAATTTAATTTTGATTGACTCAATAACTTCATCTTAAGGGTCTCCTTGGAAACAAAAACCCACAAAGTAAATATTCATTCTCATACAGAACGTGTAATAATTTCAAAATTGGAAAGTCAGTTGTATAATTAACATATGTAAGCATGTACTGTGTTTGTACACGTATGTTTTAGCACCACCTTTATACCCTGAAAGTTATACGTAAATATGTGAAAATTTCTCTTTGGGTATGTACTGTACCTTTAAGAACCTTAAAATCTTGCATCATTTACCGGTAACTGGACTGGCAAAATTACGGTCTAAAAGCAGTTATAAATGCATTGACCTAAATAAATTCAGGCACGGCCTTTACACACGCATGCCCACGGTAAATTTGTATCCCCTTCGACAAACTATCAAAACAAAATATACACTCCGAGCGTACCATGGAAAATATGCTGAAAAAAAGAAGAAGAAAGAAAGATTATATGGCAACCCAACAATGGTGTTTATTAGATCTTCAACCGTCTTATTGGTAAAAAAAATAGGCCAACTGGTCGGGTAGTCATTTGTCGATTCTGGGTCGGCAGCAACAACAACGTCACTCAGCCTGACAACATGCGAAAAATCTCCCATGGGAAACAAAACGAAATGATGCAAAAACCCAGCATCCTCTTTGAGTGCTCCTCGATATGCTATTCTTTTTTTCTTTTTTTTCAGCTTAACAGCATCTTAATTATTTAACAAACCTTGGGATACGGCCGTACGAGTGGTTTCGCTGCTTCTGACGTGCAAGCAAAACAACCTTCGGTATTTTAAAACTGGCATTTAGGAACAACCACCATTGAAGGGCATGTATAACATTGGTAACAAACCAAAACAGAAATTATCACAGATTTACCTATAACTTACAGGGTATAAAGATGGTGATGGTAGAAACATACCATTGAAATATTTCCGCCTGAAATGGTGTTAATTCATACACAAATGAATAAAAACCAAACACCCAAAATATTTTTGATCTGGTCAAGATCAAAAATCCTTCTTTATGTTTTATGAAAAAAAATTGAGTCGGGCTTTCGCTATTTTCTCGGGACTCAGATGTCCGATTTATACACTATGCATTGCACACAGGAATAGAGGAAAATGCATTATAACTTGTCTATTCCTATTGCAAATTCTGCCAAGATTCAGAAATGTGTCTGCCGTGCATTACACAAGTCATATTTAAGACACTGACGAGTGAACAAAGAAAAAATTGACTGGAGCGGGATTTGAACCGGCAACCTCCGGAATACTGTATACCAGCACTCTAACATTGTACCAACTGAGCTAACCAGCCCAGCCCTATGTTGGCGGTGTACCTACATTGTAATTACCTGCACATTATTTGACTATTTAGTCAATTACATATCTTTGTTTGTTTGGAAGTCGGAAGCCATGAAACAACTCACATACCGCTCCAGTCAGTTTCTCTTGTGTTTTTTCATGATTATAAGAAAAAAAAAATAGCACCCATTCAGGGCTCGAAATATCCACTAGACCGAGGACCGAGTCTAGTGAATTCAGTGTCGGTCTAGTAAAGTGTGTACTGCACAAGTCCGGCTGTCTAGTGATTTTGTTTTCCTTGCACAAATAAAATACATGTAGTTCAAAAATTGATGATTTTTGACACAATATTGCATACAATTACAGTTTTCCTATGTACATGAATGCCACAGGTCTTGTGAAAAAAGTTCAGGTCTAGTAACTGTTTCAGGTCTAGCTTCATTACTAGACCTGCTGTCCAGTGCTTTTTTTCACGAAATACGAGCCATGCCATTTGTTTCAAGAATTTCAGTAAATTTTAGAAAAAAAACAAAAAAAGTTATGGGTTACAAAATTAATCCCCCCACCAAAGGGAAAAATACAAAAAGTACTTTGGACCTGTGAACAGCTACATTCATGCTATGTGACCCTCCTCAGACTCAGTTGTTTTCATTCATTGAAAAAACTGTTGTGTTGATGTACCAAGGAACTTTTGAAAGCTTTTTTTTTTTAATTCTTTGCGTTTTTTCTTCTCTTTTTGTGCCAAGATCTCGAATTCTTTCCCCTTCTCTTTTCTTTTTCAAATCATCAAATCCTGAATCTGTTTCAGATGGTGGATCAATAATCCGAGAAGTAAAGAAAAGTAAAGAAAGAAAAAAAACATTCAGCCTTGTCTCTGCTCATAAGCAGTATTTGGACCGGCTGGCCAAGGATTTGAGGATTTTGCGGGGGGGATTATTGTTCGCAGCTTAATCCAATAACCTTACTGCATGAGACAGGGGTTGGTGGGTGGGGGGAAAAAAGGGAGCCAGGCAACAACCTGTTGGGTTTTATTGAGATATACCTCAAGTCTTTACAAGTTGATATCCCTCCCGGATTTACAGTGTGATCAAGGATTAAGTTGAGGATCAAGGGAGGTAATCTCAGACGCAAATAATCCCGTTCTTTCAGATTGCTGCAGTAGAGGTTTTGTTGTATATTAAGGTTTCATAGGCTTTTTTGGGGTTCTGGATGCGGTCCCTGAATTGAAAAAATGCCCTTCGCACAAGACACTTGTAAGATTTCAGCGAGGACGGTAGATTCCTGACATCAAGATTACAGTTTGAACTGAAGGCTGATTATGCATTGGTGGACACAGATATTTGGATGGCATTTATAACAAAAGCTCCTACAGATCACATAACAAACAGCCTCCTTTTTAGGGGGGTTCCAAACTCCAACCCTATCTCACTGATGAATCTGACTGATGTCGCAACCCAGCAGGAGGGAAGTCGCCCGGGTAAACAAACAAGCCCAAGGGTCGAACTCCACCGGCAAACGGTGCGAACCCCGGCAAATGATGCCTAACCAATTCCCATTCAGTACCGACTCAAATTTGGTATTGCCAATGCTCACAAAACTCTGGGAACATTGCACAAATGTGCTGCTTAAGAAAAAAATCTGAGCTGATATTATGAATGTGGTGAAGGACAAGGACATTTTGTATCCCATCGCCACCTTAGTCATTCTAACATTATTATTAACTAACACAGGTGTGCTTGCAATGGGAGACTTTGAAGAACTAGTCTTCTAGTCAACAACACATGTATGCAAAACAACGTGCACTTACTCACAATTGCGTGCACGTGCGCTGTTGACTTGAAGACCGGTTCTCCAAAGTCTCCCAATTAGTATGGTAACCATATTAATAAATGGTTACTGCCATTGCTGATGGTCTGCGGTATTTAATGATAAGGGGGCCATCTAGTACCCAGACTCACAGCTTACAGCACACACACATACTGACATACTGTGGATAGGGTTTGCTTACGTTTGCCTGCCCGCAGTAGCCGCTGTCCAGCATCAAGGTGGATTCCGGAGGCCTGCGGCGGCGTGGCTTGGTGGTGCTGATCGGCGCGCAGCCTCTAGGGAGACTCCATGCTCGCGTGTGCTTCAGACTCGTCCGTCTCACGTTGTTGTCGATGGCTGTCGGTCAAAATGGAAATAATTAGCCATGAATGATTGCCACAGTAATTAATGAAGATTCATTTTGATAAAAAAGTTTTTTTTTCCCATAAATCATGCATAAATTGCATAAATTATACATAATTTGCATAAATTACACATAATTTGCATACATTGTGCGTAATTTGCATATTTGTGCATTATTCAATATCCCCGGCGAAAGAAATTAATTTTACTTTTATTCTTTTTTCTTTTTCCCCCTCTTTTCCCCCATCTTTCATTTTTTGGGGTTCTTTCTTCAATAATGGGCTGTTCTTTCAAGAATTGGGATTGTTTGCTTTCTGAGAGAGAAACAAATTGGAGACTTTTGAGGAGCAGTCTTCAAGTCAACAGCGCATGCGCACGCACAACAGCGCAGGCGCAAAACAACGAGCGCATGCTAACAATTGCGTGCACGTGCGCCGTTGACTTGAAGACCGGTTCTCAAAAGTCTCCCATTTAACAACTCCGTGTTTTCTTCCTTGGACTGCTTTCGGAATAATTGCTTTTTTTTTCTTAGATAAGAATAAATTGCGACGACATCGTGGCAATTTATTCTGCCCGAGACGGCCTTGGGCGGCATTTTGTTGATGATATTTCTAGTTCATTTCCCATCAGAAATTGGACTGTACGGAGGCAAGAGCAAATGTTGAGAAGAAATAAAATCATGGAATTTTTATTTAAAAAAAAAAAAACCACGAAAAACTGGTCTGCAATTTAGTGCTGTAATAAGCCTGATTCTCGTCGAAGGCTTTGTGCCTGTAATCCCCAAGTGCACGTATACAGAAAGTAATGAGGCAATAACAGGCATTATACACGTAAGATTAAGCTGTATAGAGTGTTATTGCTCAAAGCATTAAGTGGTTTATCCTCTGCATGTTGGCTACTGTATCAAAGCTGCTGGATTTGTTGGCTGTGGTGAAAATAATGCTGCAGAGATGACAAACCCATACATGTATATCGCTAAGAATTTTAGTAAATATCAGACGAGGGTTGATTTTAGTTTTATAGTTAAAGGTAATCATACTTTGGTTTCTGTCAAAGAAATACAGATTCATGGGCAAAAATATCAAGGGAGATGAAGTAACAGCCATCTATGAAATGCCCAGTCCCATACGGGACCCACTTTTTGAGAAAACAGTGAAAAACACCCATGGAATTAGTTAAATTATTTCACCATTATTTTTGAACTTTTAAAGATTTTCAGTCGTCGTTTTACTAATTTCTTGATAACATCAGTACACCATTGCAGGTAGACAAAATGTTAACGGTATGTTTCTGCCACCACCATTTTCATACCCTGTATTAAAAGTTACAGGTAAATCAGTGAATATTTCTGTTTTGGTTTCCTACCAAAGTATGATACCACCTTTAAATGTTGCCTAATTTTCATTTCAGTGAAGATAAATTAATAAATTCTGCAAATAAATAATAAAAGAAGCCTCAGTTGCCTCTATATCTGCTTGAGCCTCGGCCAAAATCGACAATCGGCTTTCAAAATCGCTGCTAAAAACCCTTGGAATGGAGCAAAGAATGTCCCATAGCCTCAGGTAAAAGGTGCATGTATGCTGTTTTGTCATGAGAAAGTCCTACCGTGTATTGGGTTACACGAACAACAAGCCATCTGCCTTGTATGACGGCTCTCGGCAATAATGCCATTAGCATAATGAGAGGTCTTCCTTTTCAGGTGTTATTTTGATCTTTTTTATTATTATTTTGTTTGGCCTTTACCTTCGATGATTTTGTATTCGTTGTCAGGGAGCGATCCTCGCCTGCCATCTGTGTGTGACATCAGCTGCTTGGACTTGACGCGGACATCACCTGGCAAAGACAAATATGATATAAAATAATCATAATTTATCTAAATTGCATATTAGGGAGACCCTTTAGCGTCTAAAAGTGAACATTTGGGAGACATCTGCAAATAGGGAGACTTTTCGGTATCTCCCTATTATACCAGCTACCTTTTAAAAAACATATTTTTACCGTCCATTTTTTAATAGAAGACAGAGAATGCGCTCAATATGAACATATATGTCAATTTCAAGTTCATTGGTTTGAAGGATGTTTGGAAATAGGTTAGTAAAGTTTGTGCATAACCCAATGAGAAAGTCTCCCTAATGACCCATTCCCAATAATAATAATAATGATAATTACCGAGGATAGGTACTTAGGGTTGTGCACAAAACTTTACTTGCCTATTTCTAAACATCCTCTAAACCAATGAACTTGAAATTGACATACACTGTATGTTCATATTGAGAACATTTCGCTGTCCTTCCCCATAACTACCCAAAGTTTTCGCGACCTGCACTGTCTGCATTTTGGCCATTTCCAACTCACAGTGAATAGAAAAACACTTGTATCACATTCGACAGAATACAAGATGGTAGGCATGTACAACCTACATGTATCTACACTTCAGACTCAATATATTCAACATTGTAAAAATGACAGGAGAAAAAAATTAGATTGTTATTATAGATGAAGCTTGCAGGAGAACCATTTAAGTTACCATCATACTTTGGTAGCATAGAATAACAGAAATCTTCACAGATTTTACCTATAACTTACGAGGCATAAAGATTGTAATGGTAGAAAACATACCATTAAAAATTGTCTGCCTGAAATACTGTATTTATCTAGAAAAAAGAGTCAAATCAATTGACCAAAAACAATTTTCATCTTCGGAAGATCAAAAATCCTGTAAAAAGATTTAGAAATGCCGGTGGGGGGGGGGGGCCATTTTTTTCCCACTGTTTTCTCAAAAGGTGGGCACCGCATAGGAAAGGAAATTTCACAGATGACTGCTACTGTATCTTTCTTGATATTTTTGACAATGTACCTGCATTTCTTTGACAAAAACCAAAATATGATATCACCTTTAAAGCAATCCATTCCAGAGAAAACACCTACCCCTGACCATTAGTATAATACACTATACTGTATATTATACAATGTGCATATCATGTGAAATAGCCTCTTTTAGTCTGAAACCCTACAGTCGGAAATGACCCACTTAAAAGAGGGGGGGTGGGGGAGACAAACTCAAGAAAAATTGAGAAAAAAGCTACTCCAATCCAGGCATCGATTTTCATCATCGGCAACAGAAACACCAACGGCGCTGGCATCACCATGGAAACATTACGAGTGAAAAGGCAAGAGCAATATTGGCCACAGAAGGGGAAGAAAAGGAAGCCACAATGGGGCAATAAAAGACGACATGATGAATTTTTTATTGAAAAATTACAGGGGATTGTGTGGACTGTAATATAACACTCTTGTTGTGCTTAAAAAGTAAAAAACATGCAGACGGATACACTGTACATGTACATTTGGCCTTTGTGAAAGATCCTGCTAACATCGAAATTTCAAGACACTCCTTTAACTATTACTATTAGTATTTAAGTATTTTTTATATCATTTCAAGTCATTATTTACATTGATGAGCAGTTTGTAGCAGTTTATTACATGATTGGAAAAGGCCACAGAGCAGCACTCACACTTTATCTAATCCAGCATGTACACGAAATAGTATGCCTGTGAAGTTTTAAGCTCAATCTTACATTCGAGTCCTGAGAAAAAAGGGAAAACCTGACTCAATTTCTCTTTTAAATCATAAAGAAGGATTTTTTATTTTGCCGAGATCAAACATGTTTGGTGTTTGGTTTTACTCTTTCTGGATAAATATACCATTTCAGGCAGAAATATCTTAACGGTATGTTTTCTACAAGCACCATCTTCATCCCTTGAAAGTTCTAAGTAAATCTGTGAACATTTCTGTTTGGGTCTGTTTATACCAATCCTGTATTGTATCATATTATTACAACGATCAGCAATGCTAGTGAAACGGTATAGTGCAGGTAGTCACTCACCGAAGATATAGCATTTAGTTTTCAAGTTCCGTTTCACATACATGAATCAACGTAACCACAAGGGAAACAGACTTTGGATCAATTTTAATCATACATGTACATGTAACAATGACAACTGATAAGCCTTTGCTTTGTGAAATACACAATCCCCCCTCTGAAATATTAACATAATCCTCACAGATAACGTACCCCCCCCCCCCCCCCTTTCCCCTTTGCACAAAGTATCATAGGTCAACCTGCCGCAACAGTAATTCATGTTTGTCAAAGTTGTCAGCCCTTTGTGAAAGCACCATGTTATTAGTAGTGGGGTTCAGCAGTTAACAGTTAGCTTCAATGGTGGGGATTATAATAGGATTGGATGGAGTGTGGTGTCCCCCCCCCCTCCCCCCCCCTTTCACCTCTACTTCAATGCTCTTCTGTTCTCTATCCAAACAATGTTGACTCTTTGTGTGAATGTGGTGTGAATGTTTACCCAAAAATGATGATGGAGTTAGAGTGATGAATAGGATTAAAAGCCTAAATGTATGGTGGACTGGAAGGACATTCTGCATACATGATAAGAATGGTGGGACTATTACAGTGGAACAACCCCTGTATTTAATAACAAACAAACACTGCTATACCAAACATTTGACTTTACAGAACATCATCTTTGGCTCCCGATTTTTGTGTATAATGTAAAGGCCTGCTCAACAATGTGGACACTGCTACTGCCTGGACAGCCATTTTTGCTACCAAATGTTGCAGTTGTCACACATCTTGCTCCATGGATAAGGCTGGTATATCGTGTACAACCCGCTGCTGTTCTGAACAATGGGAGACTTTGGAGACCCCGTCTTCTAGTCAACAGCGCACGCACGCACAAAATAACGCGCACATGCTCACAATTGCGTGCGCGTGCGCTGGTTCTCCAAAGTCTCCCATTCCGCAGATTAGAATAAGAGTGTGCAATTCATGCAATGTATACATGTGGATATACACTACTGTACATGGTATAAATTTGCAAACAGACAGCATGGCCGGCCAATGAATGCCTGGTATTGCAGGTCACAAATGCTTATCAAGCACAAAGCCATCTCTACCATCGCAGGTACCCATTAACAAGTGAAGAGTGAAGAGGAGCAACATTGTGACAAAGTGTCTTGCTCAAGGATGCAAGCACCACTGGGCTGGACTCGAACCCACAAACTGTAGATTGACCGCAAGACCTTCGGTACGACACACCAGACCACGGCACACATTTCAATCATCCTGGATTCAAAATGCATTATACATCGCATAATTAAACCCTTTGAAGGTTGCCTCAAAAGTCTTCCATTTTCAAGAAATTGAGGATCAATCTTTCTTCTCAATTAATCTATTCGCATCATGTTTTTATTTCAAATGTTACAACCAATCAATTGCTTTCATTTCGTAGAGTTTGATTTTGCAATTTTCCTGAAATATGACGGCATTTTTTCAGGGGAAAATATTTTGTGTCCAGTCAACCTTGCCCCTGAACGTGAGCAGAGATGCACGTGCCCTCACACCTGTTGTTATGATCTATAGAGGAAAGGCAATTTGATGAAATGTCAGATTTATCTATTGCCGGGTTTGTTAATTAGAGTCATTATTTAATGGCCAAGGATCGGATCTTCAAGAAAAAAAGATATCAAAGACTTCCTGTGGTTAATGAGCAGGGCTTCGTCAACAGGTGGTTTGATGTGGATCTATGCGGATTCTAGCACTTGGTTGGCAACAGCCCAAGTGTGGGACAGTCACCTATTCTACCAGTTGATAGTGCATTGTATACACATTACAGAATAACGCTGCGCACTTGCGCTAAAAATAGCACTGAACCTCAGACAAACATTGCAACGTGGCCATGCAAACGTGTGGTGAGTGGAAGTATGTGTGCGCGTCGCTCATGGTGTGGCGTCATTAGTGCAGGTCGCTATTCTCCAGGGGACAATTTCATAGAGCTGCTTAAACGCACCAAAAATCTTGGTAAATGAAATCAGTACGCCAGCCAAAACTCCTTGCGAATGTTATGCTCAGCAACGGCCGAATACAAGTCCAAAGCAGTAAACATCACATGCAAATTTGGTTGGTAATCCTGTTTTTTAAAGGAAGACTTCTCATGCTTTTAGCAAATTTTGTTCTTTAATAAGCAGCTCTATAATATTGGCCCCAGAAGGTGATACATAAACTGTGATGTGTAATATACTTTCCAATCATACAGAAATATTCACAGATTTACTTTATACAGGGTACAAAGATGGTGATGGTAGAGACATACCGTTAACATTTTTCTGCCTAAAATGGTGTATTTATCCAGAGAAGAGTCAAACCAAATGGTCGAAAACAATTTTGATCTTCAGAGGATCGAAAAATCGAAAAGATTTATAAATAATACCGTGGGCGTTTTTCACTATTTTCTCAAAAAGTGGGCACCGTATGGGACTGGGAATTTCATAGATGAGTGAAAGGGGATGGGAGGGGAGCCTCTTGGAGCCTCTTGGATTTAAGAAGTCTTTCATTTCGATAAAATATGCAGATCAGATGCAGGTGCATGCATTACATGGTCCCACAGTGCATGTTGTTGGCCGTGTCAGTGCCCTGCATATAAAACCTGCTAGTATTATCCTCGCAAAGTAACAAGATTTGCCAAACATGTTTACAAGATGATAGCGAGTTGTCTCTTAATGCTCTTGGGCACCCCCTATTGACTCCCTGGGTTGGAGGGCAGAGAAGCAAGGCAGGTCTTGTGAGCTGCTCTATGGACCTGAGAAACCGAGCTCCCCACCACGGCTCGAAAACAACAATCTTCCCCAAGAGTTATTCCAAGAGTTGGCCGCATTTTAGGGGGGACTTATTACGATGCGACATTCCGAACGTGGGATGCAGGTTTCCAATTTCATTCTGACAGGGGCAAGCTTTGAAATTAGCTTCATGAGGGTCTGGCCTTTCGGATAATGGAAAATCAGAAATGTCTATGGGAGTACATGTAACTGGCAAGGCTAGGAATGGGAAGGCCATAAATGGCCTCGGTTAAATTGCAAGGCCCTCAGAGACGTTACACACTGCGAGTCAAGCGTGAGCTGGCGAGATCCCAAGAAGTAAAGAGAAGAAAAAAAGTGCAGCCCGTCTAGGAGGACGACCTGAAGATTCTCTACGACCCAAACGAGGCAACCAGATACGAAGCAATTACAATCCACTGCCTTCAAGGAGATGCAGAGAAGATGAGAATGGATCGAGGTCGAAAGTGACGACACCAACAAAAAGTACCAACAACTGTGATCATTTACGTCTGAAAAGGTGAAAGAGGGACACACACCACCGATACGCATCAGGCCCCCGGAATCTTTAAACCCGACCCACTAGATTACCAATCATGGTCCGAGTTCTCTTCGATTTGGATGTAGGCCTAATTGGCTGATGAGATGAGGTGGGAATTTGGGAGGAGAGGAGAGAGATGGAACAGAAGGAGCGGGAGGGAAACGAGGGCAGGTGACTCGCCCAGCATCTCTTGACATTTAATCAGGAATGAATGCCAGCAAGACTGACTGTCACAGGTACTAAACAGGCTTAACAGTGACAGCCGCAAATGTTGAACATATGTTGAACAAATTTCAACATGCCTGCATCAATGTTAGCAAAAGTGTTGTGGGCCTAGTCATTCAAACTGTTAAAACATGTACAGTAACAGGCACAGATTTGAGTCTGGAGAAGTAAAAGGAGCTGGATTGGGTGTTGGCAAGGTTGCAGCTGAATGAGTATCTGGGTATCTGGGTATCTGGGTATAGGTACCTGGCAATCTGGGTATCCGAGTCCCTGGGTATCCATGTATCCCTGTCCAGGTATCTGGGTATCTGGATATCTGAGTACCTGGGAATCTAGGTATCTGAGTATCTGAGTACCTGGGTATTCTGGTATCTGGGTACCTGGGTATCCGGGTATTTGAGTATCTGGGAATTCAAGTATCTAACATGTACCTGAGTACCTGGGTATCTGTGTATCACAGTCCAAGCATCCGGGTATCTGGATATCTGAGTACTTGGGTATCTGAGTACCTGAGTATCCGGGGACATAGGTACATGTATCTGGTACCTACATGTAGGTACTGGGTATTTGGGGACATAGGTATCTGGTACCTGGGTATCTGGATTACCTGTCCTGGGTACCTTGGTGTCTGTCTATCGGACACCATGTTCACTTTTATTTTATTTCATGTGCGATGATTACAGAGTATTGCAAAGATGCATAATTATTAAGTCCGCCATTTATTTATACATTTTTCACAGAAAGCTTAATTTGGACAGCCTATTTTAGAATTTGGGCTAAATTTGAAGATGGTGATGCTAATTTTAACAAATGCCGTGGCACAAATTATGCACGGTGAGTGCGTTAATTACGTATAATGAATATATGTCCATGAGTCCAGTACACATTAAAACCAGGTAATTGGAAAATAACTTGCATCTGTCGAGGACTGCTAGCGGTTAGATATTTGGAAAAAAGGGGAGCCAAATTCATTATGAACTCTACTTTTAGATATATTGACATAGTGATTCACACATGTCAAGTTCGGGCAGTTAGGTTTGACAATCAGTGATTGCCAAGTGTAAAGTTCACATTGATGGAGATTACAGGGGCGAGTATCAAACCACTAAGTCACAAATTAGTTGATAAGCGCATTATCATACAGGCCTTGAATTTGGTTCTGGGCAAGGCCACTTATTCAATTGCAAGGGGCAATTTCCATTGAAAAATCATAATGTCTATGGAAAATTTTTGAAGGGGACACGAAGGCCAAGAATAAGGGCAACGAAGGCCATGGCCTCCGTGGCCTCCGTTAAATTCAAGCCTTGCTATAAACCAATTACCAAATTGAGACCTTAGTTGATATCCACCTGCTTTATATGCAGTTAAACCATGCCACATGAACTCTTGGCTGGTGCCCAACATCATTTTGCTATTAAAACGCAAAAGCCTTTTGGTAATAAGGTTTTGAACGCTCGACGGCTTCCGAAAAAAAAAAACCAACCGGTGCTGCAAACCGCAAAATTACATTTCACACGAAAGGTTTGCGTACAAACCGGCTTCGGGCCGCACCAAAGCAGACATCATGGAAATTTGTCACGAAGCTTGTCGCGAGAAAGAAACTGTGCATATAGGGACAGTACTACTTGCCCCGCATGCCGCAATACCTGAGCTGCTAAACTGTAATCAAATTGTGAGTAATCAGATTGAGAATTTCCAGCAATTTACGAAACGCTGTCTCGGCAACGATCCCATCCGTCTAAAAAAAAAAAGCGGAAAAATGCACGTGGATGGTGTCAGCCGACCCCCCCCCCCCCCCAATCTTTTTATCCTTTCCGAAAGATCAGTCTAGACAGCAAGACGTCAAACGGGGTCTCACAAGGTATAAACTGATCATCTTCACGTGACCAACACAAAGCGCCTCCAAACAATGCAGGAAGTGAATCTGCCCCGTGGGAGGCAAATTTGATCATCGATAAACGCCGGTCCCTGGATCACAAACAATAAAGGAAGACACTAGTGTTCTAGTGCTCATAGCAATATACAAATGTGTGTATTCTTGATTTCTTTTACGGAATGTGATATTCGGATCATTTGACCAGGTTTGGGGTAGTGCTGTGCAGCTTTTGAAAACCGGACACCACCTTTAAAAAATTATCGGTTGCCCGAGCTCCGATTTATAAAAATTAATGACAGCGCTGTATATTGCCCACGTGTTGATAATGTGCAGTTCTTTGTGCACGATCAATAAATGCATAGCTCTGTTAAGTCTGTATATTTATAGGGGTGTGTAAAACATGCTTAAAACGATCGTTGTGGTGACGCATTATAGTACGTGAGTTTTTAGTCTCGGCCTACATGTACGTGCATGTTTGGGAATCTTGTGATGATTTGGTGCCGGCAACCTTACAGAAGATTCAGTCAGAACCGTTGACATACAATGTAACTTGCTCAGCATGACATGTTACATTTTTTTAATACCGCAAATCTGCACTGAAGCCTGCTGCAGCCCACGGTACCGAGCGCGACTTGACTGCACCAAATACACACGTTGTATGTATGACATGTGGGCTTGCACTTCCTGCCCGATTGCGAAATCTTGACTGTGTACTTCACTGGTGCACGTTCGTATGTTTTGAATGGTGCGGCATGGATACCAATCGTGGAATTTTCTGGATGCAACACTGCTGCATGAACCGGGCCATGCGGCCACGTGGTGTGCATGCAGTGTGCATGATGCATAGTACGCGATATGTTTACATCTTCTTTCGTGCGATCGTCGCTTTCGGAAGGCTTTTCACAAATTCTTTTTCATCAAGTATGCGAAAAGTTTGTTTCTACTTGCCAAAATGGAAGTACTCAGTATGTATAGTACACAATTTTTGGGGTTGTTTTAAATTTTGGTTTCATTATACCATTTTTACTATCTTTATACCCAAATCTGTGTAGATTTCTGTTTCGGTATGCTGTCAAAGTACGATAGTACCTTTAATACAGCAATTGATAATTTCGTAATTCCAATTTGAAAAAAATAAACATAAAACAAGACCAATAGGCCTACGTGTCATTTAGCACTTTGCTCGAGTGACATCACAGCCTTTGTTCTCCTGGTCTTGGCCTTTGTGCCCCCCTTGCAACATTCCAACAGATGGCTTGCATTTCCATCTGATGCAGGTGCCCTCAACAATGAAAAAACAAGTGGGCAGGGGTCGATTTCACCAAACTCATCCAAACTCATCCTACCTTACTATGAATCGTAGGACTTTTGATGCATTACAGCCCTACGTAGGATATGATGGGTTATCCTTCGTAACGTACAATCAATCATAGGACTTTGTAGTCAGGTTTTATGTTGAACTTAGACTGAGATGAACAGTCAAAGCCAAGAGGCTAAAAAATATATGTACAGTACATGTAGGCTATGTGTATATGTCAATGCATGTACAGTATTTGCATACGGTAATGCACAGAACTAACTGTCCATGTACATTATACATGTAAACAGGCAAGCCTACTGTATACCGGTATTGTAAAATCACACATCTATGAAGAGAACATACTTGTACACAAGTACATAAGGATAAGACTGGCGTGCCAAACTTACCAAAAACCTTCATACTCCCCGCTGACCGCACAGGAGAAACGCATGCACAAAACATCTGCGGCTTGCCCTAGAAACAACTTCTTATTCTTTTCCCAGAGACCTGCCCACGAACAGCTCTCCACAGCGACGACGGGCACAGCAAGCAAGAACACTGACACAACGCTGCCTATTCCTCACTGACAGGTCTTTTCACACTAAAACCTGTTTTAAAAAATCTTGTTTTTTGTAGATCAGGATTGCCAGTCTCTCCCAGCTGAATAGGCTCTGTGGTGTCATGCACAGGACAAGGTGAGATTTCCCTGAAAACTACTGTCCTCGCGGTGAATTGGCAAGGCCAAAGATGGTTAAGTAGGGGTAAAGTGAAAGAATAAGGCGCTTTGGTTTTGTTTCCATGGGAATCGGTTGTGTCCACAGATACTGGTGCGACCGCGATGCAATTACAGCGTTCCGTTCTTGCCCCAGGCTGCATTCATCACGTATGTAGGTGTTCGGCAACGCTCGGGAGAGCTCTACAGTATTCCATCCGACAAACAGCCCAGCGTATGTTATGCGTTTCCAGAGAGTGTGTTTGGGTGTGCGTGCGCAGTGTGTGCGTGGGTTCTGCATATGATGAGCCAAAGACCGATACTGTATCGGGTATCCCGTTTTAAAAAAGGAGACTAAACCGCAACATCAGTCTCACCGCTGGCAAGGCCACAACCGAGATTTGACCAGTGACGCTGTAACAAAAACATCCTTCTATTTGTTTCTTTTTCTAAGAATGCATTTATTGGGAGTGAAAGAGAAGGACAGCGAGCCAGAGGGTCATGAAAGGAGAAGTTCATCTCAGTGTGTTCATCTGCAGATATCTGTGTGGCGTTCTTCCTGCTCCAAGCTTGTACCGATGTTGCGCCAACGTCTGATGGACTCACCAGTGTGAACACGCCTGTGTATTAAAACGTGGGCACTGCAAATTACTGCCGAGTTGGGTCGATACAGCTGCAAAGATGGAAACAGCTGCCACCCTACGGAGGCTGTCCCGCTGCCCCTCAAGGGCTACCAAGTACCCCGCCAGCGCACCTTACAAATCCTTCGGTTCGCCACGGCCGATCGTTCGTTTCCAAAGTTGCCCCCCTCGGGCAAAGGAGCAATTTTAACTCCAACCGCAATTTCCTCCTTTCAAGAAGTTTAATAGTTGAAGCCCCTATGACTAAACATGTGCCTTGAAAACCAATAAATCAAAGTTACATGTATGTGTGAGAAGACCCAACGTCATGGGGAAGAAAGCTGAAAAGTTGATGGTTCCTCTGAACTAAGCTAGAGAGTGAGTTGTCCAGGAAAGAAACCAGAGGAGATATTGATGATGGCTGTGGTAGTAGTAATGCTCATTTCCACTCTACCTGTTTCTACATGTACATGCATCAGTCCATACGGCCACCATTCTCTGCCAGGCCCACGCAGGTGATCCCATCCAATACGTTGAGGAATGCTAAACCAGTCAGAGTGCATGCATGTGTGTCAGTGTTTATGCGTCTACCCAAACACTGTCGCTTGGCACTACTACTACAGTACAGCAGACAGAACACCCACTAAAAAAACCCGCACACCGGAAACCCCCCCACATCCAGAAGGAAAAAAAAACCAGTCATGAATGAACAAAACACACACACACATGCACTGTCAGTGCACACGCACAATAGAAAGAAAAGAAATGAAAAGGAATCATAAACCGCAGGCTGGCATTTCAGAATAACAGGATGACGACCTTTGTATAATGCCCCACTGCGTCATGATACACGTACATGTGTACAACCATTATGGCCAGTAGAAGTAGGTGATCCCCATTTCTGTTTTTAAAGTTGTTGATCGCATCGCATCGCCTGCCAGTGCTCAGTCTGGCAGTGTACCTTGCCCTCGCCTCCAGTGGCTCACTGTGGGATTGTGTTTACTGGCAGGTCAAAGGTCGGGCCTGTTCCTCTCTATCTCTCTCTTTTGTGCCAAGAGAAAAAAAAAAGAGCACTCTGAACCACTGCATGACCTTCCATAGAGTATCAAATGCTAGGATCTTGTATGCACATTGCAGGGCTCCACAAGAAGAAGATGAAGGCTGGGGGATATGTTGCTAGATTATATGCTGATGCTATTCTCAGTAATCAAACAGAGCCTCGGCCTTAGTAACACGATGATCGCAAATATTGATGTTGCCCCCCCCCCCCCCCCCCCCCCCCCAGTTAACCAAGTCCAGGATGAAGTGTGTCGGTTGACTCAATATCAGATATGTTCAGAAAATGATGATTGCCCCAATCGCTCACGCCATGGCATGCCTGAACTCACCGCCCAAATCTGTCTCGGTTTGTTTTTCGCAAAGATCGGGCAAAGGTCTTTCTGGAAAACGAGCTTCCAACACACCCATCCCCCCTTTCTTTCTCCTTCTTCCATCCTGTGGTTGATGACATCAGCGGTGATACCCTTTCTGAGCTGGTATTGTTGGAAAATCTGTGAGTGCATCTTTTGTTGAATGTAACAACGATCTGGAAGGGGGATGGCCAGATGGGCGGGGTGTGTTGGTATTAAAGTGGGAGGGATGGTTAAATGATCGCGAGAATAATAAGAGGCCATCAGTTTTTTTTCCACCTTCATGTGTCAATGCCCTTTCCTCAGGACTTAAGGAGAACCTGCCAGGAGAGGTGATGGGCTGGCCAGACACTTTTCCTGGGCAGGAACGTGAACTTATGTACGGCCATGCGTCATGCTGTAACACTCTCGACAAAAGTCAACGCTGTTTTTTTTTTTGTTCTGCCACACTATCACATCAACACTTACACTGACGCCTACCCCTGGATTCTCGGTGCTTGAAGTTGAACATTGCACCGGTAGCAACTTTACAACTTGTGAACACGTGTACGACAACCTAATGTACGTGCACGAGTGCACAGAATCTGAGCAGCTGTAGGTACCGAGACCTTTGGACAACCCTGTTTAGTTAAAGTCAATAGTGAATACTGTATTGTGGCAACTTGTTATATTAGTATGTAGATGATGTCGTTGACAAAGAAAGACTTTCTGAACCGGCATTTTGCAAGCTGACATTATGGAGAGGCGAATCAGAGGGTTCAATGCATGTAGTATTGATTAATAAAGTCCGTCTTGTTTTGCTAGCCAATGCGATCGTTGGCTCTCATCTGCCAGTCAGAGCTCAGAACTGGCCCTAAAAGGTCTCCGCTTATAGAACAAACAAAAACTGGGTCACATCCATCCGTGAATACACAAAACTTTTGAAAAGTTGTCGGAAGAAATGGATGAAGTTTGCACATCAGCAACATATTTATTTTACTATACCTCACAAATATTCACAATTTCGTCAAGTATCATCAAAATGTTCGTGTTTGTGAGCCGCCATTAACTTCATGTACATGTAGGTCGAGGCTCACGCACGCGCACTGTCAACTCTTCCTAGGATGCGCAGTGAGATGTTACATGCACAGTGAGATGTTACATGTGTAACAGTTCCTTCGGAGATTCCCTGGCTTAATCGCTGGTGATCTGCAAATAAATCCACTGGCACGTGATGGTGAATTGACCATTTGGGATTCAGCTATAGGTCATGAATATTTATGAGGTAAAGAAATAATAATTTGTACGGCCGGCAAAAACATTGACAGTACAGAACCAAGGGGAATACAGATGAATTAAAAATGCACTTACCTAACATCCGAACATATATGGCAGCTTTGTCTGTTCTGTCGAAGGAAATACCTCCCCTCCTCTGTAACAAGCAAACAAACAAAAAAGACAAAAGAAGAGAAAACATTAACCATTTGACTGGGCAACGAAAAATAAGAAGAAGCGAACAAATTAAAAAAACCACTAGGCATTCATGGGATTCCGACAAAAACCTCAGACAAAAATGGTTCTAATAGAGCATTTTGCTTAAAGACATATGTATGCGACGTGAAAGAAATTCAAGAAACTACCAATTGCATCTAGGTACTGCGAGTGCTTAACCTATCCAGCTAACTGATCTACGTGAAGATAAGCATTCAAATCACCCGATGCCATTCAGGTTTCGACTGACAGAGGAAGATAGTATGCCAACCGGTGTCTGTCAATGGCCTTTCCAGTACACTTCAGTGGCATTATAATGACATAATGACATGTGGTAGGCCTCAATCTCAATTGCAGAATGTTCAGTATTAAGTAATGACTTAAAACACATTTTGTGGTGGCAGACCTTGCCCTTTAGAGAAGTTGAATGCCAGGCCTGATGTATGGTGTGGATCTGGTATTACATGTACATGAGTCGCATGATGCAATATATTGAACAAAATGGTCCAATAATACAGTAATCCGAACAAAAGTTGTTTGAAGGCCGCTTTTTTGATTAAAAAGAAAACCGCGGTGGTGTCAGTATATTATTTTGTACACCACCAATCATCTTTTATTGAAATCTGGGAAGCCGGAAAACTAATCATTCATGAGCAAAAGACCTGTGGAGAAATCCGGGAGATGTTGTCCATGCCAAATATTCTTCTAAGTTCACGTTCCTTCAAGGAATAAATCACGCACCACACACCGAGTAAATTATTTTGTTGCTGGACAAAATACGGATGGGGACATACCAGTAATGGCGGACAGTATTTCATGCCGTAGGATTGGTCTATAGGATCTGAACATTGTGAGAATAACATGGTGTAATATTCCAAGTACACGTAACATGCCACATTGCAGAGGCATATCAGCACCTCCAAAAAATAGCATCATTATTTGTGAGCGAATGCTTTCCACGGCCAATAAAACTAGCAGGGCATTATAAACTCATTTTGACAGAACACTTCACAAAAATGAGGATGTGATATGTACACGTATACAATGTACAGGTGTACATATGTACAATGTACATGAACATTAGTTGAGGTATGTGCAGTCAAAAACATGCACTGTACATACAGTTGTATCTTTCTGCACAATAAATGCATGCGCGTGATCTCACAGTCTCGACTGGTCTTGGCCTATATGCCCCACTTGAAATGTTGCCATAGATACCGTGTAGTTTCATTTCCCCCACACTCACCTAATTAAATTGTTGGTGGGGGGGAGGGAGGGGAGGGAGGGGGCGATGGAAGGAAAAGTGGCCTTGGTTTTATGCAATTGATGTTCTAAGTCAGCATGTGCTCTCATTTTCATATAATTATGATACATGCATGATACATGCCTACTGTATACGTGTACATGTACAGTGACAGTGTGACAACATCATGGATAAATTTCAAATTCATGTTGACTGCAAATGTATGTACAGTATGTACAGTGTACTGTACTCATGTAAACAATTAAATACATTGGATAGACCAACATGTTTACAACTTGCATCTCCTTTTTGATATAGAGAAGGGACTATTTTTGCACAGGAGGTCAACCTGGTCAAGAAAACCCCCAACTACAGTGCATCACAAACAAATAAACAATATTAAATACATGTATATGTGAAAATATTTATCTGTACATTTACTTGTTCATCTGTTGGCTGTCGGGGTGTTTGTTTTTGTGTTTGTTTGTTTTTTATTTTGATAACCATCCTGTAATTGGTGATTTTAATTGCCATTGGTCTTGCTTAATAAATAAATAAATTAATAAAATAGAACTTTTCGTATTGAAGGTAATATCATACCCTGGTACTTTGATTTTTGTCAAAGAAATGCAGATTCCCATGGGCACAAATATCAGGAAAGATACAGTAACAGTCATCTGTGAAATTCCCAGTCCCATACGGTGCCCACTTTTTGAGAAAACAGTGAAAAATGCCAACAGTAATTCTGAAGTCTTTTCACCATTATTTATTAGATCTTTCAAAGATCAAAATTGTTTTTGGTCATTGATTTTACTCTTTTCTGGATAAATACAGCATTACAGGCAGAAATGGTATGTTTCTACCATCATCTTTATACCTTGCAAGTTATAGGTATTAATCTGTAAAGATTTCGGTTTGTATGCTCCCAAAGTGGGATAGTACCTTTAAGAAGGGCTCACTTTAGAGTTGGCCAATACATGTACAGGTGTATGCTTTTTACCATTCAGGGAACTCCGCAGAACTGAACAAGTTTCAGCGATGGCCAATTTATTAAATTCAACAGCAGATTGTATTTTCAGCTGTTGCAAAAGGCCAAATACTCGTTTGTCAAAGCCGCACAGGAAATGACACAAAACAAAACGGTAAGGAGGTGTTTTTTTGTATGCATGGCAAGTGTTAATGAGGGCTGTGCATTATACATGTATTGTCCGTGTGTATGCTGATTTTCCTTCTCAAACACTCGGTGATTCCAACCTATAGGAACCAATATTTATCCAGGGTCTAAATGTACAGTGTAAAACACAGAGCTTGCTTTGTACATGTATAACTTAGCAAGAAAAAAATTGTCTCTGGCCCTCGAGGCTTGCTTGTAGACAAAACAGGCTGCATGCATGTCAGAATTCCACACTTAAAATATAATTGAACATTACTGTTTAAATGCAGATTCTTTTGACAAGTAACACGCACTCGAAATGTATACTCCCCACTTTGCATATATTCTGTGTGTGCTCTTTAGATTTTTGTTCCGCGTCCAAACTGATGAGAACTATTTCCTGCGAAAAAGGGAGATCGCGACTCTTTCTCTCTCTGAAATTTACACTGGTCCTCCAGAAACAGTTCCACATCATCAACTCTTTTCTTCCCTCCTCGAGACAGAAAAGCGGAAAATACCAAAGTGGAACTTTAAGATGCCCCATCAATATTCTGAAAATTAATGGGGGGGGGGGAAGACCTTTCCGACAGATCCTTGTCAATATTTTGTTGTTTCTTTCAACAAAATTCCCGAGCTTGACAATCTCAGACAGAGTAGGAGGGCAGAATATCCATGGGCATATAAGCACGCATTAGACAAATCAATTTCGATTCTTTCAGAATCCAATTTTTATTTTTTTTTCATTTTTTTTTTTTTCCCCCGTTCTCCTCTGCAAATAGTTTCTCTTTCAAAAAAGTTGTTATTGAAAGCATAGAGGAAGGAAACAGAATTTCTCCTCTATGTTGAAAGGTTGCCCGATCTATATGGAGCAGTCCTGGCAGTTTACAGCAGGTTGTTGGCTATACATTTCGGTATCAGGAGGCTGTGGCAGCGCGGAGGGACGGTGAGAACCAACCCAGTATCGATTAATCAATTACCATTTGCGATGTTACCGCATCTGGCATTTTTTTTTTTTTTGAGGCGGGTTCATTTTAGAGTCAAATCTCAGGGACTTCATTGCAGGTAGGAGAAAGAGGGGGATAAAAGTGGGGGAGGAGGGAGGGATGGAGGGCGTTGAGAGTGGGGGAGTGGCAGTCCATAATCGGCTTGATTGCTTTCCACACTTGACAAAGAGTAAACTGAGGACGCCTCTTACACTTATCTTCAAACATCACCCACTTCTAAACTCCTTTTGCCTAGGATGCCCTGGATGATGAAGAAAAATCATATATCCCTGGGTACTAGCTCCAATATATGCACAAGCTGCATGCTCACATGCATGCATGTTAATGGCCAAAAACATGCACAGTTCTAAATACTATCACTAGTATCAGACAGTCCATCCAGGGGTCGATTCCACCAAACTCATCGTAATCTTCTATCAATCGTAGGACTAAGGATGCATTGCAGCCCTACGTAGAATACGATGGGTTATCCTTTGTAACTCGAGTTACGATCGATCATCTAGAGTTTTGTGAAATCGATCCCTGGGTTCTCAATTTGTTTTTCAAGGTACCAAACAGGGGTCAATTTCATCAAACTCATCGTAACTTTACTATCAATCGTAGGACAGCATAGGACTGCAGCCCCACGTAGAAGTCCTAGGATGCGATGAGTTATCCTTCGTAACTCTAGTTACGATCGATCGTAGGGCTTCATGAAATCAACCGAGGGCTGATGTCATTGATCATGTCCTTGATGACCCCTTGGTTATTTTCTTTCTAAAATGTTTCCCCTTGGAGAAGATGTGTTCGAACCTTGAAATCATAACATTGGTCCGAGTGGGAATCTTTGAGAAACAAGTTCTGGGTTGTGCATAATAAACCTCCTGCATACTTAGAGGTATGGGGGATTGCATCATTGCAATGTACTACGTAGGATGTAAGATTCTTAATACTGAAACAACTCTGCAAAGTTCTTGTTTCAGAACACAGAAAGGAAGGTACATGATGTAGGTTTGCAGTGACACCATGTAATCTCTTATGTGAGAGTGTGTGGTTCTGAGAAGAACCGTAGGTATTATCTCAACGTTCCCAACAGTGTGCTCTGTTTGTCCTCAGGAATAAACACAGAACAAACCCTAACCTTCTGTGTGCACACATCTTCCACACAAGATGAGTGCTGCTTAATACCAGACATTACCAGAGTCTCCAGAGGTGTAAAACTACATCACAAACCATATGTGCGGTGAGCTGTGTTATGCAGGTAGGTTATGGTTAAATGGTATGATGGGGGGGGAGCAGTTAACTAAAAAAAAAGATGCTTGCTTTGTTGGGGGATTGACGAAATATCAATGATTTTTTTATTTGTTTTTGTTAAATAGTTTCCATCCTGTCATGGCTGGTTGATTTTGCAGGACTGGGAGAAGAAAGCGTGAACGAATAATTGTAAACCTATCCACGCATGGCCGGTAAAATTCAATCAAACTAACCCATATACAATAACATGTAGATACCATCTGCTTTGATCACATCTACAATATCAAATCTGCATAGTGCTGGTATGAATGCATACAGTACATGTACTATATGTAGGCCTCATACTGCACAGAAACCTGTAGTGTAGGTCGCCAACAAAATAATTGGTGTTTTTTTTCTGTGTGTAACATAATTAATGCTTTTTTGAGGAAGAGTTACAAAATATGTGTACGTGGGTGGCATTATTAAACAAATAATGGGAAAAAAACCAACAGCAGCATCCAAACAGATGCTGTCAGATATATACAGGTGCCAATTTCACGGCCCTGCTTAGCACACAAATTTGCTAAGCATGACATTTCTGTCTTGATAAAAAACAGGGTTTAATAACAATCAAATTTCCATGTGCTGTGTATCGCTTGTGATTGTTCTTTGGCTGTTGTTCAATGACCATGAATATCAAATGAAATGGGGGTTTGTTTTATTGGGCAAGAAATGTTTGTGCTAAGCAAATTTTTGTGCTTAGCAGTGCCATGAAATTGGCCCCAAGCCTACCATACCGGTAGACGATACATGTGTATGCTGAACTGTGGAATTAGTACTTATTAAACACAAACAAAATACGAAATCTACTACTGACTACAATGTCAGGGACAAGTCCTGACTGATGACTACATATTAGCAATTTAAATACGCACTCGATCACTGACGCTTATTTAAGTGGATTTTCTAGGAGGTACTTACACTTCGGGATCATTTTCTTTTTACGTAATTAATTCTACACTACAAAAGAAAGATTCAAAATATTTTACAGGGTTTTTATTATCTCTCTCCCATTTTAATGGGTTTGAACTGCGAGCTGCAGCTCGTAGATTTTGAAGAATACTCAGCAGATTTCATGGTATGAAAATAAGAACTGTGCACGGGATGTGTTTTGCATTGTGTACAAGCGCGCAAAAGGTTCTGAACGCTCAAAGCTTAGTCTTCTATAACTTCAAAATATACTACACAGCCAATGCATACAGTCCCAGTGCCCAAAATGCTGATGAATGAGGCTGTATGTAGGAAGTGACCGTCATTTTGAAGAATGAGGCATTTATAATTTCACATCAGGGCCTAATGCACATCTCACCTTTACACTGAGGGGGAAAAAACCAACAAAACAACGCCATCAAAAAGCGAAAAAAAAAAAAAAGCGCAACAGCAGGGAAAAAAAAAATAACACTCCCAAAGGGTATTGCAACGAAGCAGTATGGGTTTAATCTACGCCATGACAATATCAGTGCTGACAGCTTAGTGACAGAGTCAATTGCCGACTTCTTCACAGGCAATGGCCACATATATCTGTCATTATCAGACAGAGAGAAGCAGGGACAGACCGGGAGAGAGCTGACTGGCTTGTCTCCTGCTGAACAGCACCTTAAAGGTAGCATCATACTTTGGTAAGAAACCAAAACAGAAATGTTCACAGATTTACCTATAACTTACAGGGTATGGAGATGGTGGTGGTAGAAACATACAGTTAAAATGGTTCCACCTGAAATGGTGTATTTATCCAGAAATTAGCAAAACACCGACCGGAAATATTTTTGATCTAAAAGATCAAAAATAAAAGAGAAAAAGACTTAAAAAATACTGTGGCCGTTTTTCACTGTTTTCTCAAAAAGTGGGCACAGTATGGGACTGCAATTTTCACAGATGACTGTTACTGTATCTGTCTTGATATTTTTTGCCCATGAATCTGTATTTTTTTGATAAAAACTAAAGTATGATATTACCTTTAAGTATGGAAGATGGAGGTGGGGGCGGAGATGGAGTATCATCAAGGCCTATGCTTGCTCTTTTTTGTTTTCTTTTCATTTGGGGTCCTTTAGGAAGCTCCCATCAATTTTTTTGAATGATGGCTAGTGATACCATCAGGAAGTGGAAAGTGAGGAGAATATTTGTGTATGTTGCCTGTTGTTCAGTGCATCATTATATTATCTAAAAACACAAGTAGGAATTCTAGAAGGAGTTCACTTTGAGGGGTTATTTGAAGGTTACCATGAAAACAAAATTGATTTTAAAGGTAATATCATACTTTGGTTCTTGTCAAAGAAATGCAGATTCATGGGCAAAAATATCAAGACAGATAAAGTATTAGTCTGTGAAACATCTGTGAAAATGACAGTCCCATACGGTGCCCACTTTTTGAGAAAACAGTGAAAAACAGTCACAGTATTTTCTCTTTTATTTTTGATCTTTTAAAAGATCAAACAGATTTTTGGTCGTTGTTTGACTCTTTTCTGGAAAAATACAGCATTTCAGGTGAAAACATTTGAAAGGTATGTTTCTACCACCATCATCTTCATACCCTGTAGTTAAAGGTAGATCTGTGAACATTTCTGTTTTGGCTTCTTACCAAAGTATGATACTACCTCCAAGCAAGCAAATTACACAAAATACGCAATAAAATTTTGTTAAATCCCAGTCTGATCCAATAGGCCAATAATGATGGCATCAGACTTTCATACATTGTACAATGTACATGTGGGCTTTCTGATGGAGCCACTGAGCCACATTCACTGAGCGCCATAGGAAAGCATGATAAACAATGAAAGGCATCCTATGTACACATGGCTAATGGGATGGCTTCTTTACTGAGATCTATTTTAAGTCAAGCTCTGATGGCCTGTCTATACTGCACAAACAAGCAATGTAAAGCAATGCTCATTGCTTAATATGTAAATACAGTACATACACTGTATGTACCTTTACATATATGTACATGTATAATACAGGAACATGATTTGTAAAAATCACAGGACATGCAGCACTCATACTTTGTTTAATCCAACATGTACATGAACATTTTAGCTCAATCACACCTGAGTCACGAGAAAATAGCAAAAAACATGACTCAATGTTTCTTGTAAATCATAGAATGGTTTTGATCTTACCCCGAGACTACATTAAATTGCTTTTGGTCTTTGTTTTACTAGGTTTTGATTAAATACACGTTTCAGGCAGAAATATGCTAAATCTGTGAACATTTTTTTTTGGGTATGGTATGTTACCAATCCTGTACTGTACCTTTAAAGGGAACACACAGGGCATACCGGTACATATTAACACAATTAGTACTTGCTAATGTGCATGCAGCACAATTGCAGCAATAGCACTATATTATATAGGCTAGGGGGAAGTGACAGTGGTTTTAACAACAGCAGCAACAACAACAACAGTGACATCAATGACAACAAATAAAACAATGATGACATCTGAATAACAAAAACAACAACAACGTTCCACAAATATCGGCTAAATTGCAGTCCAGGGTTCACCGCGAAGGAGTTCAGTAAGCTCGGGGCTCACTTGACATTATTGCATCTGATGCCAAGTGCCTGAGACACCGAGTCTTTTGTTTCAGGTGAAACAATTTCAACCCCCTAAATAAGAGACTCTTAGAGTAGCTGAGGGAGGGGTGAGAGCACCAAGGATGGCATTTGATAATGTCAAGTGTGACAGCTGGCCGTAAGGGCTCCTAACTGAGCAGAATCGGGGGAACTCCTCATAAAAAAATAAAAGACCCTTGGATCTCCCTGCGTATCTATACCCACAAATCAGTATGTCCGATTAAACTTTGATCATGCAAACTACAATGGAAAGACAAAAGAATCAATTGTCTTTTTCTTAAATGTATACTACATGTTTGGTAAAGGTCACATAACAGCACTCACACAATGCCTGATCCAGCACATACATGAATTGATAAACCTGTGAAAATTTGGTATTGTGGGAATACACCGATCCAGTAGGCCACGCCCACCATAGCAACGTCCAAGCAACAACGCACATGCGCACGCACAAAACATGTCACGATCATCCAACCCACACACGAAGCGATGCACACTCTCAACCACCGAAAGCTCCACTCTCCATTGAACTTTGGTTTTGGAAAAGGCCAAAAATGTACATTTTCCTCTCAGCCGGGGCACCAAGAGTCAGAATTACAATGAAATATAAATGCCGCTTGACCATGGCTAAGAATAAAACTCGGGTTTGTAAAAGAATTGTCTTGTAACTACGAAACAAAAGTAAACTCAACGAAAAGTGTGTGGTAAAGAATACAAAATTTTAAACATTTTGTCAGATAAAATGGCGGCAATTTGTCGGACCTTAAATAACGTGTTGTGATTGGTAAATTTGTCAAGGGGCGTGGCCTACTGGATCAGTGTATTCTGCAAACTGGATGAGGAGGGGAAGGGGGTGGGGGGGCTTGTCAAGTTTTCATCTGGTGTCTGTGCCTTGTGAACATTCTACAGACACTTTGCCAATGATTACGGCCTATGAACAACAGCCAAAGCTCAAGTGTACATACACAACATTATTAAAGACATAAATTTCATGGTTAGCAAATGTTTGTGCTAAGCAGGGCCGTGAAATTGGCCCCAGGACACAACATTATCAGTGTCTCTACTTTAATTTATTCAAATAAGGAGACTGTTAGAACAGGAAGCAAATTATTCAGTCTGTCCAAGCGCTACACTGTCAATGCTCTCAGCATTAAATGCACTGTGCCCAGAGTGCAGTCTTGGCAAATTTCAAAGAGAAATGGCAACATCCCGGTGAACGGTATAACGGTACAGCAGAACAGGGCTAGGTAGACTGCTACAACGGATCCACGGTCTATTGACACTTCGATTCTGGACTGAAACTGAATACAGGTGCGCAAATTTGCATTACGGTGTGGATTGCACACGGGGACACGAGCCAGTCCGCTTGTGTCGGGAAAGCGCTAAATAGCACTAGGGATGGGGGTCACGGGAGAGGCGAGATACTTGGGAGGGTGCCCTGGCTAACGCCTACATGTATTTGGAAAACAGAACGGGAGCGGGCACAAATTAAAACCGTGGTCGAATAAATGACATCCTCTGATCACTAACAATTAGTATTTGTATTTACAATCGTACCCATCCTTTTCCTAATTGTTCAATAATTTATAATTTATTTCATTTTTGATTGACAAATTTCTAAATTGAAGTGTTTTTTTTCTCCATTTATTCCTTGTCTCCGTATAACGCATCTCAGATGTTTCTTATCAAAAATAAGCATCTATATGTGTCCTAATTTTATATTCAAGAGGTTGGCAAGGCGACTACCTTAGCTCGCCCGTGGCAAACAGCAGGACAAACTCAATCCTCCCAGCATGTGTTACGCAACTAAAGCGAGTACAAAGTTAGTGTGATCTGATCAAAGTTTACAGTGTGCTTCCAACAATAAAAAAATTTTTCTCACTCGATAAAAGGTCTTGAATTCGGACGTACACGTAGCATATTGACGGTATAAACGGCTTCTATCTTTCTTTTTGTGGAAAGAAATTGGTGTGGTTTGAAAAGGTTATAACAGCAGTCAATGATTGCAGAGATTTATCTCCGATGACAGGAAGGCATCGATTTGTTAAAAAGTCCAAATCATTCGAAAAATGTCACTTGTTTCAAATTGGTGGAGTGCTTTTCCTGCGGTAAAAGCTTGCCAAGCTGAAATGGTCAAAGGTTCAACTGAGTGACAAGAGGAAAAGAAGTTTCTTTTTTCAAGGGGGAGAGAAGCAATAAAAACGTTTCCTCCTAAAAACACATTGATCAGAGTTGGATGAGACTACTGCGATGCTACTGTATGTGTGTATGTGGCAGATGGATTGATTGAATTTTGAGAGATTCTTATGTAATCTTTCGTGTAAGTGAGAAACACAATCTTCTTGTTTGTCACGCAGCATCAACAAACACTGCCTACGTGTATGACAAGCTGTATGACAAGAGTGTCAGGTTTTGCGACAATGTTTTTGTGGACTACGACCTCACGGAGCCATCACGTTGAAAGCGGTCAAATCCTGAGGTTAAACCGAAAGCTGGTTGCTGCCAGAGTTGCAGGGAGGGTGGGTGGACTTGGTGCCAAGTTGCTGAATCTCTGTGCACTGTTGTCAGTATACGGCTATCTTGGAGGAAACTATGGTACCTAAAAATGACAAAATTGCACATTCACCTACATGTAAGCACTTGCACAGGAAACCACAAGATGGGCCGATGGCATTTTATCTTTTAAACCTCTGGCTGTGGTCGTCCCGCTTTAAGAACGATATCAACTGTAAGGTGACAACCTTTTTTCTCTTATAGACTGCCTGGAACTGAATCAACTGATTGCTTGTAAATTGCCTTGTGTGACATGGCCCTAAGGTATTCCATGTCTAACTACAAGCTTGTTACCAAAAAAATGACAACATCGCAGTTTTACCTTGTGAACAAAACAACAACTGCATACAAGTAGGACTTGAGGCCCCGGCTGTTATTTCTTGCACCCAGGGAGCTGAACTGGGACTCCCAGAAGATCATCGGTGTGAAACTAACTTGTCTTGTCCCGATGACACAAATTACAGATGGGACTGTCGGCCATCCCTAAAGTCAATTGTTCCACAAGATCATGGGACGAATCTGCCGCCAGCGCCGAGTCCTAATTGCTTAGGTTTCCCGCTTTGCACTCAGACCGACACGCCATGTGCCTCGTGTTTTCCCAAAGCACCGGCAGGAAGAATGGCTTTCGCTCAGCTTTACTGATCTGTAAGTTCATCATGTCTTTCAAACCGTACACAAGCAAGCCTTTGGATACATGTAGGTAGGACCTTCTTGGCCCAAATTATGGAATTCACTATGGTACATGTACGGGGTACTTTACAAAACAAATTTACAATTAGGTCATCCAACCTTGTCTCCGTTATCTGAAATCTGAACACATGTATACATACTGTACAGTGTGGAATTTCTGTTTTAAATAAATAAATAAATATTTACATTTATTACGCGCCTTTTCTTAAAGTAACAAAGCGTAACTTAGGTTTTTTAGGTTTTGAAATTGAAGCCCTGTTAACATTCTAAGTTCAAAACAAGAATCACTGAAACTGTAGCCACAAGCCTTTATTTTTCATACCTGCCACTTTCAAATTACTTTATGGAATTGAGTCGAAGCCAAAGCTGAGGTTAAAAGAAGAGGGATGCCATTCTCTATGAGGGTCAGAATGGACAAATGTATCCTAAGTGGCACGCCAGTCTGGTTTCTCACCTTCACAGTATCATTTAATATAGATAGTCAGAGCCCTGTAATTACAATGTAAAGTATTATCCTGGGTGTGCTTACAACATTCAAATCACACAGTTAATAGGCACGTTCTCACACACCAAAAAGCGTGACTATTTGGGTCGTGATTTGGAGCGCGCTCCAAATCGCACTAATAGTGCGTCTTTTTGAAAATAGTCGCAATTATTTGCTGTGTGAACGGTGCACCAAAAAATACCGTTTTTTTATATCCCATCATGCAAGGCGGGCCCACGAGTTCAGCACAGGATGCATGCCAACTTCACGCTTCACTGCGCACGGGCAGTTTGATAGAAATCGTACCGGTACGATTTGGGTTGCACTTTTTTGGCTGTGGGAACACACCAAAAAGCGCGACTATTTGGGTCGCGATTTGGAGTGCGACCCAAATAGTCGCGCTCTTTGGTGTGTGAGAACGTGCCTAATGTGTCTTTCTTGAAGTCTTGTCTGCTTTTTATTTTCCCCTAGGAATAGGGTATCAACTGGTTGGGAATTCCACCCTCTCTGAATCTTATCTCGTGCATATCATGTGTTCCACTGGTATGAAAACATGGAGGTCAGTCACCAGGTGAAACAAAATGATTTAATAATAATCAGATTCCAGCTTGTAAAACAAAAATGTTCTAGTTTTTCATTGGAAATAATGTTTAATATTCATTACAATTGTTGAAACTTGAAGCTGTCGAATATGACACTTTGAAATACTCGTTGTAATGTGGCTATGGGATGGGTGGAATAAGCGACCTTTGAAAGTGGAAATTGGAAAACTTCAGATGAGCAACGGGTGTGACATTAGGAAAAGCATCTAGATTTTGTAAGTAACATTATCACAAACTAATGATATTACATACATTTTTGTGCAATGGTTTTCTATTTTTATACATGTAGTGTGGAAACACTGCAGTGCTTGTTTGCATCAGATTCAAACAATTTACATGCAAACATTTTTTAAAAGGTCAGGTTTTTCTAGTCAGTTTTTTTTTCTCATTTTCTCATCTTTTTTATTATCAGTCATTGTGATTTTTACTCAATTTGTGTTCAAAAGAGATCCATTTGTTAGAAAGACAAAGATTTAATCTGAGGTAAGAGGCTGAACATTTTCAAATTTACCACTCATAAATGAAATCAATACGGGCGTTTCACAATTTAGAGCGCCACCAAGAGGGCAGCAGGGAGAGGCCGATTTACGTGGTGCATAATGGGAAATTGTCAACATTGGAGATTTTTCCCCTATACGTTCAATCGTCTCCGCCATTTAACCCACCGTATATCTTTCATCCATAGGTATTTCCCAATGTTTTCCAGTTTGGATGTGTGTGCTGTGCATCCGAAAGATTCGCAAACATAAACCATTGTGATAACACATGAAATAAACGCACAAAACGACCCAAGAGTTAGCAATAACGTCGAACGTATAGGGGAAAAAACTCTGATGTCGACAATTTCCCATCATGCATCGCGTAAATCGCCTCTCCCTGCTGCCCACTTGTTGGGGCTCTAAATTGTGAAACGCCCGTATTGATACCTTTTTGCCATTAATTTAAATTCAGCCAAAAATGGGGTACGATAACAAACACAGTTTTGTTCCAAGTGGTTTGGTGTGGCTTGACATACTTGTTTTATGTCCAGGGTTAGAGAAACCTGACGTGCAAGCAATTGTAACACTTAACCCAGCTGGCACGGGGCCAACTGCATCCATAATTCAAATGGAGATCTATCTTTACTGAAGCAGCAATGCTCCATAATTTCAATCGACCATTACCAAGATTATTTGAAATAATTTATTCTTTACAATTATCCGGCGGGCCGCCCCGGAATAGGAAAAGGATATGATAAATAAATCCTTTCTAAATTGAAGTCTAAGTGCATACTAAAATGTACATAAACCATGCATATGAAAATTTGTTGACTGCAATTTGCCCCCCCCCCATTCCTAACCCCATTTCAGTACTGTTCAAAAGAATACTGGCACATGAGTGTACAAATGACTAGTGACTGAATACATGACAAATTTTGATAATTTTCTTTTTAAGAGAGAACAGTTACATCTCCTAAGCTTCTGTCAAGATTTACCAGGTAAAATACACATTTTGATGATTGAATAATTGGCACTTGGAAACAATTTGGACATGTATAAATAATAAATTCACTACAAACAATGAAATTCTGTCTTGTACATACATGTATGTACATGTATGCAAACATTTGAGTCCAGCCTGCTTTGTTAGTGGCATTGGAACTCATAGATGCAATTTTTTTCTGGTTTTATTTTCGACAAAACATGAAAGTCTGCTTTTTTGCCTTGTAGCTATGATCCACTTTACATGCATGCACGTATATCAAAACATTGACTATTCAACTCAACAGAGTAAATAATTCCCTCTAAATACTATGGATGTTTTTCTCTCTCAATTGATTAATGACATAATTAAAGACTTACATTTATCTGTCTCCACGCCCGTCCAAGGGAATTACCGTACTGGCAAGGCCAACCGATTTGTTAATAATGACTACCGGTAATTGCCAACGTACAAAAAACTTATATTTTTTTTACATTATAATTATTTTTCCCAACTGTAAGCCTTTTTGATGGAGTAGTTCTGTTTTTCTTTGTTTTTCTATTCAATTGTTGTTTTCTAAAAAGTCCAAGTTTTTTTAAAAAATTGCTGGGGCTTGTAGAACTGTATGGGTTGCATAGATGTATGTGACATGTATGTACATGTACACGTATACTACTTGTACACGTATACTACTCGAACATGTATGTATCTGGCTTGCAACAAAATTATTGATTAATCGTGCTCAACTGAGGTCAACAATTCTTCACAGTGAAACAGGCTGATGCAGCAAATCCGCCTTGTGACCCTGGGATAAGGTGTGCATCGCTGACACTGACAGGAACAATAATAGATTTAAGCATCTGAAGTGCCCCTCAACAGGACTAGCAATTCAGTTTAATAAGAAAGGAGATCAAAATAATCCCCTCTCCAAAAAGAAACTGTATGGAGGGGTAAGGAAAAAAAAAAAAAAGGAATTGGGTTCCACGATTACGTGACGGACAACAACAACCAACCGAGCCCCTTAATGAAAAAAAAAAAAAATCCACATTATTGATTTGCCATCCAGAGTGCTTCTGAGCCAGGAAGACTGACAAATTTATGCAACACATTCTTCTTCTTTTTTCGTCCCCTTTAAAATCGGACAGAACTCAAGTTTTTAGCCCGACTGTTTGTTCATCAAATTGGCCATAGATATCGTCTCTCTCTCTGCTGTCAAGTGGTGAAGACACTACAGGAGAGGGAAGGGGGGAGGGGATGTGAAGGGAAAACAAAGGCTCAGTCTTATACTAGCAAGCAAGATCCCAGGTTCGTGTGCAGTATGTGTACATGTAAATGTAAATTACAAACATAACCAACGCATGCATAATCAGATCAGAGAGAGAGAGAGAAGGGGGGAGGGGGAGAAAAGAGAAGAAAAAAAATCTAATCTAAACAACTTCTCAGCAAATTCTACCACTTTATTAAGCACAGGTGAGAGTCGGAACATCTTCTATCTGAACATCAACAACATGTTTTTGAATCCTAATCACCCCTCAAAAAAAAAATCCCATTATGACATAAAAAAACACCACCAAGATGGAACAAAGAAAAAATGCTTCTCCTATTCTTCTTTAGCTGGGGGCAGTTCCATCAGATTTTTGCAGATTTTGTGCCTATATTATAACAAGCTGTTGAATTTGGTGGGCATTTCATGGGTTGCCATATGGCATGGCATCGGTACCAAAATTCAACGGCGAACTCGTCGTAATTGCAAGCTTGCAGTCCAAGCCGTTTGTGGGTAGGGGGTCAGTGTTGTTGCTAGCTTGGAAGGCTTTTTGCCTCCTTATTAAAGCAAGGCACTAATTGATTGCATCCAACCAGGGGATTATGGGAACATGTAATTGTGCGTACCTTAGAGGGTTCAGAAGGTTATATGTACAAGTGTGTGTCCAAACCAATAAGACTATAAATTAAGGTGACCAGACGTCCCCGATTTCCGAAGACAGTCCCCGATTTGACAGTGCCGTCCCCAATGAAAAATTGTTTCCTGAAAATGTCCCCGATTCAACGAAATGCCACCAGTTTTGATAAGGAACGTTTCCCATGGTGATAAAGACCAGACATATCAATAGGATTTCATGTGCACTGATGTAGGTCTTGAGAACAGTATCCATCAATAGCACAACACATCACATGAAATACTGTACACAGCATGATGGAATCAATAAAAACCGCATAGCCCAGCATATTGATGTCACAAGTTGACAGTCGATTATAACGAAAGCTGCGTTAAAATTTGATTAGCTTCACATTACAATATATGAAAATTAGATATACACATGTACATTGCGGTTAATTTTTGTAACCTAGGATAGCATTCCACACTAATCACAATGGCAATTTGTGAGTTAACTGCGTATGCAAGCAACATTCCAACTGTGATAAAAATCGGGGCAAATCATTCCACGAAATGACCGGGCGTGCACTCTACTGTAAACACGTTTTGGTTCGTGCATGCATGTGTGTGTTTGCAGTACATGCTAGATTAGATTGTGGTCAAAGGACAAAATGCACTTTGCTGGCTCCAATTTCATAAAGAGTCGCTTTAATTAATCAAGCACGCAAATTAGTTAAAGTCAAGGAAAGTTTAACTCCGCCGATGCGGATTCACCAGTATAAAACTGCATGTAGTGCAACCTTTCTGCAAATGGTTCTCGGAACCTCTTTTTAGAATAAAAATTGGCCGAGCACAATTTTACGGCTCAGCAAAATTTACCCCTTTAATCTCAGCAGCATGCACAATAGCTAAAGTATATCAACATTTTCATTTTACAATCTTCATACATGTATGTACAAGTAGGCCTGTACATGTACAAAAAGTGACTTAAAATTTGAGCAGGACTTTACCTGGCTTACAATACATGTATGAATAGCTACGTGTACATGTGTAAGTCTGCATTCAGGGCTTGAAATATCCACTAAACCGTGGACCGAGTCTAGTGATTTCAGTGTCGGTCCAGTAAAGTGTGTCTGGCTGTCTAGTGATTTTGTTTTCCTTGCACAATTGAAATGGTGCCTAAATTGGTGATTTTTGACACAATATTGCATACAATTACTGTTTTCCTGTACATGAATGCACAGGTCTTGTAAAAAAAAGTTCAGGTCTAGTAAAATGCTTCAGTCACTAGACCTGCTGTCCAGAGCTTTTTTTTTTCACGAAATTCGAGCCCTGGCATTATAAGTGAATAATAAAACTCCCCAAGGTTCAGACAATCGTCGATATGAAATTACTCACATGCGCTAATAGCACCAAAAACAAAAATGGAACAATAAAGTATGTATCTCAGGAGAAAAAGAAGTCAATATGGGCAGGAAAAAATATTTATTACAAGAGGATATATGCCATATAATGTACAGCGGATTACTTGCATAGCCCAAGAAGAAAAGTGACATGGAGACCGACCGGCTGGCTGGGTCTACAATACATGCACTTACATAGGCTTTTTTTCTCCTTCTGTGGGCGAAGACACTGCAACCTTATCAAGGACTTTACTTACTCTGCAATTCACACTTGACAGTGCGATGGTGAAGCACTTGATCATGGCTGCGTTCTTAATTAATACCCTTACGGGCAATATCTCAAGTGAAGGAGGCAAGCACTTATTGCTGTGTACGTGTGACAATCCTAGTTTCAATTGCAGGCATTATATCAAAAGCACTATACCATCGTTCTAAAAAACAAAAAACGTAGAGACACGTTTGAGGCAGGAATCGGATGAAATAAGTCTTCAGGTCAGCTTTTTTACTCTTTTTTTTCATCTTACTGGTACTGAATGCATCGGAAAGAACACGTTCGGCAGTTCATTAGGGTAAATTTGCTTATTGCTCTGGCTGTAGATCGTGACGATAACAGGGATATCATTTGAGTGAAGACACCCCGACATTCCCAGTGACCTACTTGTACACTGTGCATCAACTTCTTGATGACATGTGTTATTAACTCCAAATCTCTTGCTGAATTATGACTCATTTTGCCCGGTTGTAGCACATTTTGTTTCTTCACCCAGCTAAAGAATCCAATACATGATGTCCACGGTCTTCCGTTCAGCGTGCAATCCCCGCTGTAACTATAGAACCTTGTCTGTATACCTTTACTTTTAATATCAAGGTCTACTTGAAAACTGTCTCTGATTTTGTCCCCCTTTTTCTCATACAAAGCATAATACCACAGGATGTGCAGAGTCATTATTCCCAAGAATAGGCCAGATCGGAATTAACATGAAGACGCTACATCTTGGCAGTTGCTATGGGCAACAGTGTGTCTAGATCTGCACAGCGCTGTTCAGCCCGGAAGATGAGAACAGGCACTCAACGTCAGTTGCAGCCATTAATTCAGACCTGAGCTATTTTATGACCAAACATGGCATGCGATACACTGCCTAGACTAGACTGAAATAAAATCCTCCCACGCAACCTCCCTAAAAAAAAAAAAAGGGACATGTACATTTTTAATTTGCCTCAGATCTTTCTGCAGAATTGCATGTTCACAAATCCCCTTTTGAAGAAAAAAGCATTCAAAATGAATTTCTACAGACACTTGAAAATATCGAGTGTTACATAAAGGTAACATTTAAGTGTGAGGGAGTGAAGGCAATCGCAAGGTGAAATTTTAGACACAACAAGAACATTATAACTGTTTTCCAAACACCAAGGCTCTGACCCTCTTTGAGTGTCTGTGCTGCCATATCTAGAAGAAAAAAAAAGATCTGCTACAAACAAGTAAATTTATGTAGAGTTGTAGTCCTGGCTACTTGGTCATCATAAGAATGGACTGCATGGACACAAAATAATTATAGTCAAGTATGGAAATTGGCAACATGCATTACCGCTGATGCAAATATTAATCAGATTTTAACAATAACATGACAACTGACGGGTGGGGTACAAAATGAGACCAACAAAACAAGGCTGTCCACAAGGATGTTCAGTTTGACGCATCCAACACTCCCTACAGTATTTCGTGACATCCAGTTCCCCACCCCCCTTCAAAACGAGAAAAGAATGAAAAGAGCCTTCTTTATACTAGTACTACTGCTGATGCAAGCTCCAGTCTGAGCACTTGTAAGGTTGAAGGTTTGATAACGCTCCCGGACTAAACCCCCCCCCCCCTTCACCATACAAGTAATGAACATATGTACCGTAAGTGTCTGCAAGAACCCTTACACGAGCATTTCTGTATCCCCGCTCTGCGCTAGCTGTTCATAAAGCAGGGGTCAATTTCACGAAGCCCTACGATCGATCGTAACTCGAGTAACGAAGGATGACCCATCCTATCCCTCATAGGGCTGCAATGCATCATAAGTCTTATGATTGATACTATACGTTTTTAGTGAAATCGACCCCTGGCTTGTTTATGATAAAGATGAGGAAAAGGAAAAAAAAAAAACACAGCGAGAGAAGAAGACGAACCTAGCGAAGATATGTACGGAAGAATCCCTACGGCTATGTCAGGGAATCGATACAAGCCTAGTTTTGTACCCAAGGGAAAGAGAGTGGGTGGTGATGGGGGGCAAGGGGGTAACTTTCCACTGGCTGGAGAATGCCAAAGGTACCGATTTATATTACAAACACGCCAGGATGACAACACTTACAAATTGTACATATGTATGTATATAGTATGTACTGTACCGGACATCTTAATGTAGTTTTTGTATAATGACATCACTGCTACATACTGAACATGTACACGTACACATGTACATTGTGATGCATGGTCATAAATGTGTATACAATACATGAACGAGAATGGTAAAGATCTGAGCAGGCATATTTATTTATTCATCTTTTAAGTATGGTAACCATGCCAACTGTCCATTCTACTGTTGCGTGAAATACAGTGAGTGATTGGATGAATAATATTAAGAATGACATACATACATATACATGTACACATGTACATATATACACACAGTATGCACGTTTTGTCAGTAAAATTGGGGGGTGGGGCATTCCACGTATATGAGAGACACCATGCTTGTGTACATGTCTCTGAGCAATGAGTCTTTCCAATGTACAAGTACATGTACACTGTATAGGGGGGGGGGGGGTTCATGTGTACAGCACATACTGTACATGTACATGTACATGTATACATTACATTAACTTAAGTTGTTAACTGTGTGAAAGCTGCTGGTCTTAAAAAGATTTAGAGTGGCAATTTTACAGTCACACTTTTTATTACAAATCAATATGTCAATCTGATCCATCCAGCTGTGCAAAAAGTATGTACATGTATGTAGGGCATATTTGTGGTATACATTCAACCTGTATTTGTAATAAAAGAGGAGGGTCCAAAATATATGTAGCAAATAAAACATGTAGATGATATACACAAGATAGCCTGGTACCACTCTGTATAAGTACATGTACCTGTACATTAGGCACACTTTCAGATGCATGTACTGTGTAGAAAGAAGTGTGAGTGTACCATTAGGATGAGTGGAATGTAGTGTGCAATGTATCTCAGGTAGCCTACATGTACATGTTTATGGCCAGCAGTTGATTTCATGACACTTTACGCAGTTGCGTAAGTCCACTTACGCCACAAATTTCGTGGCGTAAGTGGACTTACGCAACTGCGTAAGGTTTCGTGAAATCAGGCACAGGTCTATGCGCAATTGTGCATACCATAAATCAATTGATCATTCAAGTCACTGAATTCACGCAAAAAGTCCACGGCCTTGCATTGTCTCACATTTTAATTACCCCCCAGCATCTTTTATAAAAAAACAACAACAAACAAACAAGAAAAGAAAAGAAAAAAAAACATTGCTAATATTGAATGCATCTTTAAAGAAATGATACTTTGAGCATTAAAAACAGCATGTGTGAGATTTTCCCGGCTTTGGACTACCAACCGAACCAAGGTATACACGTACATGAAATGTCAAATTTGGAATCCGAATCCGAATCCCACATCAGTCAATTATTTTTGTTCACCTTAATAAAAAATTACTTCCGAAAAAAAAATTAAAAAATTGATTTCATTGGTTGGAAACATTAAAACATTGTTGCACCATTGGCGCGTTGCCAAAATTGACTGCCATGATAAATTACTACCTGCTCCACTGCTGTGGAATTTATTTTAACCTTTATGAAAATATTCACTTTCCTGTGTAATCTAAAATAAAATATCAACATGTACACGATACTGGCTCCACTGGGGCTTGATTGCAATGTCATTACAATGTGCATGCCCACCATTCCACCAAAAACATTTCAAAATCGAGAAAATATTTTTGTCAATGGGAATGTGACAACTCACAACAGGGGCCTGGCTGGGCAAGGTTTATCTGGATGACAATAGAGGTTCAGATGGCGGAATTTACACAGACACAGCAAGGTATCAATCTGCAGGTACATTGTATGTCAACAGGTTGATGTTGATGCTCAGTCCCCATGGACTCTATGATTTTATTCCTGGAAGGGCAATTATATTCTGTACTACAGTAGACTGGATAATTAATTACTACAGCTCCCATTACATACCTAGTGGTGGGGTGGGGTGTGGTCTGGGAAAAAGGTGAGGTCTTGGAGGAGGGGGAGTGGCACCAGGGTACAGGATTCAAGGCAATGAAGGCCATGGGCCATTTCGCTGGACAGGATTTTAAAGTGTGCATTGAATGTTATTATGAGAAACACACTGACTGTTTGAAAGTTTGTTGTAAAATATTTGAACACAAAATCTCATAGGCACATGCAGACACAGACACATGCAACTATTAAACTGCATATGGCGTACAAATGTACTTATACTCATAAGTGTATGTATACAGGACATGTGCACTTCATTCACCAGCATGCATTAGTAGTCTTTGTACATATGTATACATTAGTCCCACAATGAAATGTCAAACAGTGCAACAGTTCATTGCAATTTCACTCGCCACTTTGCCTTTGAGTGGCACCAGGTGCATTTTCACTTATTACACATCCACCATGTAAATGTACAGTACCAGCAGATTCTGTACCAATTAGGTTTGCCTAACTTCACTACTGGTGAACGCAGCATTAGCACACGCACGGACGGCACCCATAGTCATAAATAAAGCATATTAGAACATAGTACAACAATAATTCTGTTCAGACACATTACCATTTCATTACTGCCTAGGCCCAAATGCACACATGTAGTATAATTATTCATTACTCAACAATACCAGTGACTCAGTGAGGAGTACTGAGGACCCTTCAAAACCACCTCTGAATTGCTCATTTTGTTATAAAGTAACTGTCAATACAATTGTATATATGTCTGATTCCTCCTTTTCATGCTAAAAAAAAACTTGCAAGGGTTGCAAGTTTTTGTCATACTTAAGAAATTTCTCAAGGATTCACCAGGGACATCGGTCACACTAAAGCAATTGGGTGTCCTTTCACACAATGACACTTTTTGTACGATTTCTAAAGCATGAGAAAAACTCGCAAGCCTTTTTAAAGAATTGTGTGAACAGGTCTGCAAAGGCCATGTAACACATAGAAAACACATGTACAGTATATGTATGCACATTACAAAGCACTTCACAAAGGTCCCTCGAGAAATTGTGTCGTAGGTCTGGACATCGGTCAAAATCTCTCAAGGATTCACCAAGAATGTCCGTCACTCTCAACCATTGGCCTCCTTTCACACAATGACACTTTTTGTAAGATTTCTCAAGCATGAGAAAAACTCGCAAACCCTGCGAGTTTTTTAAAGAATTGTGTGAAAAGGTCTTTAGAACCTTAAAATCACTATTAATTTAAAAGAGGTTTGTTCAAATGGCACGTTGAATAAATAATACTCAAATTCACATATGAACGGCAAATCGGTTTGGCCAAAGACCAAGCAGACTTTGGATCAATATAGTCAAGCATCTGCTCGATCATTGTGAACCAAACTCAACCGGTGGTCGACAAAGCCAGTCACACCAGTCCTCTTGGCATAAAGAAACCCTCCATGATAAACCACCTTTAAGACAGCACTGAAAAGAGAGTGAGTGCCGCTGCATCCCGCATCAATTCAAATGAGCTTGCTTCATTTCACCTGGCTGTATAAAGTTAAAAAAGCCTTGTTGCAATACCATGGACGGCTACCGTACTCACATTACAAATGTTTGTCCCTCAATTTGTTGGCTCAAGCTTTACTGCATTTGAAAGGCTTGATCGCAATACGGTGGAACGCCGCCATAACAAACATGGCGGGATGCCCTGATATTGTCCGTTATAGTGGTCATTCTTTATACAGTGATTTAAAGAACCATATTTGGTATGCATTGTACACAAATATTGGGAGCCAAGGATGATGTTCGGTATAGCCAAATGTTTGGTATTGCTTGTTACAGTGGCGTTCTACTGTAATATGAAGAGTCAAACTGACGGGACAGTTTTTAGGGACCTGTGGTTTCTGACTTTCTGTCTTGTTTTTTTTAACGATCGATATGATTTCACCAGTACATGACAGGGGAAAATTTCGCTACTTTAATCCATAAAAAAAGCTGTGTCACTATTAAACATGGACCATTTTCTCTTTCAATGACTAATGCAATGATTTTTCATTTTCTTTGTTGCATTCCACACTTAGTGATGTCACTTTTAATATAGAAATATATGCCATGTCAGAGACATTCAAGTAGATGTCTAAATTTGGTGCGTGTTCAATTGCCACGGACTATTAAAGATGCGCGTACTTCACAAACGTCACCATTTTGCATTTCTGTAGTTTTTAATTGTTTTCGCATTGTTCCAATTCTGAATTGACGACCTTAGTATTGGTTACGTAAGTGTGCATTGTAAGCCAGAAACAGATTCATATACAGGTCTGTTATGTCTTTGAGTTTTGCAACAAAACAGAGGCCGAATTCACGAAGCCCTAAGACAAAAATGTAACTCAAGTTACAAAGGATAACCCATTGTATCATACGTAGAGCTGCAATGCAACATGTATTAAAGTCTTATGATTCAATAACAAGTTACGATCAGTTTGGTGAGATAGACCCCAGAACAAGGAATGTGCAACAAAACCTTGGCACACAAATGTCACCGTCACAAGACCGACAAGAAATATCACAATGTGAAAGATAATAAAACAAAGTGAAAAGAACAAACTAAAAATATTTTTATCAAATAACCACAAGGAAAACTGACTGAAATCAAAGTCATTGAAAAGTGAAAACAAAATTTGACTGGAGTGTGATTCGAACCGGCGACCTCCTGTAAGGTTGCCAGTTCGAATCCCGCTCCAGTCAATTTTTTTTTTTTCACTTTTCAATAAAACAATGTATATCATACAATGTATGAAAAATAGCCAAAATGGTAATGAATGGCCAAAAATCACCCAAAAGGAAGATTTTTTGGGGTTAGGGTTCTAGAGGGGATCTAGTCTAAAACAAATCAGTCTCAGTTGAACCTTCACGTGCATGCAGCTCTTTTATTAGTATTATGGGATCTCTATTGGATTTCATAGGCACAGGTGAAGCGAGGACTGGTTGTACAGCCGGATGATCAATTCAATCAATCATGCATACGTGTGCAACTTGAGTTTCTCAAGAATTTTTTAATAAAACGAGTTGCTCAGGAGCAGAAGAGAAAAAAAAATAAATACGATGAATAAACATAAAAAATTTCCCCATGGACCTGAAGGCCTGTGGATGAAATCTTGGGCTTTACTTCATTGAATGAGAACTGCCTGCAAAACATCTGAGATCGGACCCATTGCTGCTGCAGAATGCATGCTCATAATTGCTTGTGAAATAAAAATTCATTTACTTCATATGAAATGGTCAGGTACACTGATTTTATTTACCAAGGTTTTTTTGGTGCTTTTAAAGCAAATTATTGTGCTTAAGCAGCTCTATGAAATTGGCCCCTGGTGTAGAACGGTCAATTTCAATCAAACAGACCAAAATCGATTTCACAAAACCCTACAATCCATCATACATGTAACTCGAGTTAGGAAAGATAACTCATTGTGTCCTATGTAGGGCTGTAATGCATCATACATGTACATTAACTCCTAGAATTAATAGTTTTTACGATGAGTTTGGTGAAATTGACCCGTGCTACATGAAATAAAACTAATCTTGGAAGCATTTCTTGACATCATCTCCGTTCAACTTCTCAAGCGACGATAGTACTGCCCAGGAGGTCTACCCAAGAGAGAGAGAGAGAGATCTACAAGGGCAATGTCCTATGCCCAGTGTACCGTGTAACCAGCTGCGGACCCCCAAAGCTATTGATTTCCCACAACGAAATGGTCCCCCCTAAACGTGTGTACAGATGAAACTGACAGTGACAATGTTCGCTACTGACATCCTAACGGACAGCACACCTGAGCAGCTCGACAGTAATCATCGAGGGCAGTCTTCCTCAATGACCACTCCGGCTAAATGGATTAATCACAATCCGGCTTGATCGGGCGCACGCTCTTCCTTATTGTACGAGATATTAACCGCTGCAATGTCGGCGGGTTTCTTTCTTGTGTGGAATGGCGGTTTCTTCTAACTTCTTTTTTTTTTCTTTTTTTTTTTCCCTCCTGTGCAGAACGAGGTTTTCAATTGGCAAATTTATTGCCGGGCAGGTGATGAAAATGCAAGAGAGAATCGGTCCGAGTCAAAATGATGATTAATCTGCCCACTAGCCAAGAAGTCTGCTAGATTGAACGCCATCATAAATAGTACTAGCCCAAGCACCCCCCCCCCCCCAACCCTCCCTTCATCCTCCCCCTCCCCCACGAAAATAAAAATTATAATGAAAATAATTAAATAATAATAATTTCATCCCTGTCCATTTTCAATCATTTCTGCATGGTTGGCTGGCCAGAGTGAGGCTCTGATGGCTTCATATCAATTAGTTTGGACAAAATACCGGGTACCCAATTCATGCTGTGATCTGGCAGGTTTATAAAAAAAAATTATACTGTACTGGTACATGTAGGGGAAGGTACATTTAACAAGTGTGCTTTAATACTTTAAAGGTAATATCATACTTTGGTTTTTATCAAAGAAATACAGATTCATGGGCAAAAATATCAAGACAGACACAGTAACAGTCATCTGTGAAAATTTCAGGCCCATACGGAGCCCACTTTTTGAGAAAACAGTAAAAAACTGCAACAGTATTACTTACGTCTTTTCTCTTTTATTTTTGATCCTTGAAAATTTTCACAAATCTGCTTCCTGCGCTCATTGAATCGGCACTTACGGATGCAGAAAACTCTGCACTTACGAAATGATATTTCGTAGAATTAGGGAGGGAATTTTCAGTTGTGCGCATCCGCATACGTAGTTAACGTATAAACTTGTATGATTTCTTGCTAGCACTGCTTTAAGTGGAAATTCGGCACTAACCAGCCTGGGTTCGGGTGCAATGCAAGACTGCATATTTCTCCTTGAAGGCAGAAAGGTGAATGAATGAATTGACAGTACTAGCAAACACTGAAAGACACTATCCAAACCCTGACGATTTCAAAAAAATTGTTGAGAAGTGTCTATCTAGCGTCCACCCACGTGTTGACTAGCCAACCCCCGCTCAATGATCACTTTCAAAATCTCACATTTTCAGTCATTCTTTCCCCCGCAAACGTGAACAAATAAAAACAAAACCTCTATGACACTCAATTCAGAACAGGTGGGTGAAAAGGAAAACACTTAGATTTACACTCTAAACACAATTAGCGACAGCAAATGTCTCCTTTTCTGAGAAAACTCTCTTGATTTCCATTTTCTTTCTCAAGAACATGACATTTCCATTTCCAAAGGTGTGCATTCTGTGGATTTCTGAATTTCATTCACTATTATTATAATCATTGACTTATGATCGGGATAAGCATATGTACAACTACAAGGGTGTACTGTACAATATGTTTCTGCAAACATTAAAGGTCCTACCAAACTTTGGTAGCATCCCGAAACAGAGATCTCTTCAGATTTACCTATAACTTACAGGGTATAAAGATGGTGATGGTAGATTTTTAAAATTGCTTCTGCCTGAAATGCTGTATTTATCCAGAAAATAGTCAAACCAATTACCAAAAACAAATTGATCTTTGAAAGATAAACAAAATAACTGTGAAAAGATTCTAAAAAATACTGTGCTCATGTTTCACGGTTTTCTCAAAAAGTGGGCACCGTATAGGAGTGGGAATTTCACAGATGACTGTTACCGTATCTTTTTGAAAATTTTGCCATGGATGTCTTTGACAAAAACACCCAAAGTACCCTAACCCTGCTCAGTACAACATATTCCAACTGTTTTTACTGCTTGTTGGACACTGTTGGATTGAGCAGTAAACAGATGGTTGATATTCTTGTTGTACTTTGTTGGATTGAGCAGGTTACTCTACAATATGTAAAGTTGGTATGTTGGATCGAGCAGTCGTCTCATTTCTGGCCAAGTGTTGGATTTGTAGGATTCAGCAGTACACTCATTTTTGGCCATGAGTTGGATTTGTTGGATTCAGCAGTCTAGTGCAGGACAGCCACTAGTTATTTCAGAGTTGGATTTGTTGGATTCAGCAGTAACCTCATTTTTAGCAAATGTTGGACTCCGTTAGATTGAGCATGGTACCCCGCACATACGCCTAGGGGGTTAGCATTAGTTCACATTTTACTTAGAACATTACTAGATGCATTACATGCAACAATTTGGGCAAAAATAGCAAATTATGGACGGTATGGATAGAAAATATTATTGGACTGAATAAATGCATATATCATAAATGTCGGTTATGTATGATGCATTCTCTGCGTCTAGTTGGGAGGGAGACGGCCATGCTGACTGGCAGGCCTTCACCATGGATGCACGTCCCATATCCCATGCGGGTAGTGCAACAAGGGAGTCCTAGCTGGTAATGTGTGGGGGATTATCTCCCTTCCCTCAGTGCATCAACACTTGAGATAGTCATCGCCTACTCCCTAAAAAACAATGCAAATTAAACAAGACGGAGCCGGGGGAGAGAACTTGTGAAGCCTACCGCAGTCATGCCAAGAGGGATTATGCAAACATTGTCATGCATTCAAATTGCAATTAGTGTTGTTTTATGGAAAAAAAAACCCAAAACAACAAATCTCACAAGTGCATAAAATTTACACAAACACCTGAAGTGTGCATAATAATTATAATAGGCCCGACAGACTCTCTTCGCATTGCATTCATGTTGTCATCGTTTTCACAAAGTGATGAGTCTGCCCACACAAGGAGTTGAAAATAACACACTTTTGAGAAAATCGACTTTGAAGACTTTCACTTACAAGATGTTTTCATGTACTAATTTATAGTTTATCTTTGACTGCGGTGTAATTAACGTTCAAAGATATTCATCCCTTTGTGAAAACGAAAATTTATTCACAAATGGAGCCGCCCATAAAGTACGTACACACGAGGGGGGTGGTACCGATGAGTAAGCCGTACGTACAGGGGTGGGAGGGAAGCTGAAGGGGACGGCCAGTGCGGGATTTGAACCAGCAACCTCCGGAACACCGTACCGGTGCTATCCAGCCCTATGTTGCTGGTGTCCCTAATAGTCAATTATCTTTGTCTGTTTGGCAGTCAGAAGCCAAAAACCACATCGGCTGATATCGCCAGTATACATGTAGGCAAGGATCATTGAAAATGCATACATGAGAGAATCAGTACACAGGGATCACTCAAAGAGGATGCGACTTAAATATTTCTCGTTAGGGTTTTGATTTTTCCGTTTGTTCATTTGTTTTGTTTGTTTGTTTTCGATATATTTTGGGTCAATTGGGAGCCAATTTCATACATAGATGTGTACAATGTATAATAATTTACCTTCATCCTTTAACTACATGCATGCGTATTACTTTATACATACATGTTGAGTACATGAAACATTCATTCCTCCCCACCCACATTTTCTTCTGAAGGGTACACGAGTAATTTGAAGGCCAGGAAGGTTAAATGAAGTTCAACTAGTCTTGAATTATCATAAATCTTAAACGTTTGGGGGGATTGTTTTTGTCATACATGTACGATATATATGTACATAAAGGCACCTGTTCTGATAATGTTCCTGATACTGTAACGGCCGTAGCGGGAAAGACAGGCAGTATTGTACAGTGCAGGTGCGGGCAAAGAGATTGCAATTACATTTTAGCACAACGAAACCCACGGCACAGCCAGGAGTATGCAGAGAGGGAGGAGGTGCAAGAGGGACTGGGGTGTCAGATATTTCCCAGGCTCCTTCTGAACAGTTCAATACAAATTCAATGCAAGTCCCAATTTGTTTTTTATTGAAAATCTTTGGAGAAGACCTGGAGGACAGTAATTTTGTTGGTTTTTTTTAAAATCAATTTTATTTTATCATTATTCTTATTATGATTTCTTTTTCTTTCTTTTTTTTAGGCTAATCATCAAGTAACCACAAGGGAAACTGACTGAAATTAAAGTAATTAAAAAGTGAGTTCACAAAGAAAAAATTGACTGGAGTGGGATTCGAACCGGTGACCTCCTGAACACCGTACAGGGATAAAAAGTTTTAAAAAATTGGATGTTGCATTGGAGAGTAATCTGATCCCAACTACTCATAGAAATGAGAAGGCAATCACGGTTAACTGGATAAACACGGGAATGCAATTTTCACTGTTCCGTCGCTGTGTTGCCAAGAGTTGCCAATGCATGCGGGTCAACACTGTCAACAGGGGATAGAATGGTCAGTCACGATTCTGTATGGATTGACCCAGATGCTACCATTTGTAACGGTAGAAAAAAAATGTATACAAACAAAATTTGGTTTGAAACTAGTAGGCCAAGTACATATTGGAACAACACTGAACAGTAATGGGCATATATCATGCACAAGTGCACGTACTTGTGAAACGAAAAGACTTGTGTCATTAGCACTGAGATGTCTCCAATATGCACTCCAGTGTACATGTACACGGGAACCCCTGGGCGATGTCCAAGCTTCCCTACTTGAGTGTCTATGGCAGTGGCTACCGCACTTCCCATAGACTCCGTGTGTAATTTCAAGCCGTAGCTGGGTAATTCAGAGACAGCCTTAGGCTAAACAAAAAAACAAAAATAAAGGCTAAGTTTTCGGTATATATAGCTAGCTGGACTGTCTGCAGCCAAACTGCGGCCCAGTTTTGGTTGGATGGCGACTGGTGTAATAGAGAAACGCGCACCTGGCTCAGGTGTACTTGGTTACATGTTATCCCAGGTACCTTTCTATACAGTGTGCAAATTCACAATATTATTTTGTCAGACTGGTCTGTGTGTATAAATTTAAACTTGAGGCTTAGAGACGTTGGGTCAATTTGCCATTTTACATGTACATGTATGTGGACTTCTGCAGTAGATACATGTACTTGAACAGCGAGTTTCAGGGATGCAAGTGGCCACAACGAAAAATCTTAAAACACCAATCAAAAGAGCTGAAATTTAAAAGTTGCTATACTTTTATACAGAGCAGGTGTACAAACAAGCTGAAATTCTGAGTTAAAAAACCTTAACCAAAAAACAAATCTGAGATCAGATTTAAATTTTAACTCTCACATCCCTGGAGTTTGACCCTAAAAATGTATTTTGGGAGTTCTGAATAGACAATTTATTTGTGTTCACTTGCCATTCCAGTCAGTTAACACTGGAAGTCTTCACTCAGGAAACAGAAAGAAAAAGAGGAAACCTTGAATGAATGAAATACAGTATACAAGAGGCCACCCAACACAAAATTGTCATCCTAGTACCTGTGCTTCTTCAAAAATTCCCCTGCCTGGAACTAATCTGATTCGGATGTTTCCCTCTCTCCATTGATTGACCGACTTCAACGGAGTCTTGATTGTAAAAAAGAAGAAAAAAAGGGACCCCCGGCAAGGGACACAGAACATGATTGAATGAGGGGACAATTGGAAGGGGGGGAAGTCTCCCAGGCCGGTAACACGGAGGGAGACACGGAGGGAGACACCGCTTCATTACGTGGAGCTTGTTTGATGCATTGTGGACTTCTGTTTGACCCTCAGAGTTTCCCCAGACAATCATTGTTTCCACTTCTCCCCATCTCTCCCCCCCTTCTTTCTTTTCCCCCCACCATGAGGCTTCACAATCAAATAAGACTGGACCACTGGCACAGACTGTCTGTCTATTGATTTTTGAATTACACAGTATATTTCACCTGAGCAAATGAGACAGGAGTGTTTCTACATTGTACAAAGCCAGTACTGTACACTATGTGCTTGATGAGACAGTTACAATTCATTAGATCGCTACTGTTTTGATTGCACATTAACGGGATACTTCGGGCACTAATGTACATGTGTGCACTATACATGTACACTAACTAAATACTTCTTCTCAATCTGTTGAACTGCATGTAATTGTAATGTACACAAGAAGGTTCTGAGTAGTATTCAAAGGTCACCACCAGCCAAAATCTAAGATGCTGGTACCACAGTACCATTGATATTCATACATGTAGTCATGTACATGTATCATATACTGTTGATAAAATATCGATACTGATTAATTAAAGTGTACTGACTATACCTGTATAGGGAGGGAATCTGCCCTAGTAAATTTTGCTTTTGCTTAGAACTGTCAGGTATTCTCCAAACCATTGCCCACAATAGTTACTTCAAGTTGTTACTTGTAATGATGAATGGAAATAAATAAAATTTACTAAAGTAAACTGCTGCAAACTGCTAATAAACAGAAATAAAGACCTAAAATCATAAATATACAGTATTACATGTACATGTTTCAGAGTTACATCAGGAGGGCCTGGTGTTTTGATCATAGCAGGGTCTTTTTCAAAGGCTGGAAGCCAAAAACAGATAATGACAGAAAGAGAAAAACATATACAGCGCTTGCGACTGTACATGTAGCTTTCAGCTTATTTCTACTCTGTTGTAAAAATTTTATGGACAATATTTTCTGATAACTAATAAGCCAGTAGCTACATAGGAGTTAGTGTTACATTGTGTTCAGTTCCTGCAGTATGTACATGTAAACTGATCTATACAATAAAACAAAAATCTGTATGATAATGTGATGTTAAAGTAAAGTATGTTTGGCACTTGCACCACTTACATACTTATAAATGAAACCGGTTGCATATGGCATCTGAGATGTGCCTGCAAGTGTTCTGTCAGTCACTACTCTTTCAGAGAGAGAGAGACAGAAGAAAAAGAAATCAGATTGAACACAAGGCAACATTGAATGCAAACCACTTCCAGGCACTTAATGGCATACATTTCAGCCCTGATGTCTTGACACTTCCTCAGTTGAAATGGAAGTGTAGGCGCGCACTGTGGCCGCCGTCTTGGGCACTTAGGGAAGTGAATTCAATTCCTTTCAATTTTGAAGCGGTAGAGTCCATTGGGTTTTTAGTTTTTTTTGCATGAAAACTTGAAAAGGAGAGGAGACAACGTACAATGTATGATGCTTTTTTTCCATACCACTTTGGATCTTACATTTAAAACACCAGAATAACAGTTAAGGTCTAGAGGAGTGTCTGGTTGTACACCTTTGTTGGCTGCTCCTGATATTTGTACACTAATTAAGCCTAACCCTATGTTCAGTCTACATGTACCACAAAAGACAAGAGGTGCTTACCACACATTACATTACCATATAGGGGAACTGCATCATAAACCATGCATTTGCCACACAAACACACTGTGGAGTATACTGTGGTATTCAGGATACCACACTTACTACAGGAAAAACCATAATTATGTGTGGTAAACTGTGGTAAGCCTGTGCAATGTGGGTTTATATGGTTAATTACATGTAAGCATTTTCCTTCAGCAATCTTCCACTGAAGACCACAGTTATTGAAGATTACCAAACGGCACAAATCCATGATGTAAGAGCTATACAACTCCAAATCAAGACGGTTTAGCTTAATTGTCATTTTGCTTTGATGGGCTCCCTAATCCAGGGGGCACTAAGCCATGCAATGCGCATGAATAGTGCACGTGCCATTTACCTGGAGCATGATGCCATCTTCATTTTTTGTTTTGCAGCCATGCACGAGCCATGAGGCAGTTGCATGTTCAGTTTCTACTTTGCAGTGGAGGTGATAGGGAGAGGTAGAGAGAGGTGTCTCATCACAACTGACGCAGGGGGTCTGTACAGACCTGCCCAGGAATAATTGCTAGGAACTTTTATGGGACAAGTACGGTACTCATGTGGATAAAGCTTGAAAACACTATGAACTGAAGGGAATCTGTAAGCAGAACACAGGCTCAGTTCTAACAAAGAACCAATCTTTTATCATCATACATTGATAGAGCAATCTGCTTTTGGTACACATGTACACTAATAGCAGACCTTGCTCTAACTTGGCTAGTCCATCGGGCCAGCTTACTTCAAATTTTACTAACCCTACACACTGGGCCAATTTCATAAAACTGTTAAGCAAAACAATTTGCTAAGCATGACATTTCTGTCTTAATAAAAACAGGGTTAACAACCAAATGTCCACGTGTTGTGTATCACTTGTGATTGTTCTTTGGCTTTTGTTCGCTGACCACGAATATCAAATGGAATTTTCAATGGTGGTTTGTGCTTTTTGTGCTAAACAGTTTTATGAAATTGGCCCCTGATCCATACCTTAATAACAGTACATGTAGGTTCTTTTTTTTGTTACTAGCCCAACGGGCAACCAAGGAAGTGAGTCCAGCTAGCCCGGAGTGGATTTTGCTAGACATTGTACAGTACACCAGGCTAGAACTATTTTGAGCCCTGACTAATAGGTATACTGGTATGTACAGTATAGGGCTATCACTGTCACACCAGCCCATAATTCCCTCTCAATATTGATACCACAACTGAAACAGCATCACTGAAAAAGTTAAATTACACTGTAATAATGCATCAGGATCATATTATTTAGTGCACAGTGGCCTGTTTCACCCCTTACAGCCTGCAAATGTTTTAAGTAGAAGATTAAACACAAACCCTAATGATATTCCACAACTTAGCTGCTGTTTATCTTGATCCATTTAATACACTTTAGTGGGTAAATATTGGCAGGCCGACTTTGGATCATTGTTACTGGAGCACCACTGCACTGGACATCAGATGAACTGATCTAGTAATCTTGATGTGTGCTCAGTCAGTTGTGGGACATGTGTGTGTCCACACTGGGGTCAATTTCATAGCCCTGCTTAGCACAAACATTTTGCTAACCATGACATTTCTGTCTTAATAAAGACAGGATTAACAACCAAATTTCCATGTACTGAGTTTCACTTGTGATTGTTCTTTGGCTGTTGTTCACTGACAATGAATATCAAATGGAATTTTTTTATGGCGGTTTGTTTTATTGGACAAAACATTTTGGTGCTAAGCAAATTTTTGTGCTTAGCAACTCTATGAAATTGACCCCTGGTCCAATCATAACTGAAGTGCAGGGGATGCTATCAATGATAAAAGCTCAGTTAAATGTACATAATTTTTATCACATACATTTATAATGTACTGTTCTGTTAACCACAATACCCAGTGCTCCATCCATGTGTACATCATGTATTCAAATTCACTTCATGGCCGTCACTAGGTACATGTATTAAAAGATGCCTGCACCATAGTAATCACGAGTCCTGGGTTAACATCCAACCCAAGCCACATTAAAGTGTTTTGTTTCCTACCACATGTGCATGTACATGGAAAAGTACTCATTATACAGACATTTTCTGGAACAATACTTGAGTCTTTGACATGTTGAAAAAAATATATACAATGTATACTATTTGTATAGTAATGATATACAATGTATACTTATATAATATTGACTGGCCTTGAGGGAGATACCACATTATATTTCCCAAACTAGTCTCATATTGTCCGAGTCGAAGGGCAATATGGGTCTAGTGAGGGAAATAATATGTGGTATCTCCCGAAAGTAAGGCCAGTCAATATTATTATTATTACCTGTTTAACTCTTTCTGGTGCATAGGAATAGGAACAAGAAACGCGAACCAAGTTGAACCATAGATATCGGAAGAAAAAACAAAAATAAAATAATTATTCTTCCGCTATCTATGGTTTCAACGCATTAAATGTGTAACGCGCGTGGAAGTTACGCGTTCAACGCGCTGAGGTGAAAATGGATATTATGGACCGCTAATTATTGTACATAGGCGCAATAGGAAAATTACTCTTTTCGCGAAAGAGGGCTGGGGTGTATGAATATTATGGCCACTCGCCATTCAGCTGAGCCGCAGACAAAATACGCATATATCTTGTATCAAAAATGCATCATTCAGGTAATAATATTTGTTATGTCTTTAATATGAAACATCACATGTGCATACAAAAACATACATGTACAAACTGAAATTTACTGTGAAAGCAATTTATTCAGGAGGGATGGAAGGAATGAAGGGACCACTCATTTGCAGAAATGTAGAATGAGAAATGTAACTGTACCACACAAGCACAGTAATTACATGTAAATAAAACACATTCCGTACATGCTCAAACTGTGTTTTGTATCAAATATTATATGTACATGTAACTGTTTGTTCACAAAAAAGACAGACATTTAAATATGTACTGGTATATGGGATTCTGCGAATTTAGATGTAGTGTATCTTGACATGACAAACATTATGTAGGCCTACATGTACTGCATGTATGACATACTTAAGTCGTAATGAGTTATGACTGTGTCTGGGTAACATTGTAAATAAAAATAGATCAAATAACCATAAGGGAAACCGACGGAATTTAAAGTCATTAAAAAAAGAGCAAGGAAAAATTGACTGGAGCGGGATTCGAACCAGTGACCTCCGAAATAAATAATGAAATAATGAAATAAAACAAGTGTTACTCCAATACCTGCCTATAGATTTTATTACATACAGGTATGTATACACACTGTATGACAAATGGCCCTTTATTCCCTTTAAAGGTACATGTAGTATCATGCTTAAAGTTAAAGTATGAAACCAAAACAGAAATTTTCACAGATTTATGTATAACTTACAGGGTGTGAAGATGGTGGTGGTAGAAACATACCGTAACATAAATGTTTCCGCCTGAAATGGTGTATTTATCCAGAAATTAGTCAAACAACAACAGAAAATCTTTTTGATCTTTTAAAAGATCAAAAATAAAAGAGAGAAGACTTAAGAAATATTGTGGCTGTTTTTCACTGTTTTTTATAAGTGGGCATCGTATGGGACTGAAATTTTCACTGCATCTGTCTTGATATTTTTGCCCATGAATCTGTATTTCTTTGATAAAAACCAAATATGATATTACCTTTAATGCAATAGGTTGCACATGTAGGTATGTACATTATACCTTATTTTGCATCGTAAATACTTTGGCCAATTGTCGGTGGGAAACTGGTAAATTTATACAGGTATGTCCAAACTGTACAAGTGCTGTGAATGTGTGTGAACTGTGTATGTTTTGTAAACAAAGTGATTTGTTTCAACAGTGCAATTCACAATTGTTTATTGTTATTTGACTGCTATTGTTGTAACTTGATTTTGGTTTTGTTTTAGTTGGGTGAACTTCTCAACCTATGACGCCTTCCCGTCCCATGTAGATATGGCAGAGAACTTGAAATTCAGAGGTCAGGCACTGGTTGACGACCAGGCCTATAATGCTGGTATCATAGCAAGATGTTGACTACACCATAAAGGCCTTTTGACAAGTCTGATTGCAGTAATGATAAACAAAATGTGTACATTAAAAACAAATGTCGCCCAACAATATCCGTTTGCATACAAATCAAATACAAAATGTGCACTACAGTAGATTAAAAACATGGTGGGAAAAAAAAAGGTGATTTCATTTGAATTTCATTTGATCACTTTTGCAAATTATTCCTGTTTAATACTGATGTTGTCTTTCTCTGAATTTTCATACTCTATTTGGAAAGGGTAAATTCTACCTGTTATTCGATTTTACAAACATGTTTAAAATTGCTTTGGAGTATTTTTGTCTTTATTTGGTCTAGAATGTCTATCTTTCCATGCATTTACACTAACTCTCTTCCAATGGATAATAAGGTAAGTCATAGTGCTGGGCAAAATAGGGCAATTTCATATCCGGTTACTGATTGCAACAAAAATCAGGTTAACGGTTAACCTATGAAACCATGTGCGATTTATGGTATATCCGTCTTCTTCAATGAGATCGTCTTTTTCAGAATGCATTTTATGACGTTATTCTTTCGAGCATTTAGATCAAGTAGTACACAATGTTTCTTTTAGATCCAGTATGTGAAAAAACATGTTTCTACTTGGCAAAATGGACAAAACAACTGACCGGAATTCTACAATTAAATTTACACTTTTTGGGTTGTTGAGCATGAGCTAATGGGTCCGTCCCTTTTTTCCTTTCAGTTTTGGTTAACGGTTTGCAGAAATTTGTAACCGGATAATTAAATCCGGGTAGGTTAACCTTAAAACTTGATAAAAATCCCAGCACTAGTTAGTCATTCCTAAAAAAACTTCAGATATCCAATTTAAACAAGATTTCATACCCCAATGAAACAAACTGGAGGAGAGCTTTGCAGCAATGTCACTGTCTTGAGATACCTGATACACAGTACATGTACCTCTGACTTTCAGTTGAATACCATGACACTGTAGACAATTTGAATATGATAAGGTGAACAAAATACTGTCTGGATGTATGGCGCACGGCAATATTTAGTGAGACAGGTTGTGAAAATAAAGTGATCATGTACTATACTTACATTTGCCTCGTCTTCCTCGGTATTCATAGTTTGTCCAATGGCTACATATGACCATCCCATGGGCGACGGGCTATAGAGATATAAACTACAGACCAATCGATGACCGATGATGCTATCTCTTCGGTTGATGAGCAGAGTATGAGAACCACTTAACAACAGTCCGAATCTCTTCTTTCTTTTTAACTTAATAACAAATCTGCGATACTCCTGTAGTTTCTGATGCGTTTCACATCACTGTCAAGACGGGGAGTCTTCTTCCTTGTGAATAAACTCCAGCTCTTTCATTCAATGAACCGAGAGGAAAAGGGGAGGGGGGAAGAAGAAGAAAAAATCCAGTCCTGATGATAATAATCTTGTTTTTAAAACTCGGTTCGGAGAATCACTGCTTGAGGGTTCTGTGTTGCCCGCATATATAGCACTTCCTTTCCACAAAAAAAAAAAGGAGGAAAGAAGGAAAGAAATGAAAAACAGCGAACGAAGCAAGTTGGGTAGATGGAGCAGCCGACTCTGCTGGGAGGGAGGTTTGTTCTGATGATGAGAAGGGTCCTTTTATCTGCGCGTGAGAGCGTGGGGAGAAATACATCCACTAAGCAGCCCCGATCCGACTGCTACAAGCAAAGTGCATGTTGTGACTCAAACAGCAGGTTACATTTGTTCCTCCGCTCCGGTCTGGATAAGTAAGAATCCTGGTATGATGACGCTGCAGCAAGAGTAAATACACGGAGAATGGTGAAACCTGAAACGCACCGAGACCGCAAGTCCACAGGTTTTTTTTTTTAACCCAAACATCCTCCCGTTCACTCACTGATAAGAAGGAAGGTGCATGTATCTTCTGAAATTATGCAACCAGAAGGCGACTCCCTTTATTATCAGTCGTGTTGCCACAACAACCGGGCATTTCTATGCACCGCTGGGGTCCAAGATGCAAAGTCAGAATTCAGGTCTCACGATGGTGTACACATCTACGTGGATTATCCTCAAGTAAACATTAATATTGAAGCAGGGAAGGCTAGCTGCGAGGATGAGAGGGAGTTGGGCAAAGGCAATGATGCAGCAGTGATCTGTGCTATAATGTTAATGCTCAGCTAGCTCTAGCCAAGGTACCTGGAGATGTTATAGCAGGTAAAGGCAGGTGGGCTGACTGACGGTTCACAGATTCAATACACACTGAAGGGTGTTAGTGCTGTGCGTGGCCATCCGAACGGTGGAGAGAATCTTCTCCCTGGCTGTCAGGGCAACAGTGAACAATCCCCTCCCCCCTAAAACGAATCTCCGGTGCGTGAAGACTCCGGGAACGAAACTGATGCGGAATTAATCATGTCCTGGGCCCAGTGGCACGGTCATCTGATGGTCAACGAGTAATATTCCCCATCATCATTGAAGATGCCCCAAAAACCAAAAGCACAAAGGATGACCTGTCATCAGAAATTACTGTGCAATTGGAGATTGTACACGGCACATGCCCTCATTCAGTGCTCTGTGACAGAGAGCATATTAAACATCATGCAACACAGCTAGCCCCACTGAACGTACACATGAGCAGTGAGTGGTACCTGTAGACTCCCTGATGTGTATCATCAATTCAAGCCTACATTGTATGCATGTACACATTCACAACACCGCAATGTCGGCTGTCCACTTAAACATGTCATCAGACTCTCCATTCAAACTCTTTGACAACCACAATAAAAATCGGCTACTATCTCCACAGGCTTCTGGTCACAAGATATTAACTTCAAGTAGTAGACCTCTGCAGCATCATTAGTCCAAGCGTCATTGGCAAAACTAGTGTGGTGGTCTTGGCAACTCTCCTAGATGTTGATGTCCTACTCCCAATGGTAACAGCATTGTTTGCGGAATGGATCAAGAATACTAGACTCTTACATTTCGATGATCAACTGGCCCCACAGACTAAAATATACACTACATGTAGGCCTACATTTATTTCCCTGACTTGACCCTAATCCCTTAGCTTGACATGGTATATTGTGTAGGGGGGCCTTTTGTGGACACACAGAACAATGGGGTACAGTAGTTATAAGTCACCTGAGTCTCCTTGCCCACAGTGTTTTGTGTACCCACTAGTCAGAGGCCCAACTGACCACAAGGCTTACCTGTTGTAAGCTGGGACAAAACTCAAGGTCATCCTCCTATCTACTGGCCTCTAGAGCTGTGGTCAAATATAAACAGGTAGTTTTGTATGCTGGTACAATCGCCTTTGTATTGGAATCTATGTCCATAGGCCTACCTGTATTATGAATTATAATGTCATGCAGTAATACAATGCACATGGACAACACATTATGTATAGGGCACTGTATAGTATTAGTACCATGTATAAAAACATGTATTCATTATACGGTATATGAACAATAATGCATACCCATGTGTATTGTGTAACCAGCAAAAAACTTTGGTTTTTATGGATGAAAGTTACATCAATATCATGGTTTGGACTACACATATCTTTAACTTATCACCTCAGCGATGCTACGATTTCACTTCAGGAAAACTTCCAAAGTGAGCCACAGACATAATATTTAAATGGGAAAGCAGAAGTGTAAAGCTTTCATTCTCCTATGGACGGCCAGAGTACACTGGCCGGAACGTCGAGATCATTATTCTCACCGGTTCTTTTCAGAACCACACATTCATAATGAGATTGTACATGGTGTCTCCGCAAGCTTACTTTATTTCATTCGTTCTATTGTTAATTTACGAGAAAATGGCCTTCAACCAGCAAACAAGTCACAGGAATCAATCATGACAGGCAACAGTGTGACAAGTCAGGCATGCATGTAGCTGTTAGTGTTAATGCATGAAGCCATAATGGAATTCAGATACATGTACATACAATAAATTTTCAATAAAGCGGTCGGAACTTAATGTTTATTTACTGTACATTACAAATGCTACATGTATATAAGAAGCAGGAATACTATACATGTACATTCAAGTATTCATGTCAAAGCCATCAAACTCAAAAGGAGGAACAGAACACTGTCCGTTTTTATAGAGGAAAATTTTTGATTTTTATGGAGTGCTGACTGCTGTCCAAAAAAAAAAGAGCTGTAACTTTCTTGAAATTTATGCCAATTTTTAATACACAAGTTATAAATCTGTTCTTGCTGACTTGATATCATGGTACACTGTGCACTACCGTACCTCATGCAGGTTCAGCAACCACCTCAAAAGAGGGCGCTGTTTACAGTTAAGAGTCACATCTGAACATCTCCAGTGAACATGGATAAAGTGAGGGATTTGAATCAGGTTGGCCAATGTACACTGGAAAAAAATATGGTGCCCCAAAATTTGTAATTCACAAATTTGGAGCCATTGGCTGTTCGGCTCCTACTATGTGCATGTACTGTACAGCATGCAGCAGGTTATCAAGTTAAAATATAAAGTACATGTACACTATCATGACTATAGCCATAGGCCTACATACTGTATATATTCCTCCTCCATTTGTCAAGCCAAACAGACTGGCTAGGCAGAAAGAATGCAATGCCCGTTGCATGTCACCGAATACAGGAAGCGCTGCAATGTTGAAGGCATTTTTCCTTTACACATGTAAGTCCAGCCATGTGATTGAATTAGTCACCGGAAACTGAACAACATCTCAAGTTCCCCAAGGGGGGACGATTAACAAAAGCACACTGCACATGTCCGCAATGACAGGGGTTAGAATACCGTGAGCATATAGATCAGACACAACGTTCATTCCACAGGGTTGTTGTTTGACCTTATGATACACAGTACACCACCAGTTCACTGGCCATTACCAGTTTTATAAAAAGGCAATGGACTATAGAGTCTTCAAAACTCAACTCTAAATTGTCACATCAAAAATAATGAAATACACTTGTCACCGACAGAGTACGGGGAAAGAGGGCGACCAGAAGGACAATTAAATTCTTCAACCTGCTTGAATTTGAATCACCAATACAAATTACCGGTGCATGTGTGTAGTACACATTTCCTACTGATTCCTACATGTACAGGGCCAGGGATGTATAATCATTGAGCTACAAAGCTCTATGGTATAACATACCCAAACAGAAATGTTTACAGATTTATGTATACATAACTTTCATGGTACGAAGATGGTGCTAGTAGAAATATACTGTTAAATTAAATATTTCCACCTAAAATGGTGTATTTATCTAGATTAGTCAAACTGAGACCGAAAACTGTTTTGATCTCGGGGTAAGATCAAAACCATTCTTTATGTTTTCTATAAAAAAAAAAATGAGACAGGTTTTCCCTATTTTGTCGTGACTCAGATGTGCGATTGAACTAAAATGTTCACAGGTTTATTTTTTCATGTAGGCCCTACATGTTTGACCATCCAAAGTTTGAGTGCTGTTCTGTGACTATTATTATACCTTTAAATAGCAGTACATTTTATTTGGGGAATTTTAAATGCGTTTTTCTTTATTTGCCATTTTACAGGTTTTAGAATTTGCTTTGGCTCTGTGCTTAATTGTTTTTTGTTTATTGTGTTTAGCATAATTTGTTTTTGTCTTTTACTCATGAATGCAAAATTTTTTTTTTAATTGAAAAACAAAGTGTTCATGTACATGATGTACTGTACATGTACATGGAGGCCCTACACCTGTACAATGTGCTTCAATACATGTAACTGTGATATCAACTCTGCCTCCTTGCCGTTTAAGTGTTAGGGACACAACTTTGTTGACAAAATAAATAAAATAAAACAGGGTATGTACATGTACAGTATACTTGAAAAGTATTGCATTTTGTATGCAAACATTGCATACACCATGCAAGGCTGTGTTCAAGTGCATAATGTAAGTACATGTACGTCAACAGAGGGCGCTATTCAAAACAAATGGGCTATCATATTGGATCCTGTGTGCACTGCATGCACAACACACATCACAATCACTGTGCAGCATTTCATGAATTAATTTCTGTACACCACCACCGCCTATCCAAAAATTACCAAATTTGCAAAGATGAAAAAATTGCAATCTTGAAAAAATCTTAGCTAAATTCAGCTTTTCATGGGCTTCCATCATTTTTTAATTTAAGATCCTAATGTACATGTACATGTAGGGTGTAGATGCATTTTAGCTACAGGTGCAGTAAAGCTGACTATTGAACATTATTTATTCAGTGACCATCTTTTCGGACTCTCCTGCATTAAGCAATGTAATAATAAAGTGATATCATGCATTACATGTATCATTATAAATGTATTACTTATCACTAGAGTACTTGCAAGTTACATATACACATACGTGTTCATGTACAATGTACACATAGTATGTATAATGTACATGTACAAGTACAATGAAGTAAAGACATTGATCAACTTGATAGCCAAATCAAAACTGGAAACTGGACCAAATGTGGTGCACACCTTTATCGAGCTACATGTAACTCTAGTGGTTACAGTTTTTTCCCACGCACTTCCATAAACGACAATAAAATGGCACTTTCTAAGTTCACTTTATAATACCAGTACTGAATAGCACACTGTATACTGGTGATCGGCACAGTACAAAGTGCTATCATTTCAACTTCATCCCATTTATAATTTTTTTTGCAGGAATGTACATGTAGGCCTACACCTGTATATTCTGGTTTTCTGCTGATTTTCTTTTTCCCTTTCATCCCCCCTTCCAGTATGTAGTACACATATTGGGTTTAATACTAGTCTGGTTGTCTGGTAAATTTCACACAAAAATCAAGTCCTGGTATCACGCAATAGATATGCAAAGAAGAAAGAGAGAAAAAAAATACAACCGAAAATACCCAATCAGACAGTGTGTATCAGTTCTAAGCAATATAATCATGCAATGGCTGCTTTTATTTCAACCACAACCGTTTAAATAAGGGCTGGATATGAGTGCATGTACATACGTGTTCACCAGGGGCGTTTGTGCTGCTAAACCAGCACGCGTGGGATTCACTTCCTACCGGGCCTACACATACCTAAATGTTATATGTATTTATTAATTTGGTTTTCCCCCTACTGTGCTTACTGCTGGTACCTCTTATCAGTGTTGGGATCTCTCAGACTGAAATGCGAGGGCGTATTTACAGCATACCATGCTTCATCGGCATGTTAATAAGTACGCATCATACCGGCGACAGCAGTACCATCCGTTAAATGCTAACCACATGCAGGCATGTACATGTAATAAACATGTACACATGCAGTATAGTTATAATTGACTGCATAGCTAGATCATAATTAATGTGAGTTAATACGCCATGAGCATCAAGCATGGCAGATACCAGCGCCTTATAAGTGTCCATTATCCTTATTTATTATTTAATACAATACTGTACCTTTGTAATTTTTTTTCCAAGAATTTCAATTGTCATGCATCCAATTGAGACAGGTCATGTAGGACGGTTTTCCTTCAAACCTTTTATTTTTTAAGCAGACCAGACAGCAATTACCGGTACTAAATAGATTTGACACTGCTTATTTTACAAGATTTGAGAGGATACACTATGCCTTAGTCATAGCATGGACTGGAGGTACATGTACAAATATATACATGTTGTACATGTACCTCGATGGTCAAGGTACACATGTACATGAACGAGCTTAACAGAATTAATTGCAGACACTGCCTACACTACATTAGGTCCTACCATGGAGGATACCTGTACTACTGTGCGCTACTGATACAGGTATCCCTTTCGAAAGTCTGTACAGGTCTCTGGAATACAAACTGCACTTAGCCCACTGAAGCAGTTTGGTAAACAAACTACTTGACAGGTTGATTGCAAGGCACATATTTAGCAAGGAAAATGCACACATATGTACAACCAGTTGAGTAGAGTGAGTGAGCAGGATTGGAGCTTGTCCATACAAACGGCTTGTTTTCCTGTTCATGTTTATTGTTTATACAGTAATAAGTATTCAACAAGTAAATTGAATCCAATATTTTGTGCTTGAATGGGACAATCTGCCTCAGGGCTATTTAGCTGCACAGTAAATACAGTGCATCTCAAATCCTTCCCAATCAAGTATACTGAGCTGCAAAAAACATCCAATATTTTGTCAATCTTCCCGATACCAACTAATGCCCATTCTTAGTGTTTCGTCAAGGCCAAGAGTACAAGGCAACCGCAAGTTTAATCTGGCAGATCCTCGTGCACATTCAAGATGGAAACAGGGATTGAAAAGAAAAAAAAATTTAGTGTCCCAAAAATGCACAGCTCTGGTTTAAACTGATACAAAGAACATTGTGCATCTACTGACTTGACTGCCTTGACACACATGTACTGTACATGTACATTGTCCTGTTCCGAAAAATAGAAATGTTGTTTTTTGTGGACAAGCTTGGGAAACTGATTTTGACAGGGAGCCAACATCAACTGTTAAATCTCTGTTGAACCTCAATCGTCCCATTGAGAGGTTGGGGGGTGGGGGAGTGGGGAATCAACCATAGCCCCAAGGGACGATCTTGAAGGACTAAGGAAATGATCCAGGCTTAACAGTTGCTCAACATCACTGCCAATGCAGATCTTGTCAACTGGCATGTTTCTGACTGAACTTAAAATGCATATAAACACACAGTACAGTATGACACTGTACAGTGTACAGTACATATCTACCAGGACATTACTCTGAATCTGTAAGCAAGAGGATGTTTTGATTTTAATTGTGATCAGCTGACAGAGATAATGCTTCAGTGTGAGCAGAACAGTCTGGCACACAGGGTCACAACTGCACACATACTGTACATCATTACATGTACATACATGTATGTACAGTAGGTTGACAAGTTTCCTCCAGTGTTCACTGTACAATAAAACTTGAAGTTGTACCATACTGGGTTGCTGTTGTTTGTTTGTGTTTTTTCCTAATCTGTTTGTCATCCATGCCCTCTGCACTGCTGTCTTGTCTTGATCTACCTGCTGCTTATTGTAAAGTATCTTGAGGCAATGGGAGACTTTGGAGAACCAGTATTCAAGTCAACAGCGCACGCGCACGCAATGGGAGACTTTGGAGAACCAGTCTTCAAGTCAACAACGCACGGGCACGCACGCGCAATACAACGCGCGCATGCTCACAATTACACAAGCATGGTTTGCGCGTGCACTGTTGACTCAAGACTGACTCTCCAAAAGTCTCCCATTGTGAGCATGCACGCGTTGTTTTGCATGCATGTGCGTGTTGACGAGAAGGCCGTTTCTTCAAAGTCTCCCATAGTTAATTTTAGTTACACATTTCGTACCGTGATTCTATAAATGTGAACCAGCATATTCCAATTATGGCTAAATTCATTGCGTGGTAAGGAAGGCTTACAATTGAGTTTCCCAGGGCCACAACTAAGGCTGCAGTTTGTATCCGGTTAACCAGTTAACCGACCGTTCAAAAGGGTACCCGGGTACATTTTCCCAGTTAGGTTAATCAAAAAGTATCTTTTTAATGGCCTCTTCTTTTTGAAACATAGACACTTCTCTAGAGTTCACAAATCAAAAATGTCAATGATCTTTTGAAAATTGGACCAGCAGGCTGATGCAAAGCAAAGGCCAAACATTTTGCTATGTCTACCACTGCTGTTGTGACAAAAGAATGTTGTCAACCAAGTTCCTAAAAGACTCAAACTTACTACATGTGTATTTCTTTGTTTTTCTTTCAAATTCTTTGTTTTCTTTGTTAAGGGTAATCGTAACAGTAACCTAAAAAGAGACGGGTAACCGGTTACAAATTATTTGTTAACTTACAGCCCTAGCCACAACTGGGGAAGTGTGGAAGGCTTGATGACTACCTGTACACATTAAAAATAATTTGTGGTAAATTAAAAAGGGGGCCTGTACATACATGTACATGTACATGTGGAGTTGTAGTCACGTTTTCGTCCATGGAATGCTAAAGATTATGGCATTCAAATTTCAAAAGGTTGGTGGGAGGTGGCCCCCGGTAAATGGCTGCCTATAGAGGACTCATCATAAAATAAAGAAATATACAACTAGACTGAAGGGGCGTGTGTGAACGTGATATTTGAACCTCTGTCGGCGTTCAATTAGGGCATCGGCAATTAAATTGTTCCCTTCACAATGCCATTATCAAATGTGGTCTGGCTTTTAAATTATACCATAAATAACGTACACATATATGAGATGACATGTCAGACACATCGGTCCCTGTCATAGAATATGACAGGTCCTTCGGGCTTGATGGCATTTTAATAACCGCGGCGCTCCACCGTGGCACACAGGAAACAATACGTAATTTAAACTGCCCAGAAACCAATTTCATGGCTCTGCCAACCAAGGAAATTATATACAGTCATTCTATGTACATGTACACAGTATGTATGTATGTGAATGACCAATGGCCATAGAATTTCTAAGTTCCATAATTGCTATCTGTTTGCAGAATTTGAAGGGCTAAACTAAACACAAGCGATGAATATTGCCTGGTTTGACGGAAAATGCATATTTCCGCGTATAATAGAATAACAAAGCACACTGGGTTATATGGAATACTAAATCACTGTTAAAACTTTGCATAAATTTGCAAATAAAATCGAACCAAACAACAAAGAAAGCAAAAGATAGCAAAGGAAACTTTGACTAGACTTGGCTCTGTGAAAATGAATTATTTCGGCTTGAGTTTGAAGTCATTGAAATTATCCCGACTACAAAGGCTGCAATACACCCACTCAATCAAACCATGATGCAGACTGCACAAATACCTACATTTGTTTTGATTTTGTTTTATACGAGATTTTCTCAGAACCCTCACAGACTCTGGAAAAGCAAGGGCACTTCGGATAATAAAAAGAAAACAACTTTCCTATAAAATGAGCCAGCCCAGCCATTGCGGGGGTGGTGAATTTGAATCATTGAGGAAGCTTCCCACACAATGTACAAGAAGTCAAATAGACTGGGAAGTGGGATTACACCATACATGTAGGTCATTGGATGCAAATGAACACTGTTGTACAAAAGCTTGGTCCACAGTACAATGCCATTACCAAACTCAATACTGAATTATTTCAACTTATTTCTAACCCAATTTTGCTCTTTGTTCTACTTGATTCATATCCAAAGCACCTTTTACAATGGATGCATAATATAACCCGTAGTATAGCTGTATGGTACATGTAATGTGGTAGCACATAATCTACATGTACATACAGTACATGTAAGCCTACACGGATCATGAACGTACATGCACTATTGTGTGCTGCAATCATGGCCATATTTACACTGAGCTTTCAGCAGTACAAGTACACACAACCTACAATACACCTTTTCAGGCAGGATCAAAGTCAAGGTCAACATGAGAACTTGTATTCAGAATCAGGCCCGCATAGAAAGAAAAAAAAGAGAATGAAAAGAACCCGTAGGCAGGCCTGTACAATACAACAATGCACTGAATACTATTCTACAGTGCAATTATGTAGGCCCTACATGTAGATGGCATGCATAGGGTATGAATGGTGCAGTGAACACTAGCGCACACGTTCAATGGCATTTCAGTATCTATAGCCAATATGCAACTCGGACCATTTTCCGATTTTAAATTGTCAGCCTGTAATTTTCTGGGTTTGCTAAATTTTCTGCTCCAGAAAGCTGGACAATAGAACATTACATATCATCAGCTTGGCCACTATCCTGGAACACTATTCCAGAGAACATTAAGAAAGCTGGTACTATTAAAATTTCAGTTTATTTGGGTATTTTTGAATTGTTTATGTGAATCCTTCTATGTCCATGTTCATTTATTTCTTTCTCCTTCTTTCTTACAAGCGCTTAGAGGTTGATCGTGATTTGTGTTAAATATAAAAGTGGTTTATTATTATCATTATTAATGATTTCCTTGCTGTTTTAATCTTTAAATTATAGGTCTACTCTGTACGTAAATATGATCCATGCTTATGTACAATACTCCAACGTTTTTCAAGCAGTCAATGTTTTGGATATTTGTAAAATAAACATGTTTTTACATGCAGAGATTTCATCATTATAGATACAACCATGTACAGAGCTCTCCATAAAGTCTGTGTAGCGAGTAAAACAATCTACATGTATATCACAGCATGAACTGCGCAATATTATTAAAGCCACTTCCTTGTGGATCAACTGTGCAGCATGACCAATTACAAAAACAACAATGCCTGTCCATTAAGGGAAGAAAAAAAAGCTCATAATAAGGAGCAACGCCCAGTTGCTATGCAACCAAATATATGTATACACAAGGGCCAACAAGGCGAAGTCTCTTATGAGCTTACAGTAAATGAGCTTAATAAATATATTCATGTAATAGACGTTGTCATAGCTTTTGTTGGGAGGCAGATGACACCCACTCGTGCAGAACCCAGAGCAGAGCACAGCACTGTTCATGTACATGTACCGTGTACATGTACATGCATGATGTACATGTACGTGTACAGTATGTTTCTTTACGGTGTTATTCAAGGGTTATTCAAAGGCTATTTCTTTTCCTCACCATCCAGAGTTTTTCGGAACTAGAGATAGATGCTATGTGTTGCGTCTGGCCAGATGAAAGGGGCTACCTGTACATTTTATAGATGTTGTGGCGCATCCTGGAAGGGGGGGGGGGGGGGTGTTGGAAGCATGATGGGTATAGACATGTGCAAATCCTATTATGCGTGGATATCTCACCAATAATGAAAATTCTAAATAACTTCCTAGGGCCCTTGGGGTTTTTTATACGTGTTGGAATTGTGCTGAAAACAAACGTTTACATGGTGTTCTTCAGGTGAAGGATATGCAGGATGGTAAGAATGTGGATAAGATATCCCTCCCCGCCAGTGACCAATAAAAGACAATGACACCATGGACCGTGTGTTGAGTGGCCTGACATAAGAGTAACGTTTATATTTGGGAAAGGCTGTTGACCTCCGAAGTATATACAGTATTTAAGATAATTATTTTTTTTATCAATGAGGGTCCAAACGTGAAGCATTTGTGGAGGAGTACATGTATGATCCAGCAGGAAGTATACTCCCCTCGCAATGGCGATTGCTTCATTGACATAATTATTATGTATGTCATCACTCACAAGTGAAGCAAGTATGGGAGCAAGGGAACAACCTCTCGAGAGGAGTATAGGGGGAGTGTCGTGGCAGTATTGGGATGCCCTTATAGGTACACTCCCCTGGAGAGTGTACCTATAAGGGCAATGTGAACATCATAATTGTGCACCAGATGCATGCGTTTTAACTTTACGGTGTAAATTAATGACCCGAAATTTCCCGATATTTGAGTAAACTTTGGCGTTATAAATCAACATTTTCTCTAAGCATGACAGGCTGCTGAATTTGGTACGAGATGAACACGTACGGTAAATGTGCCATGATTCGGACACTTAAGCAATTTTGGATTATTTGACCTTCTTAATGTTTGTTTCTCTCAACTATTTTCACTTATGAACAACAAAGTGTAGTTATTATATCCAGGTTGATATTGTATGAAAGTTTTTTGTGTCCTTGAAATGAAATTGACTTGAAAATAACCTTAATTTTTGCAATGATTCGGACACACGTGCCGTGCAAAAAAAATAAAATAATACCTCATCAATGCAGTGGGCAAATTCTTAAGTTGCCACCATTTATTTAAAAAAAAGAAGTGTCATTTGACTGCTCAGAACTCAAAAAAGAAAATTGGTGCATGGACACATCCAGGACTTATTTTCAGAGTTTTTGAAGGCATAAAAAACGGGCCATTTCAGCCATATCATGAAATTGGACTCCATTCCGTCCGTGTGCTCCCTTGCGCACGACTCTAGTGTGTACAAAGTCAATGGCGTAGATATTAGACTCCAGCCATTGACGAAATGAACGGCAGTCAATGGAGTGGAGTGTAAATTCGGGAGATGCCGGCATTTCTTCTAAAATGGAACATACACAAGCCACAAAATTATTTTGGCATATTTTGTAGCGACTCTGGGGGCCTGGGTAGCATAAATCAATGGAGTGTCAAAAATCATGGCACATATACCTTGGCTTCTGGACAAGGAAATTTATGCAAGTTCAAATTGGCAACGCAGCTCTCCATAATTTGGACCTTGATGGTATATTGATGAACAGAATATACCACTTTCATATAAAAAAAATCCTGTTAAATTTAATTAATTTTCTGTGTTTTTAAATAATGCATTTTCTCACAAACCTATTTTTAACAGGGCTCTTAAGTTAAGGATCACCCTTTTTTTTTAACTTGAGGTTGCGCCCCAATTTTCTTTCAGAAAATGTGACATTTTATAATAGGAATTGGATCATGTAAAGTATGTGGCACCGTTGTTTAGTCTAATAGGCCCTAGTGCACCGATCGGAAAGAATTCCACTGATGACCATAATTTGTGCACAACTCTATAGAACCAACAGAGGGCGTTTTGAGCAAACTGGCTTTGTACAGTTTGTAGGTAAAAGAACCCTATAAAACTCACTTTTCAGATATTCTACGCAAGTTTCCAACACCTGAAATTGAGGTTTATCATAATTTGTATCCAATAAGTTAACTCTTGGAGGATATAATCCTTTTTCCGTAATGGTGATCAGTGGAATTCTTTCCCATTTGCATTTGCACATTTCCGAGCATCCGAATGCTTCCGAAAACGTTGCTTCCGAAGACCTGCCGAAGATGACGTTCGTTGTGACGTCACAGGTCATTTAAATAAAGTAATAAAATCCACTTTTTGGCTCAGGTATATACTGTTTCATATTTTTTTCAGCGTTTCCAACCCTCTTGAAACCATTCTAAGGCGTTCCATGAGAAACAATGTCAAAATGTTGGCTACAACATACATATCTGGGGCATTTTTGGTCATTACCAGATTTTTTTCTACGAAAGTAATTAAGAGTGTTCCGATAAAGCCCTAGTCGTGTGCAGCGCCACCTACCGGTGGTTCCGGGAACATTGCGTCCAGTTTTCCAGTTGAAATGTGTTGACTCGACTCGACCTGTCATCGCTACAACCCAACATTTCTCTTTGGAAATAACATTTTAAACAGATAGATGGCAGCTCTCCTGCCTGAGTTTGAGAGAAAGCATTCAAAATGATTTTCCCAAGCAAACAAATTATGTTTAATTTTAAGTATGTTTGAGTGGCAAACAAAATATGTCTCTAGTGTAAAAAAATATGTAAAAAACTTGAATATAAATTATTTAGGCCCTACTGTACATGTACGTGTATAGACCTACTAAGCCATGGTTTTATTTAAACAGCTAGTCATTTTAATTAATTGGCATTCTGATAAAAAGACCAGATCTGCCAGACTTTCGGGTTTTTTTTTTTATTCTAAATGTTATAACTGGAATTTAGTCAATTAATTACTAGAGCTAGATATTTTATGTTGGTTAGTTGAGCATGCGCCTTACAAATGGCACAATGTGTGTCATTTGCTGCTGGTTTAGTCAGAGATTGGTTAATTATGTTAATTAATGCTGGAATTATTTTTTTTTTTTTTTTTTTTTTTTTTTTTTTTTTTATTTATTTATTTATTTATGAAACAACATTCAAACTTCGCGGCCATAAGGCCGAATTACATTTGAATTTACAAAATGGCAGTCACATAAAAATAACATCAATGTTACTATATTATTAAAACCTTATTATAAAACATAAATAATTCATACATTAAAATTCATTATGTTAATTGCACAATAGGAAAAACGATTTCAATAAGCACAAAAACATACATGCACATACCCACACAAAACAACAACGGCATTCACACACTTAAAGGTAGGCCGGAAGAGATTGATGAGACCTTCACTGTGAGTTCAAAAGATTAATGTAGTAGGGTATTGGGCTGTTTTTAAAACGGTTTGTTGAAGTCCTTATGGTGGTGATGTTTCTGCTATTACGCAAATTCCTACCATGGCTTTCAAGCCTTGAAAGGGGAAATAGTGACTTAGTACGAGGATTGGATAAAATCTTTTTTGCAAAAATACGGCAATGATCTTCTCGCCTGATAACTAAAGTATCAAGGCTGAGAGTTTTACATGCATCATCATAATGGTCGTAATCTCGTCCTAAAATAATTTTGCAGACCCTTTTCTGAATTCGTTCGATATCACTACTCTGCTTAGTTGTAAGTCCGGAGTGCCAAATAACATCAGCATATTCTAACACTGGTCTAATGTACCCATTGAATGTAATTCGCAATTCATCCCTACTAAACCCAAATCTTTTTAATGACCTAAGCATAAAAAGTCGTTGGTTTGCCTTAGCCAGCATCTTGTCTACTTGGGTGTTCCATTTTAAGTCGTTTTGTATCCAGAGTCCAAGTATTTTGGCTTCGGGAACAACACTCAATATGTCACCAGACATAGTAAAATTGCTATTTTGACGATTTTTGGTTTTATTAAACTGGACTTGAAGGATTTGGCATTTGGATGGATTCAACTTCAAATAGTTGTTATCACACCATTCACCCAAATCATCTAGGTCTTTCTGGAGATGTTTGTGACTATTAGTACTTGAGTTTGTCGCAAATGTCAAGTCATCCACATACTTCCAGTAGTTAGAATGTGAATTTTGGGCAGCATCATTAATCATTATTTGAAATCCAATTGGTCCCAATTTTGTGCCCTGTGGGACCCCACCTTTGAGATGAACAAAGTCGGAGAGAACATTATTATAACGGACACACTGCCTTCTGTCGCTAAGGAAGTCACAAATCCATGGGACAATGGCCTCACGGACTCCCATAGTAATGATCTTTTGAATAAGGATTGTGTGGTCAACCAGATCAAATGCTTTTGAGAAGTCCGTGAGAGCCACCGTCCCTAGGTTCTGGCTTTTCTCAGCACCTTGAAAAAGAAAGTGCATCAAATTAACTAAATAATGATTAGTTGAAACTCCACGAACATTACCAAATTGCTGTATATCGATCTTGTCACTAATATCTGTTACAATCCAATTGGTTATAAAACCTTCTGCGATTTTAGCAAAGACTGACGTGAGTGAAATTGGTCTAAGTTTATCAATACAGGGAGGCTTCTGTTTCGGAATGGGTACTACAATAGCTTCTTTCCATTGAAGTGGAACAGATCCCTCAGCTAATGAGCAATTTAGGATATTGCACAGTGGGATACTTAGCTCATAGGCGAATTCCTTGGCCAATTTTACTGGGAACTGATCTGGTCCAGCGGATTTGCCTGGTTTGAGTTTTCTAAGGGCAGTATAAACTTGCCATGGATAGATACAAGGAGGACGCTGAGCAGGTAAATAAGCAGGCAACTGTAAGGTATCCAAAGGTTTTAACCCATCTGTAACATTTGTAAATTTACTATTGATTGCATTAGCTATCCCCGTCAAATCATTCACGTCAATCCCCGGAATGTGAAGGTGCAACTCTGGTTTGGTTAAATTGGAAACTTTTTTGACTTGGTTATGCCACTGACGTGGATCTGTTGATTGTAAGTTCCTGATTCGGTTAGCATAGTATGAGGTCTTTGCTTTTTCAATTTCTCTCTTGATTTGATTTTTTAATTTACGCCATCTAATTGTATCGGATGCAGAGTATGCACTCTGCCGATCACAAATCAAATTTTTGATACGACCTGTCAACCAAGGCTTGTCATTAACATGAGATCTAATCTTCTTTTTTGGAAAGCATAATTCCATTCCTCTGTCCAATACATGATAAAAGGAATTAGCCTTGTTTTGAGTGTCCTTCGAATTGAAAACATGACACCAATCTTGACTTTGTATCCACTGACCAAAGGAGCGGATTCTGTATTTCGGCATCGGGCGAACAATTTTGACCTGAATTGAGTTTTTAACCCTTTTCACAAGTTTAGGTTTCCATAACACACAAATATGGTCACTACTACCAATGGGAGGCAGCATTATTGGAGAACTATAAAAAGATTTAAATTTGCAATCAGTAAGAATGAGATCAAGTGTCGCATCGGCTCTCGTATGAAAGTCTATGATCTGAAACAGGTCATTACCCCTGGTGACAGGTTGCATATTCATACGGTTAAAATCTCCCATGATTGCTAAACAAACATCCGGGTATTTAGATCGTAAATAATCAATGCTATTTTCCAAATGCATCTGGAGTAATTGTTGGTGGGGTGAGTCAGTTGTTATATAAACAACGCATACTACAATCACTGAAACTCCCCTAGGTAATCTGTTAGGTCGTACCTTAATCCAAATACATTCTAATTCATCAGGGACAGCAATGTCATCGATGATGTCAGCAAAAATATGTGATTTAACGTACACTGCCACGCCACCACCTTTCTTGTTTTGCCTACATTTAGAAAAGACATTATATCCAGTAATAGTAAATGCATACTCAGGCATACTATCAGAAAACCATGTTTCAGTAATGGCACCAATATCGACATTTTGCTGTTGGAACACAATCTCGATTTCATCAAACTTATTCATTAGGGATTGGGCATTTGTAAGCATTAAGACCGGAAGGCCCAAGCTACGTACACCTGATAAAGTTCCCATAGACTGGTGATGCTGCTGTTCAAGGTGAATGTCTGTCAGGTTTCTCAGTCCAGTATGCCGTGCCTGTTTCGGGTACCTCTGTTCTCGTCTAGTCGTGATGCGGGTTGGAATATGGCTGCTCACGGTGTGTTGTCTGTCCCTTCCAGTGATAGCTCCACGCGAGTAGTGAGCAGTGAAGACATCTGTGCAGCCGTGTCCGACCGAGTACGAGACAAACCGAAGTCCCTTGGCCACAGAATATGCATTCCACAGAGCAAACCCAACATTGCGGGTGTTACACGCAGAAGACTCCCTCTGCACCTCAATGAGATTTGTTGCATTAACACCTCCCTGAAAGTCAGCAGCAGAAGTTGGCACTCGTCGTTGGCCGGCAATCACTTGTATTTGACTAGGTTGCTGTGAACATTTTCGGATCCATTTCCGGCGGCCTGCTTTACATCCTCTTCGAAGTTTCAAAATACCAAGAGACTTTACCCGCTCAATTACCACTGGAGAAAGGTCGTGGTTGTCCTTGAGTTTCAGTTTCAGTAGATCAGTCCGTGAATAAGAGCATATACGACTAGTAGATTGATCAAGGACTTCCCGTGTGGGCTCCTGTGTTGGTCCGGGATTCGATGAAATATCCATAAAGACAGTTATGTCCAATGGTGGGTCATGACCAGGAATGGCAAGACATAGTGGACCGTGTTTCAACCACATTGTTAATGGCCTCCTTGTTGGACAGAAACCTTTCATAGTCAGTCTTAATCTTACAGCATGTACATGATGTAGGCAGGGAACAGCTGGTCTAGATGTATATAAATCTCTGCCATAATTGACATAGGAAACGTTAGAAGATGAACACCAGTGTCTCAATGCAAGAGACTCAAGTAGGCTTACACATATAAATGTGCACATCAAAGCACGATTCATGGTTGGTTGACATGTATAGTTGACATATACAAATTGTACACAGTTTCACCTCAGAGTTTCACCTCAGAAAATCACAGCTCAGAGGTCCCAGATGACAAAAATAAACTCACAGATTTGAAGTACAATATTCAAACAAGCAACCATCCAGAATTCAACATAAGATGTTAAAAGGAAAACGAGATTTAGACGGATAAAAATAACATTTTTACAGCAATAAAAAATATCATGGCAGCCATGTTAAACAGCGCCCTCTTGTTGCGATAGCAATGAATGAGTCCTGAACCGCTGGTGGCCACAGTGCCTATTTACTGTAGTCCATTTTCTTTCTCCCTTGTTTCTTCCTAGCTCCATGCTTGTACAACAAGGTTTGACTAAATATTGGACAAGTATAGACCTACATATGTACATGTACATGTACATGCACATGTACAGTAGGTACAAAATAATTATAGTGTATGCCAATGAATTTTTACTGAGGAATTGACAATAATACACCAAATCACACATGAACTTTGGAACTTATTGTTCATAAATGTTTTCTCTTTTTTTTGTATCAGTACCTACATGTATTGCACTGTATTTTTCAACCACAGTTCAGGGAAACGTTAGACCGACTTTAGAATTTAAGGTGCATTTAAGACTAAATTTTCTTTCAAATCTTGAGCAATTATGTTACATGTACAATGTACATCAATTTTCTGTTGTAGTGTGTAGTACTAGTAATGGCATTAGGAGGGCCTAATGAATTTTAATACCTGTGCAAAACGCAAATTAACTGCAGTGGGAAATTTACCATACTATCAATTCAATGTACATAACTACAGGCCTTCATTTTAATAAAAATGAGGAGAGCTGCAAATCACTCTCCATAAATCAACATACAGAATTACGGAGAGTGATTTGTTCTTCTTGCTATCCAAAATCAAGTTTGAGCTGTAAATCCAGCTCCTTAAATCAACAGGGCCTACTAATACATGTACATACATGTACTAGTGGATAAATACAATTAATGTATGTGATGTTTTGAAAACACGCTGCTTTCCTTAAATTGTTAAGGAGCTCTTTTTTCACTCTCCTTGAAAAACATTAAGAAGAGTGGAGGATTTACATTATGCACAAGAAACATTTTATTTATGCCAATAAAACAAACCACAATTGAAAATTCCATTTGATATCCATGGTCAGCAAACAACAGCCAATGAACAATCACAAGTGATACACAACACGTGGAAGTTTGATTGTTAACCCTGTTTTTATTAAGACAGAAATGTCATGCTTAGTAAATTGTTGTGCTTAATAGTTTTATGAAATTGGCCCACTGCTTTGCATTAATCATGAATCCTTCATACAAAGAGGGTAATCGGCCTGTACCCCCTGCATAGTGCAAAACGATCCATCCTTGCTATGCATTGCAAAAAGATAGCTCTTATAAAAAAAATCACAGAGCAAGAAGGACGGCCCGATGACGTCCCAGGGTGATTTGCAGACTGATGATGGTCTTCCCATTGGCGGACCACCTTGATACATAAGTTGAATGAGGGAGCACCCAGTATCCAGCTGGCCTCCCACGTTCTTACCTTGAGCTACATGTAATTCAAAATGGCGTTGCAAGTTTGCAACACATGCACAGTGGAACGCCATTAAAACAAACACATTGGGATGCATAGAAATTGTTCGTTACAGTGGTTTTTCGTTACATAGAGAATGTTTATTGTTCAGCATGCCTATATTCTACCGGTACATGAAAAGTGGGAGCCAAGGATGATGTTCAGTATCTGTATGTATAGCAAAATGTTCGGTAAAGCAGTGTTGTTATAGGCTTACATGTATACTAGTGGTGTTCCACTGTATACTGTAGGCCTATATATCATGTGCTTGAAATATTTTAAGCCTACAACAAGTAGGCCTACTAAATATAATTTTCTCTTAGTTCAACTTACATGTACAGTGTACGTACAGTACATTTGTGCGTTTGACAAAAAAAAAACACCAGTTTGCTAAGAACGTCCTATTTTAATTTAATTTGCGTCAGGCTACCTTCTGCTATAACACAGTTAAAGCCTTCCTCGTCAAGTTCCTATTGGCTCTGGGAAACAACCGCATTTCACAGATTGCAACCACACATCTGTAGGCATACACTGTGTCGTGTGTACAGTAGGTTGTGAAATCAAAGCTCATGCTATAGGTCTATGTAGGCCTACAGGGTGCCACAGTATGGGTTGCGGGTTGGCCCCAGAGGCGGCAATGTGGTATCTACATGTACATTACAGGGCTATGTATGACCTTGAAAAAAATTATTAAATTAATAAAAATTTTGGACAATCTATGGAATGCTATGAGGACATTATTAATATGGCAGCTGCATTCTGTACACATGTTTTCCTTTTAAAAGTGTTGACCATCCAACCAACCTGGATGTCAATTTTACACACTGGTACTGTAGGACTATACGTTTTTAAATTACGGCAGCTGAATCTCAATAATCTCAATTTAAACAAATTCTTCACTCAGTTCACTACATATTTTCTATCCGGTGTCAAGTCCAATTGGGAAATATCAATGTTGAAGTACATAAGTTTTCTGGGAATAGTTGAAATTTATGCATCTATAGGGTTAAGTAAAAGGCACATGTTACACAGTTGATAAATTGAGGCATTTTGTAAGAAATCGGTTCCAGGCTATCTTCCAGAAAACCACAGTATACCACAGGATACTAGTATACAAAGCATAATCTGCCAAAAAAAACAGCTTTTAACGGGGAATCAAACAAGACTAACATGCAAAGATTAACATTGTGTACTGTACATCTTATCAAAACTTAGCCAAATGTAGGGGCCTATAATACATTTAGAATCACGACTCGAGGGAACAGTACTACACACTATTTCAAATACCGTAAATGCCCATTTGAACAGACAAAAACAATGCTGTACTTAACATTTCATGCACTATAGGCCTACACGTACAAGAATACATAATGCACTCACATAGTAATAATTTCGAATGGATACACTGACAACTGACAAGGTTCCAATTCAACCTGGTTGTTCGTGTAACTGTTTGTCAGTCATTATGACTTGAACAAACAAGGCTAAGTGAGTCCCTGGGACACCGAAACAAAAACAAGGACTTTGCTTGATGATGCGGCCTGCCTCAAAGTGAAACACACACACACTTAGCAGTGCTTTGTCAATCACCAGGACAAACGGCTGAAGAGGACTGAAAAGCAATGCAGACCCTGGCTGCAGATTTGTGGGTACAAACTACAATAACTGTGCTGTTGTACTGATTGTATGCATAGGATACAATATACTGTACCAATCCAAAAGGATGACAGTGGTGACAGTCAATAAAGAGCTCTACAAGCTATCCAATAGAATTATGAAAATCCGAATGCAAACAGATGAACTACATGTAGAAATGAATTAACACACTGACTGTACATCCATTGCTTTTGTTTTGTTTTAAACTATGATAAAAATCAAACGTTGTGATGAATTGGATTGCTGTTGGACTCTTCAAATTATGAGCTTTTAGAAACTAAATGTGAATGTTTTTAGACCCTTTCACAGATAGCTAATGGGAGACTTTTGAGAACCAGTCTTCAAGTCAACAGCGCACGCAATTGTGAGCATGCGCACGTTGTTTTGCGTCTGCGCTGTTGTGTGTGCGCGTGCGCTGTTGACTTCAAAAATCTCCCATTAATAGGATTTTGAGGACAACATTTGAGCACAAACTGTACCTTCACCATGTTCAGTGCACTTAACTGCAGTCTACCTGAGACAGTGTACATGTACACGTACTTCACCAGGGAGCCGAGGACCAGTCACTCTGGCTGGTAACCTGTGCTTGGCAGGTTAGTGTGTTTGGCATCTCAGTGAGTGAAATTGGGCCCAAGAGGATTAAGACAGAATGCAGAACATCATTTGGGGGTGTCATGGCTAAATGGTATCTAGAAATAGACTTTTTTTCTGATTACCCGGTACATGTTACTTGACCCGTGTTCATTAAAAAATTTATCTAAGGCTAAATACATCATTAGTACTGTACTGACATTAAATCCAGGCTCAACAAAACAACAATGCACTGGCCTTGCATGAAATGGGCAGGGTGTATGATATCATTGGCTTCAGTTGTGAGTTGGCTGCATATTTAAACAACACCTCTTTCTTGTCATTGGTTAATAATGTACTTAACATAGCTTCTTCCTTCACATGAGTCTAAGAAATAATTTTCATTTCACTGTTACCAACCTTACCGTAGGTTGCCAAGTTACACTGATCATGTCCTTTTGATATTTTGCTTGGAGTTAGAAGGGCCTGACATTTCAATCCTAGCAGGATCTTTCTCGAAGATGATATTTTATCAGCAAGCAAAATGTGGTTGAAAGTGAGCGGAGGTTTGATTTGTCAGGATAATCGTGGGTTAAGCTATCATTACCAAGATTGACAACTGCCGTGCAAACAAAGCTTAAGTCAAGACATCCTCACGCTTGTGCTAGCTATTTATTATGGAATCGTTGCAAATGTGTATGAGATTCGACCTTTTTTCCTAATGGTCAAATTCATTCAAATGATATTTGAATGCAAGGCAGTTTGATGAATAGTAAAAAATTGTTTCATAACTATTCTAGGAATAAGGAGGTTTTGTGAAATTTGAACCGTTTATTACTGCCTACCGTTTTCTTTCTGGAAAGGATTCGAAATCTTAAATTGTGCCGGAGCCATATAATTTTAAACTTTGGCCTTAAATTAAAAATTAATGCAAATTTTGGTATTATAGGCCTAGTAATATTAAATTATAAATTCAATAATTGTACATTTGAAATCAACACTTCATTTTATTGATTTTTCAATAAAACAGCCTCTAGCGTTAGGCGGATATTTATTGGCCCTATGCTGAATACGTAGCGTGTTTCTAAGACACTCAATTCAAGAAAACTCAATAATATTAATAAGCAGGGCCGTGAATTGTAAATTTGCATTAAAAAACTGAAAACATAGCCCCAAAAAACTGTCTACAGGCAAAGTGAGGTCCAAAAACCTGAAATCAGGATTTGTCCTGAATAATCATATCCCTGAACAAACTAGGCCCTAACTGCCACGGCCACGATTGACCATGTTCGTCCCACACACAACCTGGAGCCAATATTTCATAAAACTGTTAGGCCCTAAGCACAAACATTTGCTAAGCACAACATTTCTGTCTTAATAAAAACAGGGTTAGGACTAGCTGCAGTAACTGTAGCCCTATATTACTCCTGACGTTGTTGTCGTATATAGGGCTACAGTTACTGCAGATAGGTTAGGACTACCAAATTTTGACGTGTTGTATATCACTTGTGATTGTTCTTTGGCTGTTGTTCGCTGACCATGAATATCAAATGGAATTTTCAATGGTGGTTTGTTTTATTGGGCGAGACATTTTTGTGGTTAACAGTTTTATGAAATTGGTTCCTGGCCGACGGTTGACAGCCAAAGTTGGGTGATTATTTTTCAGTGAATGAATAAAAGTACCGATTGTGTCAAATATTATTAAAGAGAATTGCACTGCTATATATTAATACCATACTATTGTGTTGTACAGTTGTAGACAGACACTGGGACAGGTCAGGTCAAACACAATGGGGGAAAACGCACCACTTCCTGAGTATAACTGGCTATGCGAAGTGCATTCACTCAGCGTTACGTTTAAATACGTGTAGAAAATGCATAGGCCCTACAACGACACCCCACGAAAAAAAAAAGAACCCCTTTTTTAAAACGCCACTTACCTCCAACCTGGGCAGGCTTTTGAAGAGAGAACTGCTGGAACTGAAGGATATGGCTCCCCTTCGCTGCAGAACGTGGTTGGGAATGGGTCTGTCCAGCGAAAGCCGCGGTAAATAGTGACAGACCGCCATTGCAGCTGCAATAGCCACATCTCCAGACACCATTGCTAACTTCTGTAAAAAATACTACACTGCATGTATTGTATTGTATGCTGCGTGCACTATATACGTACTAATATACGCGAATTATCGTCTGCTTTTTGCAGTGCACACAGATTGCCCACACATGTGAATTGAATACAAACAGCTGGTGCCTCACCACATGCGCTGGGACAATATACACGCGGATACCAGCGAAACCACTAGTGCGATTTTTCCCTCTGACAACATTATTTCTCAAAAATAGAAATTAATTTTCCAGATGTGAACGAAAGAAGTGCTTGCTCATTATTTTGTTTGGCTATTTACTCATAAATGAAATTCAGGAATTACTAATTGTGAGATTTTTTTCTTCGTCCAGAGCGAAGAATGAGAGCTTTGGCATCCGGCTTGACGTCATTTTTTTTGTTATTGGTCAGGAACTGAGGAAGGAACTGAGTGATGACTCCCACAATGACAGGATGTGTCGACGCCAGCCAAAATAATAAAACATTAAATGACATGTGTCTTTCGTTGTTTTTTTGTCTGTTTGTTTTGCTTAGTTTAGTTGCTTTTGTGTGTTGGGAATTCCCCCGTGAAAAAAAAAATATATATCTAAAATATTAAAATTTTAGTGGCGCCCTCCAGAAAAAATGGCAACGCAGGGACGTCTGCACTGTCTCCTTGATCCCTAGTTCCATCGGGTGCTCCTCTCAAGTTAAATCTCGATTTGTAAAGAATTGCCTTGCTGAATTTCTCTTCATTACCTTTAAGGATTTATAAGGGGTCTGCGGTGAATTTAATCAATTTTCCCCGTAGGCCCTTGAGTACCAATGTTGCAGAGGTAATTTTTCCCTTCGTCCACAGGCATTATAGAAAACGGGAGACTGATTTAGTTTAAAGGTAATATCATACTTTGGTTTTTGTCAAAAAAATGCAGATTCATGGGCAAAAATACCAAGGAAAATAAAGTAACAGTCATCTGTGAAAATATTGCAGTCCCATACGGTGCCCAGAAAACAGTGAAAAACGGTACGGCTGTATTTCTTAAGTCTTAAATCTTAAAGATACAGCAGTACAGACAGTTTTAGTCCCATACGGTGCCAATTTATGACAAAAACAGTGAAAAGCGCCAACGTTCAAAATTGTTTGGGTCATTAGTTTAACTCTTTCCCTGGATTAATACTTCATTTCAGGCAGCCTGAAAATCTCAACGTATGTTTCTTCCATGCGCGACAATACCCTGTAAGTTATATAAGTAACTATAAGTAAGATTTCTGTTTCGGTACCGGTATAAATGCTACCAAAGTATGATAATATCTTCCTAAAGTGAAACTATAAATTATTATTTAAACTGAAGAACTAAAATTGGAAGAACCAAGGGGAATGTCAAATCACGGATGCCTGTGGCATCCTTGAGATTTTGTCACTTTAACCCCGAGCGCCCCTCCTTGAAAAATGGTTGGTGTATACCCATCCTAGCCTGCCCCTCAGAAAACATGACCTTGGTTTCCTGTTACGCCACCATGCCCACGGTTATGATGCTTTATAAATTCGATACCAATCTCAATTTTGCTACCGGTCACGGTCATTTAAAAAATCTTTTAACTTAAAGGTAGTATCATACTTTGGTTTTTATCAAAGAAATACAGATTCACGAGCAAAAATATCAAGGGAAATACAATAACAGTCGTCTGTGAAAATTTCAGTCCCATACGGTGCCGACCTTTTAAAAAAAAAAACAGTGAAAAACAGCCACAGTATTTCTTAAGTCTTTTCTCTTTTATTTTTGATCTTTTAAAAGATCAAAAATATTTTCGGTCGCTGTTTTACTAATTTCTGGATAAATAAAATACACCATTTCAGGCGGGAAAGTTGTAACGAATGTTTCTACCACCACCATCTTCATACCCTGTAAGTTATACATAAATCTGTGAACATTTTCTGTTTTGGTGTCTTACCAAAGTATGATACTACCTTTAAAGGCTAGTGCCAAATTTGGTTCAAGGCATGGTTCCCACGCGGCTTCAGCTCCAAACTTCGCTTCCCCCAGAAAAGTGCGGGAACATACTGTAATTTGCAACCGGTTTCACGCCAAACTTCAAGGAGCGACTTATGGAAATATAATTTGCGTCATTATAAAAAGAAAATTAATAGGCTTCTTCTGTGACGTAGTCTATGACGCAATTATGATGTGCAGAATTTAGAGATGAAAAAGCAATTAATGAATCATTTCCACAGTGTCTAAATCCGCGTAAAACGTCTGTTTCGGCAGTTGACTCAATACATTTTTCGTGGCTTCCGCAATCAAGTTGGGAAGGAAAAGTTAAAGTTGAATAAAATAGGGCGCATGCAGAATACAGACCTAACATGATTCCACGGACAACAGAGGGCGCTATGCATATTACCCGTCAGAATCTCAGATGATTATTAAGTGACTGTTTTCGCAGGACCATGCCACGCAGGTAGTCCGGGCGTGTTACATCACTTTAAAGATAACCATTTGAAGCTTTAATCAAATATAATTATAAACTTGGGGCAGACAGTGTCTTTCTTTCTTTTAGACAGCTCACCCAAATAGCTCTTGTCTACTTGTCAAACTTCCAAGAATGCTGAGGACAGATGAGTATTCTGCCAAATACGGAGCAAAAGAGGTGCCATCTGACTTGTTGAGATCCTCAGATAAATTAGCTCGGGAAGAAGGCATTATTACGGGCAGGATGTCGACATCTTGATTTTAGGATGTTGTAATCTCGTGATAAATATTATGATATCAGCATATCATGATAATATCTCAGGATCTCAAAAAGTCAGATGGCACATCTAGACCTCCGTAGCTCAATGACACCCCCCCCCCCCCCTATCAGAGATCATCCATTGCAAACTCATCCTTCAAATGACAGAAATCTATGTGCAGTAAGACTCAAGTGATATTATGTACGGTAAACTGGGGATTTTGCATCACCAACCAATAGAATTGCAGTGAGAAAACTATTTTCATTTTAAAAATGAAACATCATTCAAAGTCTACCACTCTTGAGCGTGATTTTTGTTTGGGGTACAAAGTGCTTTAGGTACAAAGTAACCTAGTCTGGTTCCCAGACCAAGAATCCCTGACTAGTGTCTGTCAATCCTAAAAAGAGTTGTCAGGGAATCTTTGGGCGGGGAACCAGTCTAGAAGTAACCTTGATGTGGCATTTTCGGCACGGACTGACTTAACACGAAATAATCCGCTTCGTACAATTTGAGTTATGTCATCATTGCTGTAACCATTAAGCTTCCTTCCTCCATGCTGTGACACACGATGCCTAACATTATCTACCAGCAAAAAAAGGATTATGGCAAGATGTCAAAAGTTATGCAACCAATGACTTCACTTCACAATCAAAACAATTTTCTTTTTCACTGAAAAACTCTGTGATCTAGACTGTACATCGAAGAGCTATTATTTCACACAAATTTTAGTAAACTAAACGGACTCCTGTATTTTATTCCCACTCTTGCTAGTGTTAGACATACTAAGGGAAATTGGATACTATGTACACATTAAAATCATGACATTTGATTCTCGGTTTTTTTAGTTTAACATTTTGCAAAGATAGACAATTACATCTTGTGTTGGACAGAAAGAATTACTCCATGTTCCTACCAGAACTGGCCATAACTCAAATTAGGCCAGGATAAAGTTACGCACAGCATTGAGCCATTAACTGGAGATCCCACTTTTCTTTGATTGATGAATTTGATATTTTGCCTGGGGTAAATGAAGCAGGCATGCAACTTGAACTTAACAAATAAAGAGGACATTCCAGTCTTTATCATACTTTGTGGAGTGTTTTTCACTTTTCAATGACATATATAAAGAGTGAAGTGAAAAAGAAATTAGAAGAGGAAATGATCAGAGGAAAGGTTGCACGCCTGAATATGAGGGCTTTGTGAAGACTTGTAGCACCAGGCTTCTTAATCACACACCTTTGTTAAAGCCCTAGTCCAACAAGGATGGGAAATCCAAAATTGAGACTGAAATTTGACAAGATTTGGCACCAATTTAGTCTAATACACTTGACAAATAAACTGATGATTTTTTTTTAGAATTATGACCCTGCTGGACTAGGGCTTTAAGTACATGTATGTAAAGCCAAGACATTACAAATATCCAAATACTCCACACTCTCCTGTCACTCTGATACCAAATTTATCAATGTGTGGAGATTTAGGGCCTGGGCCATCTTATTACAGTCATCAGAATGCATTTTGTTCTCGTGCCGATAAGAAAATGGCGCTGCATAACGATCTTGGTGCTGAGTTGAGTTGGACTCTGTTGCTCTACAAATGGGAGATTTTTGAGAACTGGTCTTCAAGTCAACAGCGCACGCAATTGTGAGCATGCATGCGTTGTTTTGCGCCTGCGCTGTTTTGCGTGCGCATGCGCTGTCGACTTGAAGACCGACTCTCCAAAAGTCTCCCATTGGTCCCATGTTTTCATGACCCACAATCAAATTTTTTGTATCACAGTGCAGGCATGCAATGAGCGAAGTTCAACTTGATCAAAATTTGTGGTTCAAATTCAGTCAGAATGAAATAAGAATACTACCTACGGGACAAAGTAACACTATCCAGTTCCAGTCTCTAGACCACTTAAAATGGTACTTTATACTGAAATATTAATTACAAAAACATTATTAGAGATCTAAACTGATTATAAATAAACAAATTTATTTATTAAGAAAAAAAAACAAGGTGTTAATCTTTTAATAAGGAGTATACCATAAAATAATAACTAACTAGAAATGGGGTCTACAATTATGGTCAGAAAAGGTAAGTCCAGTTCATCAATAGGGCTTATTAATTTTCTTTCATCAGAAATTAACATTTCAATTTGGTTGATAATTGTAGTACATCATAATGGATTTGTTTTTAACTTTTCTGGATGAACACCAAGTTGATTTTCTAAAATCGAATAATTACTAAATCATCAATAAATGATTTTCTAATATTTTTTTGTCAATGACCAAAATCAGTACAAAATACAAATCATGCATAGTGCTGCAGCTTGTCCATGCTCCAATCAAATTTTAGAACGACAAATTTCTTCTTCCTAACAATTGTTTTTTCCTTATGTTTTTTGTTGGTGGTGTTTTTAAACTCTGTTTATAATTTGTAATACACATTTACCCTTCTCCATCCCAAATTCTTTTCAAATTTCCAAAAACTCAAGCCCAAATCTGCTAATTTGAACATGTCTACAGACTGGTAATTTTGTCGGGCCTAAATATTCATTCTTGATGGAGCAAGGCCATTTTGCTGTGTAAGCAGAAAATTGGATTGTCTTACATGAATCATTCCATGTGGGCAATGAGGGACAATGACAGAAATCAGAAACTGAGAAATCTAAGACCTGTATCCAATTTCATAGAGCTGCTTAGCATGGAAATTTGCTAAGCATGACATTTCTGTCTTAATAATAAAAACAGGATTAACAACCAAATGGTTGTTGTTCGCTGACCATGAATATCAAATGGGATTTTCAATGGTGATTTGTTTTATTGGGCGAGACATTTTTGTGCTAAGTAAATTTTTGTGCTTAGCAGCTCTACGAAATTGGCCCCAGAAACGTGAGATTGAAAAGCATTCTTCAGCCTAAAATTTGACAGGTGCACGGACAGCATTTTTAAAATTTGATCAACTCCGAGATCCACCACAAGCTGAAATAACTGGAATGAAAGTATGTATGCATTACATGGACTTTAAGCTAGTTATTAACATACCCTGAGGTGTGTGGAAAGGGTATCCAAATCTACTCAAAACACAAGAAAACAGAACTCATGCATATTAATTATAAAACATTAGCATATTCATGTCAGTATTAACGTATCAATTACCACCATTTTATTCAATTTTTCTCACATGGCAAATTTATATCTGTAGGCTACACTTATGTCGAGAACTAAGTGTACCAGGGAAATTACGTTACAAGAAAATTACAATTTGTTTGATCTATTTTGTAAAAATGAAAAAAGAAAAAAAATCCCCAAAACGCAAACAAAGGAGAGTTGACTGTACCTATAAAGTTGAATTTCTATTGTGTTGTAGTTTTTCGATGTTTCTTTCTTTTTTCCGGTTTTAGAACTTGCCCAGCGAGGCCGGCTACGTTGTCTGTAAAAGGAAAAAAAAAACAAGTGGATGAGAGAATTTGGGTTCAACGACCTCTGCACTTTGAAATGCCATCACCTTTCTTTCGGGATGAGTCAACCTTCGACCTACGGAATACAGTACAGCTATCCAGGGGATAGCTCACTGGTTGGAATAGGTCACTGGTTCAAATCCCGCCCTAGTCATTTTGTTTTGTTCACTTTTCAATGACTTATTTGGCCCGTTCACACACCCCAAAAATGTGTGATTATTTGGGTCACGCTTCAAATCGCGACCCAAATCATGCTTCAAATTGCACTAATAGTGCGTCTTTTTGCAAATAGTCGCGATTATTTGCTGTGTGAAAGGTGCACCAAAAAAATTGATGCTGTTTTTTTTTTTATATCCCATGTGCAAGGCGCCTGCTAGGCAGCTGCCATTGATCGTGCGTTACACATTAGAATCGGGCATGTGCAGTTTGAGTCACACTTTTTCTGCCTGTGTGGACACGCCACAAAATAATCGCGATTTGAATCGCGACTCAAATAATCACACTTTTTGGTGTGTGTGAACGTGCCTCATGTTCATCCAGTCAGTTTTCTTTGTGGTGATAATATATCAAGGATTAAATACAGTGTGATGCAATATCATATCAGAGTGCAATGCTATAGGTTGAATAAAAAAGAGTCCTTGTGAATCAATCACTTATTAACCATGACCCACCCACATACCACAGTATACCACTCATGGTTTTTCCTGTGGTAAGTGTGGTATCCTGAATACCACAATGCACCACAGTGTGGTTTACGTGGTTAATTTTGTGCTTTATGATCCAGTTCCCCTTATGGAGGCTATGCTAATGTGAGGTAAGCAGCTCTTAAGGCTTTTCATGCGACGCTAAAAAAAATTTTCAACCATTGAGAAATTTTCTCATGGTTGCAAAATCTTACAAAATGGTTTTATGCTGGCGGCTTTTGCGTCCTTTCACACGGCACAGTGTATCATTTCGCAAGCCTCCCTCGAGACGCGGATACTTATTTCGCAGGTAATTGATTAACTATACATTTTATGAATGTAATTGCTGCTAGTACCAACATGACGCTGAGGTTAAGGGTAAAGCACGCGGTCTGCCAACGCCATAAAACAGTCATACCAAGCATGCGCATTGCAAAGCTATCGGAAGATTTTGTCATAGGTCTGGACCTCGGTCAAAAATCCCCCAAGGATTCAACCCTGGACATCGATCACTCTCAAGGATTGGTGTTCTTTCACACGATGACACTTTTATAAGATTTTGCAACCACAAGAGAATTTCTCAATGGTTCAGAGTTTTGTTAGCGTCTTGTGCAGAGGGTAAAGGTTTATAATCATTCGTGAATCTTGATTGTCACATCCTTACCATTCTGGATGTGATGTGATGTGAGCAACTTCAAGGGTTGATGTCGTCATCCTTGTCTTTGCTTCCGTGCTTGAGGATTCGCACAAACTCCCGGTAGTTGAAGTGGCCCTCCTTGTTGATGGGGGCTTCGCGGTACATCTCGTCTACCTCATCTTCGGTGAAGCGGTCACCCATGGTAACCAGGAGCTCTCGTAGGTAATCCTCATTGATGAATCCTGAATCCGAACAACCACCGACAAAAGGTTAAAGTTACTATCATACTTTGGTGGCATACCGAAACTTAAGTCTTCACAGATTTACCTATAACTTACAGGGTATAAAGATGGTGATGGTAGAAACGTACCATTCAAATTGTTCTGTCAGAATTGCTGTATTTATCCAGACAAGAGTAAACCAATGACCAAAAACAATTTTGATTTTCGGAAGGTCAGAAATAACGGTGGAAAGATTTTAAAATACTGTTTGCGTTTTTCACTGTTTTCTCTAAAAGTGGGCAGCGTATGGGACTAGAAATTTCACAAGCGACTGTTACTGTATCTTTCTTGAGATAATAATCACCTTGCGGTATTACATCATGAATATTATTATATAATTATTCTGTATATTGTCCAGACAGTTGACATGGCTCCGAGGATGTAAATGTAGCCCATGAAGAAATTTCCTTTAAATTCTACTGCTGACCGAAAAACAAAACTTTTGACAAGGAATGCACACATTGTACAATGTGTAAGGCCTGCAGAACATTGTTCACTATATAACGAAGAACATCGACAATGGATTTGTTGTAAAAGATTCAGTTGTAAGAGATTCAGAATTTACCGATGGAGTGGTGGGAGAGGTACGTCAAGAAGATTAACTACAATCCCCAACACCCGGCTGCCTATGGTAATGGTATCCTGAATATCACAATACACCACAGTGTGGTTTACGATCCAGTTCCCCTGTGAAGACTGTGATAATGTGTCGTACGCAACACTTGTCTTGTGTGATAAGTGTTAGGGTCAAGATTGATTCACATTGAAGAATCGATCTCAGTGCTTCATGAAAATGGACCCCAGGTTGTAAAAACTTTCATGAACGAACCTTGTGCGTCTTCATCAAAGCAGGCGAATGCATTGACGATGACGTCCTCGGGGTCCGTACCGTTCAGCTTCTCACCGAACAGGGTCAGGAACATGGTGAAGTTGATGGGTCCCATGGCATTACTCATCATGTCCTCTAGATAGGCGTCGTTCGGGTCTTTACCTATTGTGGTGTTTATAATAATAACAAAGTCATTGAAAAGTGAACAAAGAAAAAATTACTGCAGCAGGATTCGAACCGGCGACCTCCTGAGTATCGTACAGGCGCTCTACCAATTGAGCCATCCAGCCCTACGTTGGTGGTGACCCCAATAGTCAATTATCTTTGTTCGTATGGCAGTCAGAAGCCATGAAACCACACACACACCGCTGTACCCCAGGGATCGTTTCAATAGAGCATAATAATGTGCACAGTATCTGGAAAGTACTATTCAAAAGGCACAGATTATTATCCCTGGTCATTGGGCTACATTCACATTCCTGGAACCATCTCAACTCCCTGGGAGAGTATGCAGCCCCGGCAGCTATAAGCGCACAAAGAATTAATCACGCACAAAGCTATCTCTATCCTCCCAAGTACGCATTTCAATCCTGGGTGAAGAGGAACAATATGTAAACAAAGCATCTTGACCAATTAATTTGGGGGAATTATTCTATACACGTCACAAAAGGGTATCACTATTGAGAAAATATGGTATCATTTGAGGAGCAACAAAAAACAAGAATCACTGCCGCACAATGCAAGTATTTATGTGATTATATAATTCTTAATTTTGGGGAAATATTGCAATAATTTTTGGGATGTTATAATTTTTTTTCTTTTAGTGTTTTAACCCTTAACTTTTAATGTTTAATGTGTCTTTAATTCATAATTTTAAATAGATTTTGTTTAAATATATTTATATAGAAGAAGACAGAGGTATTGGAATTGAAGGCCCTCGGGTCACAGTTTTTAAGTAAACGTTTTTAAGTCCAGGCATATGCCTCTGTCTTTTGTTTATTGTTCCTGTCTTTTAAACTACTGTAAAGTATTGTTGTTTCTATGTACTTGTTTTTATGCCGAATAAATAATAATAATAATAACAATAAAAGTGCTGCCATAATTTGAGGTCACATAGTACCTAGAAATGTTCCCTGAGGTCTGCTCCATCAATTTCTTAAGTCAGACCTTAGATGTAGTCGGGGTTGAGAACTCTAATTTGTTCATGGTCCATGCTCCTTGTCTATGGATCCGATAAGTATAAATAAACCCTGGAGGGGAATTTGCCTTCCAATGCTAGTCAGTGACTCAGTGTATCATACCTAACGATGCCAGCATGTCGTGCAGATCCTCCTTGTCGATGAAGCCGTCTCTGTTCTGGTCGATCATGTTGAATGCCTCCTTGAATTCCTGGATCTGGGCTTGGTCAAACATGGCAAAGACGTTGGAGGTGGCCCGCTGGGCGCGCTTCTTGGGAAGCTTTCCCTTGGTCTTTCTGCTCGACATCTTGATCTCGTTTTATGTCTGGGTCCTGGTCTATAGAAACTTAAGCAGAATTGAAAGACAAGATTGCTGGGGCCACTCATGAAAGTTAGTTAGCAATAAAAAAAAAGGTAATGGACAAGTTCCTAAAACTAAAAGGAAAGGACAAGTGTTGAAGTGGTTTGCAACAAGCAGGTAAGAAAATTGTACCTTTTCACTGAAATATTGGAAAAATTTCTTCTATCTACTAGGGTTTTAAGGACTCAGGGACATTTGCTGAAAGTCTGAAATATCGTTTGGGAGCAATAGAACCTATAAAAGTTGCTTTCCTTTCCTATAACTTTATAGTTTTACTTTTAAAAACCAAAGTAAGCTTGCGGATACACCATGTATGATCTCTTTTATGAAAGTGTGGTTCTGAAAAGAACCGGTGAGAGATCATTACTCTCACCGGTTCTTTTCAGAACCACACTTTCATAAAAGAGATCATACATGGTGTATCCGCAAGCTTACTTTATTACATTCTCCCGCCATGCAAAGCTTCAAATCACACTTTTAAAAACCACTTGGCCTTCCCATTTTAATTATACTAGTTTTTTGGGAACCACTTGTCCACAATTACCAAAAAACTATTGACCATTATGGGCGTTACCCGAAATTAGTACTCAGGTTAGCTGGTACCCATCTTCTACAGTAAACTAACTCACCTATATACGACTCTTCATCTGTTGGGTCTGTGTACCAGCTAACCTGAGGTTGAGAAGTGCATGCACTGTACTAATCTCCGGTAACGCCCCACAACGGTACTACCACTATCAAGTATCAACTAACTGTTAAACGTGGTTGTACTTCCAATAAGATGAAATAAGTGGAGGTTGACCACTGAATTCTTATTCACCAGAAAGAATGGAAAAACGCAGAAAACCTGGAAACATGAAATGTTTATCTTCAAAGTTCAACTGTCTAAAAAATCTAGACCACCACTTACTTCTTAGGCCTACACTGAATAGGCCATTAAGTTTATCAGTGTCACTCACTACTTAAAAATTCAACGTAATTTCTATTAAATCTACAGAGTTCCCAGGGCCTTAAAACAATCCCAACTTAAAGTTGAACATACCACTTTATACAAAAACACTTCTTGTTTAAAAATCGTACTGTATTTTTGAGACAAATAACCGTAAATACTCACCAACTTCTCAACCACTTTGCAGTGAATCCTGACTTGCCCAACCCTTCGTTATTATATTACAGTGCGTCTGGTTCCGGTACATGGCCTTCGCACTGAAGAATGCCATTCTTGTGAGTCACAAACCAGACGCATTGTGCGTCACCGACCACCAACACCTTACAATGGCTACGGCTTTACATTACGCACAAGCGAGTAGGAAGGAGCCGAAGGCCAGTGAAATCACCTAAGCGCAAGCCGTAGCCATAATGAATAATACTAAACAGCGCCCTCTAAACCAATATTTATTTATTTTCGCAAGTTGCATTGCTGAATAATTAATCATGATCATCATTTTAAAATAATTAATTACAACGACAATAATATCCATATTTGGAAGACAATTTGGCATCGAAGACATTTCGATGTCTCCGTAAAAAGTTATAATAATTATTTTGATGGTACATGTATTTCATTTTGCGTTTGGAAAGTTGAAGTTCTGGAAATAAGGAAGTTGTGTGACCAATATTCATTTCAATAGTTAGTATTTTGTCTTTTCCTTCCTCCATGGTATTTCTAAGTAATTCTCTTTGGTTGTAATGGGACAAGGACTAGCGAGTATGGTTGTGTAACAATAAAGTTCAGAAAACATATCAAGCAATCAAACTGAAGAACTAGTCGTCCGCAGACTCATCATACAAAATCTGACCCAGCAAAATGTTGACAATTGTTTGAAAACCACTAGTATGCGTTACGGTGGTAGTCTGCAAAGATCGGTCATCAATTTTAAAGGGTCAAATATAAAAAATAAAGTTTACCCCTATCCCACATAACAATATTATGGAATATAGTGTGAACATCATATACCTCTCCCTAAAAAGTTTTAGTTGCAATAATAATGCAAAGAGTCGTTAAATATTTTTTCAGTATGGAGAGCGCCCTCTATTATTACGTAATACATATCCACGAATATTACTACACTTGTGCGAAAAATGGTAGATATTATGTGTGACAAAACAGCAAAGAATATATAATACGTTAAAATATTTGGTGAAGATTAAACTACCATAGAAACCTGACGTCATAGTGACATCATAGCCACCTTACCGTGGCAGTAATTATGATCATTTTTAAATTAATTTTTTTGGACCTCAAACTCATTCTTGTTTGCCAAATTCTGCCAGTGTCAAAGATAATAATTATTTCGGCAGAAAACGCGCACAAGAGCAAGGAAACTTAAACATTAATTGTAGGTATGAACTATATGTTATTCCTTTGTCCGTGATACTGCAATTTGGCAATGTACTGTATTTAACCTTAGCCTCAAATCTTACTGTAACTTTTTTACAAATTTTAATCAAGTGAAGGCGCTGTTACGGACGGCACCTTGGCGACACAACTGAGTGGGATGAGATGAATACGTGACTGGGTGACACTGGGTGGAATGGGACCAGAGTATGATGAAATGCCGTATGACACTGGGTGTAGATGGGGTGAAATGGGATAAGATGGGGTTATAGATTGACGTGTCACTGTTCAGACTCAATTGATCGCAAAGGAACGCTATGTGCCTCCTCTTCATCCAAACGCATTGGGTCACTCTTCTGCAAACAAAATGAAATAAAATTGATTAAAAAAAAACAACATATCAATCCAAACGAAAACGAAATTATAAAACTTAACTTCATTACATTTATAAAGCAAGAACAGCACATGTACTGTTAGAGTGCTGTACAGTAAAAAACACCAAGAAACAAATTATTTATCTCGCTATATTTAAATGGCACCAACCGATAATCATTATTCATTCAAATTATCCGACATTTCTGAGCCCTTTTTCTTATGAAATAAAAATTAGGCCTAAGATAGCCGTGCGCTTCCGAAAATTAAACCATACAGACAAAATATTATATAATAATTTTATTTTCAAAGAATAGATCGACTGCATATGATAATGTGGATTTTGAGGAAACTGTGACTGATTATTTCGTACCAAACTTTCTGCTTTTGGTTTTCGGCAGCAGCAGAATACGGAGTACCAGTTGACGAACAAATCGCTATTCATCTGAGAGGGATCATTGAAACCTTCGTGGAAAGGGAACAGTGAGGAGAAGATGATAGCAAAAGCGTAATACCAAGCAACAAAATAAATGCTGTGATTACTTTGTTTTTATCGCACGACGAGTGAATATGTAAACATTTGGGTCCGAAAATAGGGCCCTCTTGTGAAATGATTTCATGAATTTAAAGGGACCATTATTGCAAAGATGTGCGTTTTGGCTGAATTTGGTACTTAAACAGAAGTGAAGGTTTTAAACTTCCTGACAGACGTTGCTTCATGTACCTTTTACGCTTTGTTCATCTGGATAGCAGAAATACCCCCGAAATAATCTTAACACCCCCCTCCGAATCAAGAAATCCTTCACGGTTTATAGGCCTACACCACACCGTCGAAAGGTCCGAACGATCTTTTTAAAAGACACTAAATCTTGATTTACTTGAAAAACCCAGCATCTGATGAACCAATATTTCCCATGGTGACTGTTTGCACTGTTTACGAACTGGTGACTCAATTTTTTTTTTAGCTGCCTTTAACCTCTTTGACTTGGTGGGTGTACGTGTGATAGCAAAATGCATGGGGCGTGTTTTGGCGGTAAAAAACGTGAACATGTTTCTTCGTGGGTTATTGGTTCGGCGTTTTGGTGACTTTGGGCCTGTGCATTAAAGAAACAGGCCCTAAAATTCTGCCTCAATGAAATCATTGGTTCAACCGAACGAGGACCGAGGGATCGGAATGGATTGGTACTTTACGGTCGGTCTAACCGTGCGCGGACCCGCAGGTCCAATTCCTAATTCCTTCTTCCACGGTCGCCATTTTTATTTACATTTTGCCAAAACGTTTTTATTTGGCGCCCTCTCTCAACTTTGTTTCTGTAATTGAGAGTGACGTCAGAAACATTAACTGGCACGTCCGCTAAAACACGCCCCAGGTACGTGGAAAAAGTAATAGGCGTCACCAAATGAGAGGAGGAAGTCTATTAGGCAGTAAACCGTTTTGTTCATGCGCTGCTTTTCAACAATGAGGGCAGCAAACTCCCTCCATCCAATATTAAGTTGCCCAAAGATATCGTCATCACGAATGCGGGAATTACACGATGTTTCAACTTGAAATCAATGAGGACGTATGATGGTCACTCTAGCTGGCTCTCAATTCCACGTTTACCTTTCTGGATTTACATCAATTCTATGACATAATAGAACAGGACTTCAATTCCGACATCAGGCTTAACTCATGTAGTCAGTATCATGAACCTTACCTGTGACAAAACTGGTGGCCATCCCAACGATAATTACAGTGCATATGGTAAGTGTTGGATACCACCATCTGCTAACCAGGTACAAGACCATTACGCTGTTATAAGGAAATGAAACAGAAAAAGGTGTTCGTTCATATCGTGTTGAACGGAGGCAACAAACCAAGCTGCACGTATACACGTATACGGTATAATTGATGGCGCGTCTTTTGTTTTAAAGGTTGTATCATACTTTGGTAAGACACCAAAACAGAAATGTTCACAGATTTACGTATAACTTACAGGGGTATGAAGATGGTGGTGGTAGAAACATTCCGTTAACATTTTCCCGCCTGAAATGGTGTATTTATCCAGAAATTAGTAAAACAACGACCGAAAATCTTTTTGATCTTTTAAAAGATCAAAAATAAAAGAGAAAAGACTTAAGAAATACTGTGGCCGTTTTTCACTGGTTTCTCAAAAAGTGGGCACCATATGGGACTGAAATTTTCACAGATGACTATTACTGTATCGTCCTTGATATTTTTGCCCCCCAAACCAAAGTATGATATTACCTTTAATGATCGTGAACCGAAAGAGGTAATATAAAAGGCATTATTTACTCATCATCTGGCTCTGTGGTGGAGTTGACAGCTTGAGTTATTCCTGATTGGTAATCCAGAGTTGTTGGTGTGGAGTTGAGCATCCCATACCAGCCGTCTGCACCGGTGCCGGCAGCCGAAAACACGGCCGTCACGGTGGCGTTTGCTGCGTCAAGGGCACCGGTCGCAAGCTCCGCGGGGCAGGCATCGATGGACAGGGGGAGATCGGGTGGTGGTTTCTGGTGGATGGTGGAGCCGATGAAGACCCACAGACCCAAGGCGGCGCCCGCCAAGAAACCAGTTAAAGCGCCCTGTCGGCAGAAAAACAAAAAACTATGATGGCCTTACATGGACATTGAACATAGTCATAAAAGTTCAATCGCCGCTGAAAATGAACGTGACTTGCTATGCTTAATTAAAGGAAATAGGTCAGATATCGCACAGCATACCTTTGTGGCAAGTGGCTCAAATTACTACTGTGACTGCAAGGAAAATACAACTCTAAGGAAAAGGCTGGAGTCACTTGCCAGTACTGGCTAGAGACTGCACGTGTGCTACTATTAGTGGCTGCAGCCAGGGGCCTCAGCTCCGGCTCTCCGGCTTCGTCTCTGTCATGCCGCTAATGCTGAAAATTATAGCTTATGGTTCTAAAGTTCTGTTTCCTTTTTCAAACCAGAGAATCTACTTCCGAACCGCAGCCAAAAGTCTCTATTTTGAGAGACCCGCATGCATTCTAGAATGAATTCACGAAATGGAGCCGGATCCGGAGCCTGACTGAGCCGGAGCCGAGGTTTGGAAAATGCAAATTTCAGGAACACGACACATTATTAAAATTCTGTCCTGACATGATTTCCTGTAGAGCGCCCTCTAGACTTCAAAGAAAGTTACCTCATCAGACAGTTCTTTGATCGACAGGTAACACAACAATATATTTTTAAAATTTCATCATCGTCATTTGCCCTTTATAATTATGCCAATACGATGACGTCAATGCGTAGGGCTTAATGGTGCACACCACACACGACAATTTTAATTCTGCCTCGTATGAGAATTGTCGTTTTTTCTTTCCTGGTTTTAGGGTTTGATCAATCGAATCGACGAAGAAGTTTTTGACCTTTGAGTTGCACTTTGGAAACATGAATCCCAAGAGGTACACGCCCATCACTGGTCCACTGGTGATTCCAATTACACCGATCAATGTCTGAAGGAATGATGACAAAACATGCAAATATCATTAAAGGTAACTTAATCATCACGTAACCACAAGGGAAACTGACTGAATCATTGAAAAGTGAACAAAGAATTTATTGGAGCGGGATTCGAACCGGCGACCTCCTGAATACCGTTGGTAGAGCGCCTGTATATACACGGTATTCAAGAGCTAGGTCGCCGGTTCGAATCCCGCCCCAGTCAATTTGTATTTGTTCACTTTTCAATGACTTAAAGTTAACTTCATACTTTGGTTTTTGTCAAAGAAATGCAGATTCGTGAGCAAAAATCATGGCCAAGAAAGGTACAGTAACAGTCATATGTGAACTTTCCATTCCCATACGTTGCCCAATTTCTGAGACTCGGTGAAAAAACACTCGCGGGATTTTCAAAATCACAGCAGTTTTGATCTCCCTTTGATCAATTGTGTTTGGTCATTGGTTCTGTATACTCTTTTCTGGATAAATATAGCATTTCAGGCAGAACCATTTTAACGGTATGTTTCTACCATCACCATCTTTATACCCTGTAAGTTACAAGTAAATCTGTGAAGATTTCTGTTTTGGTATGCTACCAAGTTTTTATAGTACCTTTAAGTGAAAGAAACATAGGCCACAGTGTTAAGACACACGAATCGTGATTTTTATCCCAACTAAATATGAAAAGCAATCAATACTTTCCGTAGGCCATACAAATACAACTGTTTAAAGGTAAGTTATTTTCAATCTATAGGCCTAAATTATGATTTTCAAATTCTATAATACTTACCGGGACTATGTCGCCCAATGATGACATGAGGTAAGCCATACCAATGTTCAGAGCGCCGAAGAAAACAGCTTGATGGAATGACAGACAAACAAACATGGAATTTATTTTCTTCGATTTCACCAAACTTATCGAAACTTTAATACTATCAATCGTAGGACTTACCAATGCATCGCAGGCCTACGTACAGGATAGGCCTCCTACGATGGTTACCCATCGTAACTCGAGTTGTGATCGATCGTAGGGGTCGACTTAAAAAAAAAACCTACTTTCAATCGTAGGACTTATGATACATTACATCCCCACATAGCATAACAAAAGCTTCAGCTTCCATGTTTTTTAATCACACGAATTGTTTTGTATTATGTATAATTTCAAGTGAAACTTTGTGCGTTATTAAAATAGCTCAGTGAACAAAACTAATTCAGTATTTAGGCCGACTATAAAGCTGAATGAAATCAGATCACGTGCAGTCACTTCTTGTAATCATTATACATCGTTGCCACGAGAGGGCGAAATGTCGTATATTTTAAGTACCCTATCCCCTTTTCTGTAAGACTATTGGGCCTTTTTAGAGGAAACCAGGCTCGAGGCTAGGCTTAGGAGGCCCACAAAACAAAATGAAGGGATTGGGCCACATGCAAAAGCCAAAGAAAGTCTACAGCTTCGCCGCGTATCTCAAGCCCTTCATTTTGATTTAGGACACAACATTACGGTAGCAAAATGAATCCCAAGCCAAGCCAAGCCTCAAGCCCCATTTCATAAAGGCCCTCAATAAACTGTTTAAAATCAATCATTTTTATCGATAGCCTAGTATAGCCATCGTCAGGTCAGTATTGTATTAGGGTATGTATTGTTCTTTGTTCGGGGAGGGAGGGGTAGTCCAATTGAATCAATTTTACCAAACCGTTATAACATTCCAAAGCTTACCGAGGATTTTGGTGATGAACATATACGTGGAATCCGGCATCGTCTTCCACACCTTAGTGATGATGTGTTCTCCCGATACGGTGACAATGGAATTGATTATTGACGAAACCGTGCTGAAAATTGGCGGGAAAAAAACAAGTCACGTTGAGCTATAAAAATGGGACCAATTCAATTAGTTCTGCTGACGATTGGTAAATGTCACAGAACAGCACTCACACTTTGTCTAGTCCAATAATGTTCATAAAATACCACACCTGTGTCAAATCGGACATCAGTTCTGAGTCACGAGAAAGTAGCGAAAACCCGAATCAATTATTCTTAAAAAACATAAAGAATGGTTCTGATTTAACCTCGAGATCAAAACTGATTTCGCTCTTTGTTACATTAATTTCTGGATAAATACAGCATTTCAGGTGGAAATATTTTAAAGGTAAACGTTTCTACTACCACCATCTTCATGTCCTGAAAGAAGTTGTACGTAAACCATTGAACATTTCTGTTTGGGTATGTTATGTTACAAATCCTGTACTGAACATTTAAGCACGCAATAGCCGCTTACGCGGCACACAACGGTTTAGTATCCCAAGAAAAAAAATCCCATTCCTTTGCACTGTAATTTGTTTCCTTCTTTCACATTTTTTCCCACTTACGTAGCAGATAATTAGTAATAAGTATAAACGAAAAATTTAATGTCATTTACAATTAAGCAAATTTGAAAAGCTGTTAGTCGTGGCTGACAAAAATCATCACTTTGGATAGAAATGAAAAGAATATTCTGATATCGTGAATTCGTGATTATCGGACTGGAATGAAACCGACGTGGGGTGGGAGTTGGATAGGCATGTACCTACCTGAGAGCGGCGCTACATAGCCCTGACACCAGAAGCCCGGGCAAGCCCGGTAGATGAGAGAACGCGTCCAGGACGAAATATGGTAGCAACTGAAACAAAAGAAGGACACGGAACAAAATATACGTAGTTTTTGTTTTTAAGTTAATAATTAATGAGGTGATAAACGTTGAAATGAATTGAATTGTGAACATTTTTTTTTTAACAATTCTGAAAATTTGGAGGTATCGTAAAGAACCGGCATGGTACATTTACCATGTAATGCGAGAGGCCTGCTTTAAACCTGGGGCCAATTTCATAGAGCTGCTTAGCATGAAAATTTGCTAAGCATGACATTTCTGTCTTAATAAAAACACGGTCAACAACCAAATGTCCATGTGTTTTGTATCAATTGTGATTGTTCTTTGGCTGTTGTTCGCTGTCCATGAATGTGAAATGGAATTTACAATGGTGGTTTGTTTTATTGGGCGAGACATTTTTGTGCTAAGCAAATTTGTGTGCTTAGCAGCTCTATGAAATTGGCTCCTGGTACATTGACCCTATTCTGTATAGTGGGAGATGTTTAAAGCTATGGAACAGAATTGGTATAAGTGACCAATGGATCATAACTAGGCCTACCTCATCGCGAAAACGGATCAGATCCAATGAGAAAGGGTCACAATTGGCGTACATGGAGAATACGCACAGTCCGCCAATACCACATAATACTACGATCACCAAACACCCGACCGCAAACAAACTGAAGGCACTGGAGGGGAGAAATAACAAACATACAGCAAGACAAACAACACTTTTGAATTTAATTAGGATCCATACAAGTAATCAACTGCTCTAAACTGCTCATCAGTAAAAATAATGACCTGAAAATAACAATAATAATGGAGCATTTATAATGTGCACAGTATCTAGATAATACCATTCAAATGCGCAGGTCTGGAAATGTTAAAGATGGAAAACAAGATTGAAAAGATGTGTTTTTAGATGAAGTTTGAAGCGTGAGAGATCATTTTCTTCCCTCAACTTGTCTAGAAAATGCTTAGAGTTAAGAGGGCCTTAGGAGGGTCTTTATCGAAGGCTATAAAGGTTCGATAAAGATCCTGGATCGGAACGCGTCAGGCCCTCCTAACTCCAAATAAATCAATTAATTTCTCGGGATATAGCGACGGGCCCTGCTTAGCACAAATATTTGCTAAGCATGACATTTCTGTCTTAATATCAAAAATAGGATTAACAACCAAATTACCATGTGTTGTGCATCACATGCCATTGTTCTTTAGCTGTTGTTCGCTGACCATGAATATCAAACAGAATTTGTTACGGGTTGTTTTATTGGGCAAGACATTTTTTTTTGTGCTAAGCAATTTTGTTTGTGCTAAGCAGCTCCATGAAATTGGCCCCAGGAGATAGGCACTGTGTTTTCTACTTACATGTTGGCGGTTTTTTCGTCTTTGCATGTATTGTAGCGCTGCACCTGGTATTGTAAGATACACATTGAAGGCATCCACGTAAATGTACCACCCAAAATGGCCGTCCACAGCGTCAAATACTCCGTAGGATCTGGAGAAAAGCTTTGAAAATGATAAGAAGAACAAGAAGAAGACTCATGAGGGCGGTCCATTGACGCCATCTTTGGGGTACAACGAGATCATGGGCCTTTTTCTCAAATCTCGGCTCCATCTCCATTTCGCGATTCCATTCTAAAATAACTGGTATGAAAAAACATTGGTATCGATTCCTGGAAAGACTCAAGATTTTATTTTAAAAAAATACTAACTTGAAGATGTCTAGTCGTCCTTCCTCAGCACCAATACTCCAGACTTCTCCGACCCCGAGCTTAGCAAAAGCTACGGTAACAGCTGCAACAAGTGGTGAATAGATGAGGACCATCTGGAATGCATCGGCCCATAGCACGGCCTTAATACCACCCTGTGAACATTCAGCAAGACATAATGAACAATCGATATATCTTATTGGGATGTAGACCAAAAATAATTTCCCATAGGCTCCCATGCTAAATGGCCAATTTCAAAAATTATTAAAAATACTCAGAAGTTTCTTAGACACTCAAGCTATACACCAAAATGAAGCTGATATTCTTTTTCCTTTAAAATGTTCTATACGGTAAGCAGCTCTATGAAATTGGCCCTTAGTAGGCAAAAAACTCGGGCTGTGACGTTGCAAAAGAAAGGTCAACAAGCCTACGACAAGTGGCGTACATGAATGATTGGCCATACTGGAATCCTGCGAACAGTGAGGGCGCCCTATACTCAAGTGACGTCACATGCAAATTAAAGCCTGAACATTAATGTGGTCACATTGTATTTGATGGCTTACCAATGCAGTGTAGAAGGTGCACACTCCGGACAGGACGATATTGGCGGTGAGGAAACTCATATTAGACACTGAGCGGGAAAAAATAAAATTAATAGTCAACTTAAAGGGCATGTACAAGTACTGCATTGGTAACAAAGGTTTGAGCACGCGGACATTTCTCTCGACTATAATGAATGCTACCGTTGCATGCAGTATTACATGACTCAAGACAATTAGTGTTATTGCACATCAAATTCATACGAGAATAACAAAGGTCATATCAGGGGATGGTATTGTTTTGTCTTACCCGTGGTTAGTACCAGACACGCCGCGAATGTAGCCACTCCAGCATGCAGTATCTACCAATCAAATAAAATAGAAATCACTCAATTAATCAAAATGTTTGGAGTTAGGAGGGCCAGGGGTCAATTTCATAAAACTGTTAAGCACCAAAATTTGCTTAGCACAAACATGTCTCGCCCAATAAAACTTACCACCGTTGAAAATTCCATTTGATATTCATGGTCAGCAAACAACAGCCAAAGAACAATCACAAGTGATACACAACACGTGGACATTTGGTTGTTAACCCTGTTTTGATTAAGACAGAAATGTCATGCTTAGCAAATTTTGGTGCAGTTTGATTAAATTGGCCCCTGGCGTTTCGATCCTAGCAGGATCTTTCCCAAAGGCTTACCAAGAGAACAAGAACATGCAAGTAAAGATACACATAAATGGATGAGAGGATCAGAATAAAGGGGATAGAGTGACCAGGGAAACAGGGAAAGCATGAGGGGACAACGGTGTGTGGAGGGTATAACTACTAGGCAATATCAAACATTTTGCAGCAGTTTATTACTTCTAATTGAATCAATTAATACGTATTAATGGTTTACTGAAATCAAAACTCATAATTATGAAGTTTATAAATAAATGCATCTGTATTCTTATAAAACACAATCTGTCTATCATTGGTTGTGCTAACGATTATTAAATATAATTCTAGAAAAAGGAGGTATTTTAGACGCATATTAATTTAGTACCCCACTTTTCGTGACGAAAAGGCTTGCTTATGATGTCACATGCAGAACGCCACGCAGTTGTATGAGCCTATACTTGTTAATATGTAGGTGACGTACACAAATATTGTTGCGTGGATCGGTTCAAATGGGGATTTTTTTTGGGGCGGGGCATACATGTACTGACTTTTAAACAACTTTTTGGTCAAAATGAAACACTTGCATAAAATATGCATTTATACAGTCATTAATTATGTATTAAGCAATTAGTTTGAAATCACTTTCATCCCTTTCCTAAATTTGATCGCATGCAGCAAATCTTTAAATACGTGCACGGATATGAATTACATAATTGAAACTTGTATATAACTCACCATGTACAAATAACCAATGATGAGACAGCAGTTTCGGATGGTTTTGTTGAATCTCATATCCAAATACTGTGAGGAAGACATAATGATGATCAAACAGACGTAAACGCATGTGAATGTAATGTATGTTGTTTGGGGGTAAAATAAGTATAATAATGAACTTGTTTTAATAATGAGTTTTAATCTCTGTGCAGTGTGTGGTCTGCCCATCATTCTCAGTGTCAAACTCGGGTCCTTCACCAAACTCTTCGTAACTTGCTATCAATAGTATGCATTGAAGCCCTACGTGGGATAGGCCCCCTACGATGGGTTATCCTTCGTAACTCGAGTTACGATCGATCGCAGGGCTTCGTGAAATCGACCCCACAGGCTTGAGGCTATAGGCTTGGGAATTATTTCGCTATAACGTCATGTTGAGGACCACACAATAAAACGAACGGATTGGGCCACATGACGAAGCCAAAGGAAGGCTCTAGCTTCGCCACGCATCTCAAGCCCTTCATTAAAAGAAAGCAAAATGGCGGTAGTAAAATAAATCCCAAGCCTAGCCTCAAGCCTTATTTCGTAAAGGCTCTGTGGAAAAAAATGGAGAAATATATTCATGATGTTACACACATCATACAAACCTTTAAAGGTAATATAATACTTACAGTTTTTGTAAAAAAAAATGCAGATTCATTGGCAAAAATATCAAGACGGATACAGTAAAAGTCATCTGTGAATTTGCAGTCCCATACGGTGCCCGCTTTTGTTTTGTTTTTAGAAAACAGTGAAAAACGCCAACAGTATCTTATAAAAAATCTGTTCACCATTATTCTTTACCTTTAAAAGATCAAAATTTGACTCTTTCCTGGATTTTCCTGCATTTCATGCAGCAAACATAATGGTATGTTTCTACCATCACAATTAAAGTTATAGGTAAATCTGTGAAGATTTCTGTTTTGGTATGCTACCAAAGTATGATAGTATACCTTTAAATCTCATTTGCGTGTAAATTAAAAGAATGTAGATTACTAATAAATGACTTGGAAATACGCAGTCGCTGTGGGAAGTTGAATTACGAGTAAACCAATCAACAAAAAGAAAAAAACACACGTTTTTTCCCGAATAATAATCACAGGGGAAATGCTGAACACATTTCTTAGGTCTTTAATTCCAAGGATTGATTTTACGAGTGTCACAATAAAACATATGGCGACGCAGAGGGTCATAAAATACACGTTCTGCATACAATGGTTGAAAACCTACTTTCTCATTTTCTGAAATGAAATGCAATGCAATGAAGATCCCTTCACCGAGAAATAATAATCCAATTTTGTTTGGTAAAACCCAAAAGGTCAATCTTCCCAATGTCATAATGCTCATGCAATAGCTGGTGTTCATTTTTGGAAAGTCAAAGCACTAGTTTTTGCCTACAAAGACGGTGAAAACTAGACGCGGGACCATCAATGCAAAAGGAGACAGAAAAACCGAAAACCCGAATAACCGAATAACCGAATTTTGTATACAATGTTCATTCGTACACAATTATTGACTGTTGGAAACACTGAATCTGAAGTAATCAAAAGCTACAGAACATTTGTGGATCGGTTTGTGGAAACACCATGTAAGAATCGTTCGTACTTTCGCACTTCTATATAATATATCGTTCGCACTTCTCGTATTAAGGCGTTTCGACTAGCCTGCTTTAGTCATCATCAGGAGACGAAAAGAAAAGTTTAATACAGGAAGTTTGCAAAAAATGCTGAACTCAGTCATGTCAATTGTTGTTTGTAGATTTTAATAAAGGTATATATGCTCATTGTTGGTATTTCCAATGTTTTAAATTCGTATTTTTATTTTAAGGGCATGTGCAACATTGGTAACAAACCAAAACAGAAATGTTCACAGATTTACGTATATCTTTCAGGGTATGAAGATGGTTCTAGTAGAAGCATATCATTAAAACATTTCCGCCCGAAATGGTGTATTTATCTGGAAAGAGTAAAACCAAACACCAAAAACATTTTGATCTTGGCAAGATTAAAAATCCTTCTTTAAGTTTTATAAGATAAAGTGAGTCAGTTTTTCGATATTTTCTCGTGACTCAGATGTCCGATTGAGCTCAAAAGTTTGCAGGCGTATATTATTTCATGTACATGCTGGATTAGACAAAGTGCAAGTGCTGTTCTGTCACCTTTACCAACGCTGTATACATGCCCTTTTATCATACATGTACTGTAGATAGCATTCAGCCTGTTTTAAAACTCTTTCGAATTAAAATCGACAACTCAGTTCCGCAACGTATAAAGCGTGGCGTCCAGAACATGAGAACGTCTGCAGTGACTCATGTGGCGAGATATCAGTCAGCGAGTCGTATGCACAATCACTAAATAAAAGTGCATCCTTTTGGAACACCTATCTCCAGAAAGGATTTTAATTTAAAGGTAGTAGGCTATCATACCGAAACAGAAATCTTCACAGATTTACTTTTAACTTACAGGGTACGAAGATGGTGGTGGTACTGAAACATACCGTTAAATCTTTTCCGCCTAAAATGGTGTATTTATCCAGAAATAATTCAAACAACGACCGAAAATCTTTTTGATCTTTTAAAAGATCAAAAAGAAAAAAGAAAAGACTTAAGAAATACTGTGGCCGTTTTTCACTGTTTTCTCAAAAAGTTGGCAACGTATGGGACTGAAATTTTCACAGATGACTGTTACTGTATCTGTCTTGATATTTTTGCCCACGAATCTGCATTTCTTTGACAAAAACCAAAGTATGATACTACCTTTACGATCAAAAGCAAGGTACTATCAAACTTTGGTAGCATACTGAAACAGAAATCTTCACAGATGTACCTATAACTTATGGTATAAAGATGGTGATGGTAAAAAAAACATATACCATGACAATTTTCTGCCTGAAATGCTGTATTTATCCAGAAAAAAAAAAGAGTAACACCAATTGACCAAAAACAATTTAGATCTCAAGAAGATCAATACTCCAGAGAACAGATGGGACTGAGAATTGCACAGATGACTGTTCCTGTATCTTTATTGATATTTTTGCCCATGAATCTGCATTTCCTTGTCAAAAACCAAAGTATGAAATTATTTCTGTTCGCTATAAAGTTAAAATGTTATCTTCGTTTAATAAGTTCCATTAGTTCCCGGCATCGTTTATACACTTATGTCTTTCTGGGATAGAGTTTGTCACTTCTATGTGTACTTCCCAAGCTGTGTATGTTCCGTGAGACCTCGAGACACCTGGCGGCATTATAAAAACACCTTTTATTAAGGTGTTTTCCTTGTGGTGGTTGTGGTAGTCTTTTGTATAGTGGGTGGTAGCCCCAATGGGAGACTTTGGAGAATCGGTATTCAAGTAAACAGCGCACGCGCATGCACAACAGCGCACGCGCACGCACGCGCAAAACAAAACGTGCAGGCTCACAATTGCGTGCGCGTGCGCTGTTGACTTGAAGACCGATTCTCCAAAGTCTCCCATTATAATATCCTTATATTACGTACCATATTAAATTTGCAACCTTTTTGGACGTTCTAATAGTAAACCCAAAGATTCCCTAAATTCTTGTTTTCCTAGTCCATTATTTTTTTTGTTTCACTCAGTAGTTTTATCAAGTTCCCCTTCAATACAGTCATTGAGCCCCTGCTCAAGTCACTCTTCGACAAACCTTTAAAGGTCGAGTACAAAAATAACCCGGAATGATTATATTCACCTGATACACGCTCCTGAGCCGTAATTTGTAGAAAGTTGGCATGAAGATCCTACCACTTATGAAGCCAGAGAAGGCCAGGGGAAAGACTGCAGAAAAGGGCGCCATTGCACCACGGAAGTACACCTCGGCTACCATTCCTTGGATGTAGATACCGGTGAAGAGACTTGCTAGAAGGGACATGGCAACGGGCAGGTGGCCCATCTAAGGACAAAAAAAGATTGGATTAGATTAGATTAGATAAAATCAAATTAGATTTAATCAGTTCAGATATGAGATCAGATGAGATCAGACCAGACTCAAGTCCAGACATGATCAGATCAGATCAGATTAGATTAGATCAGATCAGATCAGAAAAGACAAGACCAAATGAGACAACACCAGATCAGATCAGATCAGATCAGGACAGACCATTCCACATCACATCAGATTAGATCAGACCAGACTACAACAGATCAGATCAAATTAGAACGCCTGTACGGTATTCAGGAGGTCGCTGGTTCGAATCCCGTCCAGTCAATTTTTCTTTGTTCACTTTTCAATATATTAAATTAGATAAGATTGTATTAGATCAGAACAGACCAGACCACACCACATCAGATCAGATTAGATTAGATCAGAACAGATCAGACCACATCAGATCAGAACAGATCAGACCACATCAGATCAGACCACATCAGATCAGATTAGATCAGACCAGAGTACCAGACCAAACCAGACTACAATAGATCAGATCAAATTAGATTAAATTAGATCAGATTAGATTAGATCAGATCACATCAGATCAGATCAGATCAGATCAGACCACATCAGATCAGATCAGACCCGACCAAACCAGACTACAACAGATAAGATCAGATAAAATTAGATCAGATTAGATTATATCAGATTATAGACCAGACAGGATCAGCTCAGACTCTGGATCAGATTAGACCCGAGACCTGACAAGATATCAGATCACTAACAGACCAAACCAGACCTGACCAGACCAGACAAGACCAGATCAGATCAGACCAGACCAGACCAGACCAGACCAGACCAGACCAGACCAGACCAGACCAGACCAGACCAGACCAGACCAGACCAGACCAGACCAGATCAGACCACATCAAATCAGATTAGATCAGATCGGGATCACGTTTTTACATAACGCCTACCTGACGATGTGCCACGATGAACTCATTGGTCGTACGATTGCGTCTGCCCCACAGCGCATAGAAAATCCCAATCACCAACGAAACGGACAGCACCACGCCGAGGACAACATAGTCCGCCCAGGCAAAGGACGGGCGTGTGCCGGCAGCAAACATGACGGGGCTGGCACCGGAGAGCACACGGCGCCGAACCTGGCAAGTTTGACGGTGGTGGAATTGTAACCCCGTCCCTGGAGTTGTTATGGAAAGCGTTCTGTCGGCACGTCCACTTGCTGCTCGACTGAGGACACGAAGAAGGCTTGCAGCGATTTATAGGATATGGTTGGTTAGGTCTTGGGCTGCTGTTTTGTCGACTCATGCACCGTTGTTCATCAGAAGAAAAATCCCCAACAATCATTAGAAGCCCGAAGACGTACTCTCTAGTCTCTATGAAACTCAAGCCTTATTTGCATAACACTATTAAACAACTGTTGCATCAAAAAGTATTGCAAACCATTAACATTAACTGCCATAAAACGTTTTGTCGAAGAGTTTAGAGGCACAATGGTCCCAGCAGTAAAATATCCAGACATATCGAGTCAAAGTTCAAAATTCCCACTGGTAATAACAGTGGGACATATTTCGAAATTTTCGATAACGATCAAGTTAACCAAGTACCCTTGACATATTAGGCCACATAAAACAAAAAGATTGTTTAGCGTCCACCTCTTCCAAATTGTCTAGGTAGGTAGGGAGGTTTTTATTTTTATTTTTTATTTTAAGGATAGAATGGCAACATGCCTGTGGAAGAAAAGATACATGGTATTCATGGTCAGAAAACATGTTAGGAAGATACTGAAGACCATAGAAGCTTTCAAGCTAGATATCTGACCATTGGAAATTTCAGTAGACTAGAGAAACCTAAGTAAAGGCATTAAAATAACAAAAATGTATCAATGACTCACGTAGTTCTAGTCATGCGCTCGGCTGATATTCCTTCAGTCCGCCACATCGGTACAAATTTCCGGAACGTTGATTATCAAATGTCCCTTCCGCTTAAATTTGTACATTTTCGCATGCTGCGGCTTCTACCCCAGGTGGCCTTCATGATGTTTAGTCCGAAAATTACGGTAGATATTTGCGCACACTGCTTTTGCATACAAGAAATAATTGTTTCCCCCAATATTTATTTTTTTTGAGACAAATAAAAAAAAAAAAAAAAAAATACAGGTCGGGCTCATATCGGAGGTCGGGCGGGGACGCTAAACAAGTAATTTTTTTTATGTGGCCTTAAGATTTTGTAAATCTTCCCGAATAATGACTTTTCGATGCCCCCCCCAAAAAAAGCGGGCAAGGTCTCTGGAAAAATCAGGATTTCAACCAAGATAATTTTGATAACAACCACATTAACCAAAATACTCCCTTGAGATTATTCTGTACACATGGATCATTTTGACTATTTTGTATAATCCCCAGTATAATGACTACTCAATGCCAAAATGGTCAAAGTCCCTGATATTAAGATATCTCTACTTGACATAGCTATCTCCAAAATCAATAATTCTACTATTAACAGAGATATGTAAATTTATTATTTACATTCGATACTTCACAATCCATGGTGTATACAAACGGGTAGAGATCGAAACAGCGCCCTCACTTGGCCATAATGATGTGTTAGCAGAAGTGGTAGCAGAAGCAGTAGCAGCAGCAACAACAACAGTGGCCTTATGGGCAGCATCAACAGCAGCTGCAAGTGCAACAATAGTGGGCAGCAACAGCAGCAGCAACAACAGCAACAACAACAGCACCAGTGAGCAGCAACAGCAGCAGCAGCAGCAGCAACAACAACAACAACAACAACAACAACAACAACAACAACAACAACAACAACAGCAGCAGCAGCAGCAGCAGCAACAACAACAACAACAACAACAACAGCAACAACAGCAGTGGTGAGCAGTAAGAACAGCACAGGTGAGCAGCAACAACAGCAGCAACAACAACAACGACAACAACATCAGTGAGCAGCAGCAACAGCAGTGAGCAGCAACAACAGTGGTGAGCAGCAACAACAGCACAGGTGAGCAGCAACAACATCAGTGGTCAGCAACAGCAGCAAGCAGCAGCAACAACTGCTTCAGCAGTGGGCAGCAACAGCAGTGGGCAGCAACAGCAGTGAGCAGCAACAGCAGCAAGCAGCAGCAACAACTGCTTCAGCAGTGGGCAGCCACAGCAGTGAGCAACAACAGCAGCAGCAACAACAAAAGCAACATTCAATCACCCACTTCTTACACTAATATGAATTGATCACATTCTTTTTATGAAGTTACACAATTTTAAAGCCTTTTATTCATTCTTTTGGGGATACCCTTTTATTAATTTGCATGGTGAAGTACACTTTTCAAACCTCCAGATAAAGAAATCTTTATCTCTAATTAATATTAGAAACAGATTTCTCTATTTCTAATAAAACAATATCAGACTAACGTTTTCTCTATTTCAAATAAAATCTGCATGCTATACCAGTGCTGACTGGTTTTTTAAAAGGTAATGTCATTCTTTGGTTTTTGTCAAAGAAATACATATTCATGTGCAAAAATATGTAGGAAGATACAGTAACAGTCATCTGTGAAAATTTCAGTCCCATACGGTGCTCACTTTTTGAGAAAACAGTGAAAAATGCCCACAGTATTTCCCACATCTATATTACGGGAAAGAGAAATCCCATCTTAAAGTCGCTTCACTATAAAAATATTGTAGTGCTTGGCAAAATCTGGTAATTTCATATGCGGTTAATGATTGCAAAAAACATCAGGTTAACAGTTAACCTATGTAATCACGTGCGACATGCATGACATGTGCGATTTATACGTCTTCTTCAATGTGATCGTCACTTTCACAGTTTGGGAAAAGCGTGTTTCTACTCGGCAAAATTGACTTGTTTTATAAAATAACTGACTGAAATTCTACAGTTTACACTTTTTGGTTTGTTGAGCATGAGCCAAATGTTGGTCTCTGTTTTTTCCCTTTTCAGTTTCGGTTATTAATGGTTAGTGAACATTTGTAACTGGGTAATTAAATCCGGGTCGGTTATTCCGGATAAAAAAGCCCAGGACTATAATATCGTTCACAGTTTTTATTCCCAATCTGAAAACAGTCCGGCAAGTTTGAGGTCTGTATTTGCAAGGAAAAAAGGAATTCTTTGCAGTCGTCTTCGTCATCAGGCTTGTTGTTTTGCACACAGTCTCTGAAAGCACCACACCAATAACACCAACTGGTGTAACAAAATCTCTTCATATTCTGGCCAGTATACTCTGGCTGTCTACACAGGGGAATGCTGAAATTACTTGAACTAAATCTCCCAGTCAAGCTTTCCACAGGGCTTTTCACACGATCCAATATCTCAGGGTTGGAACCGGATCGAACCCCTGAGATTTTTTCCAACCCTTTTCACACTTGAACATTTTCAAACCCGAGCCAACCCGGGTAGGACGGTCTAGCCTGATCGAAATCAACCCTGGTAGAGAGCAGGGTTGAAAATCTCAACCCGGTTCCAAACTGCATTTTGCTCCATGTGACGCGTGATCTGTGTTATATGAGCCGGTTCACCATAAACGTAGTGTGAATGTTGTGTCTCTTCGATCCGGTTCAAAAACTTGCCGGGCTGAACCGGGGTGGATCCGGGTTGGTTTCAACACGGATCAAAAAGGAGATAGTGTGAAAAGGCCTTACTTGGTACTTGCTTTCAAATTCTCTCCCTCCCTCTAAAGGAAAACAAAAACAAAAACTGGCAACAAGGAGAATTTTCAGTCTTTTACTCGAAGATCACACGTCGTTTCCCCTCCATCTGTGAAACAAACCGGACAAACTTTGCCGTTTTGTCTATAAAAGAGAACTCATGACTTTGCATCTCTCCACTCCGGGTCACACTTGTCGCTTACGTCCAGTTCTTTGTTGTCTGTGGCTCTCAATCTCTACCAAAAACCAAACTAAATCAAGCCCGACCTTAAAGTTTTGTCTAGGAAGTGGACAAGCAGTCTTGAACTCAATCTCAACACCTGCAGAGGGTTAGACTTAGAATCACCTGTTTTCTTCATCCTGGGGCTGTCCAGGGCTTGACGTCTGTGGTTGGTCTGACTTCCTGTACAGCCACACTGTGTCCACGCCTTCCTCGATAGTTTCAACCGGCGTCCAGTCGGGGAAGGCGAAGCGGCAGGCAACGACCACTCCTGTCGGCTTCAGCTCTTCGTCCAACTTCTCCTGCAGCTTGGGCATCTTGGTTGGGGGTGGGGGAAAAATAATAGATGGATTATGAAAGATACTCCAAAGACGGACTGTCGCAATGGTTTACCAGTCAAAACGCTGAGTAGACCTCAAGTTGTATGTGAGAACCACTGTATCTCCTTAGAGATACCCTACATGGTGTTACTGCAATGATATACCAGTCCAAACACCGAGCAGACCTCTGGTTCTATGTGAGAACCACTGTATCTCCTTAAAAAATCCCAACATGGTATAATCACAATGGTATACCAGTCCAAACATTGAGTAAACCTCAGGTTCTATATGAGAACCATTGTATCTCCTTAGAGATTCCCTACATGGTGTAACCACAATGGTGAACCAGTCCAAACATTGAGCAAACCTCTGGTTCTATGTGAGAACCACTTTATCTCCTTAGAGATTCCCTACATGGTATAACCACAATGGTATACCAGTCCAAACAATGAGTAGACCTCTGGTTCTATGTGAGAACCACTGTATCTCCTTAGAGATTCCCTACATAGTGTTACTGCAATGGTTTACCAGTCCAAACATTGAATAGACCTCTGGTTCTATGTGACAACCACTGTATCTCCTAAGAGATTCCCTACATAGTGTTACTGCAATAATTACCAGTGCAAATTCTAAGTAGACATCTGGTTTTATGTCAGAGAACTGCTGTAAAAAAAAATCTCTTTAAAGATTGCCTGCATGGTATACCACGACTGGTATACCAGTCCAAGCATTTACGGACCTTGGTCCTTTACTGGTACCTCTAAAACCTCTAAGATATTCCCAATAAAATAAGGTATGTTTGCAGTGACACCATGTAATCTCTTGTGTGAGAGTGTGTGGTTCTGAGAAGAACCGGTGGTATTATCTCTTTGTTCCGAACAGTGTGCTCTGTTCGTCCTCAGGGGAGTGACTCGCTGCCTGACTTGGAGGATGCTGGTTGTATAAGTGCCAAGGATGCACTTGAGTGAAACGACTGGATTGTGTTGGATCCTACTGGATGAATAGCTACTAAGTCCTCGTCTACAAGCATGACACAGATCACCAAGATATAAACTTCCACATCAGCAGCCACTTGATTTTGTCTTAGGGGGGCTCAAAACAAAATTTTCTCCCACAAATCAACTAGGCCTACTATGTGTATGTAAATAATCTAGGGTTGTACTGTATGTATAATATTAATAATGATGGATCTGCCCAAGTGACCCCCCCCCCCCACTCCTCCTCTTCCTCCCTCTCTCCCCCATCTTTTTTTCAGGGACCCTCTTGTTGGGTGCGCCACTGTCAGCAGCATCTGGCACCCCTTTCTACAACAAGCCAATGGGTCACCTATCATGCCTATACCCACGGCTTCTAGCTCCTCACCCCACCACTCCTAGTTCCCCACTGTCAAGCTTCAGTGCTCATATTTAGTAGCCATTAAACATAGCCGATAAATATGGTGCTTTTAACTTCCCAAACCTGACCCCAAATTAACTTCCATCCATACACGGACAATCTTAATGCACATGAATTGGACTTTTCTAGTCAGACCAAAGGTGCCCACGATCAAAATACTAGTTCATGGAACATGTAGCTCTCACCATTGTCGGTACCCCGAAGACGACAGCACTGTCAAAAGGAGTCAGGTCCACTTTCCAAAGGTCCCTCCGGTGGAATTCCGCATGTTGGTGCAGCCCTTGTAGCCTGGCTGTCAGCCGTGAGTACCAAACCAGCCATGGGTTCAACTCATAGCCCGTAGCCCTGAAGCCACACTTGGCTGCTTCGATCACCTGAGTTGTACAATGACATCGGCAATAAGGTTGTGTCAGCAGTCTTTGGCTAAAGCTGTGGCTATCTATGGAAATGTGGCAGCCAATGTGGCTAGTGAATGCCTTAATAGGTGTGTGTGATGTTTGTGACGTCAACCAGAGATTTGGAATACAACCCAGCAAACAGCAAAGGCACATAAATATTCATATAACTGTTTACTTAATTTGCCTTCATGGGCCTTCTTGAATTTCATCGAGTTGCTAAATGACCACAGATTAGTGGGTTTATGGGTTACCATGCCAAGCCTAAAGTAATCCCACAAACTGTTGGACTTTGAAAGAAGCGTGAGTTTAAGGCTCTGGCATATTTTCACTCTCAGTCCTTATTCAAAGATATTTATGTATCTGATGGCTATTGCATATTGCTTTGGGCAGATAGTGGACTATACCTATAAAGATCATTTGATGCTATTGTGTGTCCACGTTCCTCAATGACACTTTAAGGCAGCCTTCCAAGCGCTCACAAACCTTTGAGGGGCTTAGTGACAGTCCCAACAGGTATACTCACTATCCTTCCATCTCCGCTTCCCAGATCAACCAGCGTCCCGCTCGTCTTCCCAGCCGACTGCAGCATCTTGAAGACATTCTGGATCTGCCTGGTGGTAGCCGGCACGTACGGCAGGCAGATCTTACGGAATGCTGGGAGGATGAACGGAGTGGTGACTGCGTACAGCGCACCGATCACAGCTCCCGATATGCCTATGACAGCTAGACCGCCTGTTAGTCGACGCTTGGGCTTGGGCTTGGAGGAGTGTGACTTAGCCATCGCTTCAGCCTAGAAAGGGCAAGGTGTAGTTTTTAGCAACCTTAAGTTCAAGATATGAGTATAACTCCAAAATGTACTACTAAGCCCCTTCTAAAACTGTGGCTTCTGTTTTAACTTTTGCCTTCCCAGCTCTCTATTTTGTATGTCCATTTTAAAGGTAATATCACATGGTTGGCATTAGTGTAGTTTACGCCACCCATATTATTGTCAGTATTTATTTGGGTAAGAAACTGTTTTGTTTTCACTGAAATATTGCCGAAATAAGTTCATTTTAGGGTTTTCAGGACCCATGAATAAATTGGCTTTAAGTAACGAATCTCATTTTGGAACAGAAGAAGGTAAATTAATACTGAAAATAATATGGGTGGCGTAAACTACACTAACCCCACATGGTTTTTGTCAAAGATTCATGGGCAAAAATATCAAGACAGATACAGTAACAGTCATCTGTGAAAATAATGTTCAGTCCCATTCGGTGCCCACTTTTTGAGAAAACAGTGAAAAACAGCCACAGTATTTTACGCCCTCTGTCGGTCCCATAGGCATAGGTTTGTGCACAAGTGATGGCCGTGGGTGGAATTTTTCCAATGAAGAGCGAGTTTTACAGGTACAGGTTTTTTGGACCTGCAAGGAATGATACACTTCAAATGCAGCAGCAGCCATTTATCTCAAAACGCCCTCTGCTGGTTCAATAGAGATGTGCACAAGTATGAAGTAAGTCACTACACTACTAGTAGTAGTACTACTAGTCAGTAATTATTTATTGACCGAGTGTGAGCATGGTCGTCATTTGAATTCTTGCCTCATCTGCAACTAATGACTGATTCAAGTATTCTAAAACAAACCATATTATAAGGGTGTGTTTCCCAATGATGATCCTCTCTTGTTGTAACTCAAATCTCAATCACAGAGAGGTAGAACGTAGAATACATGCGAGACTGATCCGAAATCCGAACTTCACCATGGGCGCCGCCATTTGCAATACACGTGCACGTCTGAAACAATTGGGGGCGCTATAAGTGCTGCAGCAAAACAATAATAAAACGATTACTCCGCCCATTTTACGGGGTGCAGAAACACCTTTATCTGTAAAAGGGGGGGAGGGGGGGGGGGAGGTTGGACAGTAACAAACTAATCATTAATTAGTTTATGTGCCAGTTAAAGGTAATATCATACTTTGGTTTTTATCAAATAAATACAAATTCATGGGCAATGGGCCCAAAATAATATCAATACAGATACAGTAACAGTAATCTGTGAAAATTTCAGTCCTCTTTTCTTTTATTTTTTATCTTTTAAAAGATCAAAAATATTTTCGGTCGTTGTTTTACTAATTTCTGAATAAATACACCATTTCAGGCGGAATAGTTTTTAACAGTATGCTTCTAGCACCACCATCTTCATACCCTGTAAGTTATAGGTAAATCTGTAAACATTTCTGTTTTGGTTTCTTACCAAAGTATGATACTACCTTTAAGACAGGAGAAAAATCATCACTTAGTAACTTTAAGTTTTACTATATGCTGTTAAAGCAAAAAAATAATTATAAAAGTCGGCATTTCTGCATACAACAAAAAGCTTCATTGGCATAAAAATTAATATGCAAATATATTTTGCATTCTTCAACATCACGGCCCAGTCCGATATTTTGCCACAAAAATTGAAGTTTGAAAAAACTATGGACAGCCTAACGAGGGCATAACACAATTTCGAACAAAATATGATGTACTAAAAAGACTACATTATAGTACTGTACACCAACTGGCAATTATTTTTCGTTTGTGAAACTTAAACCCAAACTTCCTCACAGCCTGCGTCTATGAACTTGACTTGACATTGTGGTGGGAACATTACTTCAAAACTATGTCACGACTCACGACTCCATGCTCCCTATGGAGCGAAACTGACATATTATCTGTCTAGCGGGCACCTTGCAGCATGCCGGCATACACGGTGGAATTTTGATTGTGATGTCGATGTCCGCTTTGCCCTTGCCAAGTTGGATGCTGCAATTCAATATTCCTAGGCCTCAAGTGGGTCTACGATCATACAGGATTAAATACCAGCTCTACATCAGCCGTACATTATGCCGACAGACCTGGGGCCAAGTTAACGCTTTGCGATCATCGCTTAAAGGGATGGTACAGAACTGGTTTATGCGACAAAACCGTTGCTGACAGTGAAAGCACATTATGTAATCCATCATATACCTTGACTGACAAACCTGTGGAAGTTTGAGGTCAATCAGCCATGTGGGTCACGAGAAAATAGTGAAAACCCGTGTACAGAGAACTGTACACATTTCAAGGAATGAATAAAACGCTTCAAAACGATTTATTCCAATCGGGAAATACTTTTATTTATTTCTCAACGAATAATTATGGCATTTCAGACAAAAACATTTCATGGGATGTTTTCTCCTATCATCACCATTATACTGTGAATCTGTGATTATAAAGTGTATTTTGTCTTACCAATTCTGTAACATCCCTTTAAGCCCAAACGGAAAATGGAACGCTACGTTGTGTAGCAATTTTCCGTTTAGTGATGGATTTGGGCTAGCTTTGAGCGATGATCACAAAGCGTTAGTAAAATCGGCCCCAGGGCATGGGGGCCAATTCCATAGAGCTGCTAATAGTAATACCAGTGTCTTGTGCAGTTTGTTGATCATTTTTTTCTGCACAAATCAATTGGGTTACTGCTCTCAGTTACCCTGATGACGTCACATGCAGTTTTGCTCATGAATATGGAAATTCCAATTAGCATACAAAGTTTACAAACAAAAAACCCTGTTGTTAACCCTAAAACAGTGTGAGAAAGTGGGTAAAATCACACAGGCCCCATGAAACAGTTGCTTTTTGGCACATGTTCAAGCCATAATATACCTATTGCAGAGACCCTTTAAGTGTGACATTTTCTTTTATAGGAGCATCTATAATGATATTCAATAGATTCATTTCACTGCTATTGTAATATGCAGTATATACATGTACTTACCTTGAACTTTTGCGTCCTTCAATACACTGTTGACAAACGAGCACCAGATAGTAACTAGATTCACGCATTTCTGTATTATTCTGTCATTTTGATCGGTAGTTTGCACCAGCTTAGTATTTTCTAGGCTCATAAGGCCACATGGCGAGTGAAAAAAGAACTTGACCGGGATTGGTGATGTTTTTTAAAAGAAACAAATGTAACGACACTCAAACGTTCAGTAAAGCATGCATTAAACAAGCACTCTCCCATTATTAGAAAAAAAAAGAATGAAACAAATTGATAATTCCTAAGAGGAGTTATATCTATTCTAATGAAGGTACTCATTTTGCAAGCTGTCCATGGAATACTTGACAAAACCAATGTTAAGAACACATTTTAGCTATATGTACGTACCTTAAATGACTCTTTATACCCTTTCAGAAGTTTAGATTCAGTCAAGCATTGACATTCTATGGACAGCTTGCAATTGCAAATTGAGTACCTTTATTAAAAATGGACATAACTCCTCTTAGGAATGATCAATTTGTTTCATTCTTTTTTTCTAATAAGCAGAAGAGAATGACTGAACCTTTGAGTGTAATTATGTTTCTTTTGAAAAACATCACCAATCCCGGTCAAGTTCTTATTGACTCACCCTGTATGACTTGTATTCTAAAATAAGTCATCTTTTCTAGTTTCATTCGGTCCACAGTCACTATGCAAGTACCCAAAGGCCCTGTGCCAATCGATTCTCAGACACAAGTTAGAGTATCAAAAATTACTCCCAAATATTTGGCCGTCTATGAATTGGGCCTGAAGTGCAGGTGGACGACATAAAAGTTGATCCCGTACGTAAATTTTGTCAGCGTCTCCCAGCTGCGTCCCGTCACGCTTTGCACGGGGAGTCGTTTTTCCCCGATTGCCAAGACAACCGTGCCCTATGGGACGGTTACACAAAATGGTGAACTAGAGTTACTAGACCAGCCCAACCATGTGTTTGACTTGATAGGGAGATCGGGTCAAGCTACGTGTCAACCTTTTGGGGGTATAGGTTTAAGTTCATGTTTCTGGAATTTTTAACTGATATTTCGATGCCTGCGGTTTTAAAAGTAATTTCATATTTTGATTTTTGTCGTCAGAGAAATGCAGATTCATGGGCATTAATAAATAATATCAAGGACGATACCGTAATGTTCATCTGTGAAATTTCCAGTCCCATACGGTGCCCACATTTTTGAGAAAAGAGTTAAAAAACGCCCAAGGTATTTTTGTATAGACTTTTCACATGATTTTTGATTTTCAGAAGATAGAAATTGTTTTTGGTCAATTGGTTTTACTCTTTCCTGGATAAATACAGCATTTCAGGCAGAAACGGCATGTTTCCACCGTCATCATCTTTAAACCCTGTAAGTTATAGGTGAATCTGTGAAGATTTCTGTTTTGGTATGCTACCAAAGTATGATAGTACCTTTAAATTAAAATCACCAGTCTACTTTCCCAAATCTTACCAGCATTAAGCGACAAGCGGTTTAGCAGTGTGTATATACGATGTGTAAAACTAAACAATTTTGTGTGATGTGGGTGCGCAAGAGCCCTGTTAGAAACAAAATATACAAGCACTGTATAGCTAGGTATATGATAAACATTATATATAGAGACAGGGTGGCAGAGGTCACTGCAAAGCCATCCAATCGAGACTCGATGGCCCAGACTTGTACCTTTCCATCAGACCCCGCATACAAATCAGTTACAAAGGAACTTTAAATCATTTCTGACAGGTTTTGACGAGTTTCATTCATTCAGGACGCACACTCCTTCCATTTTAAGCTGAGGAATTCATCGTCAACAGATCGTTACAAAGAGACTGAAAGCTCAGTGTGATGGAAGTTATGCTATATTGAGGAAGAATGGGGATGAAAAATAATACAGTTTTGTGGATTTGGGATTAAAAAGGGGGTCGATGCTTGTAGGTCAGCCCTTCCGGGATGCTGACCTCCTTTTTAGGTAGGCAGAACGTATACATGAACTTCTCCTGCCCCTTGTGCTACAAATCAGTTGCGTTGATTTGAGGTGGGCGGGACTTGCACTAAAGCGACAAGCATCGAACACGGGCTTGACGGTGGCTACCCACTGGTTGTGTCGTTTCGTTTACATACTCCTTAGTGCTGCCCTAGTATTTTACACCGACAGATAATGATTATACCAAGTATGACTTCACTTCCTTGCGGTGTGGGGCGAAAGCTGCTCCTTCACCTTGCCGTGCTGGCTGCCTTCTTGCGGCCGCGGGGCCAGGACGGCGCGGCCGCCATCACAGCCGTCGCTCCCCCGGTCGCCACGGCCGGCGTTCTTGGACAAGAGGCAGAGTTCTCCTGTTCCGTGGCCGACAAGAAGGCTACGGAGACTCTAACCTGGCAGCTGGTGTGGGACGGCATCCCTCAGTTTGTGCATCTACGGACGTCCGAGAAGAATGTGACTTCGTTTACTTATGATGGCTTCTTCGACGAGGAACATGCCACGTATACAACAAGGTCAGTATTCACTAGATTGCCGTTTAGTGACCTGATGAAAGGTTTAGTAGAAATATTGCTTGTAATGTAGGTCTATAGATATCAAAAGCCAAAACTTCCATGTTGTGCCGTTTTGAGAGCTAAATTAGGAAGAAACAATGAAGTGTTCCAAAGTAAACGTCGCACGACGTAAACGTCAGTACTTGATGGGAGACATGGTATTGGCAATGGATGCGTATATATAGAATGGGGGTGACAGTCTGAGTACCCCCTGTACTCCTGTATCAGTATGCCTGTCATGGTCTAGATGGCCCTTGTCAGACCAATGAGAGTTATCCACACCTTGGAGTTGGACATCTCAGATCATGGCAGAGTTCTAGGTTGGAAATTAATAGCTAATATGGATTCCACTTGTACTCAGGGCAGGACTGATGACGCCACATAGAGAAGCTGGATAGTTCGGATGTTGATGTTGAAGTATTTGAATGGCAGTCATAATAAGGTTACGACTGTCTTAACTAGTTCGCTGAGGTTAGAGAGTCAAGACGGTAGAGTCTCAGGCAAGACGACACTAGATTCAGATCATCTATTCACTGATAATCCTCCATTTCTTCTCAGATATATCGTCAATGGGTCCATCCAAACGTCGGTGCTGCACCTTCGCAACATCCAGGCTTCGGACGAGGGTTCGGTGGCCTGCATGTACCAGCTGTATGTCGGCAGCTCGCTGATCACGCGGCCCATAGAAGGCTTCGACCCTGTGAGGTTCACCGTCTGGAAGCTGCCTTCTCCAACCTGCTCCTTCGCCTACCTGAACCCCAACACCACGCTCCCTGACGGCGCGCCGCCCGTTGACAACGCGACGGTGGTGATGTCATGTGAAGACACGGTCGGCGTGCCGGCTCCGAACCTGACGTGGCACGAACCAGACGGCGATGATGAGGTCGTCAACGGGACCGTTTATACCTACCGGCACGAGCTCCGAGCCGAGGACAACGGCCGGTGGTTTCACTGCCGGGCGACCAGCGCCGCGACACGTGAACCCGTTTTCTGCAGCGTGCGGCCCATGGCCGTCCATCCCACCGCCGCAGTCAGACCGGAGAGACTCCAGCTTATCCAGGGAGCCGGCAACGTCCACTTCTACTGCGCCGGCCGTGGCCTGCCGGAGATCGTCTCCTATCAGTGGTTCATCGACGGCGTGCCGGTTTATTCCGTGGATCGCGACATCTTCCCGGACATCAAAGTCACGGTGATGAAAGGGATGCGGGAGTCGATTCTGACGCTGAAGGAGATCCTGAAGCTGGGCGTGACCACGGTATCCTGCGAAGTGATGGTACCTGCCGGTTTCACGGGGCGCGCCCAGGGTGTGGTGATCGTCTACGAGGATGACAGAGGATCAGGGCCGATGTCACCGAGCCTAGGGAGGAAGTCCCATCAGGTCTCCTCGGGAGGGTTTCAACTCGCGATAACCCCCTTGGCGTTGGCGCTCATACTGGGCGTGCTGGTCCTACTCGTAATCGTAGCCGTCGTGTTGTCCGTGTGGTACCGGAAGCAGAGGCGTTGGCTGAGGGAACAGAGGTACCAGGACACGGAGACGCTGTCCCCGGCCGGCGTGGCGAACGGCACACCGCCAAGGCACACCAAACGGTTCTGGGCGTACATGGTGACAACAGTCTAGTACCTGTCACTCGCTTTAAGTACCAGGGGCTGCCTTCTTGTGGCGAAACATGGAGAAGTCTATTCCTTCTATCACGTTTGAAATAACAAGGGCACGTGTGTCAATTAACTTAAACCTTCGACCTTTGGTCCTCAGCTTGGAACTAAAACGTACCTACTGCATGCAGGCCACTGGTCGCCATTTTGTAAGACGGCATGACATGCGCCGAGGCCACGAGTCACGGACCACAATCTGTCAAAAATTCACAAAACGGTTGTGACTTTTGTGGCAACATGACGCCATTATGAGGTCTTGTCGAAGACAACAATTCTGCTTAGGGCCGCTAGACAGACAACCTCGTTCCTTATTACTGGCTGATGGATGCTATGCGTTTAGGGGACCAGAATGCGAAACAAACGGCCCAAGCAGAGGTGTTATATTGAGGAGGATTTTATCTCCAAAGAGACACACTCCCCGTTTCCATTTCATGGACCTCATCATCACAGTTTGTTAAAAAGGCATCGTACAGGTTTTGCCCAAGGCCTCCAAAAAGAACGATTGAGTTTGAGACAGAAAATGGACTCAACAGTTCGTAAACAGTACAAACAGTCACCATGAGAAATCTTGGTTCATCAGATGCTGGGTTTTTCAAGGAAATCAAGATTTAGTATCTTTTAAAAAGATCGTTCGTCCGAACGATTTAGTAGCATTTCCATGAAGGATTCGGAGGGTGGGGGGGGGGGGGGGGGGCAAGATTATTTCGGGCGTATTTCTGCTAGATGAACAAAGCGTACATGATACAACGTCTGTAAGGAAGTTTAAGACCTTCACTTCTGTTTACGTGCCAAATTCAGCCCAAACGCACATATTTGCAAATCCAATAATGCTCCCTTTATTAAAGCACAAAACATGTTTTCTCTGGTCAATGTAGTGGTTTATATCGGCCCAAATTCAATGCCGATGGAGAAACTATCGAAGAACTTGTCACTAGCAAGACCGGTACACACTACACAGTCGATTTTTGACTAGCAAACTGTTTTTCTTTTCCTTTTTATTAAAGGAGAAAGGGTTTGTGTTCAGTAGCCTTATGCTTAGCGGCTCCATTAAAAGGTCCAAGCCAATTGTATATGTAACCAAGCATTTAAACCAGTCAAAGGTAAAAAAAAAATACATGAATAAAGAACTCGTATACTGCAATAAATCAACAATTCACTTCTCGATCGGCAATGCTTGGCCAAAGTAAGTTTTTTGTGGTCCCCTGATGACAATTGCTGCTGATACTGCCTGGGTCATGTTTTACAAGTCAACTCAATGTAAACACTCTAACAAATCCTGGCCAATTCCCCCCAAACATCAAGGCAGTCAGGGGAATTCGAGAAAACAGCATTATTGGGTCATAAAGATGAGAGATCAAAGGTTTCAAAAAGACGAGAGATTTTAGGAGTACGTTTATGTGAAACCGCGTTGCAGTGTTAAAGGTAATACCATATTTTTTTTTGTCAAAGATTCAGGGGCAAAACTGGAAGATCCAGTATCAGTCATCTGTGGAATTTTCAGTCCCATACGGTGGCAACTTTTTGAGAAAACAGTGAAAAACTTTAAAAGATCAAAATAGTTTTTTGGTCATTTACTCTTTTCTGGATTCATACATTCATTTCAACCAGAAACATTTTAACGGTATGTTTCTACCATCACCATCTTTATACCCTGTAGGTAAATCTGTCAAGATTTCAGTTTCGGTATGCGGTGGTTTACCTTTTTACCGTACATATTTTGTAGTTTTTGAGCTATTATCATTAACATGTATAAGTACTACACAAATTTCTTTTGGATTACATAAAATGATGCCACTTGGTACTGTGGTCTTTCTACTTGCCGAAGAGGGCGCTATAACAAACGCCATCTTTAAAGGTGCAAGCCAATAAACAAAGAAAGTAATAACTCAATCAATAAAATCTCGAAAAATATTTCCAATGAAATAAGTCTATGTGGATCCACAAGCCAATTGTCACCATGCAAAGTCTCAAATCTTTCTTGAAATAAATCTACACATTTAGTCATTTTAAATCAATTCAAATCCCCAAAATGCAATAAACTGTTGACTTTCTCAGAGAGGCCTGTAGAGGGCCGAACTTTATGTCACAGTTATGTACGCCTCCAAGATGACATCCACAGAGCAGCGCCCCCATTAGGCACAACATGGGGTAACAGTAGATAGTACATTATATTATAAATATATTTCGATAATTGAAAAATATCTGGCCAAAGGGTATATTTTTGTTACTTGTTTAATCATTTTTGTGACAAGTGAAACATCTTTATGATTTTTTACTTAATTTATTGAATGAATAACAAGTATTAATACGGACAAAAATGAAAAATTGTCCGTTAAATTGATACATTTTTTAATCATTAGCACAATTTCCTTAAGTTTGATTAACTCGGAGAGAAATCTTTTTAAAAGCATGAATTTTAAAACTCTGCATAATTCTGAACACATTAATAAACCTAGGCCTACACCATTTTGTTTTTTTGTCACCCGTCAAATCAGTAATTAAAAACTGTAAATATGCAAATGAATTATTATAATTATTATTAATTATGTTATATATTTTAAAGATTCCACACTGGCGAAAAGTATAAACAATTGAAGGAAAAAATGCCACATTTCCACTGGACTGGGTAATTAATTGGCTACATTAGAATTCAATGTGGTATGTGGCTTGTATTTGTTATATATTAGAAATATATTATATAAAAATTGATGTGAGGACACTTATTAAAGGTAATATCATACTTTGGTTTTAATCACAGAAATACAGATTCATGGGCGAAAATATCAAGAAAGATACAGTGACAGTCATCTGTGAAAATTTCAGTCCCATACGGTGCCCACTTTTTGAGAAAACAGTGAAAAACAGCCACAGTATTTCTTAAGTCTTTTCTGTTTAATTTTTAATCTTTTAAAAGATCAAAACGATTTTCGGTCGTTGTTTTACTAATTTCTGGATAAATACACCATTTCAGGCAGAAACATTTTAAGGGTATGTTTCTACCACCACCATTTTCGTACCCTGTAAGTTATACGTAAATCTGTGAACATTTCTGTTTTGGTTTCTTACCAAAGTATAATACTACCTTTAAGGCAATTATATAGCAATTATATGATACTATTTGAGCAAAAAATGTGGAAGATAAGAATTATTTTAAATAAATATTGGTGGGTTGGACAGGCCTACAATGCTATTGTTCTAAAGATTCTGACAGCTGTGATATTTTGTTCAAAACGTTTCAACACTACAAGTTCAAAGAAGGATGCAGCTGGAAAAGGAATATGTCAAAGATTCCGTAAAGCTTTTTTTTTTCAAAGTCATTGAAAAGGGAACAAAGAAAAATTGACTGGAGTGGGATTCGAACCGACAACCTCCTGAATACCGTACAGGCACTCTACCAACTGAGCCATCCAGCCCTACGTTGGCGGTGCTCCCAATAGTCAATTATCTTTGTTCGTTTGGCAGTCAGAAGCCATGAAACCACGCACAGACCGCCATACCCCAGGGATCATTTCATCGATACATGCAGCAATGCTGCAACCTGATAATTTGTGATATTTTGTTCAAAACGTTACAATGCCACACTTTCATAGAAGGATGCAGAAACGGAATACGTCAAAGATCGGCTGATTCCGTAAAGTTTATTTTTCTTTACAATGAATTTTTAATCAGGCAGATAGGGCAAAGATGATTTGACCGTAACCACAGGAACTGAACCCAAGACCTCTGGAATAGTGTACGAGTGTGTGAACCATCCAGCACCAGTAGCACATCTAAGTAGTGAAACACCTTTGTTTTAGGGTATCGCCCTGAAACCATATCACCTCTTTACTGCCATACCGGCACTCTACTATCGGAGATATCCAGCCCTATGATGTGCCTCCCTATAGTCAACCATCTTTGCTTGGTGTGGTAGTCAGAAGCCATTACCCATTAACTGCAATACCAACACTATATCATCTGAGCTATCCAGCCCTACGATGAGGCCTTCCTATAATCAACAATCTTTGCTCAGGGTGCCAGTCAGGAGCCACTATAACCCACCTACTGCCATACCAGTGCTCTACCATTGTGCTATCCAGTCCTATGATGGGGCATCCCTATAATCAACTATCTTTGCTCAGGGTGCCAGTCAGGAGCCACTATAACCCACCTACTGCCATACCAGTGCTCTACCATTGTGCTATCCAGTCCTATGATGGGGCATCCCTATAATCAACTATCTTTGCTCAGGGTGCTAGTCACAAGTCATATAACCCATTACCTGCCGTACTAGCACTCTACCATCTGAGCTATCCAGCCCTATGATGGGGCCTTCCTATAATCAACTATCTTTGCTCAGGGTGCCAGCCAGTCACAAGCCATGGGACCCATTAAATGTCAAACCAGCACTCTACCATCTGAGCTATCCAGCCCTATGATGGGGCATCCCTATAATCAACTATCTTTGCTCAGGGTGCCAGTCAGAAGCCATATAACCCATTACCTGCCGTACTAGCACTCTACCATCTGAGCTATCCAGCCCTATGATGGGGCCTTCCTATAATCAACTATCTTTGCTCAGGGTGCCAGTCAGAAGCCATATAACCCATTAACTGCCACACCAGTGCTCTACCACCTGTGCTATCCAGCCCTATGATGGGACCTCCCTATAATCAACTATCTTTGCTCAGGGCACCAGTCAGAAGCCATATAACCCATTCACTGCCATACCAGTACTCTACTATCTGTGCTATATTATTGCGCCTCCCTATCATACCTATAATCAACTATCTTTGCTCAGGGTGCCAGCCAGTCACAAGCAATGGGACCCATTAACTGCCATACCAGCACTCTACCATCTGAGCTATCCATCCATATGATGGGGCCTCCCTGTCATCAACTATCTTTGCTAAAGGTGCCAGTCAGACGCAGAGAATAATTGACTTTCATACTGGCACTCTACCACCTGAGCTATCCAGCCCTATGATGGGACCCACATATAATACCAACTATCTTTGCTCAGGGTGCCAGTCAGATGCGGAGAACCATCTACTGTCATTCTGGCACTCTACCATCTGAGCTATCCAGCCCTATAATGGAACCCACATATAATACCAACTATCTTTGCTCAGGGTGCCAGTCAGACGTGGAGAACCATTTACTGTCATACTGGCACTCTACCACCTGAGCTATCCAGCTCTATGATGGGGCCTCCCTATAATCAACTACCTTTGCTCAGTGAGCTAGTCAGAAGCCATAACCCATTAAGTTAAGTTAACTGCCACACCAGCACTCTACCACCTGAGCTACCCAGCCCTATGATGGGGCCTCCCTGTAGTCAGATAATTATCTTTACTGAAGAAGCAAGTCAAAAGTCACATAACCTTTTTACCTATCACATGCCTAGGAATCTCATCCTATAAACAAGATGCACAAGTTCACAAAGAATGATTTATGCACGAAAAACAAACCCAGCTCGAAGACAAACTGCCTGATGCATCCGTATTTTTACTCTCACATCTGTGTAAGACAGTATGGTCTTAAGGTGTAAACAAAAACCATGTAAATATTGGATACCTGGGGCCTTTCTCAAAGCTCGTCTCTGGCTTCGGCTCCATTTCATGCATCCATTTTAAAGTAACAAACATCAAAGTACTTGTAGAAGCTTTTGGCTAAGGGTTGGAAGTACATACTGAACGGGAAAACTGAGCTTCAACGAAAAACCATAACCTATCTTTCCAGCATTTGGGTGACAGAGACGAAGCTGGAGCCAGAGCCAAGCCGGAGCCGAGCTTTGAGAAAGGCCCAGAGAAAACCAAGATGGGTTTAGGCCAGGGCGTACTACTGGCATAAAATGGTCGGGGATCAACAAGGTCATGGTAATAAAATGAACACTATGGGAGGCAAGATTCAAGAGAAAGTGTTTCTTGTTGGAATCGCTGGTTCAGTGTGATGGTTGGTAGCCTCAAGGTCTGAGTCTGTGTATCCTATTGGGATTCGTGAGAGCAAGACATGTATAGGTTTGTCTGTAGTGTACCCTAGGCCCTGCTCGAAACCTCGGCTTCTGCTCCAAGTCCTGCATCAACTTCAAGACTGTATATACAGGGTATTCCCAAAAAACCGCACCACTTGTGTCGAGAACTATTATATGACAATTAAACGGTTGATCACTTCAAGATTCACATATGTGATACAGCTATGTCTTGGTGTTCACCATGTAGAATTTGAGCAGAATTGGACTAAAATTGAGTTAAAAAAACTAAGACTGAATAACCCAACCTCAATTTTCATCTTTCTTTCATACACATTATGTGTGTATTGACCACTATGCGTGTTATCCTTGCAAATTTGTTTTTAAGGAGTACACTCTTTCAATTGGTCACATTTTTCGCCAATTTCAGCCCGATTTTACATAAATTCTACATGGTGATAGCCAAGACATGGCTGTATCACATATTTGAATCTTGAAATGATAAACAGTTTAATTTTAACATAATGGGTCCCGACACAGTGTTGCATTTTTTTCTGGGGCACCCTGTATAACAAGTGTCAAAATGGAAACTTCAGCCAACATTTTTGGGGCACTGGCAGGTTTTGTATTTGGGAACAAGAAAATGGAGCTTTGGCTTCAGAGAAACACCACAACCTACAAATGAGGCCATAATTGGATTTGACAAGCCTTCACAAGCAATTTTTGTTTTGGAAAGGACAGAATTGGATTCAGTGCTGGCAGCAGGCGTGGTTCTAGAGCCAACATTTTGGGGGGGCTAGAAGAGCCATTATTTTTTGGGGGGGCTAGAAGACCCAATATTTTGGGTTCTTCTAACACTCGCTTCTGCTATGTCTTAATAGGGGTCGAAAAACATGCACATTTTAGGCCACACAACGCGTTTTTTATGTACTTGGCGTTTTTAAGTGCCAAATAACTGAAAAAAATCCAGTATTTTCAAGAATTTTTTTTTCACTTGCACTTTTTTGGGGGGGCTAGACAAAATTTTTTGGGGGCTATACAGCCCCCCCTAGCCCCCCGTAGAACCGCGCCTGGCTGGCAGGTTATCTCTGTTGAATGAATGAGGTGTTATTTCCATAATAGCTGCAATGAAGACCTGTGTGAGACAGTGACTGAAGCTTTGCTGCTAGTTCCATCAAAGATAATGACATCATTAGGCACGTTCACACACACACACCAAAAAGCGCGACTATTTGCGTCGCGATTCAAATCACGACGCAAATATTTTGCGCAAACAATTTGAGCTCAATCCAACATCTCAGTCATGAAAAAATAGCAAAAACCTGACTCAATTTTTCTTATAAAACATAAAGAATGGTTCTGATCTTACCCCAAGATCAAAACTGTTTTTGGTCTTTGTTTTACTAATTTCTGGATAAAAACACCAGTTCAGGCGGAAATATTTAACGGTATGTTTCTACCAGCACTTTCTTCATAACCTGAAAGTTAGGCCTAAACGTAAATCTGTGAACATTTCTGTTTGGGTATGTTACCAATCCTGTACTGTACCTTTAAAGGTAATGACTATTTGGTTAATCAATTATAAGTCTAGTCTCAGCACTAATTGCTGACAATCTGATTAAATCCTTAAGATCTCAAATCAATGATGTCATCAATGATGTCATCATGATGTCACGTACCATGTGACCTTCTAGTGTGTAAAATTGAACCTCCTTCCAATGGTGTAAGAAAGCTTAACCCGGCACCATGCATAATTTCCACAACATTTTCCCTGACTCCGCCCATCACAACCTTTATTACTTTTACTAATGTCTATTTTTAAAGGGTGGCCGCAATGGGTGTTTTTGCTTATTTATTGATGGAATAAAGTCTTTAAAACGCAGTTGTGTGGCTGTCGTAGTTTTAGCCTCCCTTGTGTTGGTGTTCAAATCATTTTATTAACTGGGAGGGTGGAACGACGTGACATCATCTCGGGAACTCGGTAGCTGGTTCACAAACCATCGTGTAGTGCGAAGCTGGTTCCCGCGTCACTGACCTGCGTGCGTGACTGATGGCAATAAAAATCCCGTACTTAGGGGGTGGGGGCATGGACAAAAAATGCTAATGGGGTGTGGTTTATTTCGCGAAAAAAAAAAGGACCAGATGCGGGGGAAAACAAAAAAACAAACTTTATAATCAAATTTAATATAGTTTTAAAAAGTCAATTAAATTATTTTGGTGGATTTTATTCAATATCACTGCAGCCATCCTTGAACTACATGTACGAGGGCCGGACGTCTTCAAACGCTGCGATCAATCCCAAGATCAGTTGTTGGTATTCATAGTGATTTGTATTGTAACATCCTGCTTTGCTTCAGCAAATTAGGATTTATTCAAGCTTAAAGGTAATATCACACTTTGGTTTTTGTCAAAGAAATGCAGATTCATGGGCAAAAATATCAATAAAGATACAGTAACAGTCATCTGTGAAAATTTCAGTCCCATACGGTGCCCACGTTTTGAGAAAAACAGTAAAAAAACGGCCACAGAAATTAAAAAAAATCTTTTCACTGTTATTTTTCATCTTTAAAAAATCAAATTTGTTTTCAGTCATTGCTGTTACTCTTTCCAGGATAAACACAGCATTTCAGACAGAAAACCTTTAACGGTGTGTTTCTATCATTACCATCTTTATACCATGTAAGTTATAGGTAAATCTGTGAAGACATCTGTTTTGGTGTGCTACCAAAGTATGACAGGCCTAGTACCTTTAAGATCAGTCTTAGTGTGTGGGTGAAATCGGCCCCAGGAAGTAAGCCGGGTCAATCGTGCGATTAAATCTAAGGCCTATGTGCATGTGCATTCTCAGCTATTGATGTAGAAGAATTTGTGTACCGGTATTAAATAATATTGTATTATTATTCCATTCACAACAAAATGGCTGTCAACTCCACCAATAGCGCTCCGCACTTGCGCTAAAAATAGCACCGGATCTCAGACAAACATTGCAACCATGAAAACGCGTGTGCACGTGCGCGTCAATGTACACTACGTGTGTGAGACTATGTTTGTCTGACATTCGGGGATTTCGTGACGTCATAAGTGCGGAGCGCTATTGTGGTATGCAAGTGGGCCATTTTGTGAACAGTGTGGCTATGGCTGTGACGGAAACTTAAGGTGTGGCTAAGGATGCCCTATACATCAGCACCTATTATAACGGCATTCCTGGGGTCGATTTCACGAAGCCCTACGATCAATCGTAACTCGAGTTACGAAGGATAACCCATCGTAGATGGCCTGTTTTATGTAGAGCTGTAATGCATCAAAGATGCCTACGATTGATAGTAAGTTACGATGAGTTTGGTGAAATCGACCCCAGGTATACCTGGAGTCACAGCCATAGCCGTAAACTTAAGGTGTGGCTAAGGATGCCCTATACATCAGCACCTATTATTACGGCATTCCAGGTATGCTTGGAGCCGCAGCCATAACCGTAAGTGTAGCCTAGCCGGCTATTCAGACATATATTCCGACTAAATAATATTATCATTATGATCTTACGTGGGCACGTTGATTCCTCTCACGAGGTTAGAGATTGCTGCTGTGAATTCTGGAGTATCTTGAGTTCGTTCTGTTCGTGCTTCAATCGCAGTCTCAGGATGTGCTCCAGTAGATCCGCCCTAGATGAAACAAGAGAAACACAACAGTTTGGATAATAAGAGGCCAATTTTAAGGCGCTGCTTAGCACAAAAATTTGCTAAGCGTGACATTTCAGTCTTAATAAAAAGAGGGTTAACAACCAAATATCCATGTGTTGTGTATCGCTTGTGATTGTTCTTTGGCTGTTGTTGACTGACCATAAACATCAAAAGAAATGTTTAACTGTGGCTTGTTTTATTGGGCAAGACATTTTTGTGCTAAGCAGCGCCGTGAAATTGACCCCAGGCATCTTGGTCGACATAGGGCAGCCATAGCTGAAAGCATTAGAAAACAGCATACAGGTCAATAGCCAAGCCAGTCCAGATGGAGGCAGCCATAGCTGAAGACATTAGATAACAGCATACAGGCCAACCTCTATAGACCTTTCTAACCAAGCCACTGGTCCATCCTGATGGACCAGTGGCTTTTATCTAAGCCGTCTCTATCCTGACTATAATGATGAAGACTTACCTGTGGTCAGGATCTGTGATACCCATGGACTCCATCGTCAAAGGGTCTAGCCTCACTAAGGCACGCCCTGCAATTAAATGACAAACACAAATCAGCAGTTGAATATGAACGAACGAACACAGTCAATTTGGAATACCGCCAATATAGGGCCGGATAGCTCAGTTGGTAGAGCACTGGTACGGTATTCGGGAGTTCACCGGTTCGAATCCCTCTCCAGTCAATTTTCTTTGTTCACCATTGGTTCAGTGACTTAATTTATAAAACCGATTACAAAAACATTACTTAGGAGGTTGAGATTAATTTTACATGAGAACAAAAAACTGAGCGAGTTTTTCACATTGCATTGTGGCTGTTTACATTAATTGGATTCAACAAAATTGGGTACAAAGTTTCTGACTTGAGTGTTGCTCATAACCAAAAAGTGGTCATGTGTCACGAATGTTACAGCACACGTAAAGTGCCTCAATTGACAATGGACCCATTGTTTGCGTTTCTTTTGTGTCTCAGTATACATTCCATTGTTTTGCATGTCTTGCATGGTAAATATTTATAACAATGTATACAAATTGTGGTTTTCTGTTTTGGCTTGGCAAAGATAACTTCCTCCAATACACCGATCCAGTAGGCCACACCCCTTGACAAATTGACCAATCACAACGTGTTATTTAATGTCCGACAAATTGCCGCCATTTTGTCTGACAAAATGTTCTAAATTTTGTATTCTTTACTACACACTTTTTGTTGAGTTTACTTTGGTTTTGTACGTAGAAGGCAATTCTTTAAACAGATCCGAGTTTTATTCTTAACCATGGTCAAGTGGTCATAGTAATCCTGACTCTTGATGTCCTGGCTGAGAGGAAATGTACATTTTTTGCCTTTTGCAAAACCAAAGTCCAACAGAGAGAGATGCTTTCGGTGGTTGAATATATGTGCAATGCTTTGCGTGTGGGCGATTATGACACGTTGTGTGCATGCGCGTGTGAGTTGTTGCTTAGACGTTGCTATGGTGGGCGTGGTCTACTGGATAGGTGTATTGTTTCTCCCATCTTGGTTGGCAAAAAGCTCAGGCTACAGACATTATGGCGTTTACAAAACGGAGGCTCAGGCTCAGGCTCCAGCTCTGACATCCATATGCTGAAAAAATAGTTGTGGTTTTTCATTGAAGCTGAAGTTTCCTTTTCAAACCAGAGAATCTACTTCCGAACCGCAGCCAAAAGCCATTATTTTGATACCCGTTATTGTAGAATGGATTCATGAAAATGGAGCTGAAGTCTGAGACGGAGCATGAGCCTCTGTTTTGTAAACGCCTATAGCAATAGAAAGGCCTATGATAAGCGTACTTGGGAACCTGAACCTGCCTGTGTACAAAGCTTACCTGACAGGTCATGTTCCTGGAATACCTGGCTGTAGAGACTATGATACTGTACGTGGTATTTCCTGAGCCAGTGCAATACCTCAGCATTACCCCAATGGTACACGGTTTTCTTTGTTCGTCTCGTAGGCTCACCAGATTTCTATAATGAAGAGAACAATTTCACAAAATCAAAAACTGAACCAACACAGAAACGCATTATCTATCACTATAAAGATTTGCAAGTGATAATAAACTGCTGCAAACTGCTCATCAACCAAAATATTGATCTGAAATGTATCAAATTTTTGGAGTTAGGAGGACCTGACATTTCGATCCAAGCAGGATCTTTCTCAAAGGCCTTTCTGATGTTTCAATCCTAGCAGGATCTTAAAACATCAGGCCCTCCCAACTCCAAGCAATGATTTATTACAATATCAATGGAAAGTCTCTAGTTAAACTATTCCCCAAAACCTACCAACCATTTTTTACCCTGCAGTTGTGTAAGATGCATTTTGGTCTAATATACAATTATCTGAGCTAGTAGCTCTTCTTGTTTTCTGGAAAAAGTGAGGATACCTTTTAAGGTACAGTACAAGATTGGTAACATTCCCAAACAGAAACGTTCACAGATTTACAAGTTTAGCTTTCAGGCTATGAAGATGGTGGTGGTAGAAACATACTGTTAAAATATTTCTGCCTGAAATGGTGTATGTATCCAGAAATTAGTAAAACAAAGACAGAAAATAGTTTTGATCTCGGGGTAAAATCAAAACCATTCTTTATATTTATAAGACAAATTGAGTCGGTTTTTTTGCTTATTTTCTCGTGACTCAGACGTCCGATTGAGCTCAAATTTTAACAGGTTTATTTTTTCATGTACATGCTGGATCAGACAAAGTGTGGGTGCTGCTCTGTGACCTTTACCAATCATGTATTGTACCTTTAAGCAGGAGCATTAACAAAACCTTTTTTATGCATATTTTCCCAAACAAGGCTAAAAGCCATACTAGGTAAGAGGCTACAAGAAGTAAGCGAAGAAGAAGAACAACAAAGCCATTGGAGCTGAAGGTAGGAATTAATATCCCTCTTAAAGTATAAAACATGATTGGTAAAGGTCACAGAACAGACACAGAGTCACGAGAAAATAGCGAAAAACCAACTTAATTTTTCTTATAAAAAACCCAGATGAAAACAGTTTTCAGTGGATCTGTTTATTTATGTCTGGATAAATACACAATTTTAGGTGAAAGTATTTTAACGGTTTATTTCTACCAGCACATGGTCAGTGTTTAGATCAATGAACTGAACCTACAGCAAAAGCTGGAGTGGGTTCTTTCAGAATAGGACTGAGAACAAGTTTTGAGCAATCAGGGAAAGTTAAGCACATCATTCATGTAAGACTCACCGGTTTATCGTGCTTGGTCCTGGTTGTATGAGAGTTGCCCTTGTCTGCATTTTCACGGAGGCTTTTGGCCATAATGGGCTTATTATTCCGACGCTTAGCCTCCTCGATGTCACTGGTCGACGTCCTACGCATATCTGTTTGGTAAAATGGGGTTGGAAACTCAAACTGGCTTGATAACAACTTGTGGTCATGCCAGCTTTATAATCACCTAAACAATGCCAGAGGCTAATTTGTACGAAATGCAGTGCATCACAGCAAACGTGTACTGAATTTTTCCTTTCACACACAAGAGCACACAAAGTTGTTCTCCAAAGCAGCACAACATTTTAAATAATGTATTTTCATGTTCAGTCAGACAATTAGTGCTGTGCATCAAAAACGGATTCACGGGCTCCCGCTTAAAATCTTGCCATCCGGTTTCAAAATTTCAAAAACGGAATACGAAACCAACATTTTAAAAAGTAGACTGACGTTTGCCCAATAAATAAACAACCCCAAAAGTGTATACTGTATAATACATACTTGAATTTCAGTCGTTTTGGGTCCATTTTGCCAAGCAGAAACAAACTTTTCGCAAACTTGATTAAACAAATATTGCGAACAGCCTTCCGAACGCGACGATCGCTCGAAAGAAGACGTAAACATATCGCGTACGATGCATCATGAACACCGCATGCCCACCACGTGGCCGCATGGCCCGGACCATGCAGCAGCAGCATTGCATCCAGAAAATTCCACGATGTGTAATGCGCGCCGCACCATTCAAAGCATACGTTGTACACCAGTACACAGTCGCCAATTCGCAATCGGGCCGGAAGTGGAAGCCTACATGTCGTATGTACAACGTGTGTATTTGGTGCATGCATTCAAGTTGCGCTCGTTACCGTGGATTTCGGCCGGCTTCAATGCAGATTTTTCGGTAAGGGGCCGTCCATAAAGTACGTACGCACGAAGGGGGGGAGGGGGGGTTGTTACCGATGCGTACGCCATGCGTACAGGGGGGGAGGGGGGGTTCAGGCCAATGCGTACCGTACGCAAACGAGAATTTTGCATAGCATTATCGCGCGAAAAGAGAGGTAAAAAACGTGAAAAAAGCACCTGAATTGTTTTGTTTTTTCCTTTTTTTTTCTTATTCAACATGATAAAACAGAGTAAAAGTCATCTGTAAATGTATAAAAACCTGTTAAACTTTAGTCATTCATTTCAGAATTTGAAAGTGACGTCCCAGAACGGTACCGGCCCGGATTACGATGACATTTTAATGATGCTAAAGCAAGGGACCACGAGAAGTGAAAAACCTAATGTGGAATGCGTATGCGTACAGGGGGGGAGGGGGGGTTGGGACCACTGCGTACGCCATGCGTACAGAGGGGGAGGGGGGGTCAAAAAAGTCGGCATTTCGTGCGTACGTACTTTATGGACGGCCCCTAAGAAATGTGACATGTCACGCTGAGCAAGTTATGAAAGATTCTGACTGAATATTCTGTAAGGTTGCCGGCACCAAATCATCGCAAGATTCCCAAACACGCACGTAGATCGAGACCAGAAACTGAATGTATACGTCGGCGCAACGATCGTTGTAGCATGTTTTACACACTCCTACATACAGCGCTATGCATCATTTGATCGTGCACATTATCAACACGTGCGTAATATAGCGCTATCATTCATTTTTATGAATCGGAGCTCGGGCAACCGCTAATTTTTTCAAAGCGTTTTCCGGTTTTCAAAAGCTCCGAAAATGCACAGCACTACAGACAATGCAACATTATTAGTTGAAAGTCCTGCCAACTTTAAACCTAAACCACAGGTCCATACCACAGTTTAACACTCAATTTTTTTTCTGCGATAAGTGTGGTATCCTGCATACTAAGATAGCTTAGCGTGGAGTGACGTCATTCCAGCTCACCGACCATGGAGCGATGAAAACAAAGTGGCAAGTTGTATGGTTTTTAAGACAGACAATAAGCTGCCAGGATTGTTAGTAGACGGTACTTCAAAGAAGGATTATTGTCTGAGGACAAACTATGATTAGACAACGACAGTCGGAGAGAACACAATTTCTGCTCTTTGACAAATATATTGGAGAATTGCGACACGACGACTGACTGTTTGTGCGTGATTCGTCCGTAGCTTGTGCCATGTACATGTTGGTTTTATCGGTTGTCAAATTCATGAGAATGAAAGTACATGGATGTCTGCGCTGATCTATACACCATAGTCTGGTTTTCATGGTAATACATGGTTGGAAAGAATTCCACTGATGACTATTACGGAAAAAGGAATATATCCTCCAAGAGTTAACTTATTGGATACAAATTATGATGAACTTCAATCTACAAATTGTACACTTCCAATACAGCGGCAGTCATTTTGCTCTAAACGCCTTCTGTTGGTTCCATAGAGTTGTGCATAAATTATGGTCATCAGTGGAATTCTTTCCTACATGGTTTACGATCCAGTTCCCCCTGTGGAGACTGTGGTAATGTGTGGTAAGCAGCTCTTGTCTAGAGGGGTCAACCTCACCTGTGGTTACTGGCTGTTGTCCTAGCGTTACTCCCTGCTTATTCGTAGGAATCATCGTGGCACAGTGAAGCCTCGTATCGGCACACAGCTCTATCAAAATGCAAAAAAATTTACAGTCATTTCATACACACATCAAATAGTGTCCGGTATTTATTGCACATGCTCATCGCCATCATCGGACACTATTTGGCAACAAGACATTTTTTGGCATGACACTGGGCGATGAATTTGAACAAAAAGACAAAAACTAAAAACAAAAACAGACAAATACGTCAAACACACAAAAACAGAGCAGACTTTCCCTCCACTTTTTCAACAAATAATGAAATATTAACATTCATGATCGTCAGTCATTAAAAAAGGTAGCGTATATTTTCCCGGCACCAGCATTCTTCCTGCAAAGTGCAAATGCTATTTTGCCGTTCCCTCACCAATTTGCAGTATTAGACAGTACCAACACCTCTGGCAAAATGACCATTAGAGAAAGATGGCTGTTGCGTCATGTGTCATGACCGACATCGAAAATTGCCAATCAGAACTTCAGAAGAATGACAGTAATTGAGCTGGCACGGCAAAAAAAAACTTACACCTCCTTAAAAAAACGTAAAGTCTGCGATACAGTTGGATATGATGACGGAAAGAATTCCACCCACGGCCATCACTTGTGCACAAACCTATGGGACCAACAGAGGGCATTTTGATAAAAATGGCTACCACTGCATTCGAAGTGTAAAATTGTAGGTAAAAAAAAACCCTGAAAATCTCACTTTTTAGATAAGCTACCCCAGTTTTCACTCCTGAGTTTGAAGTTCATCATGACTTGCATCAAATAAGTTAACTCTTGGAGGAAATAACCGTGTTTCCGTCATGGCCGTCAGTGGAATTCTTTCCCAGTTGGATGTGATGACTGTAACACTTCGTCTGTCATGGTGACTAAGTCTTACTCTTTAGTCACTCTTAGGTTTATGTCAGCATGACAGGCCAAGGGTTACGATTATCGTAACTACAGAATAAATTGTATATTATGTATTCCACTAGGCCTACATCACATGGGTTGCCCAGTTTCCGTCCCCGTCTACGACTCGAATGAGTTTGTTAACAAAATAATGGAAACAACCATGGGCCTAGGCCTACTTACAAAACTATTGTCGTTCGAATTACAGGAAACTATCAGTTTTATCACAAATGGCTGAATGAGACAACAGCATTCAAACACTCACTGGGAAATATCGTGTAGGTTTATCAAATAACGCCAATCATTGTAACAGGATGATCTTTATTATGTGATATCTTCCTCCTCCGTGTTTATTTACATCCGTGTGTGGGAAAAGTGCTTGCATTTGCTATAGCGCCCTCTGTTGAAATACTTTGGGCAGGTCAAGCATTCTGGAGCCGCTTGTGTGGCGCTTCAGCTAGACTAAAAACCAAAAACTCAGTGCGACTTCCGAATTACTTTACCAGTCACTGATAAAGTAATTGCCGAGCTTCTGGCTGTACTTACAATGCTTCAGAGGACTCTGTTTGATATAATAATTCTTCCACTACTTATTCGTCTCAAATCAAATCAAATTTGTAGTTTAAAGGTAGTACCATACTTTGGTAAGAAACCAAAACAGAAAATGTTCACAGATTTACGTATAACTTACAGGGCGTGAAGATGGTGCTGGCCGGGTAGAAACATAGGCCTTCCGTTAACGTTTTTCCGCATGAAATCATGTTTTTATCCAGAAATCAGTAAAACAACGACCGAAAAGAGAAAAGACTGAAAAAATACTGTAGGTGTTTTTCACTGTTTTCTCAAAACGTGAGCACCGTATGGGACTGAAATTTTCACAGATGACTGTTCAATCTTCCTTGATATTATTTTTTTGCCCATGAATCTGTATTTCTTTGATAAAAACCAAAGTATGATAATTACCTTTTAATGCGGTTACGTAATCAAGATACGGAAAGCCTGGCACGTGACCATTTGAAAGTTTGACTGAGAGGGCGCGATACACTGAGCACTTCTATCCAAATTGCATTTTAGTAAAAGCAAGGAAGGTGCCCTAAGCTTGTTATTCTATTCCCATGTACTGTACAAAATATTGTCATAATTATTTTGTAAAAATATGATGTAAAAAGAACTTGACTGGCATTATTTTTCTTAGCCGATTTTAAGACGATAGAGTTATCTGAAGGATGGGTGTCTGATGTTCGGACGGGAGACGGATATTTCAGCTTGCATGGACACTTTTCCCAAAGGTAAGACCATTAACAGCAAATTTGATTCAAAGGCCGGGTTTTACGAAACGCCCGGGCTCAGGCTCCGGCTCATTTCGTGAATCTATTCGAATCTATTCTAAATGACGGGTTTTCAAAATTCGGAAGTAGATTCTTTGGTTTGAAAAGGAAAACAGAGTTTCAGCTTCAATGAAAAACCTCAACCTATATTTTCAGCATAATGGATGAATAGAGACGAAGCCGGAGCCCGAGCCTCCCGGTTTTGTAAACGCGTCATGTCTGTGTCTCCATGGAAATGATCATACTTCATGAGTAATAAAAACTAATATAACCAGCATTAAGAATGACCGTTCTTTATTACAATGTATTTTTACTTCACTTAAAAATCAAGTGTCAACAGTTATAGGCCTACAAGTTAAAACTTCGATATTTGTACACAATAATTCCGATTAATACAATTTCCTTATAGTGCTGGAAATATCGTGTAATCAACCCGTTTATAATATTATTACATCATTATATTTTAATTACTTTTTAATTGTATTTATTATATATTAATTACATATTACAATATTATTATTATAATATTACAGTACAGGATTGGTAACATACCCAAAGAGAAATGTTCACAGATTTACGTATAACTTTCAGGATATGAAGATGGTGATGGTAGGAACACATGTACTATTAAAATATTGCTATCCAGAAATAAGTCAAACAAAGACCAAACAACAGTTTTGATCTCAGGGTAAGATCAAAACCTTTTTTTATATTTTATAAGAAATATCGAGCCAGGTTTTCCCTATTTTCTTGTGACTCAGATGTCCGATTGAGCTCAAATGTTCACAGGTTTATCATTTCATGTACATGTTGGATTAGACAAAGTGTGAGTGCTGTTCTGCGACCTTTATCAATCATCATGTATTGGTCCTTTAATTTACATTCCCCAGTTATCTTCATCACCGTAAATCACACTGCTCTAACTCACTGAGTACAAAAGTCCATCTCTTCTCATTAGCAAACGTCAATTTTACCCTTCCATAAAAGCTTTGTACAAAATTACAAAAAAATTATACTCCGGTAATGGCCAATAGTATCACGCACTTATACAAAATTACTTGGAATTGCATTTCTTTTTCATTAAAATGATTATGTGTACTTTTATCTATAAAAGCGTATGCCCAGGAAAAAATGGCATACATTTTGATTTAGATTAATAAAGACATAGCTTCACAGTCCAGGGGTAGATTTCACGAAGCCTTACGATCGAACGTATCTCGAGTTACAAGGACAATCCATCGTAACCTACGTGGGGCTGCAATGCATTATGCGTCCTACGATTGATAGTAAGTTACGATGAGTTTGGTGAAATCGACCACTTTACTGTCATATATATTCAAAAGTACATCAACCCTGAAAATTATAATTGGTTTAGAACATAATGTTATCACAATTAAACAAAGTTAATATCCAATAAACTTTGACACATCGCATACATGCTCTTAGAAACTTTTTTCTGTATATACATTTTTATGTACATCAAAAACATCAAACCGTATAAGGTAAAATGATCGGTATAAAATTACTGAAGTACTAAAAATGATAAATACATTGTGAATTACAGTTAAACAGCTGCAAACACAGGTAATGTGGCCCAGTTTGATGAAAGATAAATGGCACCAAAATGGGAGGTTTTTTGGTCTTCGAGCTTAATAGTATTAAAAGATGAAACATAATATAAGAAGAAACGGAATGTAAGTACTTATAATTACAGCAGTTGTAATATCTGCTATTAAAACAAAGTCAACCATCATGGCAAAATTGGACAGAAGAGGTCGCTGTTCGTGCCAATAAAGTGGACATAGCCCAACAGAGGTCGCTGTTCATGTCTGGTCTACAAGTGAGTGGTCGTAGAGGGCGATTTGCACACGTCACACCCATCGCAGGCCGGGTTGTCTATGCCCGTCGGCTCGTTACCAGGCCCCACTGTTGTCACGTCAGACATGACGTCACTGAAGAATTGTTTCTGCAAAACAAGAACAAAACAGAGGACTTCAACATGGAAAAGCATAATGCAAATTCTGTAGAAAAGGTTATTTTTTAAAGTAAAACGTAGGTAGAAAGTCACACTCGCAATATTTCTGTTATGTGGATCGGTTTGCGGTAACACAATGTAATATTTGGTTCGTACTTCAATGTCGCACTTCTTATTTCGGCACACCACACGTCTTGTTAGGTCTCAACGTTTCGACTAGCCTGCTCTAATCATCATGAGGAGATGGTGTAAAGATTAAATATGTCCTCCCCCCCTTTACCCGGTACAAGTGTTCCCCTGAAGAGGGGCAGATTTATCGGTCGTGATGACTAGAGCATCAAAGTTGTGATAATGACTAGGGCCGTGTCCCAATTCTCTGGTTGCGACCTCAAATAACACACAAGTTTATGGAAACGGCTGCATTCACTGGCTAGTGGCTGCCATAGAGACGTGTGTAATTTACGGTCGCAGCCAAAGAATTGGGACACGGCCAAGGGCAGGCTAGTCGAAACGTTGACACCTACCGAGAAGTGCAACAAAGAAAGAAGTGTGAACGAACCGAATTGCATGGTCCTACCGCAACCCGATCCACATAATTATCAACATGCAAATCCTCAAATCTTTCTTGAACATTTCTCTTATTTTTGTTCAGTATTTTAATTACCTCGTCATCTATCCTGGGGTCGGTCTTGGGAGTCAGGCAACAGCAGCACGACTTCCTCCAGCTCCACAGCAGCGATGGGCTGACTCTGACATCCGGTTTGCCAAAGAAAGCTATATATCGATGGGAACAAAATGAGAAAGGTGGGCTAAGGTCAATCTAGTGAGTTAAGATGAGTTAAAATGAGTATCACCATTAGTTAGTGATGATTGTGACATCACACTTTGCTTTAGCTTTAGCTTTAGATTAAGTCACTGCAGGCGCGGTTCTACGGTAAAACTGGTAACTTCGTTCCGTCATCATGCCATAATAATTATGATTGGTTGTTATGAAAATAATTATAATTATACACGGGGTGTTACCATCAATTATTAGACTGGCGACAAGACCGACGATCACGACAATCAGGATGCAGATGGTGGGGTACCAGAGACGAGAGACACTATACAGCTCACTGAAAAAATTCCTTTCATATTCAGAAAATTAAGAAAAGAGACAAACAAATCAATACTCTCGATTATCAGCATAATTGGATAAAAACCCAAAACAAGATTCCAACTTGTTTCAAGGTTAATATTCTGTAACATTTCCATCCTCTGTGTAAAGCTAGAACGTGGGTATTGTTCGAGAATTTGATAACAATATATGCAGCAGGCTTTCTTTCGAAGCAGTAATAACAATAATAAACTCAGTAAGTGAAACCTTTCCAACTCATATTGGCAAATTGATAAGTATACCAATTTCATGATTATAGCTAATATTTTGACCTTAAAATTAAGGCACGGCCATGAAAGAAAGGAAGTATCTTAAGCTATTGATAAAATACTTACCTATATCTTAACTTAAAGAAACATAATCTACCTTTAAAGCCTGGCATAAGTAAAGCTTACATCCGGAACAACGTGCCTTTAGAATATCCAAGATTATTTTTAGGATACCTGAAATATCGATGCAGTTAAATATACGGGCAAGTCTATACCTTTTGTAATACCTAAAGTGAAAGGCATAGCTAAAGGATTGACTATCCTACCTTGGTTTTTGTCAACGAAATACAGATTCATAGGCAAAAATATCAAGGAAGATGCAGTAACAGTCGTCTGTAAAAATTTCATTCCCATACGGTGCCCACTTTTTGAGAAAACAGTGAATAACAGCAACAGTATTTCTTAAGTATTTTCTCTTTTATTTTTGATCTTTTAAAAGATCAAACAGATTTTCGGTCGTTGTTTTGACTAATTTCTGGATAAATACACCATTTCAGGCGGAATATTTTTAAAAGTATCTTTCTACCACCACCATGTTCATACCCAGTAAGTTATACGTAAATCTGTGAATATAATCTGTTTTGGGTTTTTACCAAAGTATGATACTACATGTACCTTTAAGTCGCATAGAAATACCATACCTCGTGCTCTCAGTAGGTGTTATAGCTGTTGTGGACATGTTGGCGAGCGGGTCGAACATTGAGGTCACCATCCCCATTGAGGCATTGGTTACAGGGAGGCAATCCTCAGTGGACAGGGGCAAGGTAGGCGGTAACTGCCCCTGGAACAGGGAGCCAACAAACAGCCACATCCCAACGAGGACCCCCACCACGAATCCAATCAGTGAACCCTGTTTGAATGGAACAGGTATTTCACGTTAAAAACCAACACAAAGCCTTTATGGCGTGGGGTCAGGGGCCTGCTTAAAGCTCTTGGGAGATGAGAAGATGCTCTGTGGTGAACGTAGGTCCTTTTCTGGGACATATCTTTGAAGAAGAATGTGATTCAGGATTCAGGATTAACGCAGAAACAAAATGAGGTATGACCACTTTCGGTGCATTCCTGTTGTCATTTCTTGCAATGTCTTCTCAGAACCAATGCTTTTGAACCCTATTTAAGTATGCTATCATCAGTAACACAGTCGCTACCACGCTTGGAACTATGACACAATATTGTGGCCAAGTAGTCTGGCGTGTTGAACTCAACGTCTTGTGGTGAATCTACAGATTGTGGGTTCGAATCAGCCATGGGCTAGTGGTACTTGCGTCCTTGGGCAAGATGCTTTGTCACATGTTGCTCCTCTTCACCCAGGTGTAAATGGGTACCTATGAGGGTAGAGGTGGCTTTGTGGTTTCTGTGCACTGAATATACGGTACCCGGGGCTGTATACTCCCTAGGGAGTTGAGATGGTTTCAGGAATGTAAATTATGGCCCAATGACCAGGCAATTTCAATGTCCTATTATTATTACTGCTCCAAGAAGAGAATTGCAATGTTTCGCATGCGATGGGGTCGTAAATACTATCAATCGTTATATGAGTTATGATGCATTGCAGCCCTACATGACATTCGATGGGCTATCATTCGTAACTCAAGTTACGATCGATCATAGGGATTCGTGAAATTGACCCCACCAATTTCTATAGCACCTTGGTAACTACTGATAGGATACATCTACAAATAGACAATTGGACTAATAAATGCAATGGTTTGGTGTGAATTAAAAAAAAAGTGGGTTTCTATAGGTTGAATTTGAATATTTCCTTCACAATATCAGACAATACAATGTACCTTAGCCTTTGCTTTATAGGTTGCACTTGAATGTTTTCTTCACAAAATCAGACAATACCTTAGCATTTGCTCTTGGGAAGATGAAACCGAGGATGAAGACAGCACACACTGGACCATTGGTAATGCCGACTATACCAACTAGAGCCTGGTATCAAAGAAACCAAAGATTAAAAGAACGAACTCAACTTTACCATTCTAATTCCAAGTCTAAGCCCATGGCATCAAATGTCCTATAATGTTTTATATGATTATTAGGTTTTAGACACCAGTCTGGGGAGACGAATCAATGTCTTTGGGTACTGTGTCTCTGAGGAGGATCCTTGGGTACCGCTGGTCGGACTGTGTGTCTAATGAGAGGTTACTCAGGGAGAGTCAGATGAGACATACCTGCATGATACGTAAGGGCCAGATGCGACTGTAACGTTCATGTGGCTAGATTCCCTGCGAGTGATCCTGCCAGGCGGATTCTCTCGATGAGAGAACCTACCCGGGTAGGACTCACCCGGTAGGGTGTCTACATGACACATGGTCGCATCAGATGAATCGTTATTTTGCTGAGATGGGGATGGGTTGCTTGGCTGACTGGGGGTGGCTATCAGAAGACCGAAGGAGTACCGCTTGAAGGTATAGGCAGGGCAACGCGCTGACGCAGCGCATGCTCCCACCGATTAATTGACAACAGCTGGGAGCCAGTGGCAACGCACAAACATTAACGGCATTTTGGTTGGTAACCGATATTAATGCAAAACCTTCATTGTAATAAGCAGGTTTCAATGTAATAAGCAGTTCTCTATAACTTACCAATAGGCGGTATAGCAAGTCTGCACTAGCAGAAAATATAAGTTGTGGCCAAAGAACTTACCGGGAGTATGTCTCCCAACTGCGACACCAATAGTACTGTACCGACATTGAGAGCACCAAAACCCAGCGCTGGTCAAAACAAAACACACAAACAAAACCAAAGACTTATGAATATTCATGACTTATCACGAGACGGAAATTTGTGACGTCATGGCGATGTCACAGCTCAATGCTGGAGTGGAAATCCAAAGTTGAGGTCTAGGCATGTTTTTGAACTTGATCAAAATTGGAGAAGTTGGACATTTGGGTCTGGAAACAACAACGTGTGGACTATACAAAACCAGGGGATAAAATGATGTTGAAGAAAAAGAGGAACTGATAAAAACTAGATGCTTAATTATTCTAAATGGCCACTTCCGATCAGAAATGGCCAAACAACAAACAAACTACACAAAATGAACGCAACCATTTATACTCATGTATGTCAATTAGCAAGTTAAAGGAAATCTCATATTTTGGTTTTTGTCAAAGACTAAATACAGATTTATGGGCAATAATATCAAAGATCAAAAGATCAAAAAGATTTTCGGTCGTTGTTTTACTCATTTCTGAATAAATACACCATTTCAAGCGGAAAAAGGTATGCTTCTACCAGCACCATCTTCATACCCTGTAAGTTATACGTAAATCTGTGAACATTTCTGTTTTGGTTTCTTACCAAAGTATGATAATACCTTTAATTGATGCATGGCTGTACATTGTACTTTGATTTTTTCCCCAGAGAGGTCCGAGCAGAGTAGACCTACTTACCAATCAGCTTGGTAATCAACAGGTACCTGCCATCGCTCAAATTCTGCCAGATTTTAGAGACGACATGCTCCCCTGTCAGAGTGGCAATGGAATTCAAGATGGACGACGTGGTACTGCAATAGAACAAAAGAAGATCTTTAAATGTATACATGACAGATTCAGCCGTAATAATATGGGAAATGGCGTTCTATGTATTAAGATATGGAAGAAAAGTTTAGTGTACCTATCATAAACGTTTGCTATTGCAAAGAAGATTTAAATATTGCAAAACAAGCATTCAGTTCATGTCATTTCTCAGTCATAGTCATAGGCCGACGCCAATTGCTTAGGAATTCCTTACTAACGAATCGAGTTTAAAAAGAAGGACGGGTATAAATTAACCGCTACGGCTACGACTTCGGCTACAGTTGTTTCTACCTGTGTCCTGTATATACTTTGGTGCAGAGAGACGCACTGTTTCTCCTAGAAATAGCCATATCCATAGAGATGGATGGTGTCCTCTATAGGTATACGGTCTTAGCTCCAAGGGACAAAGTCGTCGATTTCACGAAGCCATACGATCTATCGTAACTCGAGTTACGAGTTACTGGAGTCTACGTAAGGATGCAATGCATCATAAGTCCTATACGATTGATTAGTAATAAAGTTACGTTAATTTGGTGAAATCGATCCCATACGTCTTTCCCTACCTTAGGGCAGCACTGCAAAGACCAGACACCAGGAGACCGGGAATACCGGGAAGATGACTGAATGCATCCAGGATGTAATACGGAAGAAGCTGCGAAGGATAATGATCGAGAAAGGACCATTCATTTTGTACAGTTATACCAAGTACAGTATCCCTATACTGCCAGGAAGATCTGCATTGGTGATGGTTTACGAAATAAACTGCACAGTCGGCCTTGTATACACATCACTGTCTTGGACGGAAGACTGTTCATTTTGTAAGTATGCATATAGGATTATTCGACTTGGTACAGTACAGGATTGGTCATACCCAAACAGAAATGTTCACAGATTTACCTATAACTCACATGGTGATGATAGAAACATATACCGCTGTAATGTTTCTGCCTGAAATGCTGTATTTATCAAGAAAAGAGTCAAACAAATTGACCAAAAACAATTTTGATCTTCGGAAAATAAAAAAAACCGGTGAAAAGATTTGTAAAATACCGCGGGCATTTTTCAGTGCTTTCTCAAAATGTGGGCACCGTATGGGACTGGGAATTTCACAGATGCCTGTGATTGTATCTTCCTTGATATTTTTGACAATGTATCTGCATTTCTTTGACAAAAACCAAAGTATGATATTATCCTTAAACAAGGTTAGAAGCGACTCTATAGGTAAGAATTCATATTGAGTAAAAGTTATAGGTAAACCTACCCCATCCTTATAAAGAAGCGTCTTGCCGGCGAAAGGATCACAGTCGACGTAGAGGGCGTACAGTGCCAGTCCAGCTAAGGAGCAGAACACCGTCACGCACACGCACAAGAAGATGAAAAGACCAAATGATCTGTCATAAAAGGAGGTCCGTAGAATATTAACACAACAATAATTACATTGAAAGATATCTTCCTTGCCGTCATTTCATTTTTTTCTACATATTCACAGATTTACATATAACTAATACAGGGTATGAAGATGGTGCTGGTAGAAACATACCGTTAAAAATTTTCCGCCTGAAATGGTGTATTTATCCATAAATTATTAAAACAACGACCGAAAATCTTTTTGATCTTTTAAAAGATCAAAAATAAAAGAGAAAAGACTTAAGAAATACTGAGGCAGTTTTTCACTGTTTTCTCAAAAAAGTGGGCACCGTATGGGACTGAAGTTTTCACAGATGCCTGTTATTGTATCTGTCTTGATATATCTTTGCCCATGAATTTGAGAAAAACCAAAGTATGATACTACCCTTAAGTTCAAGTTCGCACAGCTGATTTGAAGACAGTGAATGCTTACCAAACGTTTGTGCCGTGGGGGAAAAGTCACATGAGGTGGCGAACCAATCACAATTACAGTGGTTGGAAATGGATTATGGATTGGCAGTATGATCTGCTCTATTCTGATCTGCAAATTCGTATGCTTGGCAATGCTGTGAACCTACATACGAGCATCTTCAAACCACATTACTTTAACATGCCGCACCATTGCATTGCAACTCGTGCAATGGTCGTGCTATTGCCCCGGCGTCATTAGCGATGATGCATGCTTACTGACTGTTTGGTTATCCCTGTGCTATTTCTGTGATACATGCCGGTCCACTGTCATATCAATGTGGAGCCATAGTCACGCTTTTCTGGAGCAATCTTTTTGCTATTAGCGTGCAATAGTGGTACGTGCAATTTGCGTGTTCGCACTTCGTAGTGCGTTTGCCGTTTTTTGGCGAACATGCCGTTCAAATCTCGTGCTGTTTCGGTACTATTCCCTTGAAATGGCGTCCTTTAGTTCGGCGCGCCAGAAACGCTGCATTTGAAAATGATGGTGTTTCGTGCGTAACGTTACTTGTTTGCGTTCAACCTTAGTAAACTTACATGTGGGCAGTCATCTGCGTTCTGCAGGTAAGGTATCGCTGCACCTGGTACTGCAGCACTGCCATGGTAGGCAGCCATGAGAAGATGAGACCAATGAACACAGTGTATGGAGTGGCGTAGATTCTAGGATCGGGATCAAAACTGCAATAGAAAAACAAACAAACGAATGTATAAACTATTGATGGGAACCAACGAAATATTACTCCACTTAAGTCCTAAGTTCACTGAGCATGATGAATGTTGTTGTTTGGGGATATAATCTAGTTCTACATAAAGGGATAATCTGTAAAGGGAAATCTGTTCACATATGTATATTTGCATAGACTTGGCATTGCACCTTGCATGGTCAATAGAAAACGAGTGAGGGCGTTGTTTGTGAGGTAATGAAGTAAGTGATATGTGTCGACCATTTTTAATCGGTAGAAAATGAATTAGTAAATCCTGGATTTTCATGGTAAAAATTCTCTATTTTTTTTCTCACATTTTGCAGATGAGCCGGACCCAGTAAATGGAGATATTAGTGAGCAGTTCAGCGGGTTTACAAAATGAAGGCTCAGGGCTGCATCCTAATCTGTTGTCTAGAGCTAGGTCTGGGTCTTCGCTCCATTGGAAATATGCAGAGACACCTAGAGCCTGAGCCTGAGCCTGAGCCTGAGCCCACATGACTGTGTCTCATTTCCACACTCACTTGAAGAGGTCGAGTCTGCCGCCCTCTACGTTCAGCTCCCAGATCTCGGTGTAACCGAACTTTTTCGCTCCCTGGAAAATGGCTGCCAGTAGGGAGGCAAACATCAGGCACATTTGGAAACAGTCGGCCCACAGCACGGCCTTAATGCCACCCTGTGTGATCGATACAAAGACAAACATCACCATCAAATTTCATACCGTCATCAGTCGGAGACGAGGATGAGATTGGACCAGTGCGGTCGATGAGGGCGCGCTTATTAGAACCGCTTTAATAATTCAGAGTTCAGATTATGTGAATTAACGGTCTAAAGATGGAGCCAGCACGGTGAATTAGGTTCCATTATCTACAGTAAACTGGTCGAAAATGCATACTAAATCCCCACGTTCTAACATGGTACGAATATTTCGGCCATTTTGGCGCCAAACTTAAAGTTTGGCCATTTTGGCGCCAAACATGAAGTTTGGCAATTTTGGCGCCAAATTTGAAGTTGTGTGAAAGTTATCAGCGGCTCTGCTGGGACTTCAAAGTCATTATATACAAGGAATAGGCTTAGCAGCATATTATAGTCTCCATTAACGTTCTACACTTTACATGGTCAGCTAGTTTAATCGCGGTCACTTTCTGCGGCTACGTTGGTAACCAAAATTACGGCCGGAACTGTGTGAGTGACCTTATCAACAGTTTGTCAGTTGCAAGAACCTGTTTCTGACTAAACACGTACATCCGGTGGCCGTGGTCACGCTATCAGTTCCGTCCGGCATATGAAACAAAATGGACCCTAGCCCGGCCGGCTGGGAACAATTTCCTTATACCGTGTTTTATTTTCACTGAAAACATTGATGAAAAGGTATAGTCAATGGTTATTCCCAATAGACAGTAATGATAGGTATTTTGTGGCAAAAAAAACATATCGCCTAATCCATTTGGTATTTTATATTAAACTTGCGCATAAGAAATGAATGAAATTATTATTATTACCACAGACAAACACAATTCCCACTAATTCGTCTTTCAGAAAATAAATCATTTTGAAAATGACTTTTAATAAAAAATAATCATTCTGTCAAGAGTTGCATACAAATCACATTTTGGACTCAATAATGAAAGGGAATGCTATGCGATTCATATAGCATTATCATAAAGCCAGAACATTCTTCATTTTGTTATTTCTAACGAACATTTTGTGACAGGTTTCTAAAAGGACCGTTCGCCATTTTGTATCGGCCATCTTGGATCGGTTGTCTTGGAAACGCTGACCCAAATGGGGTCGCCATCTTGGTGGGGAAAAAAGAAGCCCTTTTCGACAAGTTGGGACGAGAGAGACTATAGCTATGTTACGGGTGCATTCGTTTAGCTCCCCCGGGTCAGCCCTTTCTGGGAATGGTCGTGTTTTACTGCACAAAACAAGCGAGAGAATGGAGACGAGGTTGACTGGTGTCGACCCGGGGGAGCTAAACGAATGCACCAAATTAGACATTAACAGGAAGAGGAAACACGGTCAAGCATGAAATGCAGAGTAAACTTTCAGTCACGTCACCTGGGCAACCGCATATATGGCTGGGGAAAATCGTGACGTCATCACACCAGACAATGCCTGGAGAAATACGCATGCGCTGTTTTGTTTTATAATTCATCCATTTTGTTTCGGTTTCACTTACGATAACGGTGTAGAAGGTGCACACTGTCGACAGTAAAATGGCGCTCACGATAACACTTATCTTCCCACTGGTCACTAGATGAAGAAGGAAAACCCATCAATTATGTATAATATCTATACAAATATGTCATCAAAACTCCGATTTAAAGCTACAGTACAGGATTGGCATAAACATGCCCAAACAGAAATGTTAACAGATTTACGTCATAACTTTCAGGCTATGAATATGGTGCTGGTAGAAACACACCGATAAAATATTTCTGCCTGAAATGGTGGTTTCAACTAAAAATTAGTAAAACAAAGACCGAAAACAGTTTTGATCAGGTGGGATTCGAACCCACAAGCACTCACAATTAGCACTGAGTATGCAGTGCTCATCCACGTCGGTGAAGGACAAGCCTAATTTGCATATTATCTGAATCATTTAATATTCATGATTCGAAGTAAAGATACGATTTTGACATGTCACTCACCGGTGGTAAGAACCAGACTAGCTGCGTACGTAGCCACGCCAGAATGCAAAATCTGAAATGAAAATTAATGTAGCATTACCACGAAAGTCTGAAAAGGAAGTCTGGGAATCAGACGAGTGGCGGTGTTTTTTTTCTGCTATATGGCCTAGTTGTCAGATGAGTTCAATATTGTAATATGAGTGACAAATCATGTCAGCTGAAACTCCTGTTACACTTTATTCGGAGGGGATATTCGGAGGAAAAGTAATGCGTTTATTTATAGGTTCGTTACAAAGGAGGCCTGAGGCTTGGGATTTTCATATTTTTGGGTATCGCCATTTTGTGTCCTGAATGAAATGAAGGGCTTAAGATACTTAGCGAAGCTAGAGCCTTTCAAAAACTTCATTATGTGGCCCAATCCCTTCATTTCATTTTGTGGGCCTCACATGGTAGCGAAATAAGTCCCAAGCCTAGCCTAAAGCCTTATTTCGTAAAGGCCCATATAATCTCTGTACATACAGGATTTTCTAAAAGCTGTTGTAAATTTTGAAACAGCACCTTCTGGCCACTGGTAGGCCTATACACGTCGTGATGTATTTTTCACTTCCGTAAATCAGTTTGGACTTTGCTGCTTTGAGTCTCCTGTCAGCATTTTTTGTTTCTGACGTTTATACCGGCAGTGCAATATTATCCCCACGTGGGTCACGCTCGTATATGCTTTTCATGCTTAAAGGTAGTATCATACTTTGGTAAGAAAACAAAACAGAAATGTTCACAGATTTACGAAAACTTACAGGGTATGAAGATGGTGGTGGTATAGAAACATACCGTTACAATTTTTCCCGCATGAAATGCTGTATTTATCCAGAAATTAGTAAAACAGCGACGGAAAATCTTTTTGATCTTTTAAAAGACCAAAAATAAAAGAGAAAAGGAATACTCACGGTTGCTGTTTTTCATTGTTTTCTCAAAAAGTGGGCACCGTATATGGGACTGAAATTTTCACAGATGACTGTTACTGTATCTGTCTTTATATTTTTGCCCATGAAGCTGTGTTTCTTTGATAAAAACCAAAGTATGATATTACCTTTAAAAGGCGGCAGATATGGTTTTGCAAAGACCAAGAATCCACGTTACCACCTTGGTCCGTGCCACACTACAGGTTCTACGCCCGGTGTCCCTGCCTGATACCACAGGGAGTTTTTTTTATCAACAAATTCCAGCTGCCGCAGCTTGGTTTGGCTCAAAAGAGCACAATATACCTTCAAGTTCAACGACAAAGGTCTTGTTTTGTAATACAATGATAGGGGTAATATCCCTTTTTGTTTCTTTCTTGCAATAAACAAAATTCGATACCAAGTTTACCGAGCAAAAACCCCCCACGAGACCTTAGGGGTCATAGAGTGCAATTTGGCGGTCTTAAAATGGACCGTGATTATCCAGACGGTTACTTCTCAGGCGCCAGAAACTGTGACCAGACCACAGTATGTACCATAGACCTACTATGGTCAGACCATTGAGGAAGAAGAAGTGACTCCTTTACATATTTCCAGGGGCCAATTTCATGGAGCTAGTATACAAAAGATTGCTTTAAAGGTAATATCATACTTTGGTTTGAATAAAAGAAATACAGATTCATGGGCAAAAATATCAAGATAGATGCAGTAACAGTCATCTGTGAAAACTTCAGTCCCATAAGATGCCCACTTTTTGAGAAAACAGTGAAAAACGGCCACAGTATTTTTAAAGTCTTTTCTCTTTTATTTTTGATCTTTTAAAAGATCAAAAAGATTTTCTGTCGTTGTTTTACTAATTTCTGGATAAATACACCATTTCAGGCGAAGAAAATTTAACGGTATGTTTCTACCACCACCATCTTCATACTCTGTAAGTCACACGTAAATCTGTGAACATTTCTGTTTTGGTTTCTTACCAAAGTATGATACTACCTTTAAGGCAAACTGTATACAAAATACTGACACAATTTCATTAGTGTCAACTTAAGTTCGGACACACGCTGGCCGCGTATTTGTGGGACACCTATCACGACCGTGGGTCAGCGTGTCGGAGCGAATAGCCGCGGGCGCTTCGCCTCGAAAGCCCCCATGTTGTATCGGCGGTACGTCGGTCTTTTCTGAACCGTAATTTCATTAGTCAGATTTCTGCGCAAAAAGAAAACTTTCAAATACTCAAACCTTAACTGTGCCATTTGATTACGACTTGAAATGAGACCAGGGGCAGGTCACCACGTGGCCGGTAAAGTATCCACATAGCAACAACAGGTCAATGTCATGGCAACCGTCAAACTGCGTGTGTCAATTCTTTTCATAAAGTGCAGTAAATTTGCGGGTTGTCAGCAAAAAACAAACACCAACTGTTTTCATCATTCGTGGCACAGTCGGTAAAATTAAGCCCCCTCCTATTGCATCCATTAGTACCAACCATATAAACAGACGTCATAGTTTCACCTCTCCCGATAATGGAACATTCCATTTATTCTCAATGAAATCGAATATTTCTCTTTCCCGAAATATATCATTACCACTTGAATGAGCACGCAAATATCTCACATGTAGTTTCCCAAGGGTAACGGTGCTATCTGCTTCTTGCAGTAGAAACCCGAGATATACCTCAGATATTATTTCGATGGTAATAGTCCACAGAATGTTGCCTTTGAATAGCTGGACAGGCCGACGATATCAGGGGTCAATTTCATAGAGCTGCTTAGCACACAAATTCGCTAAGCATGACATTTCTGCCTTAATAAAAACAGGTTTAACAACCAAATGTTCATGTGTTGTGTATCACTTGCAATTGTTCTTTGGCTGTTGTTTTTCTGACCATGAATATCAAATCGAATTTTCAAAGGTGATTTGTTTAATAAGGCAATCCATTTTTGCGCTAAGCATTTTTGTGTGTGCTAAGCATCTCTCTGTGGAATTGGCCCCAGGTGACTCACCACTCGTTCTGCGTTACCTTTTCGTGAGATTATTTCATATTGTACAAAGACTGCCTACAGCACGAAAACCATTTCTTGGTTGAGTATAGACAAAGGATTACCAACCAACTGCACGTAACATTCACATGTTTGGACCGGATGACGGATTTATACGCAAGGGTTCTGCCAGCCAAAACTCCCTGTGAATGTTATGCTTAGCAAACAATGGCCGAATACAAGTCAAAAGCAGTAAACATCGCCTGGAAATTTGGTTGGTAATCCTGTTTGACTAAGTAAGCAAATTTTGTGCTTAAGCAGCTCTATGAAATTGGTCAATACACAACTAGATGTGATTATAAATAACATACTTACCATGTAGATATAACCCAATAGCAAACAGCAGTTGCGCACGGCTACGTTGAACCGCAGATCCAAATACTACAAACAAGGACATTATTTTGTAAGAGAAAATAAAATCATTCATTAACGCTGATTTATTATAATGGGTCATTTGCTGATTAATTTGTGAAGCCTAAACCCCAAGCACTCTTGGCCTGATTGCACATGAGACTTTCCGTATTTCTGGTCAAGAGAGGACGTCGTATCGGGCGCCATCTTTGGATATACATGTAACTATGGGCGTTTAATACGAAACGGAGGTCCAGGCTCAGGCTCCTGCTCTGAGATCCATAATTATGCTGAAAATATAGGTTGTGGTTTTTCATTGAAGCTGAAGCTCTGTTTTCATTTTCAAACCAGAGAATCTACTTCAGAACCGCAGCCAAAAGCCACAATTGTGATACCCGTCATTTTAGAATGGATTCACGAAATGGAGCCGGAGCCTGAGCCCCTGTTTCGAAAAGGCCCCTATTATTATGTTTACATGTACTTGTAATGTATTCACAAATTAAGTAAAAAAAAAAATCGAAATGTATATTTCAGAAATGAGACTTCACACGCAAACAGACAGACAATGGTTCGAGCAGTTGGAAACAGTATTTGTATGAGTTGCCAATGACACAAGGCGCTAGCTCACAAGAAGAAAAGAGGAAAAGATAAGAAAGGAAATGTGACTTAATATAAAGCTACCTGATAAACGCTGGTCAGTCTTAGCTCGTAGAATTTCGGCATGAAGATTCGTCCGGCGATGGCACCGGAGATGATCAAGGGGACCACGGAGCCCAGGGGCAGGAGGGCCCCACGGTAGTACGTCTCAGCCACGCTACCCTGGATGAAGACTCCCGTGAAGAGACTCGCTACCATGGACATGGCCACGGGGAAGAACCCCATCTGTGAATACAGAAATTATAGACCAGGGGTCGATTTTACCAAAATCATCGTAACTTACTATTTATCGTAGGACTTATGATGCATGGCAAGCCCTGCGTAGAAGTCAAAGGATATGGGTTATCCTTCGTATCTCGAGTTGCGATCGATCCTAGGGCTTCTTGAAATCGATCCCAGGAGTCGGTTTTACCAAAATCATCCTAACTTTCTATTTATCGTAAGACTTATGAAGCATTGCAGCCCTATGTAGGATACGATGGGTTCTCGAATTACGATCGATCGTAGGGCTTAAAGGTAGTATCATACTTTGGTTTTTGTCAAAGAAATACAGATTCATGGGCAAAAATATAAAGAAAGATACAGTAACAGTCATCTGTGAAAATTTCAGTCCCATACGGTGCCCACTCAGTTTTTGTGACAACAGTGAAAAACGGCCACAGTATTTCTTAAGTGTTTTCTCTTTTATTTTTGATCTTTAAAAGATCAAAAATAATTTTGGTCACTGGTTTTACTCTTTTCTGGAGAAATACAGCATTTCAGAGAGAACAATTTTAACGGTATGTGTCTACCACCAACATCTAGTTTATACCCTGAAAGTTAAAGTTATACCCTTAACGTAAATCTGTGAACATTTCTGGGTTTTTTTTAAAGTATGAAACTACCTTTATCGGCACATGCACAGAGTGAACAATCCATCCTCTTAGAGGGAAAGATTAGAAATGGTTTTGAAGAATTGACCGGAAGTAATGGCTGGAACTTCCGGTCGGGAAGGTCTGAACTTTGTACGGGCACGGGCAAGGATTATCATACACTACTACATGTATTATACACAATTATGCCTTCTCGACGGATCAAAACAGGGACCACATGAGACAATGATAAATACGCATCGATTAAATAGGTCTAACATATTTTGTTGACCAAATTTCTGGCCCAAACAAAATAACGTCAAATGTATAACTTCTGCCATATCACTCCGACCCACCCCTTTCCGAATCAAACACGCCTGGAAATGAATCGGTTATTTTTCTTTCAAAACAACATGACATACAACACCTGTGAGTAAACTCAGGTGTCCAATAACAAACAAATTCCTGCGTTTCCGAAAAGGAAATGTCCTCCTTTTTTTGTGGCTTGATGTCGGTTAAAAAGCAAGAGTTACGGATCAGATTAATTTTTGTACCAGGCCGGGAGGGTGGGGGCGGACGGCTGTTTCCTGTTAAAGATTTTAGGCCAAATAAAAACATTCCAAATTTCTGTCTTTTTTTAAGGCCATGCAACAGCAGACTTAGGCCCTTTTCCAAACCCCGGCTCCGGCTCAGGCTCCGGCTTCGGCGCTGTCATCCATATGCTGAAAATATAGGTTGTGGCTTTTCATTTAATCTCAATCTCTGATTTCTTGTTCAAAATAGAGTATCCACTTCCAAACCGTATCATGGTATGCAAAAGCCTCTAATTCGATACCCGTTATTTTAGAACGGATTCACGAAATGGAACCGGAGCCTGAGCCTGAGCCGGAGCCGAGGTTTGGAAAAGGGCCTATGTATATGTGTATATTTTAAGCGACAAATCCTTATAGCTTCTCTGTGTATACCAGCAATCATAACTTTCTCTGATCGTGTAGCAAACATTTCCTTTAACAGTCTTTCAAAGCGTGATATCATGCACTCTTTTGAAAAATAAGACAATATCAACAAAACCCAAGCCGCCATCTTGGATTTTCCAACTTGATTCCGCCATCTTGGATCTACCATTGTTGGAAAAAATGTTGATTTTTTTGTGGGACAACAAATATTTTGTTAGTTCATGGTTCGTTGCTTCACCCCACTACAACATGCTTCCGTGAGCTCACACCTGCGCGCATACTTTTTATTTCGTTCTGCTTTCAGGAAACAACAAAAGTTTGTTCCACCTGGTAAATGTCAGTGCACTCTACAGTGTGTTTGTTTATCTTCTCAAAATCAGTCCTAGATATAGATCGGAAACTACCAACGATGACGATAAACTAGGCCTAAATGATCGGTACAGAACTCACCAACCTAACAAGCCTTAAAGGTAATATCATACTTTGGTTTTTATCAGGAAATACATATTCATGGGAAGAAATATCAAGATAGATACAGTAACAGTCATCTGTGAAAATTTCAGTCCCATACGGTGCCCACTTTTTGAGAAAACAGTGAAAAACGGCCACAGTATTTCTTAAGTCTTTTGATCTTTTAAAAGTTCGAAAAGATTTTTCGGTCGTTGTTTTACTAATTTCTGGATAAATACACCATTTCAGGCGGAAAAATTAAACGGTATGTTTCTACCACCACCATCTTCATACCCTGTAAGCTACGTAAATCTGTGAACATTTCTGTTTTGGTTTCTTACCAAAGTATGATACTATACCTTTCAAGGTATATGTAAATGGCACATAATTAGACCTGAAACTATAATACACTGTAATATTAACCTGATGTTAACGCAAGGCTTTGTGCGAGGCATATCTCTCCTCTGACGAGGACTCTGAAATCATCGAAGATAACTGCATCTGAATACCTCCAGAATTAATTGCCTGATTTCGACGTCAACAGTTGAAAGTAAATACAGTAGGAACGTACATACATTAACTTAAAAAAACGCAACTGCAGCAACAAGAGCTACAACAAAAGCAGCAGCAGCAACAACATCAATAACAACAACAGCAGCTTCAACAACAGCACCAGCAGCAACAGCAATAACAACAGCAGCAAAAGCAGCAGTAACAACAACAATAATATATTAATAACAACAGCAACAACAGCACCAGCAACAGCTTCAACAGCAATAACAACAGCAACAACAGCAACAACTGCAACAGCCGCCAGCAACATCAACAACTGCAACAGCCGCAATAATACCATGCAATACCATGCAACAGCAACAACAGCAGCAACAGCAAAAATAACAACAGCAGCAACAGTTACAGCAGCAACAACCACAGCAGCAACAACCACAGCAATAGCAGCAGCAGCATTTAATAGCAATGCTATGAATGTACTGGCCACTGGTATAGACTATGACATTTACGAAACGGAGGCTCGGGCTCCGGTCTCAGACTCCGGCTCCATTTTCGTGAATCCATTCTAAAATAACGGGTATCAAAACAGAGGCTTTTGGCTGCTGCTCTGAAGTAGATTCTCTGGTTTGAAAAGGAAAACAGAGCTTCAGCTTCAATGAAAAACCACAACCTATATTTTCAGCATATGGATGTCAGAGATGGAGCCCGAGCCTCAGTTTCGTAAACGCCCTATAGACCTAGATTATTTCTTGTGAAAACCTGGTGTCTGATTGGCCTACATACCTGTCTGCTGGCCAGCATATACTCCCTGGATGAAGCATTCCTCCTGCTTGCCACTGCGTAGAAGATACCAATAGATGCTGACACGACCAGCATTGCAGTGAAGACAACATAATCAGCCCAGTGGAAAGAAGGCATCTTGGTGCAGTCCTGCAAACAGAAAACACGCGAGAAATACTTCATATTTTGTACATAACCAGTCCTACATAAAGTATGTCGGCCCCATTTCTCTATTTCTCCCCCATCTTAAAGACACAGATATCAAAATAGTGGTTTGGGGCTACGGTTTAGAAGTACAGACTGTTAATTCGCACGTCAGCAGAGCTCCAACTTTCAGGGAAAACCACATCGTTGATCCTCTAGCTGGGTCGTACTTTTATATACATGTTTCATGTTTGTACACAAATACATTATAATTAACAAAGACAAAGAGCCAGAGCAGGGGCATTGCCTATAAGCCGACTTTGGCCCTCAGGAGAGCTTACGGCAAGGTAATCGTTGCAGCCAAACCAGAGATGTAACAGAGAATTCACAACATTTCTCACTCAAAGAAAATACTGTTTTCATATACCCTACACATAATTTTGCCACTCTATATATATAATTCTGTATATTTCATTCATCTAACTTACAACGTTACATACACCTATTGACAAAACTGGAGTCCAAGTTTCACGATGCTATAAAAACTAATGCGGTACGGCCTAAATATCAAAGTGCAACAAACAAATTCTCGACAGGGCAATGCGAACATAAACCATTATAGTCAAGCTTCATAGCCCTTCTCCTCAACAAAAGAAGTCATTTTCAGTAAAGATTATGTAGTTCCATAAATAGTTCAAGTCTGCGATACATTACACGTACAAATGTATCATAGGCACGTGAAGGTTTATTACCATAGAGGTGTGCCACATATTAGCAGTTCGTGTTTCACACACGAATTACTAGTGGTTTATGTATTAAGTAAATATTTGACTTGTGGCAAACCACTCTAAACCAACAATATAGTGAAGTATTATTTCCGACGAAATGAACTTGAAACGGGGTTTTTCAACGAGTACTTTATAACCAGTCATCCGTGCATGCCTATATGAAAACCTGTGTAAATCTTGGGGCCAATTTCATAGAGCTGCTTAGCACAAAAAAAATAAATCGCTATTAAGCATGACATTTCTGTCTTAGTAAAAACAGGATTAACAACCAAAATGTCCGTGTTGTGTATCACTTGCAATTGTTCTTTGGCTGTTGTTCGCTGATCATGAATATCAAATCGAATTTTCAATGGTGGTTTGTTTTATTGGGCAAGCCATGATTTTTGTGCTAAGCAATTTTTTGTGTGCAAAGCATCTCTATGAAATTGGCCCCTGTTAAATTTCATCGACGTACAGGGCCGACGTGGCCCGCATTTATACACATGGTTTGTATATACTAAATTCGCAGTTAGTAAGTCTTCAGCGAATATTTGGCCGTGTCAGAAACGGGCTTCCAGAGCTACGGCTATGTCTATTGTCTTAGTGTCCCCACGTATTTTCAATGCCAGCGAAGACCTAGACCTAGCTCTAGACAACAGATTCGGATGCAGCCTAAGCATATCTGGAACTTGACATACAACCCACACAAGACACTATCAACACTAGCAGACTGATGTACAAATACAAAACTCACCTAGCGTTCCGGAGTCACTTTAAATTCGTTTCCCACAGACAGAGAATGATTTTTTCAGTCGAACTTCACGGCACACCGGTTTTGTTTGAACTGCCGCGGCTTCGCTTGGCGAGTGAACCACAACTACACAGTGACGGCAGTATGAACATGGAAAGTTCATGCCAGTCAAATTTTGGTTCCGACTGTCAGGTAGCAAGCTAAAAAAAAAAATTCCGTCTGATCTGATTGGCTGCTCGTGAGATGACGTCATTAGACGCGCTACATCACCGGAACGTGACTATAGGAAATAACAAACCTTGTCGTGTAGAACTCTTTTCAATGCGTGGACAACTTGTACTTTTTGCCCCTGTCTGTGAAATAGGTCACCTCAAAATAATGACCGGGATACTCGAAAGGATCCAGGAGAATGTTAACTTGTTAAGTCAAGTTCATTGGGAGGTGATCATACCCGGAAAATCTCGACAACACATAAGAGGGCAAGGTCTTTGTTTTGAGCCGAATCAACTCGGTATGTTCAATTCTGACACTGTATGCGTATACATATGGCGTGATATGTTCACGATCAACGGAAGATGCGGGTTTGGGAGATCGGTCCCCGTACTGAAGGCTTCACTGGTCACCGTCCAAACTCGGACTTTCCGGATTCGGTTCTTTTGGAAATAAGCACTGAATAAAAACTTGTCAAAATTACCATGCAATCCTTTGTGAATTGGCATCAACCGGTTGATTTATTGTAAGATCCGTTATTCAGTGAGCCCTGGAAATAAAACAAAATCATCCGGCTGGCAAAGTTTGTGTTTGAAAATTTGGTGGCAGCAGACTGAGCATGCTCATAGCTCTGAGCATGCGCGCGTTGTATGTTGTGGGCTTGCGCTATAAGTTGAAGACCCGGCTCCAAAGTCTCCCATTGGGTTGCCAACTTGTCCTATAGAAACTTGTGAATACACATCGGAGCAGCTTTGGGTAAAACACCGTTTTGCAGTAGATAATTCGGCTTATAAGAAAAAAAAACCTACCTTGCCCTTCAAGTTGATTGCATTTTGTGTGTGTGGATTTATTGTTGCCGAACTCGATCGAGTTACGATCGATCGTAGGGCTTCGTTAAATCGACCCTTGTATGAGCCGTTTGGATGAAATCAGGCCCCAAATTCGCTCTATTTTTGCCCTGTTTAGGAGGGGTACTTTCGTCTGGCACCGGTCAATTCGGTCGTTTTAATTTAGGGGTATTTTTCTTTGAATGTACTTTTCGGGAAAAACTCACCTGTACGAACATTTAAAAGAAAATGGAAATTGAAGTTTTCACCTTTATTTTGCCGTATTGGTCGATTGCCTCAGAAACTTGTGAGTATTTCTAATTATGTTTTAATTGGCCAATTTGAGTTGGAGACTATGGGAAATTATTTAGAAGTTTGCACCTTTGTACACTGAAAAAAAAAAACATCACCCGCTTTATAGCAATGGTCCCATGCACTAACCTATGCACGAAGCCTGGGAACTTGACCGAATGTTACTGGCTATGCCAAACATAATCAATGACCATTTCATGCCACAACTAAACGGGCTTGTTTTTAAGCGTGACATGAACAGTCGTTTGGCATAGTCAGTGACATTCGGTCATGTTCCCAGTCTTCGTGATATGGTTTATACACGAGCTCAATGCTAAAGCACGTCTAGATTCTTTTCAGAGAGCACAAACGTATTAATATTGAGTCTTCAACAATTCTGTGCATGTTCGAACTGACATCCGACAAATTTGTCGAAATTGCAACCCCCCCAAAAAAAAAAAAATCAAAAAAATCGTAAGCACCACTGAAGTACCACTTGTTCATCTTTGACATGACTGTGTAGAAGCCGGCATGTGCTTTTATGGAATGTTTTGACTTGATTTCAGACATTTTTGAGGCGATTATGTTTATGATTGTTATGTTTTACTGCATTGCTCAGCATGGGACGTTAGTGCGAAGGATGAAGTCAAAAATCGTAAAAAAAATAGAGCTCTAGCGGCCCAGTAAGTGGTACATGTTGTTACCTCATACTATTATTCGTAGGACCTATGATGCTTTGCAGCCCTATGTAGGATACGATGGGTTATCCTTCTTAAGGCAAAGGAATTAACAGGTCTAGAAATCTCCGATGCATTATTCGGTGTAGAAATTGCGTGTATGAACCGTGTATCAACTCCACCTATACATGTACATGCAATTCATTGTTTTTCACATGAATGTAGTTTCTTGTAATTGTCGAAGCTGGATATTGATGTATAAAGTTGACACGCATAAGTGTTTATTCCTCATTTTGAAAGATTGGGAGGGGGGGGGGGCAAAGTCGATCGGTCATGAATATTCATGCCGGCGGTTCCTGCCCTATTAATGTTCTCTCCAATTCATCATTAACATTCCAAATCGTCACATATTTACCTATAACTTACAGGGTATAAAGATGGTGATGGTAGAAACATACAGTTAAATTTTTTTCTGCCTAATAAATGCTGTATTTATCCAGAAAAAAAAGTGTAAAATCAAAGACCAGTTTTGATCTTGGAGATAAAAAACTCCTGCATGTGAACAGATTTGAAAATACCGTGAACGTTTTCACTGTTTTCTCAAAAAGAGAACAGCGTATGACTGGGAATTTCACAGATGACTGTTTAATACTGTATCTTCCTTGATATTTTTGCCCACGAATCTGCATTCCCTTGACAAAAAACAAAAAACAAAAAGTTTTTCACTGTTTTCTCAAAAAGTGGGCAGTGTATGGGACTGAAATTTTCACAGATGACTGTTTATTCCTTGATATTTATGCCCATGAATCTGCATTTCCTTGACACAAAAACCAAAGTATGATATCACTTTTAAGTTATTATGACGCATTCATTAATCATCATAAGTAATTACTTCCGTTCAACTGAACGTTTCAGTTCTGGGTATTAAACAGTCATGCTTGACCGTATATGATACCGAGCCAAAAAAGAGAAAAGCAATTCGTATTTTACTGGTGTGTGGTGGGTGATGGCGAAAGTTGTGCGGTTTTGCCAGATAAGGAGAGAAAGCAGGAAAACGTTTATCAGCAATTGACGTCAGGGAACCTTTCTCATCCAAACTCCTGAACCATTGTTCCGGGTAAAAAAGAAAAATAATTCCAAAGTTCCTAAGGCCACTAGGCCTTTGAGTTCATTCTACCGTACCGCCGCAAAGAATGGCAAGGAGACGTGCTGTTGAATTTAACGGCCACCAAAAAGCGTTAAACAAACACGAAGGCCGTGTAAAATCTCGGAAAAGAAACTATACTTGTTTAGATTCCAATGATACAAACTTTTGTCCCTGGCCGACAAAAATGAATCAAGTTTTGCATGACGTGAATGGCTCATGGAAAAATCTCCCGTGATTGTATGCGTGTCAATTGTGTGTGAGTTATAGCATAGAGCTACAAACAGATTGTTATAGCGTGTACGTGACTGCAGTAAGTTAATGGAGACCTTCCTTTTGTTGGTGAATACCGTTGAACCGCTACGACGAGTTAGCAAGGACGGTCGAATGTTAGTCAAACATTTTGATCATTGAAATATCAAAGATCTTTAATTTCAGTACATTCAATGTGAAGGTCAATAATGCTGGCATATGGCTGGCATAATGACCAAAATGATTTCAAGCTTTTAAAACTTTAATTCCCGATTCGAAGAATGTATTATGCTCTAATCATCTGATGAACTTGCTTCCATCTAGTGTTTTACGTAATGAAGAAACAATTGAATCTATAGATGCAGTAAAAACTAAAATTGTAAATCATAGAATTAGTATGACGTCAGCTTCGCCATTTTGGGTGAAAAGTCAAATGACTTTGTTTGAATACTGCCCTCTGTCGGTAGATTTTGTTTAGGAAATTGTCCATTATTTAATATGTCAATACACCCCCCACCAAGCCAACATTGGCTGTGTCATTTTATATACACATACATATGTATCTTGGCATCGGGTCGTCGCATTCGCCTTTTGATAATGAAACTGTTTACCAAGTAATCGAATGAAGGCGGGCTTTGGTTTGGCAGTGGAAATCCACCCCCCCCCCCGAATGAATGAATGAATACTGTACATATTATGACCAGTCGAATGTAATGTATTTTTCAAGAACATAAAAATGCTCAGTTATCTCGTGCACTTGAACATGAGATCATGTAATATCCGCGACACTATTAAAAAATCAGACCGCCATCGGCAAGAAATTACCTGTACACAGTACACCGATGGGGGCGGTATAACATTCAACCAGTTCCATAAAATCATAGCAAGTATTTTGTGTTTAATTTCGATTTCCTGAAATCGAGATTAGAAATCAGTTGATGCGCTTTTGGATTCAGTTGTCTCGACAGTAAAATGGCAGAATTTCAGAGGGCAACGTTACACAGGAATTCAGATGTGAATAATTATCATTGATTTTATAAACACGGTGAGCTTACTCACAGAAACTAGGCAATATTTTTGCTATTAGTGTACCACTGTAACGAACTATTAACAACATCGAGTGTGTAAGCTCGTTACTGATCTTAGCGTAGGGAACTCAATGGGACGATATATAAATTAAAACCTTAAAGGTAATTTCATACGGTGTTTTTTGACAAAGAAATACAGATTCGTGGGCACAAATATCAGGGAAGTAAAAGTAACAGTAAAAGTAATCTGTGAAAATTTGAGTCCCACACGGTGCCCGCTTTTTGAGAAAACGGTGAAAAACGGCCACAGTATTTCTTAAGTCTTTTCTCTGTTATTTTTGATCTTTTAAAAGATCAAAACGATTTTCGGCAGTTGTTTTCTAATTTCTGGATAAATACAGCGTTTCAGGCGGACACATTTTAACAGTATGTAAATCTGTGAACATTTTCTGTTTTGGTTTCTTACCAAATATTATAATACCTTTAATAGGGCACTGCAAACTGTGTGGGTGGACTGACCACGCCCACTTCGGCCTGAACTGTGAACTACATTCTGAGTTCACCGTACTGCTCTGAAAAAAGTGCACCGACAAATTCTACTTTGCTCCCCATGGAACTTAGGGGTTAACAACAGATTTAAGCCTTGTAAGAAGCACGTGAAATTTTGTCACAAACAACTACACCCATTGACAACTTGCCAACATGAGATAGTTGTGCGCCAACTTTTGGGCAAAAAGGTTGACTGAAAAATAGCGCCACCAAGCGTTTGCCTCTTTATCTCTTTTGCGACGAAGTCAATTCGGATATTGAATAACTTAGTCCCGGGTTTCAGACTGCGTCAGGCTTGAAGCAAGGCGCTTGTGCAGTTGAAGTCATGACGGCATCACGGCTATGGCTTGATATAACTAACCCACACAAGTCTATAGGAAACGACCACAGCCACAGCCACTGGCGCGTGAGTGAATCCAAGCCCTAGCCAAACAAGTTGGTTAGTTGGACACAATCCAATGGCTTTTAAAGTTCTCTACACCCACTCTAGTGAAAAATGATACGCCATATAAGTGTCATGCTGTAACATGGCTGCGTGTGGTGATTTTGGGTGTGTGACTTATAAGCTGTGTGCCCCCAGTCCCCCTTTACACCATCTGATACGAGTATATACGTCAGTAATGACTTCCTGAGGAAGTCAATTCGTGGATATTTATAAGCAGTGATTCATATTTATAGTCTAGTTCCTGATACCGCCTTGCGTCGTCATGTGTGAATGTAGCAGCTAAAGTGCAAAGACGAGGCGGCAGTGGATGGATAGTAGTCATTTGACTAATTACGAAAAATCAGAATCCGGAGCCCCCAGTCACCAAGGGTAAGTACTCCCATAGTCCCATGTAAACTAGGAAAGGGGGTCAAGACTTTGCAGGCAAATAAGTAGCCATTAATTCAGGACAATATAAGCCAGAGCCTTCGGCCAGCCACTCATAGGCGGCGCGGGACAGTCGAGTATCGAAGACATTCTTCGTCTGAGAAGATGACACGCGCTCTGGCCGTGAGTGACCGTCGAAAGCTCCCATCGTCTATACGTACAGATTCGGGAACGCTGCATTTTTTGCGCGGCATTTCAGTTCTGCCTTATCCTTAAGCAACTGCACCGAGCCATTAAACCGTAGCTGACAATCTTCTCTCCAGACATGACTGTATATTCCGACTGACAACCAAATACAGTGAAACCTCGATAACTCGAACTTCAGAGGTGCACGTGAACTTGATAGCATGTGAACCATGGATGCTGAAAACATTTTAGTACATTCATTCATTATAGTTTACGGTTCAGTCTGGGGTGGATTCCAACAAACTCATCGTAACTTACTACCAATCGTAGGAGTATAACAAATATGAAGGCATTGTATGCTGACGTAGGATACGGTGGGTTATTCTTCGTAACTAGAGTTACGATCGATCGTAGGGCTTCGTGAAATCGGCCAACCTAAAGCTTTGCCATAAGTTCGTAACCATTCTCTCGTCTTAAAAGGTAGTATACTTTGGTTTTTGTCAAAGAAATACAGATTCAGGGGCAAAAATATCAAGGACGATACAGTAACAGTCATCTGTGAAAATTTCAGTCCATACGGTTCCCACTTTTTGAGAAAACAGTGAAAAACAGCGACAGTATTTCTTAAGTCTTTTCTCTTTTATTTTTTATCTTTTAAAAGACAAAAAAGATTTTCGGTCGTTGTTTTACTCATTTCTGGATAAATACACCATTTCAGGCTGAAACATTTTAATGGTATGTTTCTACCACCACCATCTTCATACCCTGTAAGTTATACGTAAATCTGCGATCATTTCTGTTTTGGTGTCTTACCAAAGTATGATACTACCTTTAACCACAAGCTGGCACAACTGAGGTTCGACTGTACATTTTATGACATGCGTAATCTGTGCACTCCAAGGTATTTTTTCGCCGAGGATTTTGTCATATTTCTTTTTCGCACAGTTAGTGTATAATAATTGATTGTTCTCCAAATGTGACAATTTGAAAACGTTTCTGTCAATTTGTGTTTATAAATGTATTTTTTTTCAAAGGAAATCCGGTGATTTTAGAAGCACGATGAAAATGATGAATCTCTACGCGATACTGGCTGGGTTATTTCTCGTCTTGGCGGTCCATCCTGATCCTGCCTGCGGATGTAGGCGGTCCAGCACGAACGCACCATCCAGTGGACAAACGCAAAGAAACGGTAAAATATCATGCACGGAATTCTTTCACTATTAATTGCATTGGCTGAGTTTGACGCCATTTTGAGTAGGGCGCCCTCTCCGGTGACATTAAATTAACCTTCATGCCGCGTGTACAATTTCATAGTTTCATCATGATGAAACAATTTTCACTGGCAAATTGGAGGCACCAAAAACATTGCATGGACAAGAGGAACGCTACACTAGTTACAGAAGCTTTTTTCTGGCAGCTTTTTGCTTGCTATCCGAAAGAAAAATCATGTGAACATTTATAGTTGAGTTACATGTACTATCGTTCTTTGGTAGCATACCGACACAGAAATTGTGGGTATAAAGATGGTGATGGTAGCAACATATCGTTCAAGTTGTTATGCCCGAAATGTTGTCTTTATCAAGAAAAGAGTAAAACCAATGACCAAAAACGCTTGATCTTTTTAAAGATAAAAAAATAACGGTTAAAAGATTTGTTAAATGCCGCGGTGGGTGTCTTCGACTGTTTTCTCAAAAAGTGGGCCTGGGTATCACAGATGATTGTTACTGTATATTTCTTGATATTTTTGCTCATGAATCTGCATTTCTTTGACAAAAACCAAAGTACATGATATCACCTTATGGATTCAAATTCAGTTATCAAACTTTCAAACTACTCTTTTCTTGGCGTTTTTTGGCATGTACTGTATGATGTCTGTTTGTCCGTCTGCTTCTTTGTCTATTTGCAGATCCCATTGCTGATATTTGGATAGGGAGGCTGCCTTTTATCAACTACATGTGCGGTTGGCCCAATGACACCACCCCAGTGCGTGTTGGGATAGTTCGTCGCCAACTACCCGATCCGTTCAATCTCTTTCCCAAAACTCTGGAGCCCCTACACACGATGGTAAGTTTATTGGCCATGCATTTTATCCAACAGAGGGGGCTATCTATATACAGCCACATCTCCAGAGCGCGTATGGAGTGTTGCGAGATAATTTATTAAGGGTTTACGAAACGGCGGATTGGGCACAACAGGCTCCAGCTCTGTCCTCTATGCTGAAAATAATAGGATGTGGATTTTCACTGAAGCTGAAGCTCTGTTTTCTTTTCAAACTAGAGAATCTACTTCCGAACAGCTGCCTAAAGTCTCTATTTTGATACCCGTCATTTCGGAATGGATTCACAAAATGGAGCCGGACTCCTGAGCGGAGACGGAGCCTGAGCCTCCGTTTCGTATACGCCCTGTGTATGTATTTTGAAGAAGAAAAAATGGTAGCTTCTTATCCTTGAATTGAGTTCGTTTAGACGTTTTGATCCATTTTGCGGGACCCTGAATGTTGTGACTCCGTCTCAACCGATTTGTGGCTTTGCACATTCAAAATGCTCAAAGCGAGAGTTTGGTAAATAATTCATCAGCCCTTCCCGAAAATTAGGCACAGGCGACAAGTTTGTACATCATTTTGAAAGTAGTCCATTTTGTCTACGGTTGCAAAGCGGATACTTTGTTTTTAACCTGGAAAAATGCGGCTAAACTTCAACAAAAAGCTACATCCTGACTTTTCAAAGCTTTCAGAGCATAGTCAAAGAGGTAATTTTTTTACAAGCAACTTGGAGAAAACAATTACTCCTTAGGCTTAATTGAAAACGTCGGTAGCACAGATAACTGCGCTGTGAACTGACCTGGAAATGTTGTAATATTGTCATTGTCAGTTATTTGTTTTTACCGAACAGGTGTATTTCCGAGGACAGGTGTTCGAGTGGGGAGCAGGCCTGCTGCGATCCTACGCCAACGGCACCCTGGACCGGGACCCTCACGGCTGCCCGATCGACTGGCATCTGTACGGTCAGAGCAACTGCTCCTTGGCCGAGATTCAACGGGTAGCGACCACCTTTATGCCCCGCTACGGACCCTACCATTTGCTGCAGAATAACTGCCATCATTTCACCGGTTTATTAGGTCAGAAGCTGGTACGAGGAGAATGCAGCGCATTTTAGGCAAACCATACCGACAGAAAACTTGGTAATTTGTGAAACGTTTGTTTGCTTACATCCTATATACATCAGTGACAAAACAAACACACAAACGAACATCCCGACGAACGGTAAAACGTTCCAATGAATATAGTTAAAACATGTCCTGAACGCCGTGGCGTGGGAAATGTTTAAAGGTAGTATCATACTTTGACAGCATACCGAAACAAAAATCTTCCCAGATTTACCTACAACTTACAGGGTATAAAGATGATGATGGTAGAAACCTACCGTTAAAATATTTCCGCCTGAAATTTATTTATCCAGAAATTAATAAAACAACGACCGAAAATAAGATCTTTTAAAAGATCAAAAATAAAAGAGAAAACACTTAAGAAATACTGTGGGCATTTTTCACTGTTTTCTCAAAAAGTTGGCACCGTATGGGACTGAAATTTTCATAGATTACAAACTGTACTTTTACTGTATCTTCCTTGATATTTTTGCCCATGAAACTGTATTTCTTTGACAAAAACCAAAGTATGATATTACCTTTAAACTTTTTCTGCCTAAAATTTATCAAGAAAAGAGTAAAGATTTGTTAAAGATTATTTTTGATCTTTTAAAGATCAAAAATAAAAGAGAAAAGACTTAAGAAATACGGTGGCCGTTTTTCACTGTTTTCTCAAAAAGTTGGCACCGTATGGGACTGAAATTTTCACAGATTACTTTTACTGTATCTTCCTTGATATTTGTGCCCATGAATCTGTATTTCTTTGACAAAAACCAAAGTATGATACTACCTTTAAACTTAAGACTACCATCCAGGTTTCGTCTCATTGCATTTGCACCCCGTATACATTTGAAAGCTTTACTTACAATGAGGTTGAAAACGGCACGGCGGAGATTTGGAGGAAGACTACGGTGATAGAATGCCATCGATAAAACGAAAGTGCGCCCTCTGTGTCACCACTTTGGACAGTCGACGAGATGTCGCTGGAAAGAGACAGAAAGTTCATGATCCATTTTAGCCAAAACTGATAGGAGCCTAGGAGGACCTATATGAAGATTAAAGCATGTTGCACACTGTCAACAATTTCGGTTACATTTTCGGTAACCCAGTGAGGGCAATACACCTGGGCAACACGACTTTGGGTCCTGTGTACGTTCAATAGCAACATTTTGCCAACATTGTTACCGAGATGTTACTGCGACATGTTACCCAACTCGTTGTGCTCTGTGTACACGGATAACATGTTCAGCAACAAGGTACCTGGGCAACATGTTACCGAGATTGTTACCGAAAATGTTGACAGTGTACACTTTGCTTTACTATACTGTATAGTTCGTCACCAGATCTAGAGTGATACAAGAATAGAGTTTATTCGGGTAAAATGGTCAAAGGCAACATGCAATAATTAACAATCATAATTTGATTAAAATGCTGCTCCTATTAAAGTAATCAATCAATAACAGAATTTGGAGTGTACACGGATCTTGAAAATTAATGAATGATGTGCGAGAAAATTAACCATAATATAAAGCAATGCTGAAAATCTATGGCAGTCAGTTCAACACAGTTTAACCACCGTCGCCAAAAGAGGGCGCCATTACCTCGAGAGCTGAAACAAGGCAACAAGGAAGAGCTAATTATTATTTTTTTTTTTCGGATTATGAGCAATGCAATAATTTATTTGCCAAAGGATAATAAAACATGATTTACTTTCAATCATTTGTTAATGAGTGTTGATTTATGAGAATGTTTGAAGTTTAGATGTATTGGCCTACAGTATGTTTTATTGTGTTTTTGTTTTGGATTGTTTGCTGAAAGGAACGGAATGAAATGCGTACATCGAGGTGTATCTGAGGATTTGTAGGTAGTTTTAAACACATAAGAAAATTGTCGACTTTTCAGGGATTAATATTAATTAGTCAAACCTATTTTCGGCCACAGTTTAACAACTGTCGCCCAAAGAGGGCGCCATTATGTCGAGAGACAAGAATGTCTTCACAGTGAGGCCGAGTCTTAATCATTTCTGACGGCTTGGAAATTTCACAGTAAAGGATAAGCGCTGCGCTGCAGTCGCTACTACCGCAGGATTATTCAAGCCACAAGCCGAATTTATAATCACGACCGATCGCACAGCGCCCTCTGTTGTTGAAATGAAAGTATTGTGCTCCAGAAGATTTTAATGTTAGTATACCAAAAACGATACTCAGTTCACAGTCAGACTGCACATTATGCAATCACTGACCTGCTTTGCGTCCAAACTTTGACCTATTTTGAGCAGAAAGTGACATGAATACATTTCAGTTGATTTTATCTAGACTTTGGACCAGTTAATAAAAGTTAGTTAGTACGCCGATCCGTAAATAATAATGTTTGAGGAATAAAGATCATTCGTGTGCGCACTGATGCCGTGATAAAAGTCATTTATGATATCACGCAACAACGTGCACTCTTAATTAACGGAGTACGTGGTTGACCACGGTCCAACGAGCACACACGAGCACACACGTTGGAAAACATGGTCTAACGCGGTCGTTACAGAGCTTTTGCATCATGCTGATTCTCAACATTCAAACCTTAAATTGTTTGTTGAAACAGACAAAAGGGTAACAATAACAGCCCCAAATTGTAATGATTATGATTTATATACCGCTCGGTTAAAAAATAGTCGAAATTATCATCCTTATAGTCAGTTTTTTTTTACGAGTTCCCTTTCTGTGATACGTCTTCCTCAAGCTCATTTTTATTTTTCATTGTAAGAAAACGGCGATTGGTCATAATTATTATGCGTCAACATAGCCACGGGCTAAGCAAACAATCACACACCGGTATATGAGAGTGGAGGTACCGGGCAGGAAAAGCCATATTGGCCGGGCGGCTGGTCGTGTATTGCCGTTGCAGCTGTGTGCTCATTACCGGTACAGTATTCACTGTAATCCCGGCACTAATTGCTGGCGTTTGTTTTATGCAATATGAACATTCAACCATTGTATTGTCTGATGATGGCTGTATGTGTGTGTGTTTGTGTGAAACCGTGGGAAATGACGGAGTGACAATAAACATAATAGTCTTCTTATTATAAGAAGCTTATTATGACCCGGGGGCATGATACATACAGTTTGCTTGTACAAGACAAACACTGACATTATACATGTAGAAGAAGTGAGAATTGTATTGTGTCGTGTATATCTGCAAGCGTAATAATCAATATGGAAAGAAAAATGTCCCATGCACTGTGAACACAATGCGATGTCCCCCATTAGAATAACATTATGTAATATTATTCTTCGCCTTTCACAATGCAATCCCACAAGTTCAATAATAATTGGAAAAAATTGAGGCATTACTCTCGCTGAAATAAGCTGACAAAAAGGAAGATTTTCCGGCAGTATATTTTGACAGCTTGAACTATTATCTTTTCTCCGTTTGGTGAATTTTTCTTAACGGGGTAAAAGCTAAACGAATGTTGCCATAAAAATAGCTGGGCGACGGAGCTCTAGAAGTGCCATATCACTTAGCCAGAAAGCGACATACTTAAAGGTAGTCATACTTTGGTAGGAAACCAAAACAAATGTTCACAGATTTACCTATAACTCACAGGGTATAAAGATTGTGCTGGTAGAAACACACTGTTAAATTTGTTCCGCCTGAAATTGTATATTTATCCAGAAATTAGTATCGACCGAAAATATTGTTTATCTTTAAAAGTTAAAAAAATAACGGTGAAAAGATTACAGAAATTCCGTGGACGTTTTTCACTGTTTTCTCAAAAAGTCGGCACCGTATGGGACTGGGAATTTCACAGATGACTATTACTGTAGCTTCCTTGATATCTTTGCCCATGAATCTGCATTTCTTTGATAAGAAAAAAAAGGTATGATATTACCTTTTAAAAGGGATAAAAGCTAAAAGATTGTTGCCTTAAATAGCTGGGTGACGGAGCCCTACAAGTGCCATATCATGGTAACCCGACAGTACTTCTCTAAGCGAAGTCAGGATACAGAATACCATGCAGTAAAAAGTCGTCTGTACTCTTGGTAATTATCGACTACAGCGTCCATGGTGAAATAAGAACTCGACTTCCTGACACGTTACCATGCCAAATGACTAGGATACCATCATGTCCTGGTGGTTTTGCTTGCCAAGAGGACGAATTGATTCTATGAGAAAGTTTCTTAAAGTCACGCATTTTTGCTTTTTATGATAAGTCGACTTCTTTTCGTCAATAAGTCTTCTCATCAGTATAAATCATCGGGATAATTTGGCATCTTCTATTTCTTAAAGGTATAGTATCATTCATCCTTTTTTTTTGTCAAAGAAGTACAGATTCATGGGCAGACATATCAAGGAAGATACAGTCAGAGTCAACTGTGAAAATTTCAGTCCCATACGGTGTCCACTTTTTGATCTTTTAAAAGATCAAAAAGATTTTCGGTCGTTGCTTTACTAATTTCTGGATAAATACACCATTTCAGGCGGACAAATTGTAACGGTATTATTTCTACTAGTATTCTCTTCATACCCTGAAAGTTAAATGTAAATCTGTGAACATTTCTGTTTTGGTCACTTACCAAAGTGTGATACTACCTTTAAGTCGTCTTGCCCCAGATTAATCAATGACAAGTCGACTTTGACCGTTTGATAAGTCGACTTAGCAATATTTTAATAAAAGTCGTTATGCCCATATTGGACACAAAATATATCAGGATAGGTCGACTTATTGTATGGAATCTGACGGCTAAGATATTTCAAAGAAAAGTCAACTTGAACCTCTATAGGAAAACATAAATTAAAGGGGCACACAATTAATGCTATAAAATGACAGCAAAAACCGAGGACTTGTCCCACGTGGAGGAAAACGACCTTTAAAGGGGACTAAAAGGTAGTTGATTTAGATTTATCATTTAGATCCATAATTTTGAAGAAGTAAAAAAAAGTCTCCCTAAGTGACCGAACGGGAAACCACTTTTCACCAATCCTTTAGACCAACTCGTCTTGTTCTATAATTTATATAAAGACGCACACGTACGAGTATAGGATAATTATACAGTCTGCATCAATCTATTCCAATAAGTCGACGGAGCGTGGGAAAGTATGGCGGGCCGGCAGATAATTAAGCTGGTGCAGGTGTTGGGTCCCTTATTGGAAAGAGGATTAAAGCAGTATACATTAATCAAGCACTAGCTATACTAGTGACGTGTCAGCCAGTTGGAGATGACAGACCACGACTGATGAAACAATTAAGGCAAATACATGTGAATTTGAAAAAGGACAAACAGTTCGGTGGCTTTGTTTAAAGGTAATATATCATTACTTCGGTTTCTGTCAATGACATAATACAGAGCCATGGGCACAAATATCAAGGAAGATACAGTAACAGTCATCTGTGAAATTTCCAGTCCCATACGGTGTCGACGTTTGAGAAAACAGTGGAAAAAATATTTTAAAATCTTTCCGCCGTTATTTTTGATCATCCGAAGATAGAAATTTGTTTTTGGTCTTTGGTTTTACCCTTATCTGGATAAATACAGCATTTCAGGCCAAGTTACCAATATGTTACTAATCCTGTACTGTATCTTTAAAGGTAGTATCATACTTTGGTAAGAAACCAAAACAGAAATTGTCACGGATTTACGTATAACTTACAGGGTATGAAGATGGTGCTGGTATATAGAAACATACAGTTACAATTTCTCCGAATGAAATGGTGTTTTATTCAGAAATTAGTAAAACAACGACCGAAAATCTTTGTGATTTTTTTAAAGATCAAAAATAAAAGAGAAAACACTTAAAAAATACTGTGGCTGTTTTTCACTGTTTTCTCAAAAGGTAGGCACCGTATTGGACTGGAATTTTCACAGATGACTATTACTGTATCTGTCTTGATATTTTTACCCATGAATCTGTATTTCTTTGATAAAAAAGTATGATATAATAATCGTTTAACTTTGTAAGAAAAAAAATAAGAATTAAAATTAAATTGAATATAGGGCTAGACCTTCGACTCAGGTTTTGTGCAACACGCTCAATGACATTTTGTCCATTCCTGAGTTTATTTCATTTCACTGCGAGCAGTGCAGTGCGAGTTTGAGAAATATTCAAAGCGCGTGAAGAAAATAAAATAAAGTGAACAAGAGAAAAATGCATACAGGTATCTTCTTTTTAAATAGCAACAAATAGCTGTAAAAAGTGCAACAGCAGCAGCAGCAGCACTAAGCAGCAGCAACAGCAGCAGCAATAGCAAGAGCAGCAGAAGCAAAAGCAGCTAAAAGCAGCAGCAGCAAAAGCAAACAACAACAGCAGAGCAAGAGCAGCAGTAGCAAAAGCAGCAAGAGCAGCAGCAAGAGCAGCAGCAGCAAAAGCAAACAACAACAGCAGCAGCAGCAACAACAACAGCAGCAGCAGCAGCGAGAGCGGCCGGCAACAACAGCAACTGAGCGACAACAACGGTAGCAGCAGCAACAGCAATATCAGCGAGAGCGGCAACAACAGCAACAGCAACGGCAAGAGCGGCCCCCAGATCAGGCTATACATAGCACTGCTACTAGCCCGATCGGGGGCCATTTCCCTGATTTATTCCTTGCCCGGAAATCACGTACGTTTATACTCAATGCTCTTTCTGGCTTTAAAATACCGCTCACCCAACCGTGACGTAGTAAAAAATGATTTCAATAATGAACCAGCCTGAAAAGAAAGACCCTTTCCAAAAACATACGTTGCGCATAAATATTGACTCATGAAAGTAAAATGGTTCGGAAATGAATACACGCAGCGCAGGGCATACGAGATGAATTTACCATTTTCATGAATAATGCCATGTAAACACAGTATCAAGACTAATAGAAAACATTCTTTTATGAATGTACAATGGTGCTGCGTACGTGTGCTTTAAGTCATGGGTGGACATGTTTTATTCATAAGTTCGAATTAAGCACAAACTTATGGTGGGCCAACCATGCATTATTATTTTTCATTTATCATGAGAATTACATGTATTTTGGGAGACGAGTTTACTGAACAAAAGACAACGCATTTCCGTGAGTATAATTTGCACTTTTATCAACAGAAATCGACACGTGCTATTGAGCAAGTGGTATATCATGGTCAGACTGAGCTAATGATTTGCATGATGCTGCGGACGCATTTCGACGCCAGCACCGACGACTTGACTCGAAACAAGTATCTTGACTCGCAAATCGACTCAAGAGGCTCGACTCCAGAAACTTACAGCATCACATCGGCCAGAAAACCTTGACTCGATGCGACTCAAAAACGCGTTGATTTAAGTCAACTCGACTCCAGCATTTTGACTCAACTCGACTCCAGAATTATGACTCAACTCAAATCGAGAACCATGGTTCTAAACTCAAATCAAGGACCTTGACTGGACTGGACTCCACTCCAGCATCTTGACTCAACTCAACTCCAGTTCTAAATTCAACTCAAGCACTTAACGACTCGACTCGACTCGACTCCAGGATAATGAGTAAACTTAACTCCAGGACCATGGTTGCTAAACGCAACTCAAGCACGTTGACTCTAATAGACTTCAGCTTGACTCACCTCGACTCGACCCCAGAATTATGACTCAACTCAACTCCAGAACCACTCAACTCATGCACCTTGACCGTCAACTCGACTCCAGCATCTCAGTGACTCAACTCGACTCCAGCATAATGACTACCGGTAAACTCAACTCAATCTCCTTGACTCGACTCGACTCGACTCCAGAAATATGACTCAACTCAACTCCAGAACATGCATGGTTGCTAAACTCAACTCAAGCACATTGACTCGACTCGACTCCAGCATCTTGACTCACATCAACTCGACTCCAGCATGACTAAACTCGACTCTAGCACCATGACTTGACTTGACTCCCGTACCTGATCCAAAAAGCATCTTAAAGGTTTAACTGTAAATGTTGATATACCCCATGTAGAACAATAGATTAAACAGTGATGGACTTGAACATCTCTATTATGCTAATTATCAATTCTATATTGTTAATCACAAGGAATAGAACAGATGCATGACCATGACGTCACTTGGCAAACTGCCACGTGTCTTTGCAAACATTCTCTCTAAAACTTTCCCCACAAACTATTGTCCTTACTCTGCGCTTTGACAAAGTTTATGTCGTTCTCGATTATTATGGTAAACCCAACCAGCATTAGTATGTAGGTCACCTCCCCGAGTAACGGACTATATAAATGAGATTAATATACTGACCATATGCTTGCACTATTTAAATATGCAAAACTGGTATTTTTTGTGCCGGTACCATTTAGGGATGTGTTTACATTATGCTGCTTTTAGTTTTCTCCGTGCACAATGTTACTCTAATCATGCATGCTAGGCATGATTCATTCAATGCAGACAGCAATAACATACTCTCTATGTGCAACTTATGCTGGTACAAGCATATTGACTGAGGTTTAACACAGCTTAATGTTGTGATCAGTGGAGATTGTCGCGCGGTCCAATTCTAGCGTTTTTTTTGTTAAAGGCAAAATGGCAGACATATACAAGCAATTCAACACAACGACAAACAAACGAATACAAATAAAGAGAAAACCTTTGAGAAAGATCCTGCTAGGATCGAAATGCGTCTGGCCAGTCTCTAAGCATTTGATAAATTTCATGTCATTTTTTGGCTGATGAGAAGTTTACAGCAGTTTATTATTTGTAAAAACAAAAGAACGAATAACGCATGATAAAGCGCATGTATATAGAACAAACATAATACGTGCGATTCGTGGGATATAAGAAGAGAAATTGAAGAAACGAAGAAATTAATCAGCAATAAAGAAGATATTCAAATTCCAAGGCTAACAAGGCTGATGATATTTTATTTAAAAAGAAGCCAGGAATGAGGCTTGGGATAAATTATATTGAGCATGAGTAAGAGACAAAGAACCGAAAAAAGAAACCCTGCGATCGATCGTAACTCGAGTTACGAAGGATAACCCATTGTATGGGACCTATCCCACGTAGGGCTGCAATGCCTCATAGGTCCTACGCAGTGGCGTCGCCAAGGGGGGGGGGGGGGGGGTGCAGGGGGGGGGGGGGGCACGTGCCCCCCCTGGAAAACCTTGTGCCCCCCTCGTGCCCCCCATTTGAAATTTGGGTTGGTGAAAAAAAAATATAGTATATAAAACGTTTGCCCCCCCCCCAACAATTGCTAGTGCCCCCCTTGTGCCCCCCCCCAGACTCAAAAGTCTGGTGACGCCACTGGTCCTACGATTGGAAGTAAGTTACGACGAGTTTGGTGCAATCGACCCCAGTTCTAACTTTCTCCCCTAGCATTGAAAGGTGAACAAAGAAAAACTGACTGGAGCGGGATTCGAACTGGCGACCTCCTGAATGCCGTATACAGGCGCTCTAATACCTATCGTTATTCTAAACTCTCATGTCAGTATTAGGCCTAAATGTGCCTAAATTTACCCTAAAAATGAAATGGAGTTAATTTCAGTATAGCAGTTATTCTGTTAGTGTGATTTATTTTCTTAAACTTCCAGCTAAAAAGGTTGGTTAAATGAACCAGCCGGCCGGACGAGAAACATAACATATTTTGGTTTTATAAGCATATTATGTTCACATGCATCTAAATGCATTCTAAATAAAAGTCGAACTTCTTGACTTTCCAGAAAGCCACATATAATATAAAGTATAGTTCCTGCAAACATAATTTTGGTTTTTAGAAAAAAACAACCCAAAAACAAACCCATTGCAAAGACAACTATAATCGACCTTTCGGCCTGAATGATGATGAAAATTCCCGTGAAAAATCAAGCTGCGCCAAAGCAATTTTACCCTAAGAAAAAAACCTATAAAAATCATAATGTTCACTCAAGCGCTATACGCCATTGTTGGCCAACCAAATGCAGACCCATTCAACCGTGAAAGCTTAGCACAAAATGGCCTTAGGTATTAAAATTTCCCTAATAGATTTACACCCCCAATTCCCACATACGCACCAGATATTATGAGTATGGCCTGAATGCATTGTTAAATGACCGCACGAAAATTGAATAAATGGGGATAATAATCAGAACAGACCACGGCTCGAGAAAAAAAACCCCAGAAAACCAAGCGGACTTTTCATCCTCAACCGACCGTGTCCGATTCACACTTACGGGCCGCGGGATGGACGGGGGCCGCGGTGGACCGGACGGCCGGAGGGGCCCCAGGCTAGAGGGTCGTGCCCCGTGCCCGGGCCCTTAGGGTTTACGGCCGTGATATATCAAGCAAGGGATCGCATGCCTTATCTTGAAAATGAGGGCCACGAGAACTTGATTCCCTTTTGTCAAACAATTTCTTGATTGATTGATATTGCGAAAAAGGCTTGTCAGTTTTGGACACGAACTTTCATATTTCACTCGCGTCATATTGTATTGCTGACTCGTGCAGTGTTAAGTGGTCAAATTAGGGATAGAATATTGGATTTGTTCAATGTCGAATCATTTATCATAAGGATCTATAGAGGAAAAACAAAATGACAAGATGAACGGATAAGTAATGGGAAGTCTTCTTCGGACGTTGGTTTCATCACGGGAAAGCCCGCCCTCAGCGCCCATTAATTAACAAAACGACAAATCTTCATGAAATTGTGTCGTCAAAGAACATTAAAGGTTTACTGTGATCAAAACTCAAATGAAGTTAAATATATCTGTATTGTTATAAAACTCAACCTGTCTATCTTTGTTTGTGTTTTAAAAAAAATTGTATTTAGAAAAACGAGGTATTTTAGATCCATAATTTAGCACCCCACTTTTCGCGACGAAAAAACTTGCTTACGTCACATGCAGAACGTCACGCAGTATACTGTGATGCGAACCTATACTAGTTCTGTAGGTGACGTCCCATGCTATGGTTGCGTGGATCGGTTCCAAGGAGGACTTTTTTAGGGGCGGGGCATACATGTACTGATTTTGTAACTGTTTGGTCAAAATTAAGCACTTACATAAAAATTTAGATTTATATAGTCATTATTTATGCATTAAACAATAATTTTAAAGCACTTTTACCCCTGTTCTAAATTTGATTACAGTAAACCTTTAATCCTGCATTATACCGATTGAAAAAGTGCGCCACCATGAGTTTGAACCGCGTTGGCCAATCACAATGCGCGGAATCTGTCGACACTATATAGATTTCAAGATGCGCATTGAGTCGACGAATTCCGTGCATTGTGATTGGCCGGAGCGTTGCAAACTCTTGGTGGCGCAATGATTGCAATCGCCCGTTAAAGGTAATATAATACTTTGGTTTTATCAAAGATTATACAAATTCATGGGCAAAAATATATCTTTATACCTGGAAATTATACATTTCTGTTTTGGTTTCTTAACAGTAAGTATGATACTACCTTTACATTTCGTACTTGTTTCATTCATCATACGAATTTTCCTCATGCCCGTTCATTCCTTTAGAAAATCTCACGATGCTCGATATTTCCTTTGTCCTATATCCCAAACCACATCCAACAAAATGTTGTTTCACTGTATCGCCTCCATTTGAGGGGGAGAAAAAAAGGCCTGTAATTGATCAAACGAAATGCCCCTAACCACAGCTTGACATGAATGAATGCTGAACATTGTGCTGGTATACCGAATATGAGGAAGATGATAGTCTAAACGCTTTGTCTCATTCACAATAATGAACGACAGCAAGAAACTACTCTTCATACGGGAAATAAATCATGTGTTTGTACCCGCAACAATGAAACCAGATGGCCAAATTCATCTTCACAAAATCTTTAATTCGAAAAAGGGGAACTTTCTGTGAAATGCAGACTTTTACGAACAGATTATTTTCATGGGCTCATTTTTAAATCTACTTTTAGAAGTACAGATCAATAAACATGAAAACATTGTAAAAGGTTAATTTGCACTTATTAAAAAAAAAAATATGCAGATTCGCTTTTTAAATCTGTTCTCAAAACAGGTGAAAAGTAATAAGTTGTCCCTGATTTTCAGTTTTACACCTAAAGTGTCCACCTAAAATCCATCATTATCATCAAATAACAACGACTGAATTTAAAGTCATTGAAAAGTGAGCAAAGAAAAATCCATAAATATAAAAAAATACACTGACATGTATTTGCGCATCATTTAATTGAGGAATTATACGTCGACTAAAAATAAACAAGTTTATGTGTCATTGTTTGCAGGAGACAGAGCCAGCGGATAATATCACTAAAAGCATATCATCGCGATTATGAGATTGGTAATTATGACAGCTAGGCCAGAGCCTTTCTAGCGAGGCCCTTCGTCAAAAGACGAGGGAAACATTGTTCCAATCACAAGCCTTAAAGGTGTACAGGGGTCGATTTCACGAAGCCCTGCGATCGATCGTAACTCGAGTTACGAAGGATAACCCATCGTAGGGGGCCTATCCTACGTAGGGCTTCAATGCATCAAAAGAGCTACGATTGATCGTAAGTTACGAAGAGTTTGGTGAAATCGACCTCAGGATTGGTAACATATACCCAAACAGAAATGTTCACATATTTACGTATAACTTTCAGAGTATCTAGATGGTGCTGGTAGAAACATACCGTTAACATATTTTCGAATGAAATGGTGTATTTATCCAGAAATTATTCAAACAAAGACCGACAACAGTTTTGATGTCGGGGTAAGATCAAAATCATTCTTAATGTTTTAGATAAAGAAAAACAGAATTTCGTTTTCGATATTTTCCGGATTGAGTCTAAATTTTAAAAGGTTTATCATGTATTATGTACATGCTGGATCCGGCAAAGTGTGGGTGCTGTTCTGTGACATTTTTAATATACCAATCATGTACCATACCTTTAAAAACGCACTCTCTAAACAAGGCTATAATGTGGACGGTGTTTTATTTTCACCAAACCGTGCAATCACATAATACATCTCACGTTACCACTATTTTTCGCTTCAATATCTCCTCTTTTCTTTTCTTTTTTTAAACCCAGAAGGCTCTGTCGATGTTCGTATTCATTTATTTTTCCCCAAACTGTCGTGGAGTCTAATGAAAACCAGCACACGCTTTTTACCCCTCTATGTATTTTCTTTCTCTTTCTCTTTTTTTTTATTTTTTGGAAACCGGCGATGTTATCTTTCGAGCTTTTCGGCGGAAATCGGATCCCGAGGCGCATAGCAACTGATTTCATTTCATCGCCGTTATGAGACGGCATGGTTAGTGACAGGGATCGCTCCACGATGCGCGTTGAACTGTTGGGTTTATAGTTTGGCCAGTGCGCTAACACTTTATGCGATGGCAATGGTTGATATTTATTATCATGCAGTTCAATATGGAGAGATTCATGACATGATTGTATGGTATGTATTATAACCACAAATGGGGTATTAGGGAGACACGGTTAGTCTCTAAACATTAGGGAGACATCGGGACTTAGGGAGTCTTTTCGATGTCTCCCTAAGGTACCAGCTACCTTTTAAAGACAGATTTTTATTGTCCATATTTTAATAGAAGACAGACAATGCTCTCAATGTGAACATGATGCCAATTTCAAGTTCATTGGTTTGGAGGATGTTTAGAAATAGGTAAGTAAAGTTTGTGCACGACCCTATATGGGAAAGTCTCCCTAAGGTCCCGTCCTCGGTATTTCTGGTAATGAGACCAAGGATTCCTCAAAAGCGCCTCAGGCACTGTAGCTCGAAAGCCTGATGAAACATTTTTATGGAAAGATGATGAGAAGAAGATGCAGTTTTAGAGGTGGCTGTTGGGATGAAAACCCTACAGAAATATTATGGGTAAAAACCACAGAATCAGGTAGGGACTGAAAACCCAACCCACTTGTGGACCGAGGCGGACTTGAACCCGGTCCGCTAGAGGTGAAAGGCGAGGAAAGTACCACTACGCCAACCTGACTCAACAAAATACTATTTTCGGGGATTCGATTCATCAACATTACCACGAAAGCCACATCGGTGTATTGTGGTATTCAGGACACCATACTTACCGTGCAGAAAAAAAATCATTTGTGGTAAATTGTGGTATGGAGAATGGTTATAGGGTTAGGGTAAAATAATGGCTGCATTCGTTTAGCTCCCCCAGGTCGACACCAGTCAACTTCGTCCCCATTCTATCGATTGTTTTGTGCAGTATAGCACGATCATTCCCAGTAAGGGCTGACCCGTGTTAGCTAAACGAATGCACCCAATGGCTTGCTATACGGAGGTGAAAAGTTGACATCATGACATCATGCAGCGTGATAATGAAACGAGCCTAGCTGACCAATGAGGAACGAGCTTACAAGTGGAGCGATCCCTGTATCTTAGCGTCTTCGCTGCTGTAAGTCAGTATACTAAGAGCCAATAAACGCAGCCAGCGCGCGCGGTGGCGAGCCTATACCGCGATTATAGCCAGGGTTTAGCCGGGGAACTCTCAACCAACTCTCCCCCTATTCACCGTGGCCTGTTCTTTCGCTCAGGAAACGCCGAACAGCGCTGGAGAGAGCCGCTGCGCTCGATCGGCGGATGGCCACGTCGACTTCTATTCATTATCTTGTCATATATGGCCCGAGGCAATGCACACCTGCATGTTTGAGAGACGGTGGAGTCATCATAAAAAGCCTCGTAAAAAAAAAATGGAAAAGGAAAAAAAAACCGCGCTTCATATAGGAGGAAACAATCGCTCAATGAAACGCTGCACCGCCATCCCCCCCCCCCCCCCAAAAAAAAAAAATCCCGGAAAAATCATTTCGGAATTCGACCCGACTCTTCGTAATTGCATTTTTGTCTTAATCACACGCACAAAAAAAGATGAACAAAATTGGAGAAATTTTTTCCCGTTTCTGGCAGTGTTTCCGTCAACCCCCCCCCCTTCCATCCACTCTTCAATTTAGTATACGAGCTGTATGTTTTAGAGTCGGCCATCATATTACCATGTAATAGAGGGAGGTTGATGGGTATAGGGGTATAGGGAGAGTGTGGGGGATGCTGTGACTCGGATGCTGGGGGCTAGCGGGTATGTAGGCAGGTCATGCAACGGTAATTACTCGGGGACTGAGTGGATCTCTTTTCCCCCGTAGCCTCTCGGCGAGGGCCGGGGTTGACGGAGTCGAGGGTAGAGGGGGGGAGGCCGAGGAGGAGGGAGCCGGCTCGCATTAGGCCGGTTTCCGGAGCTTCCTCGCTCGTGTTCAGGGGGATGAAGCGCGGCCCGGCCCATCACTAAGAAGACCGGGGTCTCACAGCTCAGTCATCATCACATCACAGGCGATGGTTATCATTGGTTCTTCCATCCATCCAATGCCATACACGAGATTGATTTAACTGATTACAAACATAAAGCCCACAATTAAAAAAGAAAAAGAAAAAAAATGGCAAAGGGACTGGAACTCATTCGCAAGTACTCAAAGCCATTTTAAATTCTGATTTTGTTCCATCCCGTGTAACTCTAGTCTCAGGTTTAGGTAAAAAAATAAATAATAATATTCAGGACGAGAAAAAAAATGAACAAAGAGGGATCGGATTGCAATTCCTTGTATCGCCGTTCCGTCTCGCTAATTCAAAACTAATGAATTCGTGGGTAATGTTGAAGAGATCAACGGTACGGTTGTAGATGCAGAGTTACGGTATAATTTTTTTATAGTGTCAGCAAAAATGACATAGGGAAGCCCATAAGATCGATCGTAACTCGAGTTAGGATGGCCCATCGTATCTTACGTATGGATGCAATACATCGTAACTATTATAACGATTGATAGTAAGTTGCGATAGGTTTGGTGAAATCGACCCCAGGGGCCGATTTCACTAACGCTTTGCGATCATCGTAAAGCCCAAATTCATCGCTAAACCGGAAATTGCTATGCAAAGTAGCGATCGATTTTCTGTTTAGCGATGGATTTGGGCTTTACGATGATCGCAAAGCGTTAGTGAAATCGGCCCCAGGCCAGCTAGCTATTCGCATATTTCTTTAAAGATACATGTGATATCATACTTTGGCCCAGTTTGTCAAAAAAATGCAGATTCATTGGCAAAACTATAAAGGAAGATACATTAACAGTCATCTGTGAAATGTTCAGTCTCATACAGTGCCCACTTTGTCTTTTCAACGTTATGTGTTATCTTTTAAAGATCTTGAATTGTTTTGGTCATTGGTTTTACTCTTTTGTGCATAAATAAATAATTTCAGGCAGAAAATTGTCAACGATATGTTTCTACCATCACCATCTTTATACCCTGTAAGTCGTAGGTAAATATAAGGAGATTTTCGTTTCGGTATGCTACCAAAGTATGATACAATGTAGTACCTTTAAGCCGGCGCCATTTTGTGTGAGTACTCTGTGACCATGTCACATAATTAGGAATGGATAACTCCTTCTCACACAAATAAGTCTTGGTACCAGACTGAGTCTTCTCACATCTAATCACGTGATATAACATGTTCTACGGTCTTTGGAATTCAAAATGGTAAATAACGCACGTGCGACCGGTTCAACTAGGTACCACGCAAAATGTCACTGTTATAACTTGGAAGGCGCTTCAATCGGAATACATGTACAATGGTTGACGTTTTGCTGTTCGGTGCATGAATATTGGTCTGGCAGCCCAAGAAACAGTAAGTTAATCGTCGGAATTTGATTATACTTTATAGTTATGCTAAGAGCTACTTTCTGTTAGAAGAATAAATTATTTGACCTGTATAACTGCAACTAGGTCACTGATTAATGAGTGAATGATACCAAATTCACACTGTTCTATAGTATAAACCTTTACTCCATGCTTTAAGGTACCGCACGCCGACTATCTAACTGCATGCCAGCTCAAGGACTACCCACTACGTAGTTCATCAGCGAAACGAAGGAACAACAAAATTGCGAGAGAAAAAGAAGAGGTTTCACGACTTGACACATCCAGGGCTCGGAGTATGGGCCCCGCGCCAGGGACAAAGGAAAGGGGGCTTCACGTCACTGGGGGCCCGGCCCTTTGACCGCAGCCCCGCCGCCCGATCGCGTGTTTCTGAAGTTCAGCCGGCCGGCCGGGCACACGCCCACGGAGCAACCCACTTGTCGCACGACTATAGAAAAACGGCTATACAGTTGTTACAAAGTCACCTAATTGGCGAAGCTAATAAGGTATTAATTGTTAAAGTAAATTGACAGTGGAGTGGAAAAGATGTTTTTTGTTGCTGTTGTTTCTTTTTTGTGTGGCCCTTTTCTCTCACTTTCTCTCTTTTCAATTTCAAACAATCGACTATGTGTAGGCCTATGTTCGATTGCATTGTTCAACGCACCACCGGCGAAACCGACCGCATTGTCGACAGCGCTTCTGATGGGAGGGAGTGATCCTTGTGACGGCCGTGTTGTCGCACCACGTATACGGTGCTGGCTGAGCGTGTGCATGGGCGAGAATTTCGTGGGGCAGATCACTCTGAAAGGACCGGCTGTGATAATCATGACCGACCGTGACAAACCGGGGCCGGCGATGGGCTTTGGCCAGCTGAAGGTTGTCAAAGAGAATGGACCACGCCCCGATCTCCTCAATATACTTCCATCAAATCAACTCAGTGTCCCTTTCTGGTTTAATATGATAAATGTTTTTGTTCTTTTCAACTTTAAAGGGGCTTAGAAGGATGGACGATCTTAAAATAGAAAATTAAAGGGATGACAAAAAGTTTGCCAACTGTCACAGAACAAAATTTGCACTTTGCCTGATTCAAATCTCACTCCCACACTTTCTCTCCTGAGGACGACTAGAGCACACTAGTCGAAACGTCGAGAATCCACTCTCATCGGTCCTTTTCAGGACCACACATCTTTCTAAAAGAGATTTTTGATACATGGTGTTACCGCAAACCTTACTCTCTCTAATGTCTCCACCATGCAAAACTTCAAACCTTTACTTAACATTGAAATCAACAGTCGCAGGGAAGCGTAGGATGCTCAGAGTGGCGAATACAACGACTCTTACCTGCCGAAGCAAAGACGCCATCCATGGGTAAGACGTCCGAACTTGCCATCCATTTCCCCGTGTTACCATAGCGATGCAGTGGCTGTTCCATTGGTGCTAGTTTGTCTGCTGCCCTCAACGGTAACCGTTAAACGTTGGAGATTGTCAACCCTGGACGGAAAAATGGAACAAAACAATTCAGATTTCATGAGAAGGTATATAGTTACATTTTCTGATGCAAATACAAAATGACACAAAATACCGTCCAGAAGCAATTCTTTTCAGGACTATTTCTGTAATCAGAGATCTTAGATTACAATCTGGGCCGTGTAATCCAGGACAACCGATGGTGGCCGAAATAACGGCCGGAATCCACACAGCCTACTCCCCGCGCACTAAGGGCCGTTGGGGCCCGGCGAATGCACTCGGTTGACCGCTGTCCATACAGGCAACGAAATAGCCAAAAATACTATTTTTTTTTAATCACAAAATAGGAATACAAAAACAAGCTGACAGACAGACAGCGATGAAAAAAGCTATAAGCTGTATAGATGATATGTGATGCACAAAAACAACATTTAGGAAATATTATTTTATACAAAAATGCAAAAGACGAAAGAAACAGATGAGAATGATTGAGAAGTTTGGAAGGAAGATGTTAGAAAACATATAAACGAACAAGAATAAGTGCATGTAATAAATACTAACAAGTAGATAATTACATAAAACACTGCGAAAACTACTCGGTTTTGAAACAAAGAAGTTCCAATCACTGTATTTTAACGAGCATCTACTGCAAAATTGTGCAGAGATGCTCAATGGGAGACTTTGGAGCATCATCGGTCTTAGAGTCAACAGCGCACGCACGCACGCGCACAACAACGTACGCATGCTCACAAGGCGCGCATGCTCAGAGATAGCAACAAGAGACTTCAGTCGACGTCTCAAAAGTCTCCCATTGAGTGCACGACTGAAAAGAACCCGTTCGAGAAAAGTAGGTTAATTTATTCACGGCAAGCTAGCCATCGCCAGGGGCCAATTTCATAGAGCTGCTTAGCACCAAAAATTGCTTAGCACAAAAATGGCTTGCCTAATAAAACAAACCACGATTGAAAATTCCATTTGATATTCATGGTCAGCGAACAACAGCCAAAGACTAATTGCAAATGATACACAACATAGGGAATATGGTTGTTAATACTGTTTTTACTAACTGTCATGCTAAGCGATTTTTTTGTGCTAAGCAGCTCTTTGAAATTGGCCCCAGAACAGACCGCGTTATAATTTGGTCAGTAATACTTCATTTTTCAGAGTCGTCATATACAAAAATCTAAATTCCATTTTGGATGAAAACCGGACTCAGGGAAATAACATTGAGGAAGACGCAGAGGAAAAGTGAAAACGTTATTGCAACAAAATGTGTGTGTTGTATACATCATCTGCGATTAGCTTGAACCTGATAAGGACAGACAAGCAAACAGGCCGACCAACATAGAGACGGAGCTTCCCGACATGCAGAAGGGGGAACTATGGCCTTCAAAGGGAGCATAATTATATAGGATTTGCAAAGAAGTGCATTTGGGCTAAATTTGGTACTTTAACTGAAGTGAAGGTCTTAAACTTCCTTACAGACGTTGTTTCATGTACCCGTTTATATATGCTTTGTACATGTGGATATCAGAAATACGGCCGAAATAATCTTGCCCCCTCTGAATCCTTCACGAATCCTTCACGGTTTACATCACGCTTTCGAAATGCTATTAAATCGTTCGGACGAACGACCTTTTTAAAAGACACTAAATCTTGATTTCCTTGAAAAAAAAAACAAAAAAAAACTTAGCATCTGATGAGCCAAGATTTCCCATGGTGACTGTTTACACTGTTTACTCTTGGGTCCATTTTTCTGTCTCAAACTCAATAATTTCTAGGCCTTGCAAATCCTGTTTTAAGTATCTCATGCTAACATGTGGCATCCTGTAGCAGTGAAATTGTCCGTGTATATTAGTCTGTACCTATGATTTACTATCTTCAAATTCAGCATAAACCATACGTCTGACCTACGGGCCTAAAGGCCTATGTAAATTGTTAGCAGCGAATGTATGTTATTATTGCACTAATAACCATCCTCGAATACCACTAGGCCTATGCAATTCGTCTGCTCCTCATGTTTCCAAAAATAGAAAAAAAAGTGATGGCAAGATGATTTCACATCGTCCTTCAAAGACACAACATAAAGAAAGCTCTGCTCCCAGACCAATTTTGTGTCCTGAAGAATCGATACCCATCAGAGGAAACAAAAGCTGTATTCGCTTTTTCTCTTGAACATATTTTTGTCACCGTTCTCAATTACAAGACTAAATTTTTTTGCCCTGAAGAATCGATACCCTTAAGAGGAAACAAAAGCTGTATTCGCTTTTTCTCTTTTACAGATTGTTTCACTGTTCTCAGTTTTCAGACTAAATTTTTGGCCCTGAATAATCGATACCCATTAGAGGAAACAAAAGCTGTATTCGGTTTTATTCTTTTAAAGATGCGCTTCCTTTAGTTTCAGTTCCCACACTTTCCGAAGGTTATACCATAGGCCTATTATCAAAATGAGCGTAGTTGGGTGTGTGAAATCATGTCATATTGCCAAGTGTTGCTGAACACCGGGCGAACCGATGTTTTTTTTTGTCTGGCCAATTCCCATTGTGTTTCCAAAACTAGGTCAATTTTCTTTCTTCTTTAATTGTCAGCGTATACCTAAGTCAAATCCACCAATCACAGCAGAGCTTCTTCTTTTTTTTTCTTTTCTTGTTGAGAACAAACAAACAAACAAACAAACAAACAAGTTGTGAAATGAGGGCATGGCCATGTATTCAATATCCTCCGTGCATCATGATGTGCATTATGATATTATTCGCGCCTTTTTTTGTTCAAAACTCATTAGAGCCATCTACACCTGAAAGACTTATACTCTTGGTATATCATAATATAACTTCATATTCATTTTTTTTCGCCGTCTCAAATCGATTTTTTTTCTCTTCTCCCTCAACCCCCCCTTTTTTTTAATCGGGGAGGAGAAAAAAAGGGGGAAGTGACCCAGTATCGTAAGCCCCCGTATACTGTGTTACCGGCCGTCGTTGGAGATGATAAGCCGGGCCCCGAGCTCCCGTTTTACCCTGCGGCAGGGCGAACACGTGCACGAGTCAATAGCCGGGAAACGTTGTCCGGCTTGGTTCCACGTGCTGGTTTTTATTTTATATTTTTGGGGGAAGGGGAGGGGTGGGGGGATCGGGAATGAGTACGGTGAAAAGGAGGCCGGCCGTGGATGATGAGAGGGGAGGTTTCGGCTTGTCACCTCGGCAGTCTTCCCATTGCATGCGTCCGACGTCCCGGCCCACACGGATTCGATCCGCCAGCACAGGTGTGGAACAAAGGGCCGTGTCCGCCCGGCGTGTATTCACTTTCCCACGTGCAGCAGCGTGCGTGCACCGGGCGTGCAGCAGCCCGAAGAAGCAACAGAAACAGCAGCAACAGAAACAGCAACACTGAGCAGCAGCGCTGTTCTCATGGAATTCACCACAATCGCGAGCTTGCCCTACTAGTGCCCTGAACCGCTCAATTGTTTCTTTGGGCCCTCTCAAAGTATACAATACGATATGTTGCTCTTCTATGTAATTTCAGCGTCACACACAGCAGGGTATCTCAACATTCAAATGACTAGGTCTACACAAGTGTTTTTTGATGTCTTGATTGGGTACAATAATATTCAAATGCAACAAGTTAGGAACGGAGAATGGCGATCGTAGGTGAACAATGGGTCAAACAATGACAAAATAACCGCTTTAAATTTGCAACGGTGACTGTCGACGGTCGGCAAAATTGACAATAAAGGACAGCGTCAATTTGCGATCAGTGATGGCTAAACATTTTTTTTAGCCATCACTGAAAAAGCTGATCACAAATTGACATTTAATGTCAATAAACGGTCACGATGACGCATGGTAACATGACGGTGACAGGCGATAGCTGCGACAGTGGTAAATACGACGGTAACATTGACTAGGCGTGGCAAGATGGCGACAATACTGCCATGACAATGACGGCAATAGTAACAACAAGTGAAGCAAATGACAATTTCCCTGCTGTATAATTGTATAATGTACGACAGAGAGAGAGAGAGAGAGTAGCGACAAAATGACAATTGCAATGGTCCCACTATGACAGTGACAATCATCGGCAATGATGACGATCATTGCTGATAACAAAGGCAGTGACAATAGTGACAATTCTGACTATGGCGATGATGGTTGCAATAATTAATGAGAATGATAGCGGCAATACTGAAAGTATAGCCACAGATATATTGACGACACGATACGACAATGACGACGTTGACGTGATGGAAACAATGGTGACATGTGACAATAGTAACACTGCCATTGTTGACAAAAAGTATATTATTTTCGACAACGATGGAAAATTAATAGATAAATGACTCGCCCTACCATGTCAATAAAAATGACGACGACACAGAAAAATTACGAAGTTGACGTAATGGAAACAATGATGACATGTGACAATGGCATTGTTAACAACAAGTATATCACTTTCGACAACGATGGGAAATTAATCGATAAATAACTCGTCCTACCATATACATGTCAATAAAAGTTACGACGGCACAGAAAAATTACGACGTTGACGTAATGGAAATTGACAGGTGACAATAGTGACATTGGCGTTGTTGACAAAAAGTATATAGTTCGACAACGATGGAAAATTAATAGATAAGTGACTCGCCCTACGATGTCAATGAAAAATGACGATGACAAGAAAACAAAGAATATAAACGACGATAAAGGACATGCATTTACAATGACACTTCCGTGTACGAAAAAAGAATACAATATTCAGTCGAAACATCATTACACAATACGGTGCTTGCGCATGGATTCAGTAGGCGATAATCAACATGCATTCTTAATGTCTACACGGCGATAGATGCACATTATGCATTTCAAAGTGACAGCCTAAAAAAGGACTCGGGGAAATAATGCACGGTAATATGGACACTGTCATCTCGACTTTCTCAAGTCATAGATAATTCACGCAGAGATAACTGACCTGACGACAGCAGCCATATAAAGGATAGCAGCATTATGCATAGTCGGTTTATCATGCTGGCTACCATTATTATTATACACAGTCGTGGGGCTGAATAAAACATGCCCCGTTTGGCTTGCTTGCAACGCATCCGCAATGCGTGTATATTATTATGTGTGTAGGCTACGGTGGCCGGGCCAGGCCATGATGGTGAGGACGACACGGCATGGCAACGCGCGGCCCGACATTATTCCTCTCCATCTTCCTGGAGGTGCTCTGTTGCCGTGGCAACCGTGTCCGTGCAAATTGAGAGAGGAGAGTGAGTGAAAGGGGAGGAGGAAGAGTGGGTGAAAGAAGCAGAGAAAGAAAGAAAGCAGTGCCTGCATCCATTATCGCATCATACACAAACAACTCTGCGTTACTGAGATCACATCGGGCGATTCTGCCCCGAGACTTAAAGCTTTCACTGCTACACAAAAAACACCAAAGAATAAAACAGTCTGGCAGTCACGGGATGAGTCCGGCACCAGACCACCTATATATACTGATCTCCATCCAATATTGTAATAATATTTAACGGTTGGTAAATTCCGACCAGGCCCGTTTTCTTTTTATCCCGTCAGCTGCGGCAGCCGCCCTGGCAAGGCAAGAAATCACAGGGGGTGACATGTATAATATTCTTTCCCGGCCGGTCTCGACATCGACACAACAGCTCTGCAGGACTTCATGCACGATATACAGAATGGTTTCTGACTTCTTTACCAAACCAATACAAATACAGTATAATAAACAGCTCTCGGAGTCAGATGTCTCACTAATGGATTTTGTAGTCGCATTTATTTACTCTCCATAATTAGTTTTCAAACCAACCTTAACCGTGATTTCTTTTTTCCTCGGGCCAATTTTGCCATAAAATGTCCAATCGCAGGATGTCCTCTAATAAAGAGATGTTGACTGACATATACAGCAATAAACAGCGGGCAAGCATGTCACTTTCAAACTAACAAGTATAAATCGAGGGGAAAAAATCTTAACAAAAAGATGTTGAGAACAAAATGATAAAATTTAATTCTTAAAGCAGACAAAACATTATCTGGAATCGACTGACGAAAATGATGGAAAATGTTTATGATTGTTTCTCTTTTCTTACCAGTTTTCAGTGGTTAAGAATCTTATATCTATACCACGATAAATAACCTTCCGAATTTGTTCGCCTTCATGAAAATCTAGGTTTTCCTTTTGATCTTACAACAATGCCCAATAAGGGCTGCATGAGATTGTCCAATAGCCTTCAATGGAAACATCTGGCCCTCCTTTAAATTTAAATTCCTAAATTCCATTCAATCTCGACAGCCTATTAGTATAGTCCTTATAACAAAATGTTATATGAATAGACCTTTCTTTATAGGTCAATATAAAAAAAACACTATATCAACATACATTATAGGTCTAGAGAGGGCGCTGTTGAACGCCATCTTGTATGGCAGGACATAAACAAAGTAGCTCCAAGAATATACTTTGGGCGTTTACGAAATCAGGCTCCGTCTCGGGCTCCGGCTCTATTTCGTGAGTCCATTCTGAAATGACAGGTATCAAAATAGAGGCTTTTGGCTGCGGTTCTGAAGTAAATCCTCTGGTTTGAAATGGTGTATTTATCCAGAAATTAGTAAAGCAACGACCGAAAATCTGTTTGATCTTTTAAAAGATCAGAAATAAAAGAGAAAAGACTTCAGAAATACTGTGGCTGTTTTTCACTGTTTTCTCAAAAGATGTGCACCGTATGGGACTGAAATTTTCACATATGATTGTTACTGTCTTGATATTTTTGTCCATGAATCTGTATTTCGTTGATAAAAAAAAACACCTTTAAGTGATTAAAAACCTCAATTAATTAGAAATGAACATCATGTGTCTTCGTACACATTATTCTAATTAATTTGTCCAACGTTTTGTTTATAGAATGGACAGTTATGTGTGAATGGTAAAAGATCGAATCAGAGTTTGGCAGGCGAGGATGCCATTGCCGTGCCGTGGCAGACAGTTAGTCATATACAGAAGTTTGCATGTCTTCCCCTTGATTGCACTGCTAAACGTTCCGACGTGCATTAATCAACATCCAGTAGAAGCATTCAGGCACACAGTGATTCCATCGCCCCGGGCTGATGACAAAAGAAGATGAAGAAGAAAGAAGAAGAAGACGAGAGAGAAAAATGCATCCATTTTCCAGAAATTTGCTCAGTAAACATCGCGCAGCCAAGCGCGCCATTACTACTACAGAAGCTGCGCCGTTGCAGTGTAGTACTTATGAATATGAGTCACTGCGGGTTTTTTTCTCCTCAAGCTTTGCATTTGTGTGTATTTTATTGCATTTCGCAGTGTGAGGTGGTTCTTTTTTGTGTGGCAGCCTGTGATGTGAGAAATGAAGAGGTTTTGCAGTATAAAGTCACCGTGACTCGGTTTTAAATGCGAAGGCATCAGTCGAAAGTGACATAGGTGACAGGGTGACAATAAGACTGGCATCCGCGACATTTAAGTGCGAAGGCATCAGTCGAAAGTGACAAAGGTGACAAGGTGACAATAAGCCTGGCATCCGCGACATTTAAGTGCGAATGCATCAGTCGAAAGTGACAAAGGTGACAGGGTGACAATAAGCCTGGCATCCGCGACATTTAAGTGCGTAGGCATCAGTCGAAAGTGACAAAGGTTACAAGGTGACAATAACCCTGGCATCTTCATTCGACATCGTATTTTGTACGAGGTGACAAACTTGCCACTCAGATAAATTATTTCGCCGCGCTAACAGATTAATGGCTGGTCTTGCATGCAGATATTGCGCTTTGAGTTATTACATTGTAAGAGGGACATCTGTGCATACTTCAATTGAGATCGTAAATTAGGAATATTATACCAAATAGTCGTTACGTCAGCTTCCTTCATTTCATATGAAAAAGACAAAAAAATGAGTGTACCATTTCCAAACACAGACGCAGCCTTAAAGGTAGTATCATACTTAGTACAAATTTATGGACAAAAATATCAAGACAGATACAATAACAGTCATCTGTGAAACTATCAGTCCCATACGGTGCCCACTTTTTGAGAAAAACAGCGAAAAACGGCCACAGTATTTCTTAAGTCTTGTCTCTTTTAATTTTGATCTTTTAAAAGATCAAAAAGATTTTCGGTCGTTGTTTTACTAATTTCTGGATAAATACACCATTTCAGGCGGAACAGTTTTAACGGTAGGTTTCTACCAGCACTATATCTTCAAGCATCATCTGAAAGTTATACGTAAATCTGTGAACATTTCTGTTTTGGTCTCTTACCAAAGTATGATACTACCTTTAATACATTCTGGCCAATATGTGCATATTATTATTAATGTGCGAGTGTAGAACGCCGCGCGCTCCGCGACCGCAATCTTATTCAATTATTGCGTCAAATGACTTCATGCAATAATACAGGGCTATAAGAAATTGCACACACTTATGCCTCATATACGCGGAGTCGGTTCGTGTTCTGGTATAATAAATTAATATTATACACCCCTGGTACCCTTAGGTTGCAATTGCGCCAGTATAATAGTGTGTTAAGATGATTGCTTCGTTTGGTATACCGCGCACATAAAAACACACGCCCGTTTGTTTTACAATACCTTATGTAGACTTTCCTTTGTTTTCATGTACTGATCAAATAGACATCTTTCACGCATTGGTATTTGAACTGTACCCATCTTTTCATGATGAAATTTGGACCGAATATCCCTTGAATAATGAATCTCAATTTGCGACATGATAAAGACACATTGACAATTTCAAATTGGCATTTTCGTTGGCATCAAAACATTATGTGGATTTGTGTGCGTCCACATAACGTCTTGGGATCCTGCAATATGTGGACGTCCTTTGTTGTGAAGTCCACACTGTATGCTACGCAACACCAGCGAACGAACGAACCCAAACTGTGTATCGCCTGTACCAGCGAGCGAACGAACTCAATATGGCGGTAATTATATTCCGCCATTTTGTTTTGGGTTTATCTACTCCAATTAGGAAAACAAATCGCTGGTAGCACTGCCATTTTGTGATTTGTGAACATCTCCCCGTGAATTGCGAACGCATTGGGGGCCTATACTTTGGCAATACAACGCAGCAGAGTGTTGACTTTTGAGCAAAGTACAGCGATTCTGTTTTTTCAATCCATACTCAACATCTCAACCACAGGCTCATAACACACACACATTATAGCGACCTTTATACACCCATAAACGTTTTCCACTATAATGACATTACACTCTGCCCCCATGCAGCATCCAATCTGGTCAATATTTGCTCTCTTCTACGACCGAGAATAATAACAATGATCATCATCATGATGATAATAATGATCATCTTGAAAAATTCATGAATATATTTTAAAAAATTCACGACTAAATAAGGCTCCCATCGACCGCGGGAAAACAAACATTATACAGAGTTCATCGATTATGCATATTAAATACATACATACACAGCACGCATGCAACGCTCACGTCTTGTTTTATTCGGGCTGTATATTATAGCTTTGGCCCCAGCGCAAATGGAAGCTAAAAACACGCAATCTCGGCGTTTTATATGACATATAGTTCCAGGGATGAAACATGGATTTGAAGGGGGGGGTGGGGGGGGACGATGTAAACACTTCATTTGGCCCCGTACTATTAAATTGGATGACAATATGCGCCGCGGCATATTAATGAGGACACCTGCATTGGGTGTAGTGTTTTACCGTGTTTGTTTTTTCATGCGGCCTGGATATTGGGAAATGAAAGACGGCAATACAGCCAGTGGGCAAAAAACCCAAGGGGGGATACTACGGAAGACGGGCCGTGAGTATGGGTTTCGGACGGCGATGAAACGGTTGGACGGCCGCTGCTGAGATTGCCGGAGCACCTATAGCTATACATGCTTATATGGTTCGCGGTTTTGCATTAGTTTCTCCCCTCGGACAACAACCGAACAAGACTAGTGTTTAATAACAAGCAACTTAATATTGACCACAATATTATTACTTCTTTTTCATTAGTGGTTCAATAGAAATTAGAGTCAGAACTCAACGAGATTGATGACAAGACAAATACAATTCAACAAAAAGGTGATAATTACCATTAAAATGAGCTGGAAGGAAAATGCTTTTGCCATGATGGTTTACATAGAGTAGTTAAGGTCATAATTATCTTTGCCGGTTTAAATCTGAAATAGTTTGGTTTTTTTTTTTGCGAAATGGTTTAAAGTTTCACCCATGATTTTTTGGGATAATTCAGCTTTTGTTTTAGTGTCACATGAAATAAAATCTCAAAATCAAAATAGTTCATATCATTAAGTGCATAATTGTTTTTATCATAAAATTTAATTAATATCTTTATCGGGGTTTACATTTCAAATTTCGAAAGAAGCGACGGCATAAAAAGCTTAGAGAATTGGGGATTTTTCTAGCACGTCCGTAACATTTATTGTTTAAATTTATAGGCGTAATACGCAATATTTTATATTTAAGTTTTCAAAGTCAGTTGTCTCGAATATGACCGTGATTTAAAAGAGGAAATATTTCATAAAAGTATTGGATGTAAATGTAATATCATACTTTGTTTTTTGTCAAAGAAATGTAGATTGGCATTGGCAGAAATATCAAGGAATTGAGGAAGATACAGTAACAGTCATCTGTGAAAATTTCAGTCCCATGCGGTGCCCACCTTTTGAGAAAACAATGAAAACGCCCATTTTACAAAAGCTTTTCACCGTTATTTTTGATCTTTTGAAGAACAAACTTGTTTTTGGTCATTGGTTTGACTCTTTTCTGGATAAATGCAGCATTTTAAGCAGAAACATTTTCACGGTATGTTTCTACCATCACCATCTTTATATCATGTGATTAGAGTTATACATGTATATAGTTAAGTCTGGTAAGATTTTTGTTTGGGTATGCTACCAAAGTATGATAGTAGGTCTACCTTTAAGAAATAAAATTGCATATACACCGTACATATACATAAGCCGAACATTAATGTTTTTCGTATCCTTAACAGTCCTATAAAAATTATACAGCCATACACGATGATACTGTTCTCTGCCATAATAAATAAACAATGAACAATTTCACGAGAAGCGTGAATCGTTTTTAGTAATTTATCTTACTTTAAATTTCATTAAAATCATTTACATCTCTTGAATTGCATGTCTCGGGTTTTTAAACTGACAAAAATAAAATAAAAATGTGCCATGAAGACAAAATCAAATCGTTTTGGGGCCGAAAATGTTGGCCTGCATTCGAAGAAGTAAACAATTCTATCCAACAGTAATTGTATTTCAGGTTTGGGTGTATACGGTACGGCACTGCACTCAATTTGTACCCAGCGGCAAGCTACAGTATCTTCAATTTAACGGTGGCTGCAACTGAAAGTCACCGGTGATCCAAAAAAAAAAATTTCTAGATCGAGGGGAGCGTGATTAAGTGTATATATTGATTGCAGAATACAAGCAAGTTTCAGTCTCACGCACAACGGCAACCGCTTTCCTTCAACTCCCATTCAGTCATCCGTTTTAAGCATCGCTTTCAAAATATTGATTTTCTTTTTCAGACACAATCACCCCCCCATCCAATTCCTAGTCCCCGCCCCCCAATTTTTGTTTGTGTTCATTGTTGATAATGATTTTTTTTGCAACGGGGAGAGAGAATTATGCAAATTAGGTGTTTTTTGTTGTTGTCTTTTATGTTGTCAATTTTCTTCTTAATATGTCTTCTTCTTTTTTTTTGGTTTCGCAGGGTGATGATCGAGCCACTGTCCCATTGTGTTTGTGACAACATGTCCTCTTTTTCCCATGGTAACGCCAACCCATCTTTTTGTTATTTATACTCGCCGTCTCATCATTCCGACCCACTAGTTCGCCTGAAATTTCATTTCGACCTCGTAATATTATCATCGTCCAATTCGTGTCCTTTGCTTAGGTCTCTCCTCTCAGCCGTCTTCTCGCTCTTTTTTTCCCCCCGCACATCTCTGATCAAATTTCCTGTCAGGGATGAGGTCCGTCAATGATGAGTCGCAATTTCAGCCGTGCGTGTGCCTCATCTATATTAGCTATAGGAGTCTTCATTGGAAGATAAAACACACACAGTATATACAGAAAAAAAATCGAGGACGGGGAACTGAAAAAAAATCTCTCTCTCATTGTTCGCGGGACACAATGGCAACAATGGTTCTGTCAAGCAGAACAATGCTCCCGCACTTTAATTGTGAAACGACACTCTTAATTGTGAAACCAATATCTTCATTAAACGCTGTGGCGTATTGGTTGTGTATGTTATCATTTTATTACTATATTATGGTGCTGGAGAGCGTGGGATGGGAGGGGAGGGGGAGGGGAGGGGGAAGGGAGAGGGGGGGAGGGGGCGGGGAGAGGGGGACAATTCCTTTCATACATTCATCACCGATGACATTGAAATCAGAGCGCATCGACCGGGAGCAGGGCTACGGTATAGAGCGGACAGGAGCCCGGTGGGTACTCACGAGGTAAAGCCCGCTATACCGTCAACTTCTGCAAAATATAATGCTATTTCCCACAACGTCTCTCCACATACCCCAATGCAACTGAATATCATTAACAAACATTGTCAATGGTATGAAAACTGCAAACAAGTTTCCAAACTTTGTCGATATGCGCGCGCATCTTGTCACGTCGTCAAAGAACACATCATTCCCCTATACTCTCCAGAAAACACAATACTTGTATACAATAGTCATTGTTGTTTTTGGACTTTTTGCCTAAGGCAACAATTATTACAGTAACAGAAGGGAATATTAAAAGTTGTTTAGCCCGTCTAATGGAAAACTACGAAGCTTTATTAGGGACATGCTGAAAAAAAAATGTGTACGATTTATGTGTCGGACGTACGACTTATGAATCATATCTCGTACATACGAGATGTATCTCGTACGTACGAGTTACATTTCGTACGTACGACATACAACTCGTATGTACGACTTATGAATCACATCTCGTACGTACTACGTACGAGATATAAGTCGTACGTACGAGTTGTATGTCGTACGTACGAGATGTAACTCGTACGTACGAGATATGATTCATAAGTCGTACGTACGATACACTAAGTCGTACGTACGACTTATATCTCGTACGTACGACATATAAAACGTACGTACGAGTTAGGTCAGAGAAAGGCAAATTTATGTTTTCAGCATGTCCCTAATACAGCTTCGTATAGAAAACAAATCCTAAGTTATTTAGATGATGAAAACGGCCCGTGCGATCATCATGGGTATTCACTGAGAGGTTCTCCTTATTACAATCATCTGTCCATTAGTGCCGGACTAGCTGGACAAAGGAAAATGATTCCCTAAAAATGAAAAAAAAAAAAAAAACACGACACGGTGAAAAATTATCCTGGCCTTAAATCGCTCAATTAAATGGGACAGCTCGACGACTCAGTCTGTTCGTGGTGCGTTTCGTGTTGCAGATTTCCAGACCTATTAGGACATATACGGTGATCATAATACACACTATACACCGAATACAAAAAAATGATTGATACTGAGGTTTATTAATTGTGAAACTATTTCTAACTTCAACCTCCATTTTCAATAGAGCGAAAAGAAATTCAATAAAAGATAGACCGTTCGATGTGCCATGCAGCAGTGTTGCTAAAAAAATTCATGTAACTCCAAGTCAAGACGGCGATTACGCGAGTTGTATTTCTCAATTAAAGGTATAATACATGATTGGTAAAGGTCACAGAACAGCACTCACACTTTGTCTGATCCAACATGTACATGAAATGGATAAACCAGTAAATATTTGAGCTCAATCCGACATCTGAGTCCCGAGTAAAATAATAGCGAAAAAGGGACTAAATTTTCATATAAAACATATAAGAATGGTTTTGATCTTACCCAGAGATCAAAACTGTTTTCGGTCTTTGTTTTACTCATTTCTGGATAAATACACCATTTCACCACCTTCATACCCTGAAAGCATATGTAAATCTGTAAAATGTTCATGTTTGGGTATACCTATCCTGTACAGTACCTTTAACAAAATGAATGCTCTGACATTATAATGTTCCTTCTGTCTGAAACATTTTATACGTAAACTGGCGTCGAAAAGCCATCTCCATAATAGCTACATCATAATAATTGGTTGTTGATGAAATGGTGTACGAATAAAACCACAGTGAAACATTAGCAAATGAACCCAACCCATCAGCCCGAGCGCAGTATACGGATCGCATATCATATTACAGAATAGGCCTATCATATAATACTATCAACAATACCATTAATATCCAAAACACAAAAATGTGAAAGGTAGATAATCCACCGTATATTTGATCTAAAAGGGGTCGACTTGATAATGCAACTAGCACTCAAGATCACTGTATAAACCACCACTATCATCATCATCATCATCAAACTCCGTGATGGATGTAACAGCCTCAACTGATTCAATTTGAAGTTCCCCGGGTCTCCCCTGCATCAATGACGGCATGAGAAGCCGACGCCGTGCCCGATAATCAGCCCGTCTTTCCCGGCGAGTCCGACTCGCGACCCATCTTTCCTCGCCGCTGAGCCCCAATCACTTTTCATTTTACCCCCTTTTTTGCCCATTATTTTCCTTCCCCGTCTCTCACCCCTCACCTCTCCCCCTATACTCTCCATCAAACTCATCCAGACAACCTCTCAGGCATTCAATCTCAAATCCTTGGCTTCCATCTCCTCTCAGCAACACCACTTTCTCTCCGGCCGAGGCAGAGACGGAGAGAGGAAACCATAAGAAGTCTATATTTAAACTCCGTCCTCCCCACGAATGTAATTACTGAACGTCATTAACTCTACGCGGGCAATTTGGCCAGATTGGAATATTCCGAGGCACAAATTAATTTCCTGAAACGGACCCCACGCTGCGCGGCCATGACGATACGGGCATTTGCTGATGGTTTCCAGGAGACGACAGGAACGCAGACAAGGAATGAAAAAAGAAGAAGAAGAGAAAATCAGAGGGAGAGGGGAGGGGGTGTAGGCCTAAGTGCGACCCGTATCGACGGAATAATCACCTCGCGTCGCCCGCTGTTGAAATACCGGAGGAGATCGACCTAGCCGAGTCGCCGCCGTGATGTGTGCATGATGACTTCATCAACGGCTCGCTCGCACTGCAGCACTCCCGGAGGGGAATGAACGGCAGTTTGGCGCCAAATACAAGCAATCATGAGGGATTGTGATTAATTTCTATGTGGCCTTATTGACTTAGGTATTTGATGCACACTCGTGATGGACACGGTTTAATTGCAGTCAGATTTTTTAAAAGTCCGATGTAAAGTTCGAATGAATCATTCATTAAATCTCAGTTCAAATTTTAGATTGAATAATGTTTGATGTTTGTTTTAAAGATTTTTTTTTGGGGGGGGGGGGGGTGTCACGGACCTTGCTAGTTTGCCGGCCATTTAAAGGTAGTATAATACTTTGGCAACATACCGAAACAGAAATCGTCACAGATTTACCTATAACTTACAGGGTATAAAGATAGTGATGGTGGAAACGTACCGTTACAATTTCTCTGTCTGAAATGCTGTATTTGATCCAGAAAAGAGTAAAACCAGTGACCAAAATCATTTTTGATCATTGAAAGATAAAAAATAAAAGAGAAAAGACATACTGTGGCTCTGGCCGTTTTTAATTGTTTTCTCAAAAAGTGGGCACCGTATGGGACTGCAATTTTCACAGATGACTGTTACTGTATCGTCCTTGATATTTGTGCCAATGAATCTGTATTTCTTTGACAAAAACCAAAGTATGATTTTACCTTTAAGGCTTTATTCAAACATTGTTTTAATTACCAAATTCAAATGTCCATGCCATTTGATGTTTATTCAATTCCAACTTGCCAGCCCAATCGGTGCCATGACACAAATTATTGCTCCAAAGCCGGAGACTGAGCCTGAACAACCGTTTCGTAAATCCCTATGAGTTTTTATGTTAGAATAACCTTTCTACATTTAGCTAGGAACAACCGGAGTGTCACTATGTTTGTACAATGTATACTACTGTCCGCACCACTGGAATAATAATCTGAATTTATTATGTCATCATGACGTCATAAAAAAGAACGAGTTTTTGTTTGCAGCATATCTCGAGAACGACAAAGGCTATGGTAATGATTCTTTTTTTTTTTAAAGCAATTGTAACATACATGCTGCAATGAAATTGAATGTGACGTCATCATGACGTCATCAGAGCTTATAAATCTGATCAAATAAGTCGGAACAGCTCCGTGTTCGTCCACGAACACTAAAATGTCTAGTTTAATGTTGCAACACTGTCAGGCAAAGGGAGAAAAGCCAGAAAAAAACACAGACCAACTAAAGCAGTTACACGACGGATGCTGCGAAACAAACCCATGTCAACATGCAGCAGGCCTGTACTATACGGCGTGTCATTGACTGTATAATGCCAGGGCCACACCCTTAAAGGGAGCATAGGATTTGCAAAGATGCGCGTTTTGGCTGAATGTGGTACTTAAACAGAAGTGAAATTCTTAAACTTCCTTACAGAATACATACAGACGTTGTTTCATGTACCCTTTTACGCTTCATAATGGGTAGCAGAAATACGGCCGAAATAATCTTGCTCTCCTCCGAATCCTTCACGGTTACACAACGCTTTCGACATGCTACTAAATCGTTCGGACGAACGATCTTTTTAAAAGACACTAAATCTTAATTTCCTTGAAAAACCCAGCATCTGATGAACCAAGATTTCCCATGGTGACTGTTTGCACTGTTTGTACGAACCGTTGAGTCCATTTTCTGTCTCAAACTCAATCATTTTTTTGGGGGGAGGCCTTGGAAATCCTGCACGTTGCCCTTAACCAACCTAATTAGCTAAAAAGACCGTGCTGAAAGCAGCACGTCTTGCCGAGATATGTGGAAACGGAGCACCACCAGACTTCACGACGAGGTTATGAAGATGGCTGAGGATGAGGAAGAGATAGAAGGTGAAGAAGAAGAAGAAGATAATGCTGCGGATGATGATGATGATGATGATGATGATGATGACGTTGTTGATTGAGAAGCTTACATGCCTGACTGGCACTGGATCCACTCCAGTTTCTTCGCAAATAATTATTATACAAAGCGAGCAACCGATGACATTATAACATAACACGTGGGTACCGTTTATTTGTTTTTGAACGCAGTTAATTGTGTATATACTTTGTATATTATAACGCTCGTGTGGGTTTTGCATGGTGATATGCTCAGGGGTTGATATAGGGCGTTTATACGAAACGGAGGCTCAGGCTCCGTGTCTCAGGACTCCGGCTCCATTTCGTGAATCCATTCTGAAATAATGGGTATCAAAATATAGACTTTTGGCTGCACAGATTGAATGATGTGCATTGTCATTGTACTAAGCTCACATTGGTTTTGTGAAGATATGCAAGAATAGTGTTTAGATGGGCGGACCGTTTGCTGATTTCAAGCGTGTTTCAATGTCTCTGATGTCCCCCTATAAGGTCCTATATAAATTATGTACACTTAGCCTACCGTAAAACAAATTAGTGTTGACTGTTGAAATACCATATTTTATTAGGGGATTCAGTACTTGCATCAGACCAGGCCTAAATGATAGGTCTCTAATGTCACATTAGAATGAGTATAATGTTTTGTCCGTTAAAATGGCGATGGTGATTTAGCGAAATCGGGAATGTAACCCTGACCCACCGTTAAAGGTTATATCATACTTTGGTTTTTATCAAAGAAATACAGATTCATGGGCAAAAATATCAAGACAGATACAGTAACAGTCACCTGTGAAAATTTCAGTCCCATACGGTGCCGTTTTTTTTGAGAAAACAGTGAAAAACAGCCACAGTAGGCCTATCTTAAATGTTTTCTCTTTTATTTTTGATCTTTTAAAAGATCAAACAGATTTCCGGTCGTTGTTTTACTAATTTCTGGATAAATACACCATTTCAGGCGGGAAAATGTTAATGGTATGTTTCAGTCTACCACCACCATCTTCATACCCTGTAAGTTATACGTAAATCTGTGAGCATTTCTGTTTTGGTTTCTTACCAAAGTATACCTTCAAATGCAAGTTGCTGTAATGGTCTCCTACCTCTCATGATTTGTTTCCAAGTATATTTCTGCTCTTTCCCATAAGTACAATGTAATGCCACAGTATTGCTATACTAACAATCTAGCTCACGATATCTTAATAGTGTTCTGTGAGACCCAGGCTCAATCACTCGTCTCACAGAGGCTTTCGGAAGCACTTTCCTTGTCAGTATTTTTCAACAGATTATCGGCCTCCAACATCTGGCACGAGACGGAGAGTCCTAAAGACCGTAAAATATATAACGGTGGAGGTATTTCTAAATTTGTTGTTCCTAAAAACATGGAGGGAGAGAAAAAAAGAGGCCAAATACTACAGTTACAGACGCGACGGCGCGCCGTCGGTTGCAGCTCAGTCAGTACAAGCCTTCTTCTGACGTGACGAAATGTTGGCATCTATTTTGGTGTTGTTTTAAGGATGGATCGCGCCGGCGATCAAGTCTACTGGCGCGGTGGACTGACGAGGGAAAGGGGGCCGAAAATAAAAAGAAAGAAGGGGAGGAATACGAGGAGAAATTGTCAACATTTTGTTAAGCACTGGTGTTTATTGTGATAACTCATCCGTGAGCGCCATTTTGCACTCTTTACGTAGCTCCATTGATTCATTTAACACGGGAGTCACGGGTCACGATCACGACGACTGTTTCAAATTCGGAACGAAAACACTGAGGCATTCAGCACTAATCAGCAACTCCTTCGCCTCACGCAACCTAGCTATTAAAGGTTTACTGTAATCAAATTAAGAATAGGGGTGAAAATGCTTTAAAATTATTGCTGAATATATTATTAAGGACTATGTAAATTTATATTTTATGTAAGTGCTTAATTTTGACCCTAAAGTTACCAACGGTACATGTATATATGCCCCGCCCCCAAAAAAGTCCTCCTTGGAACCGATCCACGTAACAATAGCGTGTGACGTCACATACAGAACTAGTCAACCTTTAAAGCGAGAAAAAACTCCAACAAAATTATCTTTACACTGAATGTGAAGATATGAAAATATACCTTACCACGCACAGAAGTTAATTTTGTTTAAACTGGCATAGATACCACCAAACACATCGCATAACTTGCTATCAATCGTAAGACTATTATTGTGTATTACAGACCTACGTAAAAAAAAAGGCTCCCACGATAGGTTATCCTTTGTAACTTGAGTTACGATCGATCGTAGGGCTTCGTAAAACGTTCGTTAAAACACTTAGACCGAGCTTTCAGCTAATCGACTTAATATGCTGACGTCATCCGCCGCCATCTTAGGGGAAAGAATAATGGAAACGCTTCTGCACATGCGTCTGATAATAAGATGTCTTCAGTCTCCGGTTGAGGGCGCCCTACTTACATGACCTCACGCGGAAAGGTCATCTTGAATACTGTCTTTTAAGGCAAATCTCATTTCTCATGTATTTAGTGCAAAAAAATGTATTAACCACGATATCTTATAATATTTTTATATCACTTAGAAAAGAAACATCTGCACTTCATTTCTACCTGCTGACAGTGATCATGTAGGGCCTTTACGAACTTGAGGCTAGGCTTGGTACTTAAGTCGCTACCGCCATTAGAGGCCAACAAAACTAAACGAAGGGATTGAGCCACATGACCAAGCCAAATAAAGGCTTCAACTTCACCGTGTATCTCAGGCCATGTCCCAATTCTCTGGCTGCGGCTGCAAATATTACGCATGTACCTATGGCAGCCACTAGTGAGTCACTGCAGCCATTTCCATAGACTTGTGTGTTATTAACGGTCGCAGCCAGTGAATTGGGACGCGGCCTAAGGCTCTTCATTTCATTCAGGACACAAAATGATGGTAGCATAATAAATCTCAAGCCTAGCCTCAAGCCTCATTTCTTAAAGGCCCATATAGGTTTCTATGGGTAAGAAGGGGGAATTGAGATTGACACAAGAAACAGCCGCCTGGGCGACCCAGGTGACCCTCGGCACCCAAAAGGCCTAACCTCTGGAATCCAGGCCAATTATTTCAGAAGCATCATTAACGGAGAGTTTGTGAAAAACTGCCTGCCAAGCCATGTATATTTGATTGGCCGAGGTGTTATATATTTATTCCAAGGTGCCTGGCTTGCATGCGCGTGATTGATAGAACGAGCCTAATGTCCCGCGCCTCCATCTGCTTCTCGGGGGTCCGCAAACGACGGCTGTTTCGTGACCGAATGACACGATTACTACTGGCCACCATCAAGAATAGACAAGATCAGGCAAATTAATATGCATACACATGTGCTCTATATGGGGGTGTCCCCCCAAAAAAACGCAACACTTTGTGTCGAGAACTATTATATGAAAATTAAACTGTTTATCACTTCAAGATTCAGATATGTGATACAGATATGTCTTTGCTATCACCATGTAGAATGTGAGCAAAATTGGACTAAAATTTATTGTGTGAAAAAAACTAAGACTGAATCACCCAACCTCAAAACATTTTCATCTTTCTTTTATACACATTATGTGTGCATTGACCACTATGCGTGTTTTCCTTGCAAATTTGTTTTTAAGGCGTACTCTTTCATATTTGGTCATATTTTCGCTAATTTCAGTCCAATTTCGCTTAAATTCTACATGGTGATAGCCAAGACACGGCTGTATCACATTATCTGAATATAGCAGAGATGAACAGTTTAATTTTAACATAATGGTTCCCGACACAGTGTTGCGTTTTTTTCTGGGACACCCTGTACAAGTGAATTGACGTACATAGGCATATGGAAACTAAAAACCCTAATGGAACGACATAATGTCGTCATAAAATATAGGCCTACTAACAAAACATAGTAAAATATAGGTTAGGAGTATACACTGCAGTTATGATGACTAAAATAAAAAATAATCATCAAAGACCAGACCACAGTGAGCAATGTAAGCCACAGAAACATAAACTGGTGCAACGCACAACCAAAAGTCAGTCGAAAATGAAATGCAGACCAATTCATTTTTCCAACAATTGATGCAAGATGATTTTAAAAGCTTGTAAAAGTAGAAATGTTAATATGCCCGTTGCATCACAGCAGAATTTGAAACATCTTGAGGAGCTAAGGGCCTTGGTAGAACTAATATTTCTTGTCCATTGAAAGATTCTACCTTTGGAAATTGCCTCCCGGCATTTCCACATACGGTCTTACGGATGGAAACAAGACTAGCAATATCTTCCTTAAATATAATATAAATAATATCTTCGTTATGTGTTTCGTTGGAATGTTTGAATCGAATGAAAAAAAGAAGAAGCTTGTTTAATATGAGCCTCATTAGGAATCGTCCCCAGCGACTGGAAAAAAGGTAAGTCAGTTCCTATTCTCTATCAGTCCAACTGCTGTTGCTAAGCACTTTGCAGCTGGCTTAGACTCTCGTCCAGCCTCGATCTGATGAGAAGAGATTCACTTTGAAAACGCCATCAGGTCTTCTCGTCAATTTTTAATTGATTGTATTTCAGGTCATCCCGGTTGGTGCATGCATGGAAGCAGACTTCGTGCATACGTGCAGCCTGTACTAATCAACAACTCCGGTCATTATCTTTCGAAAAGTGTATACCGAATCTTCTTTCTCTCCCCCAGCGAAGTGGAGTGCAGCACGCCACTTATTAGGCCTACGCACAGGGTCGAGTTTATGGACAGAGTCGGGGCCAGCAAACCGCAAAAACCACTCTTGGTAATGTGTATAGGAGAAGAGATGCAAGGAGGATAAAGCGAAGCTGACATCAGGAGGCAGCAGGGACTCCCGCCGAAGCAGAGGGAGAGCAAGGGGGATAGAATAGAGTAAAAAAGAGGCAACATGAGGTGCTTAGATGCTTCGCCGTATATAGATTAGATGGGGGAAAACACGAGGGCCATATGGAACGGCGAAATACTCTCATTACAGGAATGGAGGTGCCCCATATGGATCACTCGGGCCTCGGCTGGCTCGATCGAGCTGCCTGGCTGATGGCTGGTCGAAGAAGGAGGCTGCTACATCCATCTCGATAATATGCTAAGAAAATAAACTGTGATCCCCGCGACACGAAGGCAGGGGGGCTGTCCCGGGGGAGGGAAGGAGAAAGACTCAGAGAGAGACGGGGGAAGGGCATGATGGTTACGGAGAGATACATGAAGATCTTAATATATCCCCGCACAAAATGATGACATGTATCATACTTGTGTATAGGCATCGCAGAGGGTGGCCAGATGGACCGTAAGACACGACGACCGTTTCATGTTCATCTTATTTCCATCTGCCATTATATTAAATATAAATCAACCACAAGGGAATTGAACCGGGTGAAGTATCGATTTGGGGAGAACAAAGGAAACTGAGCAAAGCAGGAATAGAACCAGCGACAACTCAGTCACCATATACAAGCATCCAACCAACTTAAGCCACCCAGCAATATAACTGTTGACGGTGTCGAACTTGACTGTCAAATAAGACGAACAGACCCAGGCTCAATCCATGGAGGTAGCCTGATGAAACCCATCCCAATGATGTTTAGACATGATATGGATATCACCTTTGAGCTTCTACATTTGCATCTTCCTAGCTCAGTGATAGCACACACGTGTAGTTATGACATTACAAACTCAACCTTGCCAGTGAATGACGTACAATGCCAAGCCGAACACCACTACAGTATCTGTACGTCCATAATCACATACATGCACACTGCAGGCTCACTGTGATGGATGGCGATGCCGGCATTTTGAGTTCAGATAAGAATGACCAAGAATGGATGATCCTTGGCGAAGTTGGATTTTTTTAGAAAGATAAAATACATGTAGAGCAATTATAATAAGAAACAGGAACCTGCGAAGGTTATGGGCCAATAATTTGTGTGAAGAGAACATGTTAATTGCGCCTAGGCTCTACAATATTAGGAGTCAAGGCAAAGCCAAGTTCGGAAACAAGAGTCAAGATTCAAGAACGCACTTGATCGATGCAAACCAGACAAGATGGCCAATTCCGCACAGTAACATATAAACCATGAACCCCCAACAGTCGTCGGGCGCTGCCACATCACACCGCCACGCCACCAAAGCTGCGAGAAAAAAACTAGTGAACAGGTTTTGCCGTGAGAGGGGGGCCCTGCCCTGCCCAGGCTGCTGATGATGATGACGATATGGACTTGTCGCTGATGTCGCCTCTCTCCTCTCGTCCCGTGTAAAACTCCCAATTAGTCCCACAAGGAGTAGCGTTAACATCATATTCCTCAGAACCCATAAGTCCATACCGTCTGTCGCTCAAAATGATGCACCATTGCTATTACCATGCCTCAAATGCTACAATTTCCCCCGCGTGCAGTTTCCAAGGGCTTCTATAAAACATGACATAACCTATATATCCTTTCCTCCGTGATATATAGTGATAATCAAATTGAAATCTCTTGTCTTTTTTTAATAAGGACGAGGAGACCGATACTTATAATAACCACACAAAGCAGGAATAACTACGCACCAGATGTGCAAGGCTCAAAGATAAGTGTTAGACATGGCCGCGCAATTTGTTCGTTCGCTGTTTGCTCTTTTCAACAAGCACTTCTTCTTTTTTTGATCGCGGAGGGATAAATACAAATTACACGCTCGCGTTTAACACGATGTTTAATGTGCGGCCTTTTGCTCCTGTGGGTGATTTAAAAAAAGAAGAAGGTAATTCTACCGGAAGCAGAAGACAAATTATTTTGTTGGATTGATAAAAATTTATTTCTTTTGTTGGTGCAAATCCCAAACAATTTGGCAATGGTGAAAGCGGGTGTCCTGGCTGTATCTTCAGGGGTCAATTTCACCAAACTCATCGTAACTTACTATCAATCGTAGGACTTTTATGATGCATTATACAGCCGTACGAAGTATACGATGGGCTATCCTTCGTAACTCGAGTTACGATCGAACGTAGGTCTTCGAGAAATCTTTATCACCCCAGAGGTGATTAACTAATGATTCTTTGCAGACCTAATAATAATCGTTTCCCATTGTTTGCACGAGGAGTTATTTCGAATTTATTGACCTTTTATAAGGTAAAACGTTGCTGATATGTTTGGTTTAGAAATAAGAGATTAGTCTACAGTTTTGAAAAACTGAGTACGGTCGTCCATTTTCAAATCGAGATCAACGGGACGAATCCAATGAGTGACTTCTTGAGTTCTTACACGGTCTGGATGTGGCAGAGTATGCATTACTGGTGAAATTAGTGATACGGGTTGAATGTGGTATAGCAGTGCCTGCTTGATAATCGTGACGACTGCCGAACGTATGCGACCCTTTCCACCCATAATTCATCCTGATTTCACGGCCAAAAGTCATTGCATTGGTGAGGAACAATCCAAAATACCTTTAAGCTTATACAGTTTCTGGCAGACGAATTATTCATACTACAACCAATTAACAGACCTATTTTCGGTGACATGTGCTCAAAGCATTAGACACAAAATGCCATAGAACTTGAACAAAACAACCCCAAAAATTACATGGAGAGGGGATTTTGGGAGTTACCTCTGAAATCAAAAGCAGGAATGCCCAGAAATTCCCGCCCAAAACCTGAGCAACGATTTTGATGAAATGACTGGATCCCTGGTCAGTTTTTGAGGTGCATTTAAAAAAAACCTGGATTTTAAATGAATGCTCCAATCCCCTTATAAAGTTATAGTATCGTACTTTGGTATAGCACACCGAAACAGAAATCTTCACTGATTTACCTACAACTTACAGGGTATAAAGATGGTGATGGTAGAAACGTATACCGTTAAAATGTTTCTGCACGAAATGCTGTATTTCAGTTCAGAAAAGAGTAAAACCAAATGACCAAAAACAATTTAGATCTTTTTAAGATAAAAAATAACGGTGACAAGGTTTAAAAAAAAAAATACTGAGGGCGTTTTTCACTGTTTTCTCAAAAAGTGGGCACTGTATGGAACTGGGAATATCACAGATGACTGTATCTTTCGTGATATTTGTGCCCATGAATATGCATTTCTTTGACAATAATACCAAAGTATGATAAGCCTATTACCTTTAATACACAAAACAAAATGATTCATATAGTTTTGTTACTGGTGAACGTATCAGTGGAGTGCTGCAGTGGTGATGATGTTTCATACAATGGTGGTGAAATAAAAATGGTGAGGCAATGACCGTATGGGTGATGGTGACAACCATGACGATGACGGTGGTGACCCGGCCGATAAGGGTTTCCAATCCCACTAATTGATATTCAGGCTTGACCACCGCGCAACAGTGATTTTGCTGATGACCAAATGCTATAGGCCCATATTATACCAGCATAGCCAGATGACCATCAGAATCAAGTACTTATGCAGAACCATCTGCCGTGATATAACTACATGTACCATAGTGTGACTAAGCACAATTGTCGAGAGTGGTGCCAAATCAAGCATTTTGCATTATACCACTATTTCTCCTTATCTTTCCTGAAGTTGTCACAGCCTTGTCACTCTGTGGCGAATCTGCTGGCATGCCCTTACATTTTCTTTGTTGCGTGTGATGAACACACAAAAAAACTCATTATAGATGCAAAACCCGTGCACGATTTGGCGAAGCGATAGTCAAAATAGTAATTAAGCCAACGTATTTAGAAAAGTTGTTGATTTGTGTAGGCCTTTTGAACGAAAGGACATATAATAGGATTCCAGAAACTTCAGCTATAAATATTATTTTCATAAAAAAAAAACAAGTTATTCTGATTGAATACTGAATGAAACGCTGGGCCTTCTGGCAATTTTTTTTTTTGTTTCAGTGAAATAAATTTTTCATTTTTCCTAGGCTGAAATTTTACGACCAACGTTTCAAAATGGAATCGTTGAACCTTTCTCGCCCAATGAAAAATAAGCAAATTACAAATAATGTTAAGGTTAAGTAAGTATTACGATTGGTAGGCCTATAAGCAACCAAGACAATCGCTTTTATTTAATTTTGGTCCGAATATTATTATTTATAAAACCCATGCTACGATATTTAACGCGAAATAGGCTCAGAAACATTGTTATATTCGAGAAAGCTGCATTTGAAACCACAAACAAAATTATACACTATAAAACCAGATAATTTTGATCGTAGTTTAAATTGAAATTAAATACAATTACGAGGAAGATGTATGCACAAAACCATCACCCTCTTTTTTAATTGGTTGTCCAAGAAGTGCGCCAATTTCTTTTTACAGGAATGAAGTTATCATCTACCGTTTCTAAAAAAACTATGATCGGAATAAAATGTTCTTTTAACAAATAACAAAAATGGAAAAACAAACAAGAAGAATATGATTAACCAAAGTCCATATACTTCCTTCCACTAGTATGTTATTTTTGTGTATACCTACTAGACTAGACAGTTAGTGCGCAATACTCGGTGAGCTGTCCAGCCATAATTATGCTATTCCTTTAAATTGCTGGTTATAAAAATTATGTACATGCATCTATACATGTATTTACGTGGTTTCAAGGTTGTAATTTCTGAACATCGTCTTTGCTCAGTTTCGTAATCATTTTTTCCCTCCTATAATGACGTATAGTTATGGAATTGCAACTGAAAACAGACTATTTACGTATACTGCTAAAATAATGACATTTTGGAAATCCGCATACGCACACGCGGCGGTGATGTGTGCATTATGAATCCTATAGGACCAAGAAGAGAGTGCATATTTTAATGTATGCTTTCATGAAACATTATACAACGCTCGGCCTCCTCCATTGGCCTGCTTGCTAGTATTTCGACTGTTTCCATTCTGATAATGATTTGCCGTACTGACTCGTAACCGTAAAGTAATCTCCACTCCACCAAATTTTTGTCATTTTCGGCTCGTATTTTTTTCGCAACATTCGAAGAACGTTTGCAGACTCACGTCACACTATCGCAAAATTTAGTATGAATTGGCACAAAAACGGATATAGCACGAATCTGACCACAACAACGTCCAACATTTTCGATTCACAATTTCTCAGATTTTTGGCTGTAAATTGTGGTTGGTTTTTACAGGTTATAAAATATGCTGTCTGAAGCCCATGTGTGTGTCAAAATGATAATAAACCATGCAATGGGCTTTCCATGTGGACACTAATGACATCATGGGTGCAGTATAAATTCCGGGAACACCTGAAAATGTTCTGTGCATCTTGACGTCCGAAAAAAACCAAGAAGTGTCAAGAATTTTGCCACCATACGACAACGATGTTCGTCATTATGCAAATTTCAATCCACACAACGCTACCGTATATCTACACGAGGTTATCAGAGATATACGCTCTCCTTGCAGTACACGCTGTACATTATCCAGTCGCCATTCTAGAATTTGGCGTATAAGAGACGGCGCCATGTTGCTTATCACGGAAGTGCATTTTTTCCGCGCATCACACCAGATTTCATCTTCTTCACAAAATAACGTTCATAAAACATAACAGAAAAGGAGTAAGATGATTGCACGGCCTGAAGTATAAAATACCTTTAGCCATCTTTTTGTTTGTTTTCGGCATGGTCATCCTCAGAAAGAGGGTTTACTTTACCGTAGGGAGAAGGGTAGGGGGATGGGATGGGACAAGCCGGCCCCGTACGACGCGGCTAACAGCAGGGATGCATATTACGGGTAAAGATCGAAGGATTGGTTTGTCAGCGGGGACAGCGAGAGTGGTTTGGGGGGAGAAGTCGGTGAGATATCGGGGGAAGATGGGAGAGTGCCTCGCTCGCTCAGTAATAGGATTATATACGGGCCAGCCGTGGCTGGGCTGATATGTACGCGGGCGTCCATTAGCACAAATTGAATCGTGAAGTCGCGACGGTATGGGGGGATGGGATGGCCACGGTGGATACCAATTTGTACAAATGGCAGCCACCATCCTACCCCGCGGAGACTCGGAGAGGAAAAAAATATTAATGCATCGTTGCTATAGGACTCAAACTTGTCATGTGTTCCCTTAAAGGTAATATCATACTTTGGTTTTTATCAAAGAAATGCAGATTCATGGGTAAAAATGTGAATTCGGTACTTGAATAGAAGTGAAGGTCTTAAACCGTTCCTTACAGACGTTGTTTCATGTACCTTTTTACGCTTTGTTCATCTGGATAGCAGAAATACGGCAGAAATAATCTTCCCCCCCCCCTCCGAATCCTTCACGACACTAAATCTTGATTTTCTTGAAAAACCCAGTATCAGATGAACTTTCCCATGGTGACTGACTGACTGTTTGCGATTTTTTCGAACTGTCAAGTCCAATTTTCTGTCTCAAACTCAATAATTTTGTTTGGAGGCCTTGCAAATCATGTACGCTGCCTTTAAGCATTTGAGAAAGATCCAGCTACACAGGATCGAAACGTCAGGCCATCCTAACTCCAGTCCAAACATATACAAAGACAAGTTTAATGCATTGTCAGAAATCGATGTAGCGCCCTCTGTGTATAATTATTTCGTCCTACCATTTAACCAAGATGCAGACCCGGCCCTCCCCCTTCAACTTTTAAACTGTCATACTTTGGTTTTTGAAATGCAGATTCATGGGCAAAAAATAAATATCTAGACGGATACAGTAACAGTCATTCTGTGAAAATTTCAGTCCCATACGGTGCCCACATTGAGAAAACAGTGAAAAACAGCCACATTATTTCTTAAGTCTTTCCTCTTTTAGTTTTGATCTTATTAAAAGATCGAAAAGATTTTCGGTCTTTTCTGGATAAATACACAATTACACAGGCGGGAAAAAAATGTTAACGGTATGTTTCTACCACCACCATCTTCATACCCTATAAGTTATACGTCAATCTGTGAACATTTCTATTTTGGTTTCTTACCAAAGTATGATACAACCTTTAACAGTGGTTATTCTACTACATGAACATAAATAAAACAAATTTCTGTACACAACCTAGCTTAAAAAATCTCCATTAATACTGATATTCGTCAGCACCCTCATTGCCAATGCATGAGAACTAAGCCCACGGAGCGTGAATTATGCAGTGAGCCCCATGGGGCTTGATGGCTCTAACTGCCCGGTGTCACGCACTCCAGCTCCCGGTGTTGGTGGTATGTTCGCTGGTCATGGAGTGTGGTCCATTACAAACCATTGGTAGACACAGTATAATACCTGTTAATGTACTGTACATGTAATAATGTTCCACATTAACATGTGTGACATGTAGGCCTACAATGTCACAACAGCACTGTAGGCCTACTTAGTATGTACATAATACATGTACATTGCAGCATAGCATAATAAGGCCTTTGAAGTTTGACTACACATTGTAAATACACGTGCGTTTTGCACACGTGCTTTTACACACAACTTTTACAGACCAAAGTTTGTCTTTTTTGGGGCTTACCTGACAAGTTGTACCTGAGAGGGTGCACTCTCCGAGAAGTCCATGATTTGTAGAAGTGGCCTGGGCTCCTCTATGGTGTGCTGGAGCTCAGGAATTCTCCCAATAGTCGGAAATTTGCGAGCTTTAAATTTCGTGCCTGCATGCTCTCCGTGTCTGGCACCCTGTCTTTTTCGCGTGCACACGCAACATTCGATAGTCCCCCGACTAAAGAAACTGTTCCCATTATGTAATGTACAGTAAATGACCAAAACATGTACATGTACATGTACATGAGCAATACATGTACATGTACATATTTTCTCCACTACATGTGCATGCGCCAATTTCATAGAGCTGCTTAATTAATGCTGCACACAATTTGATTAAGCATGAAAAGTCTTCCTCGATCAAACAGGATTACCAACCAAATTTCCATGTGATGTTTCACTGCTTTTGACTTGTATATTCGGCCATTGCTTGCTGAACACAACTTTCACGAGGAGTTTTGGCTGGCATACTAATTGTAATTTTTATTCACATGAAGCAAATTTTGGCTCTATAAAATTGGCCCAGGTCATTGAATAAACAGAAGATTCAATCGTTCAAGTACTTGATTAGTAACAAGAATAATGTGATCACATTATTAAGTTAGGGGACGGAAATATGGAATATGCAAAAATTACTTCAAGTAAATATGACATTATTAGCATTTTAAGTCAAATTTGACGACCTGAAGTCCGACTTACTTATGTCTGTGTCCGACCTACATGTATTTGGCTAAGGCTTCAAATTGAACTAGACATAATTATAATAGACTAAAATCGATTCCAATTGACTCGTGTGTGATTTCAATAAGCCATAGCCAAACCGTTCGTAGAGCCCCAAAACAGTACACATTACAGCACCATTGAACACAACCAGTCCAGGGGTCGATTTCAGAAATCTCATCGTAACTTACTAAGTTACTATCAATCGTATGACTTATGATGCATTGCAGCCCTACGTAGGATACGATGGGTTATCATTTGTAAGTCGAGTTACGATCGATCGTAGTGCTTTGTGAAATCGACCCCAGTTCACATACAATGCAAACATATTTTAATCAATAGCCACTATGGACACCGGTTGATCAATATTTTAGTTAAAGGTTTGGTAAGAAACAAAAACAGTAATGTTCACAGATTTACGTAAAATTACATGGTATGAAGAATGGTGGTGGTGGTGGTATATAGAAACATACCGTTAAAATGTTTCCGCCTGAATTGGTGCATTTATCCAGAAATTAGTAAAACAACGACCGACAATATTGTTGATCTTTTAAAAGATCAAAGATAAAACAGAAAAGACTGAAGAAATACTGTGGCTGTTTTCACTGTTTTCTAAAAAATTGGGCACAGTATGGGACTGAAATTTTCACAGATGACTATTACTTTATAGATATTTATTTTTTGTCCATGAATCTGTATTTCTTTGAAAAAAAAACCCCTAAGTATGATTATTACCTTCAACAGGACATGCAAGTTGCAAACGATCTTTTATCAAGATAAACCCTATATAACCCCATGGAATGCCTCAAGCTCAACAACACAAAGATTAAATTCCTTCTCATTTCTTCAATTTCTGTTCTTTTGTTTTTATTCTTTTATAACAATCATCATATACATGTACAAGTAGACAAAACATATACCAAGATAAAGATATAAGCCGATTCAGCGTGTCCAAAATGGATTCAACAACGTCAACATAACGAATAATAAATCGTACACAATATTGTTCCCTACATTGTAAAATACAACAGTTTCATAAAACAAAACAAAAACACACTGATGACGGCTCTTAAACAATCGCGTACAAACCACAGAATATATTTTTTTGAAATAAAAACAAAATTCATCTCGAATGGTCCCAATTTCTTTCACACGAAATTCTGTTTAGAATTCCAACCGATAATATCAGTCAAAACACCCTTAATTCAAGGTACATGTATACGGCTTTAAAAATTTAACAAGGTTTAAAAGGATACAAAAATAAATCCAACGATAAAATTTGTTTTTAATATGTCTAGACAATGTTTTGGGATTTGGTAGAGCCTTCTTTGCAGGAAAGATAATTCTTCCGACTGCCTGCAAGTTTGGTTGTTGACTTGTCTTTTTCCACTTTCATTTTCAAGAATAATCAAATGCAAAGTGTATAGATCGTTTGTTCCTTTGTTGAAACGTGTAGTCCTTAACATTGTACATGTACAGCCATGATAGTACGAGCACTTGACCTCCACAACAAACACACACAAGCCATCGAATAAATATTATGCGGGTTGTGTTTTCAGCGGGAAAATGCCCGGGTCGTCCGAAGCGATTCCCCGGCAGCTGCGAACATGATATAGTCCTTATGTAAATTTCATATGTTCAATGCCTACGGCAAAAAGTGACCTCACTCATATAGCCTACGCTGAAATTCAAATTACACACATTCGCATATTTAAATGCAAATTTCATTTCATTTCATTTCATTAACAGTACAAGTTAGTCACTTCAATGATGTAAAGAGAAAGCAATTATTTCGCGACAATGCTTTTTTAAAGGTGATTATAAATTCCATTCACTAAACAGTCGGGTGCATTCAAAATTATAGAAATTTGAGTTCATTTTAATGGTTTAAAGCACAACAAATTGGTTTTTAAGAAATCAACATTAATTCACAAAAACCGAACTACATTATCTTAACGAGAACTGTGCCCGACCGCTTGCAAATGAAGTTTTGTCCCCAAAAATTAGGTTTGCATGTAAAACTATACATGTACATGTATAACACTTTGTTCCTCAAAATACAAACTCACGGCTAGAATTAACACTTGTTATATAGAGATAACGCTGCCCTATCTTGTGCCAATTTGAATTTGAAGTTCAGAAATAACTGTGAATTTTCAAGATTTCGCTAAATTTACGAGGTAGAAAAAATGATTGTTTAAACTTTTTTGAAATTTTAAAAATTCATCAAAAGTGACTGGAAATTAAGTTACAAACGGAACTCAATAATCAGAATGACAATTTGACTTCAATTCATCGAAATTAAAAAAGCTTTAAGTACATTCACAGATTCCGACATTACAGTATTTCTGTTTCATAAACATTTCTCAATTCGGCTCAAGAAAGAAACAAACATCCTTTTCTTAATTCCACTGGCTCAAGAATCGGGCAACTTCTTCTATCTTTAATCTGCTCTGCAAGAAACTTTACAAGTGACGGAAACCGTTATTTTTTTCCTCAAGACAGAATGATAAAACAAAATTGTCACAGGGCCAGTAATTCTTCTGACATTTCGCAGATCACGCATGTAAAGAATATGCCGTGAAAGGACGGCACACTGGGTATGAAAAGGCAGTGCTACTTACAAGAAAAGCAAGAACCAACAGAGTAGGAAAAATAGACTCACTGACAATGGCCCGACAAGACGATAAGATCCCACTCCCAGAGATTGTTTTGTCTGACACAGAAAAACCTTCCAAGGAACTGAGACCTTGAGATGGCCCTAACAATATACCCCCAAGATCCTCAACCCGGGGAGGCAGGCTCCCCCATCAAGGCCGCCTTTTGAACCCGTGCATTGCCCCCCAAAATACCCTTACAAACCCCGCTATGACCTCCCTACTCCCGATTAAGAAGACCGATGAATTAAAAAAAGAAAAAAGAACATAGTTACAACAACAGCCGAGACAACATTTGTGTTACATCAGGAATACGTTTTTTTGGTGCGCGCGATTCATAAATGGCAAGGTTTAAATTTTTTTTAACAAATACACCTACACACAAGACAATAAATCTGGACAAATTTGAATTAAGATTGAAGGGGTTTAAGTATTTTCTTATTTTGCAATTACAATATCTCTGATTTTTTTCTCTCCCCCCATTTAAGATGTTGACCTAAGCCCGGGGCCGTGTCCTATAATGGCTACGGCTTTATTTACACACGTGTGAATGGTGCAGCCGCTACCAGAAGACACGTGCATAATTGTAAGCCTTAAGCCACGTAATTTGAACCATGGGATTAATCTTAATCACTCGAACACCAAAATAATGAAATATTTCTTTACAAGAAAGAGTGGATGATTCATAATGTAAGTGGGAGTCAATAAAAAAGCAGAAAGACATTATTTTTTCGTGTAAGAAAGAAAATCTTTTAAATCGTAAAATTTCTGAAGTCTGAACTAAAGAAGAATCACGGAATTAAAAAACTTGAGGAAAAAACCCCATAAAATTGACACCTTGCTTACAAAATGAAAACAAAATGTTGTTCTTACTCTTGTGTGCGCTCCTCTTATGAAGAATGAATTACATTTCATGTGGTAGAACAGATGGTTAAAATTTCTGAGATAATTCCAAAAACCCATCCTCTACCTTGTTGAGGAATAATGCATGACACTATCCTATCATCAAGTCAGCAACGCGGCAGGCCAGACAAAAAAAAAATCCTTGCCAAGCCGTCACCAGCGAGTGTAAAGACAGTATAGAGTGACACATCGAACTGCTTACATTATGCATGAGTATAGTGTAGGCCTACATGATGTACATAATTCGTTGCACTACATAGCGACATGCCACCGTGTTTCAGGCCAAACGTGACGGGCAGATAGGCAGTAACACCTCGGCAGTCGGTACGTGAAGACACGGTGTCATCTCTCACTCGCCTCATTATCAAAGAGCGGTTGGTTACTATAGACACTACCTCTCACGGACCGTTATAGAGGATGCTGCTTGCTGTACTCTTGGCGTGGACTTCTTAAAATTGGAGGTTGGACCCATACGGATATCTCGTATAAAGACGATTCACATATTTACAGCTGCAGAAATTAAAAAAAAAAACAGAAAGGAAAATGCTTAACATCAGCAAAACAATGCAGATTTCATAAATACACACTCATCCCATTACTACTGTTAGCGTTGAATGAACTAGCAAGTTCATAACATGATCAGTTGGAAGATTGTGGCCTTTTGAAAGTGAAAAGAGATAAGTACCAGATTTAGTGAAAGGAAATTTCTGGTAAATTTCATTCATTCATTTTGAATGGACCATACAAAGTATAAGGCCTGAGCAGGGCTATCAACAAGCATTAACAGCCTTTAACACAAGGCCATCCCCGAGTAGAGGGAGAAAAAAAATGATAATGAATCAAGTCTAACACCTGTTCGTCTCATACAGAGAAAAAACTGATAACTTGTTGGCTTTTGTTTGACAAAGTTACGCTACGTTTGAGTTGGGGGGTCTAAAGCAATTTATTTTTCTGTATCGAAGCGTGGTTCAATTTCACAGCTGGCTGCACAGGATCAAGTTTGCAGAAGGTGAACATAAATTATCATCGTAAAAGAATGCCGAATATGTTCCTGACCTCCCAAGCTTGATAACAGCTCGATACTTATAATTTCAGTGTAATATCTAAGGGTGTTTTTTTTTTCAGAAGGCAATGAGGACTGAAACTATACAGGGTGTCCTAGAAAAAAACACCGCAACACTGTATCGGGAGCCATTATGTTAAAATTAAACTGTTTTTCACTTCAATATTCAGATATGTGATACAGCCATGTCTTGGCTATCACCATGTAGAATTTAAGCATATTGGGGCTGAAATTGGCGAAAATATGACCAATTTGAAACGAGTGCTCCTTCAAAACAGATTTGCAAGGATAACATGCATAGTGGTCAATACACAAATAATGTGTATGAAAGAAAGATGAAATTCAGGTTTTGAGGTTGGGTAGTTCAGTCTTAGTTTTTTCACTCAATTTTTGTCCAATTTTGCTCATATTCTACATGGTGATGGCCAAGACATAGCTCTATCAAATGTCTGAATCTTGACGTGATAGGCCTAATTTCTATATAATAGTTCTTGACAAAAAGTGTTGCGGGTTTTTGGGGACACCCTGTACTGTAAAGTTAACCACTGACATTCCCAATTTGAACATTGTATTTGTAATGAAGCAGAGTAAACGTTTTGTTTACCATTTCGCTTGTTGGTTAAACATTTGTTTATTTGTTGCTGAAATAATAGACAATCAACTCACCTTTTTTATATCTACAGTGATTATGTACAAATATAATATCCAGAGATCGCTAGCAACTACTGCACGTTGAGGGCGTTTCGGGTGAACTGTCTGGCGTCTCGTAGGGGTGGAGCTTAGCTGCGCCTCGGGTCACTGACGTCAGATTGAGCAATGTCTGCAAAGATGGAGATAGAAAAAACAAGATACTGTAAATGAATGTTTGATACATATTCCATTTAAGGTAGTATCATACTTTAGAAAGAAACCAAAACAGAAATGTTCACAGATTTACGTAAAACTTAACAGGGTAGGAAGATGGTGGTGGTAGAAACATACAGTTAAAATTTTTTCCACCTGAAATGGTGTTATTATCCAGAAATTAGTAAAACAATGACCGAAAATCTTTTTGATCTTTTAAAAGATCAAAATAAAAGACAAAAGACTTAAGAAATACTGTGGCAGTTTTTCACCGTTTTCTCAAGAAGTGGGTACCACATTGGACTGAAATCTTCACAGATGACTGTTACTGTATCTGTCTTGATATTTGTGCCCATGAATCTGTATTTCTTTGATAGAAACCAACGTATGATATTACCGTGAAGCCAATTAATTGTTCAAATTCTGTACCATAATCTTCCTGTATGATTTGTCTAAAGGGGAAGTATGTTGGTAAGTGAAACTGGGCGGGGCCGACGGTCATATACGCCTATTATGCTCTACCAGGAAGCGCATACAAAAAAACTATAGTCCACTTGTGTCTGGATTCTTTCATCTGTGGGCAACTGAAACCCGAAACTGGAAAAAGGTTACAACTCTTAACAGCTGCGGAATCCAATTATGAAATAAATACATATATCAAATTGGCTTGAACTACCGACCGCTGAGAAACAATACCAAGGAATTCTATAAGGTATTACGAACGCTGTAGGCCTTTGAAGAATGCGGCAGTAAAAAAAAACCCAAGAGCCGTACAAGTAACACGTGTGTCGCCTGACACTATCTCGTATAATAACCAGAAGCTCGATTCACATTCAAGTGCACTGTAAACAATGAACGTGGTGAACACGACAGACGAATGGCATTTTGGCATCAACAATTGGCACTTCTAACTAAACCATTTCCCAAAGTCGACGCCATTTTCCTCTGTAAGTTCAACCATGGAGGTATAGTTCTACCTTCCAAACACAATTCTCAACAGAGTGCAACACTGTTTCCTTCAAATGGCACAGCGTTCTTCGTCGTCAAAATTAATTTCTTGCAAATTTCTTCAAATGCACACCATTGATCATTTTTCTTGCTTAATATCACCTGTTTTCCTGACGAAAAAAAATTGTGAACAAAAATATAAAACCGTGCAACCCAAAAGCAGTTAATCTCGTGACTTTGTCACCATTAATCTCCACTTTTGACGGACTAAATTAATTTAATTGACCGAAAACGAAAGCACCACATATTTATAGTCTATCTCATCAGTATAGAAAAAAACAAGGGCGCACCTCATATTGGTATGTCCATATAAGACACACGGTATGTCCAATTTGTTTTTCACAAGGTTTTTGCCCTTTCATTGACGCAAACAAAATATTATCAGTCAATTGGATATTCAGAATGCAATTACTCGCGAGGAACATAATTTATAAATAACGTTTTTTTTAAATGCAAATATTACTATAGTCTCATTGAATATTTGCCATGGAATGTTTATTATTCCTTGGCTCACCGGGCAGGCTATAGTCTAGATTATACGCGGTACTGCGTGACATGGGTTTCCCACGGTTGTCTGACGCCAAGCCGAGTCAAGCCAAGCCAAACCAAACCAAACCCCGGCCTGTTTACGAAACTCAGGCTCAGGCTCCAGCTCTGATATCCATAAGCTGAAAATATAGGTGGTTGTGGCTTTTAAATGAAACTTAACGGTTTTTTTCTTTTTCGGACTATAGAGAATCTACTTCAGAACCGCAGCCAAAAGCCTCTATTTTGATACCAGTTACTTTAGAATGGACACACGAAATGGAGCCAGAGCCTGAAACGGAGCCTGTGCCTCCGTTTTGCATTTAAACACGCCCATTATAATGAAAAGGCACACCCCCGGTCTACAACTTGTCCCAGTATCATTCTGAAATTAAAAAAGCCCACGGAGAAATAATGCTTCCTGACGAAAAAAAAAACGGTTGAAAATGAAGAAGCATCATCATTAGACAGTTATTCCAAGAAGACACAAAATCGATTGCATTTCGAAAGCACGAATGTCGTTTTCCCACCGCCTTACATACACAGTCTGATAAAATATCACCAAACTTGGATGCATATAATAAATTGTGTATTGTAGACCGATGAATACCTTCAAGTCTAAAAATCAGAATTCCAATGAATTTTTCTCGACCAAATCGAATGGTTTTCAGCGGGTGGAACGAATGTATTGATTAAAATTGATCCAAAAAATGCTGGGGGTTATGTCCAAAGGAATTACTCTAACTGCTTCATTTTGAACAGAGGTATCAGTGTCACCAAGAACGTGATTTATGCACACAGTTCATGCATGATAAATGAAATAAACATACAATCAGACTTGGAACAATATAAGTTCCCTCAATGACGTTTGGAGCGACAGGTCAATGCACCAGGAATAATCAGGGGTCGGATGCAGGGTCACACCAAATGACACAAACAAACGGATGCTGCCTCTTGTCATTTCCTGACAAGTTTTTGTCGTTGACCTAAAAGTGGCTTCGTTCTTCCTTGAATTTATATTCCTTTCAACGGTCATTGGTTGTGGGGTATGTCTGAAACTCTGAAGGTAAATGAAATAACATCATTGAGGACGTTTGAAAACCAAATATGTATGCCCCTCAAGATGAAGTTCCCGTGTTAGAGATGGAGAGCAAAGGAATTGAGACAAAAATGACATGCAATTCCAATGGCAAAGGAAGATAATAATTGGATGACGAAAAACGGCTAGACTGGTTGAACCAACTAGACTGGTATTACTAAGAAACTTAAAATACAGGAATTTATTTTCTAGCGAACTTCAATCCCATTGGATGAAAATCAAAATCTGATTGGCTGATTTTATAGGATTGGCCTTTAATTATTTTATGATTTGACAGTTAATTAATTAACGGCTAGTGTTTGTTTTGTCCAAAAGATTTTTTCGTACTGTAAGGAAAGCCCAGAATTCAGCAATGCACCTTTAAACAGACAGAACAGTTGATTTAGGCTTCTATTTCACGCAAAAACGAAACAAGCAACCCAAAGGAGGAGTTCTAATGACGGTGGTTTGGTTTGACCATGGTTCCATCCCCCACCCCACGAACTTCTTGGCGCCAGGGCCTGTGGCCACACATTCCCCTCCAAAACAGATCGTAATTTTTCGGTAAATAAATCAAACAAGTGACACATGGACCACCGTGAGTTTCTGTTGACGTGTCCTCGGCAGTGCGTTGTTATACGTGAGTGTGTACGGTACACGAGGACCTTGCGAGGCAAGGCGTCTGCTGCATGGGGCCGGTCGGGCCCCTAGCCGGCACTGCAAGACGCGCGCCGGCGTCGTCGGTAAGCCAAGACGTAGTAGTAGACTAAAGAAGAGGAAGATAATGATGATGATGGTGGTGGTGCTGACCCGGGAAGCAGGTCACAATGATTGACAGCAATGCCTGGATTCAATTCGTCTTCGGGCTCAAGCTGATTTGACCCAGACCCCTACGTCTACCGACTACCACCCCCCTCCCTTCCCTCCCCAAACCTATCCCACTCCATGATCCAAACCGCACCATTCCATCGTTTATAACAGGCAGCGCTCTCCATCCCATCCATCCAGCTACTAACATTAAAAAAAATGCCATTAGCTTGCCGCAGTTCCTTTATTTATTAACAATCATCCGTTTGTGTCATGTACTGCCATTGGACAGAGGAAAGAAAAAAAGTGAAGTGAACAGGCAATCAGAACGGCCAGAACAAGTGTAATTACAATTTGTAGGCAAATTCCTACGGGTCTCTTTTCGTCTGTCCGCCGCCCAGAGCTGCCCGCATATATCACTAGGACAGCAGCTGGAACACGAAGCCCTGATCGCTAGCAAGCAAGTAAAGAACACAGCACGGCAACTAAATTAAAGCTGTCAGGGCCTTTGATAACAGCAGCAGACGACTAAAAGGCTACTCTGTGACTTAGTGCTGTGGCATGTCACTTGTGACTTAGGTGCACCTTCAAAGATGTGCCTTTCTTTTACTTTTCTACCTTTTAACTTACAGGTCAATGAACCTGAGTTTTGTATGTACAGAGGGGAAAACTCTAAAGGAAAAAGTACCACCACCAAAAGTGCATGGTTGGCCATGTTTTACTGCGTATATAAACTTCCTTCCGCGAACGGATGGCTGAAATAGCGGATGAGGAGCTCGTTAAAAGGTCATGAGGATGCAGAGAAAAAAGTGTTCGTGACACAAAATAAAATCAACCAGATAGGCTTATTATTCCCATCCTTAAAATAATTTTATCATTACCATTTGGACAAATATTTTTGTCCAACTGTAACCTCATATTTTAACTTAAAGATTGCATGACACTGAATATTTAAACAATCATCATATTGCCATGGTAACGGTCAACATCCTTGCTCTCAGCTACAATAACATTAACTAACTGACATTCATACATTTGATTAAAATGATAGGCCTACCACGTCGGAAATACATCACATGGACGAAATTTAAGAGGATAGGAAATTTATGTCACGACGGCTTGAATGCTTCTATAGCAATGAGGTATGTGCATTATTTGACATCGTGTCGATTGTGTGCCATTTCATTACACATATAAACAGAGTTTTTTCAACCAGCCATAAAATGGACAGATGGCAAATGTGAAGTATAATTACGATTTATAATTAGCAAATGTCGCAGCTTACTACAGCAAGAAATAACGTGTTTCACCATGGTTTTTATGAGGTATTGACATTGAAAATGACGAGTACAAATAGCATGTTAATTATATTATAATGTGGGTGTGTTATTTATTTTTTAGGAATGACAAGAAAAGACGGCTCTAAATTGGTAGGATTTGTATCACTCACTCTTTGCCAATCGCAGTTTTCTAGGTCCGCTAAGCCGTTCAACATGTCCAGGTTCTGTTGGGGTGTTAGCGAGGTGAAGGGAGCCCTGCTCTGACCGCCCATCTGCGACCTCCTGACGTGAAGATTGTGGGATTCCAGAGCCGACTGCAAGTCCTGGATGTAGTCGATAACATGCTGTAGGATCTCCACCCGGGTGATCTTCTTGTTCTTGGGGATGGTGGGCACTAGCTCTTTGAGCCTTTCGTAGCAGTCGTGCATTGTGTAGTTGAAGGCCCTGCCCTTGGACGTTGTCGAAGGGGAGGCTGAAGAAGAGGAGGAGGAGGAGGAGGATGACGATGATGCAACTGCAGATACCACCTTCTGGTGATGCGAGCCGGCACCGCTAAGATGATGATGCTGGTGATGATGATGCAGATGTTGCTCGGGACGAGTTCTATGCAGCGCTACATGCGACTGCGACGCCAATGGGGAGAGCGGCAAATTCTGACCGGCAATCGTATTCTTCATTTTTTCCTCCGCCGAGTATTATCAATTCCTCTCGAATATGAAAAGAAGACGACAATATTTGACGACGAAATATCAAGCGTATACGATGATGATGATGCTCCCACTGATAATGGTGTATACTGTGTGTTGATGATCGCTAGTGTACGTACATACAACCAAGCCCAGAGGAAGAAATGTTTAGTATGACAGCAGTGTACAGTATTCACTATCAGCTGAGCGTACGTATACGTACATACGAATCCTATATGCTGAAGTATGCAGCACAGCCGGAGTCGTCCAATGAGAGGACCTCTACCTGATTAATTATGGACGACGCACTGTGGGAATTTTATTATCGCCGTGACAGCAGTGACGCCGGCCGGGCCAATCAGAGGTGGGCATTACGGGCCGTCCGTCAATCAACATTAGCCCTGCGGCATATCAGAGTGGCTCTGACTTCCCGCGACCTTGCGGCATACACACGCCCCTTTTAAATGTCCACAGCTGCACAATAAGGCACAAATCTCTCAGTTTTTCACTCGGGGAAATAAGCCCCCCGAACCCCAAAAATCTTGTTCCTCAGGAGAGGGTTTTCTGGGGTAAAGGGTTTTTTGTGTGATCCCTCACCGAAAAGAAGGGGTGAGAAGAAAAAAAAAAGAGAGGAGAGATTTAGCTGTTGAGGTCCCCGGTGTTGAACATCTGGGCCCGGTGCGGTTGTGTATCTTTCGCATCAAGATCAGAATAAGAATCGACACGTGATTAATTGGTGAATGTTAGCCACAATCAACAACAGGCGGCTCAGTCGCACCGGCGCCAGTCGCGTGACGTCACCCATTCAACCTGTGCACTACACTGTCAGGCTGGCGACAAGATGGCGGTCGCCTTAGCAACCGCCCTGTCAGTCACGGGCGAACACAAGGGGGCCGCGCTCGAGTCAATTACTTACACGCCGTTCAGAGGTGATAAATAGCTTTTTAAATCGCCACCTCCGAACCGGTGTCAGTGCGGTCCAAGCACACCTGCAAAGTCTGTGGAACTCTCTCGGCTTACTAATTACCGACGCCTGCCAACAAGTCATCAGTGAAATATTTTCACACCCCCAGAATCTTCAGGACATTCCGAGAGTTCTCCGTGTCAAATAAATGATACCATGCACGACTCTCGTGGTTGGGTTGTGTGTTCTACAAGTCCAAGGCGGAACAAAAAATATCATGTCATAAAAAAATATTGAATAAAATTAGATACGGTTTAACCGATAATGGTCTATATGGGACTCCCGCTGGTTTGTGAATAGTGGGGTTGGTCTTGAGACATGCTTAACCTGTCACCTGTTTGACACTGATGATTTGTGGGTGAAATTGATTTCCTTCGAGTCGGTCTGCATGTATAAAACGTGTTGCTGTAATTTCATTTGTTAGTAAAGGAAATGCCTTCTATCAATGGTACAAGTTTTGAAGTTTAGTTGTTGTTTTTTCTTTAGCACGAATGAAAACAAATGAAAGAGTTTACCGTGTCTATTTGAATGTATAGAAATACGGAGATAACACGCATGAAAAACTGAGACAAGTTACAAATTTGTTTTGACTTGCAAGACACTGTTTTCAATCTCTTCCAGTTTTAAAGGTAATATCATACTTTGGTTTTTGTCAGAGAAATGTAGATTCATTTGGTAAACAATATCAAGAAAGATACAGTAACAGTAATCTGTGGAAATTTCAGTCCCATACGGAGCCCACTTAAAAAAAAACAGTGAAAAACGCCCACAGTATTTCTAAGTCTTTTCACCGTTATTGTTTTTATCTTTAAAAGATCAAAATTGTTTTTGGTCATCGGTTTTACTATTTTCTGAATAAATAGGCCTACATGAGCCTTTTAGAAAGAAAAACGTGAACGATATGTTTTACCATCACCATCTTTATACCCTGTAAGTTATAGGTAAATCTGTGAAGACTTCTGTTTCGGTATGCTACCAAAGTATGATACTAATCACTACCTTCAAATAAAAAAATCGGAGCTATTCAGTTTAATCCTGGGTTTGCCTTTGATAAAAATCATTATAGTCAGATTTTGTGGGAACAAATTTCTCACGGTGCACCCAAAATAGAATCGACGACGAAAAGAGAAGAAAATAATGCCAACAGGTTGACAAGCACAGCTGGCAATTTGCACGTTTGTTGTGAGAGGATTTTCTTTTTCTTTTTTTTATATAATGCAGTACTGTTGTATATACCCAAGAAAGTTTACGTAGTGCTTTATTTAGACGGGAGCGCCCGGCCAGACAAGCTGGCGCCGGGTGCTTTAAATTACACGAAATTATCTCGCGGCTCAAGTAGCGCGCGGCCCACTTGAAGCATTCAAGCGTTCGGAGACTCAGCAAATATTGGCTTCCCGAAATTATCGGGACACCTTCATGGGGGCTGGGGTTTGACTTGTCGCACCTCTAACCCCTCACCCCCCCTTTTCAACTCACACCAGTACAAAGTTACTTTTCTGTGCGACAGGTTGTATCAAGTGGCAATACATGTTCTGGCTCCAAAAACAAACCCTGTTTAATGTATCTGTGAATTGTGGACTTTGATTTGTGTTTATACGTGGCCAAAAAAAGACTTTTGTTGTTTTGTTTTAGGTGGTTTGGTTTGTTTTTCTCGTGAAAATGGGACAAACATTGAAATATACTGTGGATAATCTTTGGCTATCTTTTAATGATTCGTTAAGAGGTATTATTCTGATCCAATTTGTGACCTATGATGTTGATTTGATGGCTCAGAGAAGAAATTATCTCTTTATGGAACTCGAATCAAAATCTCGGGCACAAATCGCGCAATAATTATACAAATCTTCAGTTTTGGGGGTTACACAAGGAAAATGTCGGTCACGTATGGTTATAGGCTTAATTACATGTAGTTACAACTAATAACTTGATTGCTCTTTCGAAAAAAGTTATTTTGTATGAATATATCAAGGCACATCAACGGTAAAAGATGACAGCGTTCAACTGTGTCTGAAATTCAAGAACGTATTTATGATTAAGTCTTATTAAAAAATTTAAAAATAGGGCCTAAAAGTTCTTGGTGATTTAATTAAGTGGCAAATTGTTCTTTCCACTGACTTTTGGACTTATGTGTAGGCCTAGTAGATTAGTGGCCTACATAATCGTTATAATTATGAAATTAAAGGATGTTATGGTAGATTTTGACTGTACGAGTTGAAATATGAAATTTTTTGAAAGATCAAAAATAAAAGAGAAAAGACTTAAGAAATACTGTGGGCGTTTTCACTGTTTTCTCAAAAAGTGGGCACCGAACGTATGAGACTGAAATTTTCACAGATGACTGTTACTGTATCTTCCTTGATATTTTTGCCCATGAATCTGTAATTACCAAAGTTTTCAGTCCCATTTGATTTTGAATAATATCTGTTGTTTTTACCTATTGCTATACACGCCCTTCCCCTACACATTTCAGTTGCAGGTGCGTTTAATTGACTGTTTTCAAGGCGTTGTTTTCGTCATTCGAGACAAAAAACAAAAATTGGCCGAAAAAAAAGTGTTTGCAAAATTCCTCCACACCCGCGATGCAAACACAACACGACCTATGCAATGCAATACAAAACAATTGACGTTCATACTCTTTCAGCAGTACACACCACGAGAGAAAAAAAAAGGACGTAAAAGAAAACTTTAAAACTGTAAGGGATAATCAAAAAAAAAAGGAAAAAAAAAAAACTAGGCCGCGATTGAGCGCAAATGTTAAGCACTAGAGCGAGTCGAGGTATTTACTCGGACGACCTTGCCTAACCCCACCGGCGCCACGATGTCTGATGCCGGCCCACCGAACACCTGCGCTTCGGTCAACAATGCCGTACAAGATTACCCCTATCAGGTACCGGGGCCGATAAAAAAGGCAATAGGGTGTGTGTATGTATGTCTATGTATTTGTGTGTGGTATGGTATGGTATGGTAGGTACTGTACAGACGACCGATTGTGAAGTCACAGTTGACATCAGAAAATATAGCAATACTTGTTTTGTTCAACCTTTGCAAGTAAATTGATGTGAAAGATTGATGAGCTCGAGCAAAACTTCGTGAAATTGGTTTCAACTTTCAAAAGAAATTCAGGATTTTTTCTCCTGGTTTCATTAAACTAAAATGTATATAGACACATGCAACCGCAAGGATATTTCTTTTGGCTGGAGTGGAAAAAAAAAATTGATGTTATTGGGGAAGGTGGGGAGGGGAGGGGATCATCAGATAGCATAATGCCCTAGGAAAACAAATTAAGTTTCGCATCGGAATACAACTTGAGGCTAAATCATTAATAGCGGGGTTGTAATGGGAAACAGATGGGTACGGACCGTGCTAGTCCACCGTATTTGGGCACGGAACAAGCATGGAACAAGAGGCATGATTCTAATTCACGAAGCGCCGACTGTACTTAGCCACATCCACTAGTCCTGTGACAGAGATCAGCGGTCTTGTCAGAAATTTCAAGACGATAAAGGGGGTATGGACGAGGTGAACTTGTGCTGAGATGACAGCTTCGCAGCGCCATCGTTTTCACGTTGGAATGTTAGGGGGGAGGGGCTATTGTTTTTAGGATTTCGGGGAATTCAATAGCAAGTAAATGGTGGACGAACTTGAGGCTTGTGGCATGCGAGCTTGACCCGATGCCATGTTTCACGCACCCCAGACCGATTCACGATTGCTCTCTAGTCTCTAGTCTACAATTATACCACAAAATATCTGTAGGAAGCTCTGGTTAACAAACATCTGTCCCATAGTTGAAGTAAAGATGGGAAACAGGTTACATCAAGTAGCACGAAGTCAATTTTACATGTAGCCTATACCTCAGTTTGAAAACTGAAAGCGTCTATGTTCTCTTGTGCGGCCTGTCATCCGTTTTTGGACGCACAATGCACCCGTTTAAAAAAATCATGACATTGAGAAACAATGGAGTTTTGCCTATTTTGGCTGTATCCCTGTAACACTAACAAACTTCAATTCTGTCGAACTCTTTTCTATAGGTGAAAAAGAGTGCGGCCATTACCTCTGGCACGAGAGCAATAACTGCCACGTCGACACACCAAACTCTACCTATGCTAACTTCTAACTGTTAAAATGAAAAACTTCAGACAGTCCACAGAAGAATTTGGAACGGAGCCTGGCAACAGAATATTGTCATCGATCAGACATTGTGTAAAAACACACAGCCATTTCACACTTATTCCGTGATGATGTTGTGGACATAACCCTTCAATCCTCAGCTAACAGAATCCGCAAGGGAAGTTATTGTGTCGATGGGATTTCCCCTAGACACAGCATTTAGCTTCGACTTCCTCCTAGCAATGAACACCCTCTGTTTCCTCCAAGTTTTCCAACCAAGTCATATGTTCTCCCTGACGTCAATATTTAAAGGGAATATCATATTTTGGTTTTTGTCAAAGAAATACAGAGTCATGGGCAAAAAACAAAACAAAACAAGACAGATACAGTAACAGTCATCTGTGAAAATGTCAGTGTCATACGGCGCCCAATTTGTGAGAAAACAGTGAAATAACAGCCACAGTATTTCTTAAGTATTTTCTCTTTTATTTTTGATCTTTTAAAAGATAAAAAAGATTTTCGGTCGCTGTTTTACTCATTTCTGGATAAATACACCATTTCACGAGCGGAAAAAATGTAACTGTATGTTTCTACCACCACCATCTTCAAACCCTGTAAGTTATACGTAAATATGTGAACATTTCTGTTTTGGTGTCTTACCAAAGTATGATACTACTAGGATGTGTGACCCCGGCTTGTGCACTCATCATCAACATTATCACACGACCCGAACATGATAAAGGTACACACAATATGCAGCTGGGTATAGTTGATCATTGACATGAAATTATAGATTGTTTTTGTGACGGTTTTTATTGTTAGTGGTACAGATTATGTTGCTTTTTTCTCTCTTTCCTTTGTGTGCGATGTCTCAGAATGTCAGAAGTGATGGATAAACAGATATTGTTGTAATTTACATAGGCCTACATGGTGTATCGATATCATTACATCCTGAATTTCAATACCCCAAAAGCCAGCATGTTTTGATGGAGGCTTTCGGCCGAGCATGATCAGAATTTGCAACAGGAGCCCTCTGCGTAATAAGCAAAACCAGAACAAAATTGATCAATTTTACTTTTCTAAGACAGAGCCTTCAACTCAAGAGATTTTGTTTGTTTCACAGTTTAACTATATGCGTTTTTGAAGAGTTGAACAGTGTAACTTTTAACGAGCTAACTCGGATTTGGAGAGAATGTTTTATAATATTTTTTCAAGGGGATCATTTCAATTTGTTAAGTAAGATAATTTCAGTGTAATGTTGAGTTCATGATCTTACTTTGGCCTTTTGGAGTGACTTGAGGAAGATCATGCTGCATTGACCTGTTTATATTTTTTTGACTAAGTTTGGGGGACTTGTTCCAAGGCCAAGAGCTCAGGTTCGAGTCAAAAGACGCTATCAAAATAGGGGGCCTACACTACATTAGAGTTCAAATCAGTCGGGATGACCAACACTATGGAGGACTATGGTTCCATGTTCCCTTCAAAAACAAGTTCCTATTATCTCCGGCTCGGCATGAGTCATTTAGCAGTCACAGGTAACCATTTTAGCAGTTATACGAGCGAACTTTCAGGAAAGAACCAAAACGACAACATCTTCCGCACGATACATGCAGTGCACCTACGTACGAAGAAGACTCGGCTGGGGCATAAGGCCGAACCCTTTCCCCGTTGAAAAGAACTGATGAGACTTCACCGAGTGTCCCCAACAGCTAAAGACAGCCGCAGTCTGAGATGGATGAAAAAAGGGTCTTTAATGACACTGAATTTTACCCGTCCCGTTAGTTTGTATTTTTTTTGTAACATGTTGCACCCCACCCCCAAATTGGACATTTTTACTTCAAGTTAAACTTCAAGCATGGAGGAATAAAACACAGAACCCATCGCCGAGACCTCTAAACGCGATGAGTCTAAATTTACACTGTGCACTCTCTTTGTAACATTTTCAGGGGAAAATTTGCCTGGTTGGTTGTTCCATGATGGAAAAATAAGAAGGGATTCCTTCATGGTTGTTCTGAAGGCCATGGGCTTGACGTAGGCCAACTTACCGTCAATGAGCACCAACTTCAATGTTGTAGCCTAAATATTTCAGAAACTTTGAAGATTTTCAACACAAAGTAGTAAACTGGGCTACACTCTGCCAAAACACAGAAGGGCAGTTCAGCGCTGATGTAGAAAGAGCTCACCATTGAGTGCATCGTGATTTCTTATTGGATAATGAGTTAATCCTAATCCCATGATCACGTGGCCTTATGGATCCAATTGATCTAATCCCGTCCGTAATCCTAACCACGTTGAACACCATGCACCCACCGAGCATGGAGCTATAGCCTCACTCAGCTTGGTGCATATCCAGGATTTAAAACGTGTTCAGTAGATGGGATAAAACTGAAAACACATCACATTATACATGCACACATCCCTAAGATATACGAAGACTTACTCCTTGTAAAACATGTTCATAGCCCACACAAGACTGAGTTTTTTTTTTAACTTTCATCGCACACCTCCTTCACTGAATTGAAGTACAAAGTGAAGTCCTAAAGTATCACATTTTTCCGTGCTGCAGACTGCAGTAGATGCTCGGGAATAGTGATTCTGGGCTGGGATATGGAGGTAGCCCAGTGACTTGACCCTGTTTTATGGGGCTAGGAAAAACCTAGGATACGAGAGAAAGTCCACTTGGCCCTGTCATGGATGGAGGAAGGAAAGTTCCTCCATGGCCCTGTCTAGGGTAATGGAGTAGGTACCCCCAATGACTTGGCCTGATTTGCGGGGCTAAGTAACGGAGTTGCAGTCTGATGACTTGGCCCTGATAGGGTAAGCATACAGAGGTAGTCCAATGACTTTTGTTATGAGGCTGGGGTGTGGAGGTATTTCTGTAAATGGGAACTATCTAAGGGCCTAGGAGAAGACACATTAAGGAGGGTCTCCAATCCAATGACATGATCTGACATGAATATGTAACCTGTTTGGAACTACATGTACAGTATTTTCCTTCATCCATGCCTTGACCCAAACACGTCACCAAACGTACTGCATATAACGGGCTCTTCGCACAAACATTTTCCTTACCGGATGATCCCTAAATCTCCCACGGCATTGTAACACTTCAGGGGCCTTTCCAAAGATTCTTAGCGTGTTTAAACATGCTAAGCTCTTTGCTATGGTATTGTCCAACCTGAAGCCCATGGTCCAGCCATGGAGGAAGGAAAATCCTCCTCCATGGTCCAGCGAAGTTGTAGCGAGTACAGGACTAACTGAAGTATATATACACGCAAAGCAACGTCCAGTTAAAATACATGCATGTAAAATCGCCCAATTTGAAACCTTTAGGTAAAAAATCGTGACCAATCTGAATAATCATAGTCTTCAACGTCAGTTTGAGCACAGAATACAACGTTTGCCTTAAAACTTAAAACACACGGAGCTATGCCGAAAGTACTGCAGTACAACCCCAGTGAGGTATTATAGTTACTGTATTTTTGTGGACTGACTTGAAGTTGATGTCTACTTACCTTGCAGCTAAACTGAGTTGGAGCAGAGAGTGGTCGTCAGCCTCACCGTTAAGATTTACAATCCTCTCGTTTCAGTGGTCATTGCACCCCAGACCGCCTCTACTTCAAACTTGCCCACCGTCAAGACAAAAACCACTCAAGCCTCATATTGGTGTCAAATATTTATTTTCCCAAAGGCGCAGCACTCGGCTAATCTCTAATCATCATTCCAGCCGATCAATTAGTTCTTTTTTTTTAAAGGGAGGTTTTCTCGTTTGAAAAACAGGTGCACATCTTGCCGATTTTCTTCTCCAACGAGATGAAGGCTGGGTTCCGGAAACAAAAGATGACGAGGCATTGTTGGGCCGAGGTTCGCCGGACAATCCCCGACGCCGAACTCCCCAGGGCTCGGTTGGCTTCATCCCTCAACCCTTTCGGCACAAAGCTGCAACTATAAGGACTTTTCCTCTACTAGTCCAAAGCCCTATCATCAATTCCACATCCTTCTCATCTCTTGTTGAACTAGTTTCGACTAAATACTGTCGTCGTCCACTTGTCCCAATTATACAATTTTTGGGTTCCTCCTCGACAACATCTTGAGCTGAGAAAACGAGTAATATGATATCCCGAAGAAAAGTGACTTGTTGAGGAATCGGTTGAAATAAAAAAGAAGAAGGCCAAAAAAAAAGAGTGGAAGTGTTCGTGGCGCGTGCCGGCGTGTGAATGACAGGGCCACGGCGCGTGGCAGCTGCATTCAAACCGCGGTAGGCGGGGCTTAGACCGTCTGCATGAACAATACACCACTGTCGGTGCGCGCCGTGTTGCGAGGTACTCAGGCCCCCCTGCACTACACACAGTAGAGGCTTCTGAGAAATATTATTCAACCAAGTTATCCAAATGTTAAATCCCTGGCTACACTAGTACTACATGCGCAGGTAGGTACGTAATAACGTCGGTACATGAGATACGTACGCACGGTCTGGGTAGCTATAGGTGTGTGCAGTGTGGTGTTTGTGGTTAAAAACCGAAGGGGTCCCAGACACGCCATGTAATAATTGCGCCAGTTCCTGGCATGAGCTCAACCAGGAGCGGAGAAGTTTTTTTCCCCTGGTGCTTGTGCCCCGTAAAAGAGACTGACCTGCCTAATTAGCCGGGTGGAATTAATTTCCAGGGCCATAAAGGGCGCCAATTTGGCTGCTAAATACGTGCTCTATACCAGAGTTCGTGCCCTCTCCTCTATTTTAGCCGTAGCAGGTCTCCTCAGACAACCTACCCGTGTGACCTGTCAATAACTTAGCTGATTTATGCCGAACTGTGTTCAAAGACACCGCCTGTCATTATTCCTCCTTTCTCTCTCATTGGCGTGAACGCTCAGACAGCTGCCAAATCCAGCATTCCGGTTGAAAAGGTTATCCGAGGTCAACAGTTTGCAAAGGAATAGACTTTCTTAATATTGTTGTGTTGTATAGTCTCATAATGAAGGAAAAATTTCTCACTTTATTATGAAATATGATTGTGTACAAGAAGAGGTTTAAGTTCCGCTTCGCGTGTCAAGTCGTCTAAATTCCTTGTAGATTGTTTAATCATGGAGGTAGAAATAGTCTAGTTTAATTGACAAAAACATGAAATAATATATAAACTAACAATGAAAACTGAGTGAGTATTTTAATCATGATCTTGAGGCAAGCTAAAGATCTGGGGCCAAATTCATAGAGCTCCTTAGCACAAAAACAGCCGTGCCCAATAAAACAAACCACCATCGAAAATTCCATTTGGGGCGTAGCGGTTCTTTCCTCGCCTCAGTCACCTCTGTGGACCGGGTTCAAGTCCGGCTCGTTTCACAAGTGGACTGGGTTTTCAGGCCCTGCCTAATTGTTTTACCCAGAATATTACTCTGGGGTTTTCCTCCCACCTCTAAAACTTTATCTTCTTCTCATGTTTCATCAGGCTTGCGAGCTACAGTGCCTTGGGCACTTTTGAGGAATCCTTGGTGTCATTACCAGAAATAAATAATAATTTGATATTCATGGTCAGCTAACAACAGCCAAAGAACAATTTGCAAGTGATACACAACGCACGAGTTAGCAGCGAAGTTAGCAGCTCGTGTGAACATACCCTAAGACAGAAATGTCATGCTTAGCGAGTTTTTCTGCTAAGCAGCTAGCTCTATGAAATGGCCACGGGGATGTTATCACGACACAGAATCATGAGCTGAAATTGTATACCTCAATGTTTGCATACCAGTGGTCTAGGGTAAAGTTTGAGGTATATGCCCTGTGATCGGTCGGCGTAGCCCGTTATCTAATTGTCTCTGAAATAATATTGGCCATTGTTAACAGCCCATAACAAGTAGCCAACCCCAGCTAATTAGAAGCCATGGCCCAAACTGCCGATTTGCACAAAATCGCAAATCGTAAGCGGTTCACACACGGTTGTTAGCTTCTTTTAGGGGGCGATTTCACGAAACCCTCACGATCGATCGTAACTCCAGTTACAAAGGATAAACCATTGTATCCTACGTAGGACTGCAATGCATCTTAAGTCCTATACGATTGATAGTAAGTTACGATGAGTTTGGTGAAATCGACTACACGTGCGGTAGCTCAGAAATGACGAGGCTTTTAGCATAATGCATGCACCCAGAATGGAAACCTGCTTAGTATGGTAAATTTCACAAAGTGAGCTGAATTTTGATATGCTAACAGTAACACTGTTCATAGTGAATAACAATATCACCATAGGCCTATATTATTTTGTGTTCGAAAGCAGCAGAAACCAAACCTAGTTCACGTAGTTCTCAATATTGGGGGCGTTTCGAGTAGAGAATTGTAAAACAGGCAGAATAATTATGTTGACGAACACAAATCGAATGTATATCTCTGCGCTGCTCAAACGCGACGAAGAACCTTTGAAGATGCAGGAATGTTCCCGAAGTAAAAAGTTCACGGCGGACTGAACTTATAGGCTTCGATCAAGTTCCTTCTGGGATCGAAACAGACCAACGATTACGTCGGATACAACTTTCATTCGTCTCAACACCGATGCAAACCCGACACAAATCACTCACTGACTTTTCAATGCGAAAAATCAAAACTTTGACGGGAAAAAAAGTTAACTAAATTCGGCCTACCGTGTCAAAAGCCAAACTGCTTTACCAATTTCCTTTCTCGAACATCACTGCAGTGTCAGTGATGAATACATTTTAACAAAATGGCGGGCGCGAGCACTTAGCGAAATTGAAACCTAGACAATAATGACGACCGCTCATTCTGGAGAAACACTAAGGATTATAAATTACCCAATTAAGAATATAGCTTGTCAATTTGATTCCACGAATTAGCATGCACGCATGCAGCGATATTCTAGACCTCGCCTTGTACCAAAAAATAATTAATCTCGGTGTCTTAATCCCCAGCGGGGACTGATATAGGGGGTGAGGGAACCAGGTGCACGGGGGAAAAATAATGACTGACCGCGTAATTTACAGTTTCATTTGAGAGGAACTCCGAACAATGCTCACAGGACGGCCCGTGATATTCGTGGGACTAGGGGGAGGTATGCCGACTCATGGCCCGGTGGAGAACACCTGCATCCATGCAACCGCTTCGGTGAGTGGTGATCGGGAGCCGCGCCCCTGCCTGCCGCATAAATCAACCAAATTATTCTGAATATCGTGATGATGATGGCGAGGTATGCAGATCAGCGACGAGTTCTCGGGTGGGAAATACACTGCATTGTGGCGGAGTTCTATTACGAACGGGGGCCAATTGCTTAAAGGTAATATCATACTTTGGTTTTTATCAAATAAATACAGATTCATTGGCAAAAATATCAAGACAGATACAGTCAAGTGTGAACATTTCAGTCCCACTTTTTGAGAAAACAGTGAAAAACAGCCACAGTATTTCTTAAGTCTTTTCTCTTTTATTTCTGATCTTTTAAAAGATCAAAAAGATTTTACGGTCGTTGATTTACTACTTTCTGGATAAATACACCATTTCAGGCGGAAAATCTTAACGGTAGGTTTCTATCACCACCATCTTCATACCCTGTAAGTTATACGTATAAATCTGTGAACATTTCTGTTTTGGTTTCTTACCAAAGTATGATACTACCTCAAGTTAACACCAACATTTGCTAACCATGACATTTCTGTCCCAAGATTACCAAATGTCCATGGGCTGTGTATCTTACATTTGCGATTGTTCTTTGGCTGTTGTTCGTTGACAATGTCAAATGGAATGTTTAATGGTGGTTTAATTGTTTTATCGTGCAAGATATTTTAAGCTAAGCATATTTTTGTGTGCTTATAACATCTCCATGAAAATGGCCTCTGACCTGTTGGCTTGGTTAGCATCATTTCTTTGCCGACGTGGGCCGGCAACTCATGGCGTGATATTAATATACATTGTATATAGGCCTACCTTTTTCCCGGGTCAAGTGGTGGCGCTGTTCCGGACGCCATCTTTGGGGTTGAAATCAGAAAAAAAGTCAATAAATATAATGTATAATGATGTAAATTGAAAGGTTTAGTAAATTTAATCGGTTCAAATACTTCAAGTATCAATGTAATACATAATTGCGATAATTCGACCTTAGTAGGACAAAACTTATGACACAAAGATGGCGCCACAGGACGCCCTCATTAGGCGAACTTGGCTAATATAGAAATGACAGGGAATGCTGTGGAACAGTCGCCATAAGTTGCCGCTGAACTATGGCGGTAGAAATGGCTACCTCCATGGCTCAACCAGAGTATGAATGATACTTAATACTGCTTGCAAATCTAGACCAAAAAGTCCCATGGTGTACTACAGTAATACAAAGTTGTTTTAACAGCTCACTCAAGTATACCATTGTCCAGTTGTCAAACATTTAGCATTAGTCCCTTGATAATTGATATAGGCTATAGGCATAGCTTGACCGTCGACCACCGCGTGAAACTACATAAGTGTACAAGGCATACCCCGCCCCTGCTCTGCCCCTATACAAAAAGGTCAACACTGGTATAAACCTACAAAAACCACACAAGGGAATTGTGGAAAAATCCAACCTTTTCAAAGAGTGGAATCATCTACTTCTGACAGCACGTGATGACTAGGAATCTAGGTGTTGGCCCAACCAATGCATTCAATGTCCCTTATATCCATCACCGTGCGACTGGGGTTCGATTCTCCCTCCGACTGACATGTGGATTCAATCTGGGTTGGGTCGGGTATTCGGGTAGAGTCGGATCGGGTATTCGGGTAGAATCGGGTCGTGTATTCGGATAGAATCGGATCGTGTATTCGGGTAGAGCCGGATCGGTGAAAATGAACAATGTTCTGAAGAATCCAACATTCTCCAAGGCAAAACTGCATAAGATAAGTAAAAAATGTCTTCACAACATAGTGAAGACATTGCACGTGAGCTGCCATGCTCCCACACGGGAGCAATAATTATAAGGATGCACCCAAGTAAATCAACTCCCATAGACAACAGTAATAAATCCTAATACATGTATTGTACTTCAAAAATCATTATTTTAGAAATACTCAGAACTCTCACAGGTGTTCAAGTTGCAAACATGATGATGAACATGTCACATTTCATTTTCTTTTCATTTAATGGTGGGTTGACCATTAAACTTTTGAGATATATACATTCTCAGCTGGCTACCCCCAAAACAAGGTATTGATCACTCCAGTCAAAGAAGCCATAAAAAAAAAACATCCCTCTGCAAAGCGGCTGAAATAGACCCACTTTCTCACCAAATTGAATCACAAAAATGGTCACAAATGGAAGCCCAGAGTCCAGGCAGGAGGCCTAGTGCCAGCCATATTCCTTCAATCCCTCAGTTTCATAGCTCTCTGAAATCTCTCATTTGTAATCCATTGAATGCTTAACTTTTATTAATGAGCTCGGCGGACGGATTTTTGGACTATTTACTTGGATGCACCCATAACCAACATCAAGACTGGTGGTAAAAAAAGTGGTGCGGTGGCAAGAAGATGACGTCACAAAAGTTGTCCTCTTCACGGTCGCAAAAATGAGTCATATATCACGCACAACTCCAGGTGTTCACATCGGCTGTGCTTTCACAATGGTTGTGTGTCACACTCCTCAATATGTCCGCCTATTGTTGCCCTTCAAGTGTTTGTATAATTAAAGGGAATTTTGCAAACCTCAAAATGTCAACACAAACGATCCATAATACAAAACATGTCCAGCTTATGATGGATTAAGTTTGTAACACCACTTCTTCTTCTTCTTCTCAGAAGACCACATTTTATACTTTCTTAAAAACAATTCACTACAGTGGTCAATTTTCCCGAAGAAAAACAAGGAATAATACTTGACCAGTGGTATGACTATTATAAAGTATATAACTACACATAAAAGAGCTTCTTTCACCCACATGTTCTTGTCCTCTGTCATTTAGCCTTCGAGAAAGATCCTGCTATAGGATCGAAACGTCAGGCCCTCCTAACTCTTTAGAAGCATTTGATATATTTCAGGTCATTTTGGCTGATGAGCAGTTTGCAGCAGTTGATTACTTGTATTGTACATATAAAAGAAGTTATAGGTTTACGACCGCGCCTGAAAAAAGTGTTCCACTAGCGAAAGGTGTAAAAAGAAAAGTGATGAATGTTTTGCTGGGTAATTTCGTCAACTTGTGCATCTCTGAACTATTGTCAAAGTTTAAAACTCCCTTGAAGTTTGGTTCCATTGTGAGCCTGGAACAGCTGCGTGATATACGGAATTTAAATGTATGCCTACATGTACATTCACACAGTAATCCGGCCTCTACATAAATAGCACAATATGCGACCAACGTGCGTGAAACCGATTTCAATCAAATAAATTCCACTATACTTTAAGTACTTAGCACTCTTTTAAGAACAGCATATAAAATCTACAAAAGTTAAAGCTTTTTTTTTTCCCAAACTGTTGATGATTGAATTAAAAACTTTTTTTTTTTAATTTTTTTCCCACCTGTTTATTTTGCATGTTTGATCGTAGATAACCGGGTCGGTTCGGTACACATCAAAGAAACACGTGGGATATCTTTACGTATTATTTCTCCGTTTTTCTGTCTTTTTTGTTTCTTATGGGGGACCGGACTGCGTGCCGCTGGCTACCGAATGGGGAAATGAAAATCGATGCTGCTTGTCGACGGCTGTTTCATGAGTGATTGTAATGTCGGAAAGCTGAACGACATAATAAGTGACATAATACATAGGCCCCACTGGAAATGGTCGAAGTGTTCTAATCATGCGTTGTGAAGTTTCTTAAAGAGGATGTTGAACACTCAACAAACCTCGCTTTATATTTGTTAGAAATATTATCCTTAAATAACTTGAATTGAGACAAAATATTTATCTCACACTGAACACAGAAGGAGAGTCTTTTTAAATGATTGTTCTCTCAGCCCGCAAGCTCCCCAAAATTCAGATTCTCTGATTTTCGTCAATGGGGGCAGCAGACAAATCTGTCTGATTTCGTGACGTCAGATATGGCAGCCTTTTCTTTTGAACAAAAAGCACCCTCTTTAAGTTCCAAAGTGGGGGCTACAAAGTGCAGTCTCAATCAGGCATTTATTGCTTCGCTGCCTATTTAAAAAAAAACGAAGCAAAAGTGACGGACAACGTACAGTCGTACAGCTATAGCAAAACCATGGTTCATTAAAAAGCAAAAAAAACCATCGCTTCTTGGTAATAATCTGTTCTGCGGAACTTGTTGCTATAGCTAAACGGTTAGTCTTGCTAGGATCGAAACGCGTCAGGCCCTCCTAACTCCAAGAAAATTATGATGTTAAAGATTGACTAGAAAGGTTATTATACTTCTGTAAGAATGGATAACTATAATCATCGCCATGAAATAGTCGTCGACTGCAAACTGGCATTTTCTTGCCTGCACGTCCAAACAATGGGCGCGCACACCTGCATACTTGTCCCGTGTGAAGCGATATTACAGGGATTCCACTTCTAAAAATCAACAATGCCTTTACCCCCTAACAAAAAAAAAAAAAACCACCGCACACTACTACACACATTATACACAAACGCCAAAATATGTCAACATTGAACTGTAAACACGGTGAAAATTGGCACTCGGTCACGGTCGCAGGCTCACACAGTCCAAGCGCAGCTGGGCTGGTTCCCCCCAACCACTTTTTCTTTGAAGCAGTTATGTTAGTCACCCACCCCCCAAATCCGCGTCCTTTTTTCGTTCTTTCTTTCCCTTTTCTCTGAAAATCTTTAAAATTGTGTGCCAGGCTGTGTTACATGTGTGTATAAGTACAATACAAAAAGGTGTCGTTTATATTGTTAATACCTTATATAGGCCTATAATTGACAATATCTTTGCCCTTGTACTGTGTAGTTTTTGCAGGTGGGCTTTTTGTGAGCGCGCAATGACCCACTCCATTTTGACCGCAGTATCATAAAGCGTCACGCAGGTGAGAATTGGGCATTATGAAGGGGATTAAAAAAAAAGGCAAATCTTGACACCCGTTGATGAAGTTTGAAACAAACAAAAGCACATTGCTGTATTTGGTGGGGTGTTAGAATCATGTTGAAGTCACGGAAGATCAACAGGAACGTTCAACCTTCATTTCGGGTTCAACATCATTTGCAGAATATAAAATGTGGTGGGTTGTTTTAATGGTTAAAAAACTTAACGGTACATGTATTATCATACTTTGGTTTTTGTCAAAGAGATGCAGATTCATGGGCAAAAATATCTAGAAGATACAGTATACCAGTCATCTGTGACATTTCCAGTCCCATACGGTGCCAACGTTTTGATAAAACAGTGCAAAAACGCCCACAGTATTTAAACAATCTTTTCACCCTTATTTTGTTATCTTTAAAAAATAAAATAACCAAAATTGTTTTTGGTAATTGGTTTTACACTTTTAAGGATAAAATATACAGCATTTCAGGCAGAAACATTTTTAACGGTTATGTTTCTTTCATCACCCCCTTTATACCCTGTAGGCCTAAGTTATACATGTAGGTATAAATCTGTGAAAATTTCTGTTTCGGTATGCTACCAAACTACGGATAGTACAATGACGTCATCACGCTCCTTTTCCTCAAAGAGGATCAACTCCAGCTAACAAATGCCCGCAAAAACATGTATTTTTGGACACAAAACATGAGCATAACAAGAGGGTATTGACTTTTCCTGGTTTATTCGACATACTCTTCAAATTAGGACCTCAGTATAAGAACAATTTGTCAATCGTTGGAGTTGATCTTTAAGGTAGCACTTAAAAACCCCATTCAACTTCAAGCGCTTGGAAACGTTCGCTTAGCTTCGTCGTAACTGGTGGCAAGCATAAGCATAAGCATTTCCATCTCAACGATAACAAGGAGTCGCCTCCCGGGGTTGCACCACATGTCATGACATGAATCACGGCCAAAATGACACATTAACATGTCACGGTAAACACAACAAGGTCGCCAGTCAATCTTCAACTAGACCAACCCCAATGTTGAGGGCCAAACTCATAAATCATGTATACAGCCTCAGATCACGGTGGCGAGTCGCGGAACTTGCAGGCAACAAGGGTGTCGTTCTCGGGGTTAGAACCGGATCGAACCCCGAGATTTTTTCCCCACCCTTTTCACACTTGAGTACATGTATTTTCAACCCCAAGCCAACCCGGGTAGGACGGCCTAGCCCGCTAGCCGGATTGAAATCAACCCTGGTAGGGAGCAGGGTTGAAAATTATATGAGCCGGTTCACCATAAACGTAGTGTGAATGTTGCGTCTCTTCGATCCGGTTCAAAATCTTTCCGGGCTGAACCGGAGTGGATCCGGGATGGTTTCAACACGGATCGAAAAGGAGATAGTGTGAAAAGGCCTCTAGAGCTGCTCAGTGTGCCAGCCAAAACTCCTTAATAAGAATGTTATCCTCAGCAAACAATGGCCAAACAAGTCAACAGCAGTAAACATCACATGGACATTTAGTTGGTAACCATGTAATACAGTACATGCATCAAGGAAGACTTTTCATGCTTAAGCTAATATTTTTGTGCTTAAGCAGCTCTATGAAATTGGCCCCAGGAACAAGATAATTCAAAGAGAGCTCAGATACACGTAAATGGTATGCCACTTGGGGTTCCAAACTTTCCAGTTGGCGCTTCCCTGTACCGAACCACGTAGCCCCATGATTGCACCGTACGCATAATCAAAAGAAATGCGAGACTCAAAACCAAATTTAAAGACATCACTCGTCAGAATATGCCATAATGTGCTTCTTGGATATCACAGTTCTTAGACCATGGGGTCGTATGCCCAACACTTTCCCTCTCCGCCAAAATTAATGCCCAGCTCCATGCATGAAGGAAGTCCAGACTTTGGCATCCTTTCTCTATGGTCCTACCATGGAGCAGGCCCTTGCTCTGTGATCAAACCATCCCATGGCAAGCTTCTTTTTTTAGAATATTTTAATTTAGAGAATAGGAAGAGAGCCAAAAAAGTTACTCTATAATGGTTTCAGCAACAATAGTCAAAGTGACAAGCGTCTGTATCGTTTTGCATCAGCCATGTCCAATCGGGTGGTCGGTCTTTGCAAAGTCTGAGAGCGACAAAAGGGGATCCCTGAGCAAAGACGGTGAGAAGAGACAGACAGACAGGCCACTATCCAAAAGTATCCATGCAGGAGGCAGGAAGGTCTCTGTCCAAGCATGAAGCCTTCCTCCATGGTCCAAGCATGGTCCAAGCATAGAGCAAGGGAGAGCAAACCCTCCGCCGTCCTTGCCCCGATTTCTCTGCATTGAGCCCGTGACAAAACCCAGACGCAGCACCTTATACTAGTGTCTCTCCCTCCGATCCCCTTACCCCCCTTTTCAACAAAACTTTGTTCCCGCGCCTTCCCCTTTTCCCACGTGTTTGTAAACAACGACTTTCGGCATGTCGGTCTACACCCCCGTCAAGGCAGCCGAGCTCTATTCATCGGGCCAGACAAGCCGGCGCCGTCCTCAGGTGGGCATGAATAGGGGGGTTATAGCTATAGCTGAGAAGGAACCACAGACGCGATCGGGGCTTGCTGTAGCCGCGCACGTGTGTGGAGTTTGGGGCTGCCGCAAACAATAGGGTATTACATCGAGTGGTTTATTGAGGCCACAATGGGCCCTTTGGGCAAGGAGATAAAGAGGCGATTACCAAGGCAGTGGTGATCAAGTGGACGGAGAGCTGGATAGGGAGGGCCTCCGTCACTACTACATGGCTTCCTTGGGTCTGGTCTTGGCTCTGGTTGGTGGGTGTCAGAGAAGTAAAGAGTCTGATGGAAAATCATCAAGGCAAATACAAGAGTGTTCTTGATGATACTCTTCTTATTAAATCCATATGATATTGTCTGCCACACTGACAATCAATCACAAGCATCTCCATTGTTCAACTGGCCAAGTTTTATAACTTTTTTTATTCAAAGGCCGTCGGTAAAGATCCTGCAAGGGCTAGTGCTAGGATCGAAACGTGTCAGGCCTTCCTACCTCCAAGCATGGATGAAGGGAAAATACCTTCCTCCGTGCTCCAAGCTTTTTTTAAGGTCACATCAACCATGGAGGAAGCCTCCCTGCATCAACCAAAGATAAAGAAAAGGGAGTATACTTGTATAGGTCTACGAAGTATCACGGACAAGCTCTAACAACTGCACGAGGTGGTTCAGAACCAAGCCCAAAGCTCAGCAGAGATCTCTGTCGAGTTCTTTTCAAGACTCTTCAAATCCACTTAGTCATCTCCTTGTCTTGTGGAACTTGAAGCATTTTTCCTCCATCTTGGAGAAACGCTGATTAAACACCAAGATTTGCAGAGGAAAAGAGATAAGGCCACGCCATGCAAAACATCGAATGAGCAGATGCTAGATAAACCATAAATCGTAAAATAATGAAGTATAATCTTGAAACTTCATGATATTGTTTGAGCATGCATTCCGCTTATTTCCTCCATGTTCACACACTGCTTATGTAGGGAATTTTATGGAAGACGGAACATGGAATATTGTTCTTCCTAGCATGGAAGGAGTTTCTACCTCCAGTCCATGTTCCTACAGTAGCTCCATACACAGACTAGTCATTGGCATGTGACTGAACATGGAGGTAGAAATAGTACCTCCATGGTTTGAAGGATGCTTCGCCTGTGGGTTTGATGGTTGGTGGTCGACAAGCTGGCGCTATCCGTATCAGCATGGAGGTAACAACTCCACTGTATAACCATGGAGCTCAGAAGAGACTCCATATTCCTCCATGGCATAACGCACACGTGAGACCTTGGCATGAAGTGCCAAAGGGTGTGGTCCCACCTATACCAACACACATCATTAGATTCTTGACGTGACTGACGGCCAAACCCCCAAATTCCCCGAAGCCGTAAATTATACACCCACACGGTTCCGTTTTTCCTGTTACAGACACATTTTTGTTCTCACGAGTCACGACCAGGTGCCAAAGCTAAAGACAATTCGTCCGGAAGTCCGCATGCAGACCCAGCAACCACAAGTCACAACACTGTTATAGGGAGGGACATGGAAGAACATCCTCCATGGGAGAACTAAACATGATTTTGGTGGTTTACAAATTACAAGTTTAAACGTTTACAACACCCTGACCGTCTGGCCATGGCCTGACCGAAAGCGGACCGAGTGAAGTCTGTAACTCAAAAATCTGAAGCTTGTCGGGTTCATGTTCCAACAGACGTTTCCACAATCAACAGAAATATTCACAAAAAAGCAATCATTTCCATATTTTGAATGATTCGAAACATGTCTTTAAACTTGGTAGTATTATACTTTGGTAAGAAACCAAATCAGAAATGTTCACAGATTTACGCATAACTTTCAGGGTATGAAGATGGTGCTGGTAGAACCATACCGTTAAAATTGTTCCGCCTGAAATGGTGTATTTATCCAGAAATTAGTAAAACAACGACCGAAAATCTTTTCGATCTTTTAAAAGATCAAAAATAAAAAGAGGAAATACTGTGGCTGTTTTTTCACTGTTTTCTCAAAAAGTGGGCACCGTATGGGACTGAAATTTTCACAGATGACTGTTACTGGATCTTTCTTGATATTTCTGTATTTCTTTGATAAAAACCACAGTATGATATTACCTTAAACCGACAGAGTTACGTAGACTGTATTATATGTAAAAATGTAATTGTGATCCAACTTATTGGCGTAAATATAGGAAGGCACCGTAAATTAAAAGCAATATTTTTCTAGATTCACCAATGTCATCCCTTTGCAGACTCGCAACATATCCCTTTTCACCAAAAAGAGGGCACTTTTACACGAATATTAATGATTTGCATATTGCCATTTTACTTCGCATAAATTAAAGATGTGTTCCAAAATGTCAAAAATATCAGAAACATGTGTGACATTCTTGACATTTATATTATACTTGAATCGATCTTAATTTGCTAAGTTTTACAAAGCTACATATATTTCGATGAATTTTTTTATCCGATTTTGTGTCTAAAGATGGCGGACGATACAGCGCCCTCACTTGGCAAATATGGTCCATGTCTGAGAAAATTTAAAAAGAAAATAAACACTTGTGGCATGTACATTTCCTGTGTTTACAACGAAACAATAGACTTCCAGGATTTCTCCCTGTGGGAAATATTTTATTATCAAGCTTCTCAAGGCAGGCCGACTTTTAGTTGTCGGGCCCCACGCCATGCCATCGTCAAGCAAAATCCGATACAGGGAAGGCCATACAAATTACCCGCTTCACTAGATCGTGGAGGTTACCCACCTGTATTAAATACAATTCATCCACTGTAGCAGGTGTCTCTTTGTGCACGGCTCACTTTTGAGTTTGACCCGATGATCGGTCCGCTGGTTGAAATTAGCTTCTGAATGATAATAAAAAACATAAATAAGTAAATAAATATCAACCGTGGGAACGGCTTTATTATTATGGCCAAGCACGGGATATTTAATTACCAAAACTGAGAATCACACGGTCTTGACTGGGCATGAATATTTAATGGCCGTGTATAATTCCAGTGTGTACATCTGTCTGTGGGTTTTTTCATTAGACGGGTGGTATTTTGATACGCGTGGGAAGAAGATGGTAGGAGGTCGTCCTATGTATGGCGCTTGGTGGCGCGTTGACCCATCTGACGTAATGCATTGTGGATTTTAATGATTATATTTTTGTTGTTGATAGAGCTTGCTTAATGAGCAGTGACCATCTGTTGTGGGCTAAGGAATGAGATGGTGGGGATCTATGGTTTGACAGCGTCAAATGGACCTAAGAAATATTAATGAACATTTCCGTGTATTTTTTTTTATAAACTCGAAGTCAAGAAAGATTTGAGGCTTTGCATGCTGACAATTGGTATATGGATCGTGTTTGAGACGTCTCCCGATGAAGACTAGAGCAGGCTAGTCGAAACGTTGAGACCTTACGAGAGGTTTCTTGATGAAGACTAGAGCAGGCTAGTCGAAACGTTGACACCTTACGAGAGGTCTCCTGATGATGACTAGAGCAGGCTAGTCGAAACGTTGAGACCTTACAAGAGGTCTCCTGATGATGACTAGAGCAGGCTAGTCGAATCGTTGAGACCTTACGAGAGGTCTCCTGATGAAGACTAGTGCAGGCTAGTCGAAACGTTGAGACCTTACGAGAGGTCTCCCGATGAAGACTAGAGCAGGCTAGCTAGTCGAAACGTTGAGACATTACGAGAGGTATCCTGATGAAGACTAGAACAGGCTAGTCGAAACGTTGAGACCTTACGAGAGGTCTCCTGATGAAGACTAGAGCAGGCTAATCGAAACGTTGAGACCTTACGAGAGGTCTCCTGATGATGTCTAGAACAGGCTAGTCGAAACGTCACTTACGAGAAGTGCGAAAGTACAAACGATTCTTACATGGTATTCCCGCAAACCTATCCACATAAACTCGAAGTAAAAAACTCGAAGTCTTTTAAATTTAAGGCACATAACGATACCAGCGCAACATACATTGGGAACGGTGTGTCAATGCAAATCGTAAATAACTCGCTGTTGTAATGTATTATTCAGTATTATCTCAACAGGTGTATACAAATTTACAAAATATGTAGAGCTGCAGACAGAAACATACACCGTTTCCGTCGTATTAAAAGAAAGGAAATCTGGGAAACAGGTGGCCACCATAAAACATTAAATGCACCGGTTGTCAATATTGACCGTTTTCATCTCGCCATACCATATTCCTTGTATTACAGTCCCACTGGGCATCCCATGTTCAGTGCAAGCGTCCTGGCATTACATCCATGCATGCCTTCCGCGCAATTCTCAGATTATAGGCCTAATGGGAGGATGAAGGGAAATGGCTCCATGGAAGATCCGATGTCATGGAAACGTCATGACAACCGTTCGCGCCACTTGAAAAGAGAGACAAGTGGGAGGGTGGTTCACAGTAATGAATATTATTAATATTAATTATAATATTATATCATTGGCAGCAGCTGCAGCCTATACAATAACTCTTGCTTATAAAAAAGTTATAATCCTGAAAGGCAGGAATTGGGAAATACCTTTCCCTTTTTCCTAAAATTTGTACTATAAAAGGACTACAAACGGATTCCTTTCCAGTTGAGGGAATTGGTTCTAAGTATAGCCCCATTCTCCCAGTTTATTAGCGTAATGGTGTCACATCCGTATAATGTACAAGATGTATAGATGGCGTATCAAAACTCGTTTGACATTTCTTTTACTTCTAAACAGTTTTCGTCCATTTTGTTGGTCTGTCTGTCTGTCTGGTGGGCATGGGGACATGTGCAAGGAAGGGAATTCCAATATCCAAACTATGTTCCCAAGACACACCAGCTGATTCCAACAACCATCACTGTCCGGAATCAAGCAGCTCGCTTCTTCAACGGTGGCTGGATTCGAACCCACAACCCGTGGGTCGCCACAGCAGATCTTGAGATCCAAGGTTCCGTTGATCAACACGGAACACGTGGTCGTTTTGTCAGCAGGAGAATAGAAGAAAAACCAACTGGTGGCGCTCTCGTTACAATTTGATGGCTTCTAATAATAATGCACGTCCAATGAGAGGTGTTGAGATATTTGCGGCAAGCGGCCAGCGCAGCGCCGCGTCAGCCGTCCCCTCTCGCTTCTGAGCCCCATCAGCACGGCGTTGCCTTGGGCCACGGTGGTCGTAAATTCGTGGCTGGCCAAAGCAAAGCCTGCAATTTGTCGAGGACTGAAAGACATGGGATATTGGAGACTAATGGCCGTGTACAGTAACCGCGTTGTATGTAATGAAGACAGCAATAATAGGCTACTGTATAAACCAATGGCAGCAGACGTCTAGTCTAGACTCCACATGGCAGAACGATAGTTGATATGGCATTTATTTTTGGTGGTCACTCGGTATCGTGATGCCAACGGGAAGGAAAATACTACAGCTTCTTGACTTCAGCTGGCACCCATTCTAATGTGTCCCCTCTTTAACCTTTTCCTTGTATTAGTCTTAACCTCGAAAAATTCACCGATTCAAAACAATCAAAATCGAGTTGAAAGGTTTTTTTAACCACAACTGTTGAAAACGTTAAGGTTATTACCCTTCTAAAGCAACCCCATTCTTTACATTAAGATTCACAAACATGCATATTTTGTTCGTGAACTCCGCGCTAGACCCACACTATAAATTACAGAGATCGGTGATCAGAATGGATCGCCAAATATAAATTTATGAATAGTGTATCGGTATACCGCCCCCAACGGCAGGCAATTGCTCTGTGTTTTTGCCAGGCCTGCACGATTTATACCGTTGAGGGCGGTATACATAGAGTTGGTTTGATTTGGCAGAATCGCCCATTAATAATTATGTTGAGTCCCAACGAATTTAATTTTACATCATAATGACATTCAGGCATTCATTAGATGATATTTTTCTTTCCGACTCAAAAACTGAAGTATTCAGCTTTAGGACCCCGAATCTCAGGAAAAGTAAACAATATCAAGTAAATACCAAGTGCCGCAAAAAAAAAAAAAAAACATTTACAGCTTTTCAAAGCCATCACTCAGTACAAAACCATGGTTAAAGGAAATTATCATACTTTGGTTTTTGTAAAAGAAATACAGAATCAGGGGCAGAAATATCAAGAAAGACACAATAACAGTCACCTGTGAAATGTCAAGTCCCATATAGGCCTAGTGTGGTAGTGGCCACCTTTTGAGAGAACAGTGAATAACGCCAAGGGTGTCTGTTCACCGGTTATTTTTTATCTTTAAAAGATCAAATTTGCTTATGGTCATTGGTTTTACTCTTTTTGAGATAAATACAGCATTTCAGGCAGAACAATTTAAATGGCATGTTTCTACCAGAACCATTTTTATACACTGTGAACAAATTGTTTTTGGTTTCCTATCAAAGTATGATACCTTTAAACTTAATATGAACCATCAAAATCTCCACAAAGGTCTCGCATTTCTTTAGAAGTCAAAGGGAGATATAAAGGTAAGGGTGTACTCTCCGGTACGATACCTATAAAGGGAATACAACAACTTTTTGTAAAGAGACTTACTTAAATATACGTTTATGGTGTCCTCTTCAATAATAGCAAGGTTAAATTTGTGGAAAGAGGCTAGGGCTTTGATTTTTGAGGGAAATTATGGGGTAAAAACAGTAATGAAGACGCGACTTTTCACGAACCACGTAACAGCTGCAGACGATAATATGGTCTAGTGTCTGCTCTCATTGTGTTGACATTTGATACGTTGGTTGTAGGTACCAGACTAAACTAGACTACCCAGACCAGACAAAATGGCCAACGAGCTGTTTTCAAGTTTGCAACTAGTAAGAAAAGTGTATTCTTACCCTGAAATGTTGCACAAAATTCTTCTTTCTGAGGTTTTAAGGACTCGGGAACTTTGGCTGGAAGTTAAAAAACATCATTTTGGAACAGTAGAAACTATACACGGGTTTACACCATGGCGGCCATCTTAGATTTTGATCGCAACTTCAAAACGAGGCACTTCCACGCATGCGCACATTTCGAAGTGAAAGCCGGTCCATTGTCGAAGTCTCGAAGACAATACACGGGTTTACACTTCGGCGGTTTTGATCGCGACTTCAAAATGAGGCACTATCACGCATGCGCTTTTTTCGAAGTGTAAACCTGTGTATTATGTTGTTTTTATTCCCTTATATGGATCGTACCAACAGTACACCCTTACCGATATGGAGTAAAAACAAAAATCACCCACCTGTCAAGAACCTTGGCCAGCACATAATCAGCAGGGTGATAAAATCTCTGTTCCGAGTACTAAGTGTCAGTAATTTAGTGTCACTAAGTGTCACTGGTCACTCATGGTCCTTTTCCTACCTCCATGTAGGTACATTTATTCAACGTCCAAGATGTTTTTACTTTTAAAAAAGTTTGAGATTGGATACTCATAATACGTCGCAAGAGGGCGCTATCACTAAATAACAGACGTCGAAGACGTTGAAGATAGTCGTGACAACTTCAAACGGTTTGACACTAAAAATGGCTGCTCGTTTTGTGCACCTCGTGTGCCTACATCGTTGGCGACCATTTCCGTGATGTATAAGCGACCATGCTCACAACGTTGGGTCCGTCGCGACGGAGCTCTCTCCACATCTAGCTGTTGAGTTTGCACAGATCGTGTATGATACGTGCGCAGCCATCTTGATTCTGGCGAACTTCAAAATATTATGTCAATAGCGCCCTCTTCAGTCTCATGTTCGACTAGACTGTTTCTCTAGTCCTATCCTTACTCGTCACATTATGAAAATTCTACCAGACTTCTACCAGAACCAGGGGCCAATTTCACGACGCTGCTTAGCACAAAAATTAGCTAAGCATGACATTTCTGTCCTAATAAAAACAAGGTTAACAACCAAATTTCCATGTTTTGCGTCTCACTTGTGATTGTTGTAATTGGCTGTTGTTCACTGACCAATTAATATCAAGTGAAATTTGTAACGGTGGGACGCCTGTTTTATTGGGCAAGACATTTTTGTGCTAAGCAAATTGTTGTGCTTTGCAGCTCCATGAAATTTGCCCCTGGAGATTAATGTTACAATAAAGTTCTGGATGAACCATGATTAAATTATGTTTATGTTCGAGATATTTTAAGCCATGGATAATATCTTATTCAATTGGTTAAAGGTAGTATCATACTTTGGTCAGAGACCAAAACAGAAATCTTCACAGATTTACGGGTATGACGATCGTGGTGGTAGAAACATACCGTTACATTTTTTCCGCCTGAAATGGTGTACTTATCCAGAAATCAGTAAAACAACGACCAAAAATCTTTTTGATCTTTAAAAAAAAATTAAAAGATCAAAAATAAAACAGAAAAGACTTTTCACCGTTTTCTCAACTTAAAGTGGGCATCGTACGTATAGGATTGACATTTTCACAAATGACTACCTGTCTTGATATTTTTGACCATGAATCTGTATTTCTTTGATAAAAACCAAAGTATAGTCTAAAATAGCCTAGGCCTGTAGCCTAATCATCAATGCTCTTATCGTGACGTCATCATCACCAACCTGGCTTGGTCCAATCAAATATCAGTATTTCGACGGTAGAGGAGTGACTGGGTAGCCATTTAGGATAGGTTAAAAGTAGGTCTATATTGTAATTGAAATACAACTGTCACCCAAAATATCACCAGCATAGTTATCACGGATGCGTTAACATACAGATGTTGCCCTATAGTGTATAACGTACGTAATGCGTGTTGAGTTACCGACAACCTCGTGAGTGAAGTTCCCTCTTTTTCTATCAAACCAGCCGTCGATCACGAAGCCCTACAGTCGATCGTAGCTCGAGTTACGAAGGATATTACCAATCGCAACCTACATAGGGCAGTAATGCGATTAGTGATACGATGGGTTATAGTGTCTTTAAGCCCAGTGTCTTACTGGCTTCTACTGTTCCGAAATGAGAATTTAACTTGTAGCAAATGTTCCTGGGTCCTGACAACCCTAGATTGAATATATTTTGACAATATTTTAGTGTACAAAAGGTTTACTGTAAAAGCTAATAATTGTCTAAAAATAACCCGGGTGAGCTAAAAGACACTAATTACCCCGATTCGATTGATAGTAAGTTACTTTGAGCTTGGTGAAATCGACCCACTGGGCAAGGTTCCATTCCGCTATTAACCATCGTGCCAGTCAACCTGACTCGGAAGATTCTGCACAGCACAATGCCCTACACAAAGTAGGCCTAACACTGTACTACGCGACATTGCTGTATGGCTTTTAATTATTTTACGAATTCAACTGAAATGACAGAGACGGTACCATTGTCTGTAGCAGCAGTTAGCTTTATTAGTCAATGGGTATAAAAGCTTCTGATCAATTATTTAATTTCGTCTGTGCGTAAGGCAAGGAAGTTACTCAATATATAAAATATCACAAGCACTTACAAGTTTTAATTTTTTTAAGGCTAAAAGCAACGTGTCTTTTTTTCAGGGAATGCTTTCGAATTGTTTGTTCTGTAAACATGACGTCATCACAGCGGTTATATTTCATCCGAATTTTGAGTACCGTAGTATTCGTCAATGATTTCAAAACTGCAAATAAGAACACAAACATTTTCCATTGAATTTACTGCACTCGCCACATGGAATTGGAATGACAAGGTTTTGTTGAAAATTGTGTACACACGGCACTTCATGTGAATTTCCTCATGAAACCCATAGGGGGCGCCCTCACACCCGATTACGTCATCTAGGCAATTAGCATTCTTTACATGGTGTAGATTTACCTCTAAAAATAATTGAAATTAAAGCTTTGTGATTTTCTTTTACAAACTTTTGGTAATTGTGAACAACTGTGACCCTCTTTAAATATTCATGCATAGTTTGCACCCACTTTCCCCAAAAAATAAAATAAAATGAATTTTCTGAAATTAATTGGCTTTCCCTTGCTATCTTAATCATTCACACTCCGTTTGATAAGTGCAAGCTGCATCATCACTTCCAAATCTGCAGGTTTTAGATAATGGTTTCATATTTTTATCTTCAAGAAAATAATAAACAGCGCCCTCATCTGACAGGGGTACTACAAAAGGAGGCAATCACTACTTGAGCTTCTCATCTTTAACTAACTCACGGTATAATCCAATATTTAAAGCTTCATTAGCAGTTTAAGCCACTTAGGCCTTTTTCCAAACCTCGGCTCCAGCTCAGACTCCATCTTTGTTGTCCATATGCTGAAAATATCGGTTGTGGATTTTCATTGAACCTGAAACTCTGTTTTCCTTTTTCAAACCAGAGAACTTCCGAACCGCAGCCAAAAGCCTCTATTTTGATCCTGTCCTCCTGAAAAATGGACTCAAGAAATGGAGTCGGAGCCTGAGCCGGAGCAGAGGTTTGGAAAGGGGCGCGTGTCTCCTCCGCATAATTGGAGGTCATTTCCAATCCAAGGTCATTTCCGTTCTGAGGTCATATCAGGTCAATGGGGTGACGCATAATAAGCAGGTCGTATTAGCTAATCGGATGGATTATCGTTATCCATGTCAATGTAGATCTTGTATCCGTCTGATGTTTTCTTCCAGATGGTGAGACCCCTGCAATAATCATAATGACATAAATAATGTCATTAAAGGTATCATACTTTGGTAAGAAACCAAAACAGAAATGTTCACAGATTTACGTATAACTTTCAGGGTATGAAGATGATGGTGGTAGAAACCTACCGTTAAAATATTTCCGCCTGAAATGGTGTATTTATCCAGAAATTAGTAAAACAACGACCGAAAATCTTTTTGATCTTTTAAAAGATAAAAAAATAATAAAAGAGAAAAGAGAAAAGACTTAAGAAATACTGTGGCCGTTTTTCACTTTTTTCTCAAAAAGTGTTCACCGGATGGGACTGAAATTTTCACATATGACTGTTATTGTATCTGTCTTATTATTTTAGCCCATGAATCTGTATTTCTTTGACAAAAACCAAAGCATGATATTACTTTTAAAAGACTGATTCGTAATCGGGACTTACTTTCCATTTTGAATGGTGTCGCCACTACTGTCGATGAGTTGGTACTCGCTGCGCATCAGGACGTACTTCCCAGCCTCATCCATGGCTTGGATCTGTTCAACTTGAACCCTCATCTCAGCAGTGTCGAAGATCCAGTCCAGGGCCTTGCGAAAAGCCACCTCTGCAGAATGAGGACATAAATGATAGAGAGAGTGTGATGTGTATCCGTGCGGCTCCGGGACCTTTTTATTGATGGCTTTGGCTCAGGCTTTGGCTCCGTCTGGCCATTCGGTTGGTGAAAGTAAAAATTTGCGATTGTCTTCAAAATAGAAGACGCCATTTCCTCTTCCGGAACATGCAGAGTATCTACCTTCAAAGTGTGATCGAAAGCCCTAATTTGTAAACTGATATTTCCAAATGGATGTTTTAATTAAGTGGAGCCGGAGGTTGCGGCTGGGGAGATGGAATGATAATGGCAAACCAGGGCCCTTTTCCAAACCTCGGCTCCCGCTCAGGCTCCGGCTAGCTTCGTCTCTGTCATCCATGCTGAAAATATAGGTGGTTGCCTTTTATTGAAGCTCAATCTCTGTTTTCTTGTTCAAAATAGAGTAGGCCTATCTGCTTCCAAACTGCAGCCAAAAGCCTCTATTTTGATACCCGTTATTTTAGAATGCATTCACGAAATAGAGCCGGAGCCGGAGCCGGAGCCGGAGCCGGAGCCGGAGCCGAGGTTTGGAAAAGGTCCCACTTGCACACAGGATTGAAATAAATTGAAACTACGAAACAATTACTAGCTTATACATGTACCATCCATTCCGTCAAGGGTATTGAACTTTTCCAGCATCACTATAGCGTTGGGGACATACAGCGCCTGCACCCCATCCAGGTCATGATCCTTCACGCACTTCTTGTACTTGTCCAGTTGAATCAGAATGTCTTCCCTCACTGTCAACAAAAAGCATAATCAGGTGGAAGTAAACAAAGAGGCAGAATGTTTTGTTCAAGAAATATTGTTTCTAGTCCCTTAAAGGTAATATCATATTATGGTTTTTATCAAACAAATACAGATTCATGGGCAAAAATATCAAGACAGATACAGTAACAGTCATCTGTGAAAATGTCAGTCCCATGCGGTGCCCACTTTTTGAGAAAACAGTGGAAAACATCCACAGTATTTTTAAAGTCTTTTCTCTTTAATTTTTGATCTTTTAAAAGATCTATAAAATTCGGTCGTTGTTTTACTAATTTCTGGATAAATACACCATTTCAGTCGGAAAAATTTTAACGGTAAGTTTCTTCCAGCACCATCTTAATACCCTGTAAGTTATACGTAAATCTGTGAACATTTCTGTTTTGGTTTCTTACCAAAGTATGATACTACCTTTTAATCCTTCAGTTGGAGAAGTTTCTTTCAGGAGTAGGCCTACGGTCACATGAAAAATAGGTCTTTTCAAGTCTTAAGTTATAAACGTAAGTAAGAATTTGAAGGCGTGTCCTACTCCCTAATAATTTGCACAACTACTGTATTTTAAAGGTACAGTACAGGATTGATCACATGGCCAAACAGAAATGTTCACAGATTTACGTATACCTTTTAGGGTATACAGATGCATGGTGCTGGACTGCTGGTAGAAACATACCGTTCAAATATTTTCGCTCGAAATTGTGTATTTCTTTAGAAATGAGTAAAACAAAGACCGAATACAGTTTTGATCTTGTAGTAAGATATCAAAACCATTATTTATGTTGTATAAGAAAAAAATGTGTTGGGTTTGCACTATTTTCTCGTGACTCAGATGTCCGACAAGTTGAGCTCAAATTTTCACGGGTTTCAGATGCCACCAGTGGCGTAGCCAGGACTTTTTTAAGAGGGGGGGCCAACATGTAAACGATCGAGGATCGACTCATTATTCATTTCCACTTGTCTCGCACTAGGCCTACTGCATACGCGCGCCAGCATTGAGGCACGTTGGTGTTGTCTTGAGGGGGGCGGTGTAGGAGGAGGAGCCCTTAGACTTAAAAAAAAAAAAAAAAAAAAAAAAAAATGTTTTAGGGGATGAATAGGGGGGGGGGGCCCTGCCCCCCCCCTGTCTACGCCAGTGGATGCCACACTCTAAAAAACAGATCAGACCGAGTGTGAGTGCTGTTCTGTGACCTTAAAGAATAAAGAATACAAACCGCTTGAATGGACTTCCTCAGTTTGCCTTGGGAACGGTTTGTTGCCATCTTCTCCATGACCTACAAACAGGCATATTCAAAAAGTACATACAAAGAGATCATTATAGTCCTATGTTGTAACTATATGTTTCACTATATAATCATGACATATGAAAGAATTTCATAAAGTGCTTAATATTCACTTATTAACATTATTATCAAATATATATTTGTAATATATTTAGTAGGCCTATAGACCTATATTTTGATATAACTTGGTATTAAAGGTTTACTGTAATCAAAACACATATTAAGTGAAATACAACTGTTATAAAACTCAACCTGGCTACCATTGTTTGTGCTAAAAAATATTGTCTATAGAAAAAGGCGGTATTTTAGACCCATAATTTAGCACCCCACCTTTCGCGACGAAAAAACCTTGCTTACGTCACATGCAGAACGCCAAGCAGTATACTGTGGTGCGGGGCATACATGTACTCATTTTGTAACTTTTTAGTCAAAAATTAAGCACTTACATAAAAATATAAGTTTATATAGTAATTTATTATGCATTAAGCAATAATTTTAAAGCTCTTTCACCCCTATTTACTAATTTGGATTACAGTAAACTTTTAAGGCAGGCGGGAAGGTATGCACTAGACATATTGACTACTACATCAGAAACCAGACATATTATAATACCTTTACAATACACTGCAGTGTAGGGACAATGATAAGCTTTCAACTACATTTGGGTTAAATCCTTGAATATACAGGTCTTTACATTATGCCTGAAATATTTCACAAAATGCCTTCCATGGAATGTGCACACAATGGCCTATGCTAAGTCACCATTGCCAAAAACTTCAGCACACCTTTTCAAACCAATGGTGTTTTTCCCCAATAGTTAAGCTTGTCGCTGCATGCACACTTGTTTACCGGTACCATGAAAGTATATCATTACCTTGGTACTTTCTAGACCGTGGGAAAACCCAGGCTTGGTTGAGCGAGTATAGAACGGATCTAGTCTGAACAGTTACCCTTTCAACAGTTACCATCCAGAATCCAAAATTCTCCCTAAAAGGTAAAATAACATGATTGGTAAAAGTCACAGAACACTGACACTATGTCTGATCCAATATGTGCATGAAATTATAAACCTGTCAAAATTTGAGCTCAATCGGACATCTGAGTCACGAAAAAAAACAGCAAAAACCCAACTCAGTTTTTCTTCGCCATAAAGAATGGTTTTGATCTTACTCAGAAATCAAAACTGTTTTGGGTCTTTGCTTTACTAATTTCTGGATAAACACACCATTTCAGGCAGGACAATATTTTAACAGTACAGTATATATGTTTCCACCAGCACCATCGTCATACCGTGAAAGTTATACGTAAATCTGTGAACATTTCTGTTTGGGTATGCTTCTAATCCTGTACTGTATCTTTAAGGACAGATTTTGGTGGATAAAGGCTACTACATAGAGATAATGTGCGGCATCTCCTTAAGTAATTTAATTTCAACGAGCGAGCTTCCAAAACATTATTCCCTTTGGAAAAAAGCACAAGATTAATATGATTTGGATTTATCCCACATCAAGTTTAAAATCTCTATCGTTTATTTTGTTTCGGTTTGAGAAAATATAGGCCCTCGTTATTCTGCTTCATAAGAATTGTGAACTGATTCCAGTAGGTGCATTCTGGTTGCTTCCACGAAGACAACTTAAAATGTTTAGGCCTACGAAACGGAGGCTCAGGATCCGTCTCTGCAGGCTCAGGCTCCATTTCTTGAATCCATTCTGAAATAACTGGTATCAAAAAAAGAAGCTTTTGGCTGTTGTTCGGAAGTAGAGTCTCTGGTTTGAAAAGGAAAAGAGAGCTTCAGCTTCAATGAAAAACCACAAACCTATATTTTCGGCATGGATGTCAGAGCTGGAGCCTGAGCCTAAGCCTTCATTTCATAAACGCCCCTCTATTGTGCATGTGGCACGGAAGTTGAGGCCGTCTATAATGATAGTTCTTCCCAAGTGGGATTCTACTTACCACTTCGAGAACGCAAAGAGTCCTCAGCCTTCAAGATGCGGATCAGATCCTCCACGAGGTGGGAGTCATCGGCCAGGACCACGCCCAGGAAGAGGGACAAGCACAGCAGCCGAAGCATTGTCGCAGAACGCGTCGTACGTACGCCGATACCGTATTAATATCACAACCGCCCGATATTTCACCGAAGTGGACTCAAACTGGGTGCCGTGTATTGCACAGTCTAAACCGGTCCAGACAGTGCCGCGTGCAGAGAGGGTGACTTATTAAATCTAAAGGGTGCATTCGTTTAGCTCCCCCAGTCAACCTCGTCTCCATTCTCTTGTTTGTTTTGTGCTTTCAACAATTTTGAAGGTCACGTTGTCGGTTCAGTGGTTTGATTATTTTGCGACATTTGGCGGCCTATTAAAGGCAGGCAATAATCATTTTTGAATAAAGAGGGCACTTTACCTTCGTCGTTCGGTGGGTATTGTTAAGTCATGCTCGCACTGTACAAAATTTACATCACAGTCAGTGTTGTAGTCGAGTACCAAAATTCGAGTACCGAGTTTTCCGAGTACACACAGTGCCGAGTACGGGCCGAGCCCGAGTACTTTTTAATCGAGTCCTGGGCCAAAAAGGACAAGTTCGATTTTTTTAGAGTCCAAATTTAGGCCAAGTTCGAGTACAAAGACAACGAGTACATCCCGAGTACATTTTTAAACTAGAACATTGCGCCGTGCGCCCAGAAAATGCCGCGTGTGATGAATGCAAAATGCAGCCCATGGAAAGAAGGTTGCAATTTATTTTGCTGGTATTTTTGTAGTGTTCCATAGGAATAGGACGATACAAAAATGTGCACTGCATGCGCTGCATAGAGTCGATAACGCAATACATTCATCATTATTTTTATAAGTTTAGTACCGAAAAATTAAAAAAGAAAAATCTGAATTTTCTTTCGAGTACTTGCAACTGGGCTCGAGTTCACCGAGTACAATTGTCGAGTTCGTGGACGAGTTCGAGTACGAAATTACGAGTACCATGGCCGAGTACTTTTTTTTTCGAGTACTTATGGCCGAGTACGGGCCAAGCACTTAGAGGTCACTCGAGTTGTACTCGAGTTCGAGTTCGAGTACGAGAACTCCAACACTGATCACAGTAAAACGAATCTACTATTAGTTTTTTATCTTATTGTCAGTTTAACTAAACATTCAAGCGATTTCTGATTTGTTTTTTGTTTTTCACTAAAGATGGAAAAGAATCAAACCTCAAAAAGTTGAATAGATGAAGTGAAGTTAAAGGTAATATCATACTTTACATCCATACATAATATACATAGACATTTAATGGTAACCCATTAAGCATGATAAGCAGATAATTAGGATTTAGCGCAGAATTCTTCAGCAAGCAGCGCTGTAAAAATGGATCAAGTGTGCCTACTACTAGACCTACGTTTTTGCACAGTACAATTGGTATGGAAACCAGACTGCTCAATGCACATGATATATGTAGTTAAAGGTAGTATCATACTTTGGTTTTTGTCAAAGGAATACAGATTCATGGGCAAAAATATCAAGGAATATACAGTAAAAGTAATCTGTGAAAATGTCAGTCCCATACAATGCCCACTTTTTGAGAAAACAGTGAAAAACGGCCACAGTATTTCTTAATGATGAGTCCTTTCTCTTTTAACAGATTTTCGGTCGTTGTTTTACTAATTGCAGGATAAATACACCATTTCAAGCGGAAAAGTTTTAACGGTATATGTTTCTACCACCATCATCATATACTCATACGTAAAACTGTCAACATTTCTGTTTTGGATTCTTACTCAAGAAGTATGATACTACCTTTAAAAGAAACCTGTTCATTCATTGTGATCATCTTTTACTGCCCAATAAAACATTTTAAGATTCAAGATGACTTTTCAAAACCTTAATCCAAAATGCATCACTGATTATTATACTATAACAACAAGATTACAAGTCAACTCGCCCCCTAGCCGACTCGCCCCTTACCGACTCGCCCCTTACCAACTCGCCCCCTGACCGACTCGCCCCTTACCAACTCGCCTCCTAGCCGACTCGCCCCCTGGCCGACTCGCCCCCTGACCGACTCGCCCCCTGGCCAACTCGCCCCCTACTTTATTCAGAAATGAGATGCAAAATGTGAAGTTAATTAGGCATCATAATTAATAACCAAATGCTTCTCACCCTTTTGTAGGGCCTACTATGTGTTTATATGTCAAACATTTTATGATTAAGAACGAAAAATGCACAAAGTCCACACACAAACTCCTGCATGGTTCGATTGCATTTCAAGCAATTTAATTAATATTTCCTTTGCAGAACCAAAAACATCAAAAATTCGCAACTTAAAAACAAGAAAAACAAGTGAACAACAGCACTTAAAACAAACCATAGAACAAAACATATCGTCATAAAAAAAAAAGTCTAAAAAAATTTCAACAATAACACTTAAAGATAAAGCAAGACATTTTAAAACAAAACGATAACAAAATACATCGAATAATAAAACAAAAAAATTGTCATTTTATCTCAAAGAGTCACAAAAACTCAAAAACATCGTCATAAGGACAAAAACACAAAATTCGGCCAGGGGGCGAGTCGGCTAGGGGGCGAGTCGGCTAGGGGGCGAGTCGGCCAGGAGGCGAGTTGGTAAGGGGCGAGTCGGTCAGGGGGCGAGTCGGTCAGGGGGCGAGTCGGTCAGGGGGCGAGTCGGTAAGGGGCGAGTCGGCTAGGGGGCGAGTTGACCTGTTTCCAACAACAATGGTGCTGCATGTTTTAGTGTCAGAAAATTAACTTTGCTGCGTTCTATATTATTATAACGGCAGCATATGGTATAATGTGCAATAGGATATGTTCTGATGTATCAACTTCCTACACCAAAAAGATCAAATACTATGATGGCAAAGTCATTTTGACGGCAAACAATTCCCTGAATACGATCGGATTACCGGATATTGAGCTAGCAGGTTTAATAGCAAACGTTTTTAAACGAAAACAACTCCAAAGTCATACAGGAACAAGTTCAATGCACATGAGTCTAGGCAGTTTTATCAAACATGTTAAACATAAAACAATGTTGCATCAAAATGTAGTAACGGTTGGTGTGTACTTTAATTTGTACACGTCAACTCATTTGGTAGTTGAATGTGTTACTATACATTATGAAGAACCCACCCAGTAGAAATCTACAGCCTAAAGCCATCTTGTCAAGTTATAATAGCCGTTAATATAACGTTGGGCGCAAGCTTAGCTGTCTACAACACAACAGCGTTGGAATATTGCATCACTGTAATACTGAAATTTTCAGACTTTTCATTCGTTGCTTTCGTTCTCTTTTACGCTGTCTTTTGTGTGGTCCCATTTGATATAGCGATTTGGTTCGAATTTTGGCAATCCTGCAGCTAAGAACTATTTGTTTGTTTTTCAAGTTCACTTAATATAATTTCTTTGGTATACAATGGTCTATGTAAGTCTATACCCCCCGCGTACTAACCTATGAGATTATGATATAATGGCACTTCGTTGAGGTAACTTAATTCAAGTCGAATTATACAACCACTCACGCAGTAAGTAAGAACAGACGGAAATGTCTGTTCAATTCATCTATAACTGTCATACAATATTTATTTTGCACTCGTTACCCCTGTATCAGGTAACCTAAACTACCCTATTATTGTTTTTCAATTAAGCAATTAGTTTGCCATAATGTAGGTCTATCTTCCAAACTAATACCGATACTGAATATACGCTAGAACCGAGTCCATAGGGTAATCGACCGAGGCATAGGCTATATAAACTCAGACCCACCCTTAGACCAGGCCACTCGAAGCCGCCAAGCTGAGATCGACTTCTACAATCGTCTTAACCGCGTACGTTATTCCTGAATCACCTTTCCTTCCACAATCAAGAGAAAACCACCTGACCCGAGATTACACCATGTCTAAAGCTACTTGGATGCTCCTGTGTGTCGTTCTCCTGGTAGGGTATCAATCCCTGGCGGTAGATGCGTTTGCTATTGGAGTGCAAACACGCGACAACAATCAAGCAGGCAATCCGTTTTTCAAACAGGACCAAGACCAAGACCAGGACCAGGAACAAAACCAGCCTCAGCAACAACAGCAAGGTGGGTGACAGTCAACGGCCTTTTAGTACAATACGAGCCGACTGGGTGCACATATCGCATGCAGTACCAAATGTTTAGCATTAGCAAGATCTTTGTGGTAGCTTTTCATTCCGATCCCGAGTTTTAAAGTTAAAATCATACTTGGTTTTTATCAAGGAAATACAGATTCATAGGCAAAAATATCAAGACAGAATGATACAGTAACAGTCATCAATGAAAATGTCAGCCCCATACGGTTTGAGAAAACAGTGAAAAACAGCCACAGTATTTCTTTAGTCTTTTCTCTTTTATTTTTGATCTTTTAAAAGATCAAACAGATTTTCGGTCGTTGTTTTACTAATTTCTGGATTAATTGCACCATTTCAGGCGGAAAAAAAAATTAACGGGGTTGTTTCTTCCACCACCATCTTCATACCCTGAAAGTTATACGTAATCTGTGAACATTTCTGTTTTGGTTACTTACCAAAGTATGATACTATATACCTTTAAGTCCAAGTCGACGCTTGTAGATGCCGAGAGTCGGTCCTAGGACACCTATAAAGCCTAGATTCCTTCCCAGAATCTTTCCAAAACCCCATACCGTTCATATATTAAAATGGTACCATTCTCAAGAGGACGAGAGAACGGACATTAGACCTTTCTATTCCAAACATCCCAAGACTTGAGAAGCCACTATAGGAAACCAAAAACGCCAAGCGAAAAAAAAAACGACAAGTAAAGTTTGTCCGAAACGTTTGGAAGGTAAAATATAGGAGGTTTCGGAACAAAACAATGTGTTTCGTTTTAACTATTGGATCTTTGCATATAAGTGTTGTAAATTCGATTACAGCGCATGCATGTCAAAAAATGTTTTGCAACATTCGGCCGTCCATGCCAACCAGTACGGCTTACTTATCAATAAAAGTATACATCAAAGTCAGGACTACAAAATGGCCGCTTTCGTCGAGATACTTTCATGTAAGGCTGTGTCCGAAATTGTTGTCTATAGAGCTATGGACTAGATCTACAGTTACGTCTAGTAGGGAAGCGCTTTAGCCATTGGAATTCGGACGCAGCTTCGGCTATGTATTGCGCCCTCAAGTGATATTTAAGTTAATTTTTCTGACGTCATCGAATTATCGTGTGCTCGATCGTTACGGGTCCGCGTTGAGCAAATGTTTGTTTACAACGGGAGATCGACTTCATCAGGATGGATAATGATATGATGAACTCATTCCAAGAACACTAAAAGTCTGACAGTAAAACCAGAACTGAACAAAAAAACTCACACTTGTGTGTTTCCGTTGACCCCGTAAAACTCGCCATTTTGTTTTGCGCGGATCAAGACAACACTTCTTACGGCTAGATTTTGATGACGTCGTAGCCGTAGCTCTAGCCGTAGACTGCCTTTTCGGACACGGCCTAAGACTAGAACAAACTCATGCTTGTTTCTTTAAAAAGGGTTATCATTTTGTACATGTTTATTTTTTGAAGATGGAGAGGCCGAGGAGGAGGAGGAGGAAGAAGAAGAAGAAGAAGAAGAAGAAGAGGATGATAAACGTACACTGAAACTGGAGAATCAGTGGGGTGTGTAATACACTGTATTACAGTATAATTGGATAATATTATTTGGCAAACCTTCAGTATTACATAAAGAACCACGATGGTTTCGGTAAAAGCTTTGGACGGGTTATGTTATGCTTAACATTATGTACATACTGTGTTTAAAGTTATGAAGATCTCAATTTAGGCGCGGTTCTGGAGCCAATGTTTATTTTTATTTATTTTTTGGGGGAGGGGCTAGAAGAGCAAAACAATTTTGGGGGCTAAACCCTTCGCACGTGACGTCATCTTCTAACATTCGCTCCTGCTGTCTCATTAGGTGTAGAAAGGCAATCTATTTTTTCAATTGCATTTTATTTTTGCATGTCTACTTGCACAGATCTATGAACAAAGTTTTTTTTCTATCAGTACCCTTACAAGCTTTTTAGCAATACACGTCTTAAAAATCAGGGGCCAATTTCATAAAACTGTTAAGCACAAAATATGCTAAGCATGACATTTCTGTCTTAAATAGAAACAAGGTTAACAACCACATTTCCATGTGTTGTGTATCTCTTGTGATTGTTCTTTGGCTGTTGTTCGCCGATCATGAATATCAAATGGAATTTTCAATGGTGGTTAATTGTTTTATTGGGCGAGACATTTTTGTGCTAAGCAAAATTCTTGTGCTTAACAGTTTTATGAAATTGGCCCCTGAACTTCGGACTCTGTTTCTCTGTCCCGCAACGTTGTACAGCTCGAGATGTACATGACAAGTGGCACGTGCCGAAACGCCGCGACAACAATCAACAAGCCGTCGGACAGCCGTTCTTTAACATCCAGGGCCAGGGCGAGGGCCAGGACCAAGACCAGGAACAAGAACAGGAACAGGAACAGCCGGAGCAGCAACAGCAAGGTATGTGGTTCAAAGGAGTATTACTTAAGCCCCTTTCACACCGGGTCTACGTAGGGTTGCGTATAGTGTTGCGTATCTTGTATATACGCCGAAATAAAGTGGCGTACTCTAGGTGGGCCTGCTTAGATGTGCGTAGTGCGATGGCGTATGGTTGCGTATCCAGTGCAGAGGCACCGCGTACCTACCAGCATAATACAATTTGCGTACAGGCGCGTATAGGATTGCGTATAAGAAGGGTAGCCTACGTCAACATCAGAGTTTGTGTACAAATAGGTCGCTTTAGTGTCCTGAGACTTAAAACATTCGTAAGTAATAATTATCTAAATGCTCAATTGTATTTGTTTGAAGATGAAGAGGCCGAGGAGGAGGAGGAAGAAGAAGAAGAAGAAGAAGAAGAGGAAGATGATTAAACGTATACTCAAACGGGAGTAAAAACCACAGTGAGGTGTGTTATTTTGAACATTGTGATTTGAGAATATAATTGGCAAAAAACTTCATTATTACATATAACGAACCATGCTTTATTTTCTGCTGTGTTGCATTAAATTAAAAAAAAAAGTGTATAACGGTTTTTCGCTTTACATAAACTACATACTGTGTGCGGTTGTCAAGATTTTGAACAAACCTATGAAAAGCAGATTTACGTATAACTCAAGATGGTGCTGGTAAATACCGTAAAAAAAATGTTTCGCCTGAAATTGTGTATTTATCCAGAAATTTGTAAAAAAAAACGACTGAAAACCTTTCTGATCTTTTAAAAGGTCAATCAAAAATAAAAGAGAAAAGACGTCAGAAATAATATGGCTGTTTATCACTGTTTTCTTAAAAAGTGGGCACCGCTATGGGACTGTAATGTTCACAGATGACTGTTATTGTATCTTCCTTGATATTTTGCCCATGAATATGTATTTCTTTGATAAAAACCAAAGTAAAATAATCCCTTAAAAGATGTGGATAAGTACAGCATTTCAGGCAGAACAACTTTAACGGTATGTTTCTACCAAGCATCACCACCCTTATACCCTGCAAGTTTTAGGTAAATGTGAAGATTACTGTTTCGGTATGCTTCCAAAGTATGATACATGTACATTTAAACAAAACGTGAAAATTTTGTTCCCAATGTACCATGTACCGGTATTACCTGTAATGTTCTCATAATTATGACCCTGCTAATTCTGATATTCTTGTTCTTTCTGATTTGACAACAGATTGGTGATCATTTGGAAGCTGACAGATGATTTAAAGGTTTATTAAACAAGTTAGTATAACCCGAGTTAAATATGACCTTAGATTATAAACTCGGATTTAAATTGACTTCTAGACCGTAAAAGGAGATTAACTGTTTTAAATTGGCTATAAACCGAGTTAAGACCTTAGATTATAAACTCGGATTTAAAATGACGTCCGGACCGTAAAAGGAGAATAACTGTTTTAAATTGGCTATAAACCGAGTTAAGTATGACCTTAAATTATAAACTCGAATTTAAATTGACTTCTAGACCGTAAAAGGAGAATAACTGTTTTAAATTGGCTATAAACCGAGTTAAATACGCCATTAGAATAACTTAACCACGGATTAAAAACAATTAAGTTTAAATAAAGAATGTCGTCATTTGGGCATGAGTACAAAGATCATTAAATCTAAAAATGGTTTGAGTTAAGCAATAAAGTGGAATCAAACGAAATATGTGTTACCTTTTGAAAAGTCCTTTCCACTAGAGGGCGCTCTGTAATTAGTTTGGGCGGTTTCAACTGTTAGGGAAAAAAATACAGAAATTGAACTGCATATATTTCAGCCCGAAACCAAAAAGTAACATGTTCAATTGTCAGGAAATATAAAACCAGATTGCCCCCTCCCCCTCTCCCCCCCCCCACCCAACCATCAATGATCCCCATGGCGTCAATCACTTGTATATAGAGAAAAGCATGATCATAGGGGAATTGCAGCTTTGCTCAGGGGGAGGGAGAGCAAGATTTGTTTTGCACATTGGATGGCGCATGCACTGTTGTTTTCTGGCCGTAAAAAATTGTCCATTTTGGGGACCCTGCTCACGGCCTAGTTCTGTCACCGTCAGTTCTCATATCACACCAATGCAGAGTTCTTGGAGCAGTCCATTTTTGTTTGGTGGGTATAAACAGGGTGCCCCCCCCCCCCCAAAAAAAAAAAAATCCGCAACACTTGTGTCGAGAACTATTATATGAAAATGTAACTTTTTATCACTTCAAGATTCAGATATTGTGATACAGCTATGTCTTGGCTATCGCCATGTAGAATTTGAGCACAATTTGACTAAAATTGAGTGAAAAAACTAAGACTGAATTGCCCAACCTAAAAACTCAATTTTCATCTTTCTTTCATACACATTATGTGTGTATTGACCAGGCTATTGTGCGTGTTTTCCTTGCAAAGTTGTTTGTAAGGTGTACTCTTTCAATTGGTCATATTTTCGCAAATTTCAGCCCGATTTTGCTTAAATTCTACATGGTGATAGCCAAGATATGGCTGTATCACATATCTGAATCTTGAAGTGATAAACAGTTTAATTTTAAACAGTGTGTTGCGTTTTTCTGGGACACCCTGTATAGACAATAAAGGTGATGAGCACTTTTACACCATTGAAACAAACAAGTTCGTCCTGCTAGGTCAGCAGGAAAGAAGAAAAGTGGATATATCCAAATCGTTCAAGGCTGCGATTCTGCTGGCAGAAATGTAAATGTGAACTTTTGAACCAGTACGTGCCACCGTGAGCGTTCAATCTGCCTTTTTGGAAAGCAGAAAACCGAAAAGGTCAGATTTGTCAAAAAATATTCAATCTGCTTTAAAGTGAAAATGCAGATGTCTACTTCTGTACCGCCACTTTTACGGGCAAAAAGTAATTAACTTTTGCTTTTCTGGTAGCAGAAAACCAGAAAAGTGCATTTTGCCCAAACGTTCCATCTGCTTTTCTGGTAACAGAAAAGTAGAAAAATAGGAAAGCGCATTTTAAAAATGCATTCGATCTGCTTCTTTGCTACTTGGAGAGCAGAAAAGCAGATGTCCACTTTTGAACCTCCATAGTTCAGCACCCCAGTTTAAAGGTATATAGTATCATACTTCAATTTTTATCAAAGAAATAGAGATTCGTGAGCACAAATATCACGGAAGATACAGTAAAAATAATCGGTGAAAATTTGAGTCCCATACGGTGCCCAATTTTGGAGAAAACAGTGAAAACGGCCACAGTATTTCTTAAGTCTTTTTTCTTTTATTTTTGATCATTTAAAAGATTTTTCGGTCGTTGTTTTACTAATTTCTGAATAAATACACCATTTCAGGCAGAAATTATTAATTTAACGATGATGTTTTACAACATCTTCATACCCTGTAAGTTATACGTAAATCTGTGAACATTTCTGTTTTGGTTTCTTAATTACCAAAGTATGATACAACCTTTAATACTGGGTCTACATATAGTGTACATTTACAAGAAGGAACCAGGCTTGCATTTGCAGATAAGGAAAATCACCTACGACATAATAGTGTAGAGTTCAGAATGACTTCGATAGATATTTGCCACCATGACCCACAGAAAGCAGAAGGCATATATACTCCCAACAGGCCTAGTAAAATTTGCTGACAAGTACAATATTAAACTGACAACCTAATAAGTAACAAGCATAAGTACAAGACACACTGTACTGGACACATCGGGTCAATTATTATTTCTCAGTCAAAAATGTGCCCATGTTATTGTTGAAAAATTATACACACAAAAAGTTAAGACATTAATGGATTTTATGCAATGTAGCCTGGGTTCATCTGCATATCTAGATAATGTCAAACTTTGAACAAGATTGACATGTCATGACATGAATGATGTCCGTTCATTATGGAAATAAAATGGTGGACATGCATCTCGATCAGCTTCTGATCTGGGGCCGATTTCATAGAGCTACATTATGGGAGCACTTGGCCATATAAACAAAAGAATAACATAAAAGACACACCCCAAAAAGGTAAAACAAATACAAAATTATCATTTAAAAAAAAAAGTATCGCCCACGTCTGATAAAAACATATTTTTGTTATCCCTCACATAAAGGAACACTCCTTACTGAGAATGGTATGGACCGGCTCCTCAATTTATGCTGAGGGTTATATGATTGGTCGATCGCACTTGTTGACCTCGTATCAGTTAACCTAAAGTACCCTTTCTTTGCATGTTTTTCCAATTAAGAACTTCGTTTGCCATGTATCTTTCAACTACCAATACTGAATAGCACCGAGCCTTGCAGCACGTGACTTCAGTGCAATCGGCCGATGTATAGGCTATTTAAACTCTATCCCGCCTAAGATCAGGCCACTCGAAGCAGCCAAGCTGAGATCGACTACAACTCACTCGTCTCAACCGCGTACGGTATTCCTGAATCACCTTTCCTTCCACAATCAAGAGAGAACCACCTGACCCAATATTACACCATGTCTAAAGCTGCTTGGATGCTCCTGTGTGTCGTTCTCCTGGTAGGCCTAGCGTATCAATCCCTAGCGGTAGATGTGTCTAACAAGGGAGTGCAAAAACGCGACGTTTTTGATCCAAATAACTTCTTCGGCGCCGGCGGTCAGGGCGACCAGGGCGGCGACCAGGGCGGGGACCAGGACGGGGAGGGCCAGGACGGAGAGGGCCAGGATGGGCCTGCGGAGCAAGGTATGTGGTTCAAAGGAGTAGGCTTACAGGCATACGAGAGAAATGGGAGACTTTTGGAGAGTCGGTCTTGAGTCAACAGCGCACGCGCAAACCATGCTTGCGCAATTGTGAGCATGCGCGCGTTGTATTGCGCGTGCGTGCGCGTGCGCTGTTGACTCAAGACCGACTCTCCAAAAGTCTCCCATTACAGGCACATGCACATTATACTAAGATCGTTGTGATAGCTTTTAATTCCGATCCCGAGCTCAGTAGTCCAAGTCGACGCTTGGAGATGCCGATCGAGTGTCGGACCTACCTATTAGGCCTAAAAGCTTAGCTTCGCTCTGAGAGGATTCTCAGGAACCTGGGATGACCTTCCCAAAAGCTATTCCAGAAAAAAACTCTCCTCAAAACAAATAAGAGGAAGACAGAACGGACAATAGACATATGTATTTTCCAACTTCACAGCGCGAGGGTTTGCCAACCAAATTCAAATCGCGCTTTTTTAGTGTGTGTGTGTGTGACGTGTGTGTTTTAACGTTGCCTATATATGGCAGAAACTATGGGAAGCCATCAAAACAAAGCAAAACTTCGTTTGTCGAAACATTAATATGGTTCGCGACAAACCAAACGGCAATGTATTCCGTTCCAGGGAACAGCATTCCAAGCAATCACATAATTACAAGGACCTCATATCCCTCATTTCAATCGTCTCCTGATGAGGACTAGAGCAGACTAGTCGAAACGTTGAGACCTTACGAGAAGTGCGAACGATATAGAAGTGCGAAAGTACGAATGATTCTTACACGGTGTTTCCGCAAACCGATCCACATACCAATTTTCACCATGCACAGCCTCATATCTTTCTTCAATATATAGAATCCTTGAAAAAAAAAATTTCTTCAGTAGGCACGTTCTCACACACCAAAAAGCGCGACTATTTGGGTCGCACTCCAAATCGCGACCTTAATATAGTCGCGCTTTTTGTTGGGTTCCCACAGCCAAAAAAGCGCGACCCAAATCGTACCGGTACGATTTCTATCAAACTGCCCGTGCGCAGTGAAGCGTGAAGTTGGCATGCATCCCGTGCTACACTCGCGGGCCCGCCTTGTATGATGGAATATAAAAAAAAAAACGGTATTTTTTGGTGCACCGTCGTTCACACAGCAAAATAATCGCGACTATTTGCAAAAAGACCGCCACTATTAGTGCGATTTGGAGTGCGCTCAAAATCGCACTAATAGTCGCGATTATTTGTGTCCCCACACAAATAAGCGCGACTATTTTTGGGTCGCGCTCCAAATCGCGACCCAAATAGTCGCGCTTTTTTGGTGTGTGAGAACGTGCCTATAGTGATTAATACAATGCCTGTTAAAACGTTTTGCAAATTTCGGCTGTCCATGCCAACCAGCCTGATTTGTTTTTCATCAAAAGTATGGTTGCCCACGTCTACATCAGAGTTTGTGTACAAAATGGGCCGCTTTTGTCCAGGGACTTAAAGGTAATATCATACTTTGGTTTTTGTCAAAGAAGTACAGATTCATGGGCAAAAATATCAAGGAAGATAAAGTCACAGTCATCTGTACATGGAAATTTCAATTCCATACGGTGCCCACTTTTTGAGAAAATCGTGAAAAACGGCCGAAGTATTTCTTAAGTCTTGTTTCTTTTATTTTTGATCTTTTAAAAGATCAAAAAGATTTTCGGTCGTCGTTGTACTAATTTCTGGATAAATACATCATTTCAGGCGGAAAAATTGTAACGGTAGGTTTCTACTATAGCATCATCTTCATACCCTGAAAGTTATACGTAAATCTGTGAACATTTCTGTTTTGGTCTCTTACTAAAGTATGATACTACCTTTAAAACAGTCGTAGTAATAATTATCTAAATGCTCAATTTTATTTTAAAAATACTTTTGTTTGAAGGTGATGGTGAAGAAGGTGATGGTGAAGGGCCCGGGGAGCTGGGAGAAGGTGAAGAGCCCGAGGAGCTGGAAGAAGATGAAGAAGATGATGATTAAACGTGTATTGAAACGGGAGTAAAAACCACAGTGAGGTGTGTATTTGAACATTATGATTTGAGAATATAATTGGCAGAAAACTTCATTATTACATAATAACGAACCATGCTTTATTTTATGCTGTCTTTCATTAAATAAAAAAAGGTGTATAACATTTTATTTCCGCTTTACATTAACTACATACTGTGTGCGGTTGTCAAGATATTGTACAAACCTATGAAAAGCCTTACTTTTGTTTAGTACCTATAGAATAAGGTTGCAGTTTGTATCCGATTAACCGACCGACCGTTCATAGGGGTACCCGGGTACATATCCCCAGTTAGGTTAATCGAAGAGTATCTTTTTAATGGCCTCTTCTTTTTTAAACATATACACTTCTAGAATTCACAAAGATGTGTCAATGATCTTTTGAAAATTGGACCAGCAGGCTTATGCAAAGCAAAGGCCAAACATTTTGCTATGTCTACCACTGCCAAAATAATGTTGTGACAAAAGAATGTTGTCAACCAAGTTCCCAAAAGACCCAAACTTACTATTTCTTTGTTTTTTTTGTTATACGGGTAATAGTAACCGAAAAACAGACGGATAACCGGTTACAAAAGTATTCGTAAACTTACAGCCCTACTATAAAAGCGTTTTAATAATTAACAAAGACTCCTTGTTGGTTGGGTATCCGCGAAAAAGGTCTTTGAATACAATTCCCGTGTCACAAAAAGGTGACTTGATAAACTACCTTTTGTGGGTAATAATAGAACTCTAAAATTAGAGAAAAACATGGACAAAATCAGCGACCGCAAATTTCAGAAGCAATTCCTGTGATAAAAGCGTATATTAAGTTGACTTAAAGGTTGTATCAAATTTGGTAAGAAACCAAAACAGAAATGTTCACAGATTTACTTACTTACAGGGTATGAAGATGGTGGTGTTAAAAATAGTTCCGCCTGAAATGGGGTATTTATCCAGAAATTAGTAAAACAACGACCGAAAATCTTAGATCTTTTAAAAGATCAAAAATAAAAGAGAAAATGCTTAAGAAATAACATGGCTGTTTTCCACTGTTTCCTCAGAAAATGGGCACCGTATGGGATTGAAATTTTCACAGATGACTGTTACTGTATCTCCCTTGATATTTTTGCCCATGAATCTGCAAAGTGTTATATCATACTTGGGTTTTTGTCAAAGAAATGCATACTCATGGCCATAAATATCAAGGATTTTCAGCCCCATACGGTGCCACCCGTTTTTGAGAAAACAGTGCAAAAACGAACACAATATTTTAAAAATCTTTTCACCGTTATTTCTTTAAAAGATGTGGATAAGTAAAGCATTTCAGGCAGAACCATTTTAAATCTCTGTTTCATCGTCACCATCTTTATACCATGTGATCTGTGAAGATTTCTGTTTCGGTGTATGCTTTCGAAGTATGATACATTGTGGTAGCTTGAAAGGAAGTATCATACTTTGGTTTTTGTCAAAGAAATACAGATTCATGGGCAAAAATATCAAGGAAGATACAGTAAAGGTAATCTGTGAAAATTTCAGTCCCATACGGTACCAACTTTTTGAGAAAACAGTGAAAAACGGCCACAGTATTTCTTAAGACTTTTCTCTTTTATTTTTGATCTTTTAAAAGATCAAAAAGATTTTCGGTCGTTGTTTTTATTTATTTCTGGATAAATATACCATTTCAGGCGGAAATATTTTAACGGTAGGTTTCGACCAGCATCATCTTCATACCCTGAAAGTTATATGTAAATCTG